>OX451739.1:1271906099-1272516962 GCA_948472305.1 Vicia faba
AATATCAAGACTGTAAATCAGAAACAAGCATGTATCTGCTAATCCTAATTTCGTTAGGAAATTTTGAATTGATATTCTCCCTACTTAGGCAGAAAAGTACATGAAACCTCGGAATATGTACAACATCAGAATCAAGATGTCTACAATGTGTTTTGAACATGCAAGCCTAACAATGCTTAAGTGATATGATGAGGGTTAGCAGAAGCTTACCTTGCCGCTGAAAAATGTTCTGTGAGCTGGGGCCTGGTTCTGACTGCTTGTAATATTCTGATCAACTTCCTCACGTACTCAGTAGGCTGGAACAACCTTTAGCTTGGGTTATGAATGGTGAATGGATGATTTGGTCAAGAAACACTTGAGGGAAGTGGGAGTTTGAATACAAGAATAAAAAACTAGCAGGTTTTGTATTTGTGTTTGCAGTTTAGGATTTCTGGAAATTTTAGCAAGGTTTCAAAGTTTTTTCCTTCAATTTTCTGACCCCTTTTACAGTTTCCAATGAAGTTCAATTTATAGGCAAGGATTTTGTAGCTTTGAGAGATCAAGGGTACAGTCATCATATGTTAGGGTGCTGCCTTGTTCTTGAAGTAAATTAAACAAGTATGGTGGTTAGCAGCTTTTAGCCGTGCCTAAGCTGGATTTGTAAGCATGAATTAAGGAAAATTACCCTCATATGCAAAAGCAAAGCATGGGCCCAGCATAAACTTGTACAAAAGTTTGCTTTTCAAGGACAACAATGGTACTTCTATCTCATACGTGGAGAAATCCATTGGATAAAAACTCAAAAGTAGTTGTGAGCATTAAATGATGATGAGATTTATCAAACCAGAAATCATGGGCTATGAGATTATGCATCATAGCTTAATTATGGGTCAGAAGTTCAGCATCAGCGCAACTTAGAACAAACATCCAACTTCTGATCCTTGAATCCCTTTGCTCCAGTATGTTTTGAAGGAGTTCTCAGACTTTTCTGAAAGCTTGTAACACGCTTTGTAGACTTTCTTTGAATTACTTTTGCAAACTTTGGTTGAACCTTCGTGAAAACAGGCCTAGAAGTTATAACCAAACTCTGTCTTGAAAATGTCCAGAATTTGTTGAGTGCTTCAGTTTCATGGACGTGTCTTTGAACATTTATAACTTGAAATTCCAACATTTCCAAGAGAAGTTTTATTTTGCAATATTTTAGGTCTTATTGAGATCTAAAACTCTTGTGTTAGAAGTTCTTCCAGAATCAGCTTGCATCATGGTGAAAATCTGGCCAGAAGTTCTGAGCTTGTCATATTTCTTAAACACTTAGAAAAATTCTAAGTATTTAGAATTTTGACTTTTCCAAAGTAATTTTGACTTTTGAATTTCTTGATGAAAAAAACTTCATATTTCAACATGTCTTGATGAAATATGATCCTTGAAACTTGATTTTGATCCAAAAGTCAAAGTTTGACTTATTTGTGTGCAAATGACCACTTTGCCCTTGTGAATGACTTTCTTGGAAAATTTGTAATTCAAGGCTTGAAATTGGATCGAAGCAAATCTGAGGGTCCAGGATGATCTTTTGAGAAATGAGAGGGAAAATTTTGGGAAATAACAGCTGCCCTAGTTCAATCTTATTACACTTGAAGAGTTAGATTTGGCGAACCTGTCATTTGTGACTTGAAGGTGGAAGATGATTGAACACTAGAGTGCCCAGAAATTTGCACTTGATGATGTTATGGTTGATTATGTAGGGAATAGGCTTAAACATACCATTTATAGAAATGATGGATAGTTGTTGGAGATGGGCTTAAAGATGTTATCCGAAGGTGATTGTATCTAGACTGTATTTGAGTGACAGAATGACATCCGAATCTGGATCGTATCTGGATTGTAATAGAAAGGTATGTTGAATGATGAAAGATTCTTGGACAATTACTACCTCAGTAGGATGATGAAGGAATCTTGGAAGATTACTACTCCAAAAAGATGATAAAGGAATCTGAGACGACTACTACCTCAGCAGGATGATGAAGGAATCTTGGATGATTACTACCTCAACAGGATGATGAAGTAATCTTGGATGATTACTACCTTAGCAGAACGATAAAGGAATCTTGGACCATTACTACTTCAGTAGGATGATGAAATAATCTTGGATGATTACTACCTCAGCAGGACGATGAAGGAATCTTGGACGATTACTATCTCAACAGGATGATGAAGGACTCTTGGACGATTACTACCTCAACAGGATGATGAAGGAATATTGGGTGATTACTACCTCAGCAGGACGATGAAGGAATCTTGGACGATTACTACCTCAGCAGGATGATGAAGGAATCTTGGACGATTACTACCTCAGCAGGACGATGAAGGAACCTTGGACGATTACTACCTCAGCAGGATGATGAAGGAATCTTCGATGATTACTACCTTAACAGGATGATGAAGGAATCTTGGACGATTACTTCCTCAGCAGGACGATGAAGGAATCTTGGACGATTACTACCTCAACAGGATGATGAAGGAATCTTGGAAGATTACTACCTCAATGGGATGATGAAGGACTCTTGGATGATTACTAACTCAGCAGGACAATGAATGAATCTTGGACGATTACTACCTCAGCAGGATGATGAAGGAATACTGGACGATTACTACCTCAGCAGGATGATGAAGGAATCTTAGATAATTACTACCTCAGCAGAACGATGAAGGAATCTTGGACGATTACTACCTCAGCAGGACGATGAAGGAATCTTGGACGATTACTACCTCAGCAGGATGATGAAGGAATCTTGGACGATTACTACTTCAGCAGGATGATGAAGGAATCTTGGACGATTACTACCTCAGCAAGACGATGAAGGAATCTTGGATGATTACTACCCCAGCATGATGATGAAAGAATCTTGGACGATTACTACCTCAGCAGGACGATGAAGGAACCTTGGACGATTACTACCTCAGCATGACGATGAAGGAACCTTGAATGATTACTACCTCAGCAGGATGATGAAGGAATCTTGGAAGATTACTACCTCAACAGGATGATGAAGGAATCTGGAACGATTACTACCTCAGTAGGATGATGAAGGAATTTTGGACGATTACTACTTCAGCAGGATGATGAAGGAATCTTGGACGATTACTACCTCAGCAGGATGATGAAGGAATCTTGGATGATTACTACCTCAGCAGGACGATGAAGGAACCTTGGACGATTACTACCTCAGTAGAATGATGAAGGAATCTTGGATGATTACCACCTCAGCAGGACGGTGAAGGAATCTTGGACGATTACTACCTCAGTAGAATGATGAAGGAATCTTGGATGATTACCACCTCAGCAGGACGGTGAAGGAATCTTAGACGATTACTACCTCAGCAGGATGATGAAGGATGATTACAATTTATGCAAATATTTGGTGGAAATCAAAACTTTCATGGTCAAGAACCGGAGGATGACGGAAACGAAAATAACTTTGACATTGACAATTATACCAACCAAGATGGTCCGTAAACTTAATTTTTTTTATTTTACTTACAAATTTGAATTGTCTACCATACTATTTAATTAAACCTACTAATTAATTCTTAAATTTATAATTTTAGTTTATTAATTTTATTATATTAAATTTAATATATTAAATTTATTATATATTAAATTTATTAATTTAATTTATTATATATTGAATTAATTAATTAATATTATTAATTTAATTAATTATAAAAGGAAAATAAATTTCAGTTATTAACTTTTTTTTAAAGAAAAATATTAGTGACGTGATTTTCACGTCACAAGTTGTGACGTAAAAATCATGTCGCAACCTAATTTTTATATATAAAAAAAACAAAAGCTGAAGACTGAATGGGTGTTAAACGTAATTATTTAGCGACGTGATTTTCACATCACTATTTGTGACGTGAAAATCACGTGGCAAATAGAGTAACTTTACCTCTGCACAACCTGCTTTTTCTGCAATGCTTTTAATCCTATAAAAGTATGTTGCGACGTGATTTTCACATCACAATTTTGTGACATGGAAATCACGTCCCAAACAATTTTCCACCCTCTCCTCAGTCAAGTGATCGTACACGTCGCAAATAATTCATTGTAACGTAATTTTTCAAGTTGTGACATGAAATTCACGTCACAAATTAGAGTATTTGTTGTAGTGAAACTTATAACATAAATATGTTTAAACAACAACAATAACAACAAGATTAAACCACTAGAATTTAAGATCTCAATAATGAATCTCGATAACAACAAAAATAATATCAATAAAATTTAAGATCTCAATAACAAATCTCAAAGAATCTAACTACTCTATTCTGAAATTAAAAGATTGAACCACATTAAAATCTTCTCGTTGAAAATCTAACAATAATGTTAATTTTATTGAAAATAAAGATACGTAAGACAAAGAACAATGACAATCAGATTAAATAATCTCAAACAACAAAATAACTTGTCAAATAGTGTAAGAAAAAATCAGAACAAACAAAAAGATTAAAGACAGATAAATATATAATTTTGTTATAGAAACTAATTTATCGATTAAATTATTCAATTTAATTCAGTTTAATCATGCAGTTCGATCAATAATCCAATAGTTCGACTAATAAATCAATGATTTAGTATCCTCACCGATTGAATGACCGATCCGATTTTTAAAATATTACACCGCATAGCCAATGATAAAAGTTGAACCTAGTTCTATATACCTACATACTAAAGATCCTATTCAGTTTATAAAAGAAATCAACATGTTCGTTACGTAGTTTTAATGTACAAATGCATTTATAGATATACGTGTGTTATTAGACATTCTTAATGTAGTAAGAGTATCTCTGCATGCAAAAGAACCGTGAAAAAGCACGGATATGTGTGAAAAAGCACGGATATGTGTGAAAAAGAAAAAGCACTAAGAAGCAAATAGTGTTTTTAACGTATAATAAGGAAACCGGTGGTGCGAAATCCAAGACAGGACATTTCAGAATAGGGTAGATCGTGACAATAGTGGATTGCGTGAAAGGTATGTACATACCCAATGAGTGGTATATAGCTGACGAGAGTACTATAAATAACAACAAGTGGATCTAAATATTGTTCAATCATTCAAAATTGTACAAAATATTTTTTACATTCACAAAAAAATTATTTTGGATTCATAATAAAAGCTACTACAGTAATATAGATTAAATCTCTAACTTGTTGCTTAAGGCTTTAACACAGACAAAAACAGTCCAATATCATAATGGGACCCATAAATATCAAAGAATCTGTCTAGCATACGGGTCTTGTGTTGGATTCTAGAAACTTGGTTTCCTTTATCATTTTTTTGTGACAGAAACTTGTCTTCATTTCTACGTTGAGTGCGGGTGCAATAATGAATAAACAGAAACTACAAATAAGGTCAATAGTAATAATAAGTTGAACCTTTGTCAATTTCGTTAAAGAATCACGGAACAAACACGTTTTTTTACTTTAGACTTGTTTTCTCACCAACTAAAAAAGCACTTTAGACTTGTGTGTATATAAAATTGAAGTGATGGTGTATGTTCTTCTTCTTCCATAAAGTATTAGTGTCCCTTTTATGCCTCCTGTAATAATAATAAGGAAATGGAAGATGGGCCTTACACTGGAAGTGGGGTGGGTAAGGGAAGGGCAGAACATTATAAAGGAAGGGTCACAGTTCATGTTATCATCGCTTGCATTGTTGCTGCCACTGGTGGGTCCCTCTTCGGCTATGATGTTGGAATTTCAGGTTCTCTCTTCTTTATTTACTTATCATCTTCTTTGTGCGATCTATTCAGTCTTTGTCGTTTCGATTTTTTTGTTCTTGTAAATAAGAATATATGTGTGTTGAAAGCTTAAAAAGGAAAGGCATATGGGTTGTACTTGGCTGACATAAGGCTTAAAATAAGAAAAGAAAAAAGAATCTCATTTTTTGAGTATTCTTTAATTTGCTTTAAGCCCTCTGTGTTTTTCTTAGATTGCAGGATATCAGTTATTTTGATTCTGATTTTCCAAATCAATTACATTATAATTTCTTATTACCACACAAATCTTGTGCTACAGCAAGGATAGCAGTTGATTTGAATCACCTTTAGGGAGAAGACATTGTGTATAACCTTTTATGATGATCCAACACTTACTCCTATTTATAGAAATCTCTTCTCTTCAGAGTTAAAAAAATATCTATATAGCACAGACACGTCTGAGAATAAGCGTGTCCGTGTCCGTGTCAGTGTCCCAAGAGTAACTAGGTTGGATAAGAACCGTAACTGATTTAACCAAAAGACTGTCAGAAGAATGACTAACTAATAATAATCAACTAAACTAATTTATATTTAACTCCTAAGTGTCCCCCTCAAGTTCGAGAGTATATGTTAAACAATCTCAGTCTAGAATATACTTTACAGAAAGGTGACTGTTCAAGAAGTTTAGTAAAGAGAGCTGGTTAATTGGTTTGCAGAAGCTAGAAGCTACTGGAAGATGAAACAAATCAGCTTGAAGTTGCTGTCTATCATTGTGACAGTAATATACTAATATCTGTGTTTTGTCCTTTATGAAAGCTTGAATTCATAGCAGTGTGACGAGTAGTGCACGCTGGATGAAAGAGATGTGAAGATCTTAAAGGAGATAAGCGAGCCATTGAAGCTCACACGTTGGTGATTATAAGGCTCCGTTATGCGGGTTCTGAGAATGTATGAAAGACACTGGTTTGTTTCTTCAAGTGCCGTGAAGTTAATGAGGTTCTAAAGAAAATGACAAATCCGGTGGTTGAGCTACGAGAGATGTTGACAAGGATCCAGTCTAAATCACTGAAGGCTTTAAGTTGAATGGTTGAGTTTGAAGGAAAGAATAAACCTTGAGCTGGAGGATGTTGCATGAATTGGCTCAATTGTTGAACGACAAAACTAATGTCGGGTGGTATTAGTAAGGTAAAGTAAACGAGCGGTAATTCATCTATAAGCAGGAGGATCATTAGGAATAGCATTTGCATTGACATAAATGTATTCTCTTGTTGGTACGAGATACTTCTAGACCAAGGAAATATTTGAGATCTTCTAGATCTTTGATGTGGAAGGAGGAGTGTGGAAAAATGTTTGACAAGGTGATATTTGAACGGATTTTCTTGTGAGAACAATGTTGCGGCAAAAATCGGAAGAGAACTTTATTAATAGAGAGGGTAATGGAAACATCAGAAGAATTGAGAACAACCAGTTCCATAGATTTGCCTGAACCTTTGAAGAAACAAATAACAAGTTCAGGTTCCCTTTAATTTTTATGAGTCGAATAGCTTCACAGTTACATTTCATACTGCAAGTGCAAGAAAGTAGTAACCGAAGATCTTTCCACACAGTTTACAGATTGGTGAAGTATTCAGAAACAGTGTGTTCGCCTTGTTTCAAAGAATGGATTTCTCAGAAAATATTAGAGAATCTAAAATGAATCGTAATTTGGTAAACCATGAAGTTTCACATTGCTTGTGACTCAAGACTAAGGGTAGTTTATAAACAACACCCACACTTCTCAACTTAACAAGACGTCTTTTACAAAAGACAATCGGGAGGGCGCACACAAAACCAAAAGCAAACAATACCTCAAGAAAACTTAACAGGACGTCTTTTACAAAAGACAAAATCGGGAGGGCGCACACAAAACCAAAAGCAAACAATACCTCAAGAGAAGCATTAAATAGACTTGAGGATGAAACATTGACATCATCTCAGGGCAGTGTTGTCTATGGCGGATTGCGGAAAATAGCGGTAAACCGAAAATCCGCCATAAAAATATGGCGGATGGCAGAACGGGAAATTGCGGAAGCATGGCTGACAAACAAAAAACATTATATATACCAAAAAAACAGTAACCGTACCCAAAAAAATCAAAAAACTGAATTCCTAAAACTTATAAAACATAATTATATATGTAAGAAACTAGAATTCATATCTCAAGTATTTCAAAATAGACATTATAAGGTAAATAAAATAGACTGGCATTTCTCAAATACTTAAAAACAGAACTAAAAAATAAAAGTAGTAATAACAACGTAATATAAAGAAAATTACTAGATTTGATCAAAGGGTTTTCTGAATAACCTTGTGAAATTGAATTAATGAAAAGAAAAGATACAAGCAAGGTTATATGAGATGGAGTCAACCTATTAACCAAATAACAGATCAATTATAGCAGAAAAATAACAATCTTAGACATAAGCTAAGCTAATTTAATTTAGTTTGTCTAATATATGTAAATAAAAATAATGTTTATGGTTAATTTATCAGAAAACTGACGCATGTGTCATGGTTAACAGGAGGGGTTGCTTCCATGGATGACTTTCTTCAGAGTTTCTTCCCCGCAGTGTATAAACATAAATTGGAAGCACATGAAAACAACTATTGCAAGTATAACAATCAGGGCATTTCTGCATTTACCTCTACTTTATACATTTCTGGTTTTGTTGCATCCCTGGTTGCAGCTCCAGTTACAAGGAAGTTTGGCCGGAGGACAAGTATCATAATTGGTGGTATCAACTTTCTCATCGGCTCAGCTCTTAATGCTGCAGCTGTTAATCTTCAAATGCTCATCATAGGAAGAGTTCTGCAAGGTGTTGGCATTGGATTTGGAAATCAGGTATAGCATTTTTTCTATAATCTTTTATCCATTTTCTTAGAGCAATCAAGCAACCAGTTATCGTGTTTAAAAACCAATGTCCAAAAGTCTAGAAAACCATAGTAGGAGTATCAAATGTAGCTTCCAAAAGTGGCTACCAACATTAATTATGTGAGTGTTAATGTAGGGTCAACAAATTTTACTCGAAAAAAAAAAAGGAAGTAATGCGATGGAAACAGTCGAGGGTCCAATAAAGTATGTTTGAGTTAGAAGATAATCCAGTTATACTATACCTCTTTTTGAAGGCTATTCCGCTCTATTTGTCAGAGATGGCGCCGACCCAATTTCGAGGAGCCCTGAACATGATGTTTCAAGTCGCAACCACTTTTGGGATTTTTACAGCAAATATGATCAATTATGGAACGCAGCAGATTCAACCGTGGGGGTGGAGGTTGGCCCTTGGCCTGGCTGCAATACCAACTCTTTTAATGACTGTCGGAGGAATATTTATTCCAGAGACCCCAAATAGCTTAGTAGAAAGAGGATCAAAGGAACAAGGAAGGAAGCTCCTTGAAAAAATAAGAGGAACGGATGACGTAGACGCAGAGTTCCAAGATATGCTTGATGCAGGCGAATTGGCAAACTCGATAAAGCACCCCTATTGGAACATCCTTAAAAAAAGATACAGACCGGAGTTGGTGATGGCTATCTGCATGCCTGCATTCCAGATTCTGACTGGCATAAACTCAATTCTTTTTTATGCTCCAATGCTATTTCAAAGCATGGGATTTGGCAGAGCGGCGTCTCTCTACTCCTCAGCCTTGACTGGAGTAGTTCTCGCCTTATCAACATTCATTTCTATTGCAACAGTAGATAGATTGGGGAGACGACCCTTACTCGTCAGCGGTGGAATACAAATGATTGTATGCCAGGTATTGAAAAATCACCATTTTATGCAATTTCCGGTTATGCTTACAAGAAGTATGAAT
This sequence comes from Vicia faba, assembly GCA_948472305.1. NCBI lineage: Eukaryota > Viridiplantae > Streptophyta > Magnoliopsida > Fabales > Fabaceae > Vicia > Vicia faba. The sequence continues at coordinate 1,271,915,688 of OX451739.1, forward strand.
TTTAAACCTTGATTATAGTCTCGTTTTTCATATGCACAGGTTATAGCTGCCTTAATTTTGGGGGTCAAGTTTGGAGAAAACCAAGCACTGTCGAAAAGCTATTCAATATCAGTTGTAGTTGTACTGTCTCTCTTTGTTCTAGCATTTGGGTGGTCATGGGGGCCACTAGGATGGACAGTCCCGAGTGAGATATTTCCGTTAGAAGTTCGATCAGCAGGGCAGAGTATCACAGTGGCTGTAAACCTTCTGTTCACTTTCATAATCGCGCAGGCATTCCTTTCCCTTCTATGTTCTTTCAAGTATGGGATCTTTCTGTTTTTTGCTGGGTGGATAAGCATCATGACAATATTTGTTGTCTTGTTCCTACCTGAAACCAAGGGAATTCCCATCGAGGAGATGTCAATTATTTGGAGGAAACACTGGTTCTGGAAAAGGATACTGTTGGATGATGCAGACCGATTATCTCAGGACTCTGGAACTGAATTAATTCACTTAGATGTGTAATCAACTGCACATGATGCAGTATAGAACCGAAAAGTTTATCCAGATCAATAGAGTTTACCTTTCCGTTGGTTGTAATTAAAAAACTAGAGAACTATAAAGTTAGTTGAAAAGGACGGTGTAGCTCATATTGTATTTGTGGAAAATGATAAAGTTGATTGATATTCAGCCATCTAAATCATGTAAAACATCGCAAAAATACTGAGCCCAACCATAAAACAAATGAAGCAAACCCACACTTAGTATTACAATGAGAAATGTTGGTAACTAGTTAAACATTTTATGCAGAGGTCTGGATTTAAATCCAGACTAGAGAATACAGCAGTAAATCTTGAGGGATAGTTTTGCTGATCCTTCCCAATTTGAGAGAACAGTCATTACAGGTATGTGAAGAGAATACTGGTTAAAATAAAAATATTAACAATCTTATGATCATCAGATGAATTTTACAAAAAAGGGAATCCTTTGCCTCTTTAGGGAAACTCAAATAGTGTATGAAACTGAGTCAAAATAATGTAGTGCCTTACCAGTCTTTTATTGGCATTTATGCATACCAAATTGCAGGGGTTCCCTAGTCAAACATCACAACATGCTTGTATAGCCTTTATAGCATTTATAGCGCAAAATGGTTGTTTTTTAAGGGTTGAACTCACTGTGACTCCATTAAAGATCAGGAACTGATTTATTACATCTTGACTAAAAAATAAAATAAAGAATGGAGTGAAGATGCGAGAGTGCAGATGCATCAGAAGACTCTCATAAACTTTTCAACAGAGATTTACAATTGTTTAAATTATTAACTGTCATGGAATCTAGTTCCCTTAATGCACAGATCATGTGAACCAAAATCAAACAGCACAGAAAAATCAATTAGGAAACTAATTGTTATGTAAAAAGTTATATCTCACACGCAAGGAACGCATTAAAAAACTTCTTCATCATTTAGATTTGAACTGATAAAGAGGATGGAGTGAGGCGGAACACCACATGAAATGACAATTTGGCTTTGTTCCATCTTAAAATACTGCCGCTCATCACTTACCAAAATGAAATTTTTGGCTTTGTTCCATCTTAAAATACTGCCGCTCTGTTTCATTCAATTCCGCCCGCTCCTTTCCATCCGGTTAGGTTCACACTAAATTATCCAAACATAGGCTAGCGGAATGCAGCGAAATGAAGATTAACAAGGCAAATTTTTCATGTCACCAAGATTGGAAGGTTGGAGGGGGAGAAATAAGGTGGTAGTTAATGGAAAGAAATTCTTCCCACTCCATCCAATTTTAAATGAGCTAAATAAGGGATACCACTTTAATCCATCATCCCACTCCATCTGATTTCATCAATCAAAACAAATCAAGTACAAATCAATAGGGACAAAGGATTCATGAAAAATCACTCATAATGATTCAATTCAGGCCATAAAAGGGACAAGATCACTTAATCATGAATTTGACTCTTGACATACCCACATCGACTAAAGACTTAATATCCAAATCAACAAAGAAAAGTAACTTCAATACTAAATGCTTTCTTCTATTACCATTGAATTTCACAAATACTGGTACACCAGAAAGAAAATAAACTCAGAATATAACCAAAGACCTGAAACCTAAAACTAAAACAACTAACTTTATTCTTCAATTCGATCTGAAAATCAAACACCTTCACTTCACAAACCCTAATTCAAACACTATTTAGTCTATATTCACGTATATCAGACTTATAGGAAATTACAATAGATCCATTTTCCTTTCATCATCAACATATGAACTAACCCCAGAACCTAACTGTAACTAAGTCCCCATCAGGAACTAAACACTGAAAAATTAAACCTCCGTTACTAACACCTTTGCTTCGCTTTCAACGCTTTTTCATACGTTCACACCCTACGTGTGATCCTCTTGAAAAAATAAAGGAAACACGCTAGGGACCCTGCGAACAAACATAACCATCCACGAATATCATCTACTAGTGAAGATGAAAGTAAACAAACGAAAATCAACTAATCATTCCAAATCAAGCCGTAACAACCGCCTCAAATCACTGGTGGCAACACCGTTCTTCCTCAAAAAAAACGGAACCGGAACAGAACTAGGGGGAGGTGAAGTAAAAAAGGCCGATCCAGCATAAATTCCGTCTTTCAAATTCGATTCCGAAATCATAATCTGCTTCTGCATGGCAACCGGATCAGGTCCAAACCGATCCGTTGATCCCAACACCAAATCACGTTTGTCTAAATCCAGATCCAGATCCAGATTCAGATCCAGATCCAGATCGAGATCCAGATCGAGATCCAGATCCATGGCCTTCAGAACGAGTCCTCCATCATTAATCTCCGGACTCAACTTCTCACCTCTTTTGAGAATCTTAACTTGTCCCATAACAAGATTCACCGGAGCATCAGTACGATCTCCGGTTTGTCTCCGATCGTTTTGTTTCGCCGGCGGAGTGGCCACCGGACTCCGTTTCCGGCGACGATTCTGATTGACATAGGATTTGCAGTTGGAGTTAGGGTTAGGGCTACAGTTTTTGCGAGATGGAATCGGTGAGGAAGGGACTGACAGGACGTCGTTGGGAAGAAAGCGACGTTGAAGGCAATCGTGTGAACGGAGAATCGCAGTTCCCATTTCTAGAGAGAGAAAGAAAACGTGTGTTAATGGAGGAAGAGAGAGAAAGCATTACAGTTGTATTTTATGGATGCAAGAGAAGCGTGATAAGGTCGCGTTATTTATAGAAAATATCTTGGTTAGAATTTTTCTTTTAATTATTAAAAAATATATATTTTATTTTCAAATTATTATTGATAGAATCAGGTGAATTTGAATCGACGGGATTTTTTTTATGTATCTGTTAGGTTATTTTACGTTACGCGTTGGAATTTGAATGGATATTTGACAAGTTCGTGCGTGTATAATAATATAATAATAATAATTCGACTTTTTGCTGAAATGACTAAAGAGCCCTTGCTTTGGAGAACGTGTTAAGACTTTGTCTGAACGATATCTTGGGGCGTTTCGATTTAAACTAGTATATCCTCTTTTTTTTTTTTTGGGTCGGTTTTCCTTTTTTATATATTTGATTTTGAATTTAATATATTTTATTTTTTTTGCTCGGATATATCCATCTCTTTATTTTATATTTTTACTGATTTCTTATAGATGGAGATATTTTTTTAAGAAAATAAATAATATACCGATAATATTAAAAAAAAGTTATATTATTAATTAATCATGATTATGAATTCTGTCAAATAAAATTATAATTTTTTAAAATTTATATAATATAATAAAATGATATATTTTTATTAAATTACTTTTTATATTATCAATGTGATTTCTTTTAAATTCATTTTTTTTATTACAGATATCATCTTCTCTAAACGATCAATTAAATTTATTTTAAAAATATATATAATAATAAAAATTGCATTTAGTTTTTCAATTAAAATTAAATAAAATTGCTTTTACTCTATGTTGTTTTTTCTTTTTATTTTATTTTTATTTTTTTTAAAACGTTTTCATTCATATTGAATTTGATTTCTTTGGTAAAAACATTGAATAAATTCTCATTGAATTTAATTGTAAATGTAAATTTAAATAAAATTTGATTTAATTTAAGGAAATTTTAAATTTGGAAGAAATCAACTAATAGAATTTTTGTTTTGATTTTCTTTAAACTTTTTAAGAAACTAAATATATATCTTTTTAATGAAAAAAGTTTCTATATTTTATTTACTAACAAATATTCTAAGAATATAGATTATCATTTTCTTTTAAATTTCATATCAAGTCCAATCTTTTTGTTTTTTATATAAATGAAGTCCAATCTTTAAATTATTCTTAACAAAGCAATTTTTTTTAATAAACAAATTAATTTTAAACTAAATATAATTTAAAGTTGACTTAAAAATTAACTATATTAAATTAAATAAATTAGTATTGTTGAACTGACTCGACAGTTTGAATGAGTCCAGTCTAGACCCTTTTTTTTTGTACAGTCCGCACGTCCGTGATCCGAACTGCCCGCTATCCATCAGACAATATCGTCATTTGCCCTCCCAAGCCAACACTGGTCCAAGATGATCGCCGAGCATCCTCTCAGCCAGCCCGACATCAATATCGTGTAGGCCACCAGGAACTGATCAGAGAGATGTCTGTAACTGACCCCCTCCTCGGGACCAACGACTAGCTACGAGCAAATTTGTCCGATTTGATCAAGTCCTGGCAGTTACCTGATTTTACGGACCCGCATATCCATGCGTGAAATCAGGAACCAATGGTCATGCACCAGAGGCATTATATAAACCCTCACACCTGTGAAGGCCATGTATCGAATATTCATTATTCACCACCTAATACTTTGCTTGTACCTCCTTGTTCTCGCTCTTACTTGATCGTTGGAGTGCCTTGCAGGTACAACCCCCTTTTTCTCTTCGACATCACAGCCCAATTACAGATCATCTTTCGACCACTTCACAGGTTCTGATTAACTGGTAAGATCAGTGGTGCCGTATGTGGGAAACTGCTCTCTCCATATTTCTTTCCTTGAAACTTAAGATCAAAGCAACTTTTCAAGATTCCTCTCACTAATCATGGTCGACCATGATGATCTTCATCTGCTCAGAAAGACTATTATTTCCCCTGCTCACAAAACAGACGAAAGTCAAGAACATCCTCACCTCGAGGACAACCTGGGCTTCCGAGATGGATAGACTGGGTCTCCAGATTCAACCGACGCTCGATGTAGAGACGACCAATTCTTGGACAAGGGACGTCCCAAGAATTCCACCGAGGAACTTCCAGAAGTTATGCAACCATTTCACATCCCTATCAACGACGACTCGGCCATGGCAGTACTACTCGCTGCTATCATTCAGACCAACGCCCTCATCCTACAATAGAATCAAAGGATAGGGGCCTGGGAGAACAGGCGATCAAGATCTCCTTCTCGGAGAACCCGACGACGAAACTCCCCTAGTATATCACCACCCAGGCGTGGTCTACCACCCATAAAGGAGAGGTGTGACGTTTCTTTCTTCAAGAAACGCACCCGCGCACCTCTTCCAAGAGATCAAGACTCCCCTTCATTCAATAAGAGGAAAGAGAACCGGCAAATCGACCGCGCTCGATTTCCTTCGCCTGAACAAAAGCAGAAATAGAGGAGACCCTCCCTCCGACGAGACCGTGACAATCAACGGGGAAGAAACTATCACTCCCCTTCTCCATCTCCCATGGATAGCGTAACACCCCAAATCTACCCCACAGTTATATTAAATCAGAGTGCCAAAATTTCCGCAAACATGGGGAAATACATTCTCATTCCAAAAACCAACAACATAAAAACCTATCATAATAGATACATAACACATATTGATCCAAAGAACTTATAACAATTTATTAGTCTTCAAAAGTATTTCAACTTGATTCCATAAATATGCAGCGGATTCATAACTTAAAAACTTCAAAGGAAACATAGCATCTTTTAAACAACTTAATTCACAGAAAACAACAACTTGAGTTAAACTTAAAACATCATAAAATCAAATAAGCGTTCATCCCCCCCCCCCCCCCCCCGAGTGATACGTATCAGAGCGAAGATACCAACAAGCTACTAAGTCTCTACTCCTCATTACCTGCACGTTACCAGTATAAAGGCAACAGCGAAAAAAATAAAGGGGTGAGACATCGAATAATATAAATAAGATTATGATAATTAATATATTAGACAAGAGCATTATAAACTTCACCGCTTCTCAACAACACACAACAATCAATAAACATTCACAATTATCATTAGCGATTCAAAATGCAATTCGAATGCAACACAACTGTGCATATGCATGTGGTACCAACAGGGCTTCAGCCCTCTTCACTAATTTCTAATTAATAGAGGCACAAGGCATAATCCTACTTCACAAATCCGCCAATACAGGCCTTCACAAAAATACAAATGTATGAGACTCATGTAACATACAACATCACAGATATAGCATTCACCACAAACTTCATTACGAGGCATTCGCCTACATCCCTGCATCACTGGAAATAATCCTAACACTTCACATATTCAATCACATCTCAATTATCTCAAAACAATAACATCTCATAACATCAAAATAATTTATTAAACATCATTTATTATCACAAAAATCATCGAACATAACTTCATCAATAAAATCTCACTAATACTCAACTGTATAATAATAGTGCAGTAACCCATCTTGTTATTCTGCTAATTTATATCGTTACTGTCACTAATCTTACTGTCATAATTCTAACAGCAGCCTCTAAACATCTATTATTCATTATTCTGTCCAAAAATTAGCACAACGACCAAGAACGGAATTAATTTCTAAATACTAAATTGGTCACTGGAATTACACTTCTTATCCATCATTTAAATCATCTAGAATAATATTCATCGCATTAGCTAATCAACGCTTCGAACGACATCTCAAACAGCATCCTAAAACTCAAGTTACAGCAATTAAAAGTCAATTCTGTCAAAAATCCAACATTATGTATCGACACAGAACACTATGGGTCGATGCGTCCTACTTCTCCTGCATACTATGAGTCGACACATCCCCCTTATGGATCGACTCATTCTGGTTTTCAATACAGCATGTATCGACACATGTACTCTTCGTGTCGACTCATCCTGAGTCTTGTACTCATCATGCATCGACATGTCCTCTCTTCACGTCGACTCATCCTGAGTCTTATACTTAACATGCATCGACGCAAGCCCTGCATGCATCGACTCATCCTGAGTCTAACAGCCTCCTTGCATCGACTCATCCAGTTTGAGGTCGACGCATCCTGTGATTTTCTGCATAATTTTCCGCGTTTCTTCTGTAATTTCACTACAGGAATCTAATTACAGTCCTACAAACCTCATTATAAACATACTAAATCATCACCTAACATTATACTCTTTTACTACATCGATCAAATAATATCGTAACGTTATTATTCATTCAAATGCATCAAATCTTCATCATACATCATCCAATTCAAGAACAAAAACATCAATCCTCTAACCCACATATCAAACATCATATTCCCGGTTATAAAATCCGAACCCCACCCTTACCTTTTAGTTTTTCGGTCGGTCGAATTCTCCGGTTGAAACTGCAACTGGTTTGACGGCGAGTTCTCTAAATTTGCTTGCCCCCCACTTGGTGCCTCCAAACCCTTGCTTCTTCTACTGCTACGTGATAATTGTTTTTGCTTTTGGTTGCTAACCTCTATATATTATAACCTAATATAATAATAGGTCTACTAGTAACTTTAATGGGCCTATTAATTCTATTCCTAATCTTGCTAATTCACACACCCCACTTGACCCAACTAATAAAATAATATTCTATTAAAATCGACATTATTTCCAATATTAATTTCTCTTGACTAAATTGACTAATTATTCGATTATTAATTCTAACAGTATATATTTAATCCAATAATGTTCCTTATAATTATTCCGATAATTCCTTCTTCGACTAAATTCCAACAATTTAAATCCTCAATAATTCATTTAAATAATTTAATGAATTTCCGGGCGTTACAACTCTCCCCCACTTAGAATATTTTTGTCCTCGAAAATTCATCCGACACCACTTCCCTTAACTCCGCCTCCACCTCTAGCCTTAAGATATAATCACAACTTACTATAATTAAAATCTAACGCACACGTGCAATTCTATTTCAACTCGTCCAACAGCAATAATAATAACTAACGAAGTTCTATCAACGAAACACGTACCTCTGGTACCCCTGTCCTCGTTGCTCGTTGGAGTTTCCACCAACGCGAACACCTTTGCACCAGGCGCTTTCTTCGGTTTCTGACACTGAGTAATAATATGGCCTTCTTCACCACAATTGAAATAGACATCCTCCTTATGCTTACACTCAGGAGCTGCATGTCCAGCCTTACCCCAACGAAAACACCTCCTTACCTCAGCAGTAGTATACACATTACTCTTGTGACCAAGTTTCCCACACTTGAAACAAGTCACACTAGCACGAGCGTCTCCCCCACTTACTCTTTGACCCTCAACAACTTCTTGTTTACCTCTACCAGCTGGAGCATCGTACGGCTTACCACGACTCTGATTCTTGCTTCGCTTCTCATTAACTATCTTGTAATGAGCATTGTTATCCTCCTCATAAATTCTGCAGCTATCCACCAAATCAGAGAAAGCAAGAATCTTTTGATATCCAATTGACTTATTGATCTCCGAGCGCAACCCGTTCTCAAACTTGATGCACTTCGAAAATCCAGCAGTCTCCGCGCTATAATGTGGATAGAACTTAGCCAACTCCACAAACTTTGCAGCATACTCGGTAACAGACTTATTCCCTTGCTTCAGCTCGAGGAGTTCAATTTCCTTCTTACCCCGGACACCTTCAAGATAATACTTCCGCAAAAATTATCTACGAAACATATCCCAAATGATCTCTTCACCTGCAGCTTCCAACCTCAGACGAGTCTCTAGCCACCATTCGTCGGCTTCGACTGCCAGCATATGAGTACCATACCGAACCTTCTGTGCTTGAGTGCAGTCCATCACACGAAAGATTCTCTCCATCTCCTTCAACCAACTCAAAGCCCCATCAGGATCATACTTACCCTTGAAGGTAGGCGGATTCTCCCTCTGGAAAGTCGCCAAGCTACGGGATCCCACATCCCCGCCAACATTCGGTTGATTTTCCATAGCATGAGCCATTGCTTCCAAAGCAGCAGCAATCACATCATCGTTCCTTCCTGCCATCTCAACTTATAACTACAACACAAAATGGTAAACAATAATTAATGATACACGATTGTTAAAGACTCAACAACTTTGGCCGGACGGACCGACCTGCTCTGATACCACTAATGTAACACCCCAAATCTACCCCACAGTTTTATTAAAATCAGAGTGCCAAAATTTCCGCAAACACGGAGCATTACATTCTAATTCCAAAAACCAACAACATAAAAACCTATCATAATAGATACATAGCACATATTGATCCAAAGAACTTATAATAATTTATTAGTCTTCAAAAGTATTTCAACTTGATTCCATAAATATGCAGCGGATTCATAACTTTAAAACTTCAAAGGAAACATAGCATCTTTTAAACAACTTAATTCTCAGAAAACAACTTCTTAAAACAACAACTTTAATTAAACTTAAAACATCATAAAATCAAATAAGTGTTCACCCCCCCCCCCCCCCCTCGAGTGCTACGTATCAGAGCGACGACACAAACAAGCTACTAAGTCTCTACTCCTTGTTACCTGCACGTTACTAGTATAAAGGCAACGGCGAAAAAAATAAAGGGGTGAGACATCGAATAATATAAATAAGATTATGATAATTAATATATTAGACAAGAGCATTATAAACTTCACCGCTTCTCAACAACACACAACAATCAATAAACATTCACAATTATCATTAGCGATTCAAAATGCAATTCGAATGCAACACAACTATGCATATGCATGTGGTACCAACAGGGCTTCAGCCCTCTTCACTAATTTCCAATTAATAGAGGCACAAGGCATAATCCTACTTCACAAATCCGCCAATACAGGCCTTCACAAAAATGCAAATGTATGAGACTCATGTAACATACAACATCACAGATATATCATTCACCACAAACTTCATTACGAGGCATTCGCCTACATCCATGCATCACTGGCAATAATCCTAACACTTCACATATTCAATCACATCTCAATTATCTCAAAACAATAACATCTCATAACATCAAAATAATTTATTAAACATCATTTATTATCACAAAAATCATCGAGCATAACTTCATCAATAAAATCTCACTAATACTCAACTGTATAATAATAGTGCAGTAACCCATCCTGTTATTCTGCTAATTTATATCGTTACTGTCACTAATCTTACTGTCGTAATTCTAACAACAGCCTCCAAACATCTAGTATTCATCATTCTATCCAAAAATCAGCACAACGACCAACAACGGAATTAATTTCTAAATCCTAAATTGGTTACTGGAATTACACTTCTTATCCATCATTTAAATCATCTAGAATAATATTCATCGCGTTAGCTAATCAACGCTTCGAATGGCATCTCAAACAGCATCCTAAAACTCAAGTTACAGCAATTAAAAGTCAATTATGTCAAAAATCCAGCATTATGTATCGACACAAAACACTATGGGTCGACGCGTCATGCTTCTCCTGCATACTATGAGTCGACACATCCCCCTTATGGATCGACTCATTCTGGTTTTCAATACAGCATGTATCGACACATGCACTCTTCGTGTCGACTCATCCTGAGTCTTGTACTCATCATGCATCGACACATCCTCTCTTCGCGTCGACTCATCCTGAGTCTTATACTTAACATGCATCGACACAAGCCCTGCATGCATCGACTCATCCCGAATCTAACAGACTCCTTGCATCAACTCATCCAGTTTGAGGTCGACGCATCATGTGATTTTCTGCATAATTTTCTGCGTTTCTTCTGTAATTTCACTACAGGAATCTAATTACAGTCCTACAAACCTCATTATAAACATACTAAATCATCACCTAACATTATACTCTTTTACTACATCGATCAAATAATATCATAACGTCATTATTCATTCAAATGCATCAAATCTTCATCATACATCATCCAATTCAAAACAAAAACATCAATCCTCTAACCCACATATCAAACATCATATTCTCGGTTATAAAATTCGAACCCCACCGTTACCTTTTGGTTTTTCGGTCGGTCAAATTCTCCGGTTGAAACTGCAACTGGTTTGACGGCGAGTTCTCTAAATTTGCTTGCCCCCCACTTGGTGCCTCCAAACCCTTGCTTCTTCTACTACTACGTGATATTTGTTTTTGCTTTTGGTTGCTAACCTCTATATATTATAACCTAATATAATAATAGGTCTACTAGTAACTTTAATGGGCCTATTAATTCTATTCCTAATCTTGCTAATTCACACACCCCACTTGACCCAACTAATAAAATAATATTCTATTAAAATCAACATTATTTCCAATATTAATTTCTCTTGACTAAATTGACTAATTATTCGATTATCAATTCTAACAATATATATTTAATCCAATAATTCTCCTTATAATTATTCCGATAATTCCTTCTTCGACTAAATTCCAACAATTTAAATACTCAATAATTCATTTAAATAATTTAATGAATTTCCGGGCGTTACAACTCTCCCCCACTTAGAATATTTTCGTCCTCGAAAATTCATCCGACACCACTTCCCTTAACTTCGCCTCCACCTCTAGCCTTCCGATATAATCACAACTTACTATAATTAAAATCTAACGCACACGTGCAATTCTATTTCAACTCTTCCAACAGCAATAATAATAACTAACGAAGTTCTATCGACGAAACACGTACCTCTGGTACCCCTGTCCTCGTTGCTCGTTGGAGTTCCCACCAACGCAAACACCTTTGCACCAGGCGCTTTCTTTGGTTTCTGACACTGAGTACTAATATGGCCTTCTTCACCACAATTGAAACAGACATCCGCCTTATGCTTACACTCAGGAGCTGCATGTCCAGCCTTACCACAACGAAAACACCTCCTTACCTCAGCAGTAGTGCATACATTACTCTTGTAACCAAGTTTCCCACACTTGAAACAAGTCACACTAGCACGAGTGTCTCCCCCACTTACTCTTTCACCCTCAAAAACTTCTTGTTTACCTCTACCAGCTGGAGCATCGTACGGCTTACCACGACTCTGATTCTTTCTTCACTTCTCATTAACTATCTTGTAATGAGCATTGTTATCCTCCTCATAAATTCTGCAGCTATCCACCAAATCAGAGAAAGCACGAATCTTTTGATATCCAATTGCCTTCTTGATCTCCGAGCACAACCCATTCTCAAACTTGATGCACTTCGAAAATTCAGCAGTCTCCGCGCTATAATGTGGATCATGGTGGTCCTTCAATTTTCGCCCTTGGATCCAGGCTTGGAGACACCTGGCGCCTGGAAATTGGAGGTGTATGATGGACCTCACTTTGAAGCTTGCACATGAATGCCTGAAAAATAAAAGCAACAATGTTTTGGGGGACCTAGGATTCGAACCCAGGTCCCAAGGGATAATACTCCAATGCCTTTGCCAACTGAACTAGAACGCGCGTTTGTTAAATGGATGGAGAGAGAATATTATATACAAAAAATAAACAATATGCTGTAAATACAAAAAAATACACGCGCTTTTTCAAATCAGCCAACCATGTGATAACACATCATCATCTTCTTCGTTTGCCCTGTAAAAACAATATCAGATAGCGGGGGTTTTTAACCCCCACTAACCACTGCAAGGAAAAATAGCGATTAGCACCACAGTATATATAAATATTTCGCGAGGTATTGGGCTTGTTCGTCTTGGTCTCGTGATCTCAACCATGTGTCTTATGAGTCCTAATTTTGCCTGGTTCAGAAAGCCCCAATTGAAAGCTCAAGAACCCTAAAAAATCGTTCATGGCATCTTTTGATTCAGGACATTATAATTCAATTAAATGATGCCATTAGCTTCGTATGGTTCCTAGCAATGCAAAACAATCAAGAAAACATGTTAAATATGCATGAATTAAGCAATACGATTTTGAATAAAAGGTGCAAACCATGGTTTCGTATATGGCGATTCTTTGAGCTTTAAGGCCTGAGTTTGATTGCAAAAGGTTCCTGGGATCTCCTACAAGGTATTTGAATCAACAAGAACCCTTGAATCGCCCTAGAATGCAAGAACCAATTTTCAATTTTCTTGTAAATTTCTTGAATTGGCTATGGTTTTTTCTGTAGTTTTTCACGTCCATTAGGTCAAGGTTAGCTTGCTTATGTATAAGGGAACTGAATTAGGTCAAAAAGCTGGGCCAATATCCATTGCATTGATGTTTGAATCCTTGATTGAAAAATCAAATATCCTTGATTTTCATGATTGAATAAACTTGCCAAAATTGGATCTTTTCATATCTTTTACTTGTGCACGAATTTGCCAGCATGTATAGGTCATATTTGCTTCACAAAAAGATTTAAAAGATCAAATCTTCTATTTTCCTACAATTTAAATTAATTAAATGAATTAATATTAATTAAAAATCCAATTAATCAATAAAAATAAGAAAATAAATTCAATTAAGCTTGGTGGGTCGTGCATAGGTCATGGGTGAAGTTTCAAGAAGAGATTTGAGGCCCATTAGTAAAAATAAGGTGTTTTGGGCAAAGTTGACTTTTGCAAATTCATGAAAATTTCCCAACTTCTCCAATGCACAACTTGCTCAATTTTGATCATATGCCCATGTTCTTGGACATTTTGGAAAGCTCTTGAAGTCCTCTAACCAATGCCTTTGGTTCCATGTCATTTGGATTTACCAATCTCAAGTTATGGCCTTTAACTCAAAGTGTACTTTTGTTGACTTTTGAAATTGACCTATAATGTCAAACTTGGTAACTTTTTGTGGGAGAATTTATTGAACTTGGAATGTGAAGATGGATTATAAGACATTGCATCCCCTTCAAAATGAGCATTGGATGGGATTTTTCTGATAAACCATGAAAAAGTTATGCCCTGGTCAAGATACAGTTGACTTTTCTACTGTCCAAAAATAGTAACTTTTTGCACCTTGATGATTTTTGAGCCATTCTTGTGGAATCATGATCAATACTTGATCAAATGATGATTGTGGACTCAAAATGAGATGTTGACCAAAAATTCTGACTTTTGACTGCAAAATGACCATTTTGCCCTTGTAGTTGATTGTGGATCAAATGGGGCTTTTGACTGTGCTGATTGGCACTGTGAGTCTTGAAACTTGGCATGTAGGTGCTTGAGAATGTATATAGGCCTATGAGATTTGATTGAACCATTTAGAACCTCAAATTCCTTGAAATAAACAAAACCCTAATTTCAACTGTCTTAGGAAGTGATTTGACTGTCTAGGTTTTGAGCCATCTTGAGTAATTTGAAGATCAATCTTGAAAAATATGGGAGGGCAAATTTTGGGGTACAACAAGCAGTCTCCGCGCTATAATGTGGATAGAACTTAGCCAACTCCACAAACTTTGCAGCATACTCGGTAACAGACTTATTCCCTTGCTTCAGCTCGAGGAATTCAATTTCCTTCTTACCCCGGACATCTTCTGGATAATACTTCCACAAAAATTCTCTACGAAACACATCCCAAGTGATCTCTTCACCTGCAGCTTCCAACCTCGGACGAGTCTCTAGCCACCAGTCGTCGGCTTCGACTGCCAGCATATGAGTACCATACCGAACCTTCTGTGCTTGAGTGCAGTCCATCACACGAAAGATTCTCTCCATCTCCTTCAACCAACTCAAAGCCCCATCAGGATCATACTTACCCTTGAAGGTAGGCGGATTCTCCCTCTGGAAAGTCGCCAAGCTACGGGATCCCACATCCCTGCCAACATTCGATTGATTTTCCATAGCATGAGCCATTGCTTCCAAAGCAGCAGCAATCGCAGCATCGTTCCTTCCTACCATCTCAACTTATAACTACAACACAAAATGGTAAACAATAATTAATGATACTTGATTGTTAAAGACTCAACAACTTTGGCCGGACGGACCGACCTGCTCTGATACCACTAATGTAACACCCCAAATCTACCCCACAGTTTTATTAAAATCAGAGTGCCAAAATTTCCGCAAAATTACTTGATTGTGGACTCAAAATGAGATGTTGACCAAAAATTCTGACTTTTGACTGCAAAATGACCATTTTGCCCTTGTAGTTGATTGTGGATCAAATGGGGCTTTTGATTGTGCTGATTGGCACTGTGAGTCTTGAAACTTGGCATGTAGGTGCTTGAGAATGTATATAGGCCTATGAGATTTGATTGAACCATTTAGAACCTCAAATTCCTTGAAATAAACAAAACCCTAATTTCAACTGTCTTAGGAAGTGATTTGACTGTTTAGGTTTTGAGCCATCTTGAGTAATTTGAAGATCAATCTTGAAAAATATGGGAGGGTAAATTTTGGGGTACAACAAGCAGTCTCCGCGCTATAATGTGGATAGAACTTAGCCAACTCCACAAACTTTGCAGCATACTCGGTAACAGACTTATTCCCTTGCTTCAGCTCGAGGAATTCAATTTCCTTCTTACCCCGGACATCTTCTGGATAATACTTCCACAAAAATTCTCTACGAAACACATCCCAAGTGATCTCTTCACCTGCAGCTTCCAACCTCGGACGAGTCTCTAGCCACCAGTCGTCGGCTTCGACTGCCAGCATATGAGTACCATACCGAACCTTCTGTGCTTGAGTGCAGTCCATCACACGAAAGATTCTCTCCATCTCCTTCAACCAACTCAAAGCCCCATCAGGATCATACTTACCCTTGAAGGTAGGCGGATTCTCCCTCTGGAAAGTCGCCAAGCTACGGGATCCCACATCCCTGCCAACATTCGATTGATTTTCCATAGCATGAGCCATTGCTTCCAAAGCAGCAGCAATCGCAGCATCGTTCCTTCCTACCATCTCAACTTATAACTACAACACAAAATGGTAAACAATAATTAATGATACTTGATTGTTAAAGACTCAACAACTTTGGCCGGACGGACCAACCTGCTCTGATACCACTAATGTAACACCCCAAATCTACCCCACAGTTTTATTAAAATCAGAGTGCCAAAATTTCCGCAAACACGGAGCATTACATTCTCATTCCAAAAACCAACAACATAAAAACCTATCATAATAGATACATAGCACATATTGATCCAAATAACTTATAACAATTTATTAGTCTTCAAAAGTATTTCAACTTGATTCCATAAATATGCAGCGGATTCATAACTTTAAAACTTCAAAGGAAACATAGCATCTTTTAAACAACTTAATTCACAGAAAACAACTTCTTAAAACAACAACTTGAATTAAACTTAAAACATCATAAAATCAAATAAGTGTTCACCCCCCCCCCCCCCCCGAGTGCTACGTATTAGAGCGACGACACCAACAAGCTACTAAGTCTCTACTCCTCGTTACCTTCACGTTACTAGTATAAAGGCAACGGCGAAAAAAATAAAGGGGTGAGACATCGAATAATATAAATAAGATTATGATAATTAATATATTAGACAAGAGCATTATAAACTTCACCGCTTCTCAACAACACACAACAATCAATAAACATTCACAAATATCATTAGCGATTCAAAATGCAATTCGAATGCAACACAACTATGCATATGCATGTGGTACCAACAGGGCTTCAGCCCTCTTCACTAATTTCCAATTAATAGAGGCACAAGGCATAATCCTACTTCACAAATCCGCCAATACAGGCCTTCACAAAAATGCAAATGTTTGAGACTCATGTAACATACAACATCACAGATATATCATTCACCACAAACTTCATTATGAGGCATTCGCCTACATCCCTGCATCACTGGCAATAATCCTAACACTTCACATATTCAATCACATCTCAATTATCTCAAAACAGTAACATCTCATAACATCAAAATAATTTATTAAACATCATTTATTATCACAAAAATCATCGAACATAACTTCATCAATAAAATCTCACTAATACTCAACTGTATAATAATAATGCAGTAACCCATCCTGTTATTCTGCTAATTTATATCATTACTGTCACTAATCTTACTGTCATAATTCTAACAGCAGCCTCTAAACATCTACTATTCATCATTCTATCCAAAAATCAGCACAACGACCAACAACGGAATTAATTTCTAAATCCTAAATTGGTTACTGGAATTACACTTCTTATCCATCATTTAAATCATCTAGAATAATATTCATCA
Organism: Vicia faba; assembly: GCA_948472305.1. Taxonomy (NCBI): domain Eukaryota; kingdom Viridiplantae; phylum Streptophyta; class Magnoliopsida; order Fabales; family Fabaceae; genus Vicia; species Vicia faba. Next base: position 1,271,933,032 of record OX451739.1, read on the forward strand.
TGTTAGCTAATCAACGCTTCGAACGACATCTCAAACAACATCCTAAAACTTAAGTTACAACAATTAAAAGTCAATTATGTCAAAAATCCAGCATTATGTATCGACACAAAACACTATGGGTCGACGCGTCATGCTTCTCCTGCATACTATGAGTCGACACATCCCCCTTATGGATCGACTCATTCTGGTTTTCAATACAGCATGTATCGACACATGTACTCTTCGTGTCGACTCATCCTGAGTCTTGTACTCATCATGCATCGACATGTCCTCTCTTCGCGTCGACTCATCCTGAGTCTTATACTTAACATGCATCGACGCAAGCCCTGCATGCATCGACTCATCCTGAGTCTAACAGCCTCCTTGCATCGACTCATCCAGTTTGAGCTCGACGCATCCTGTGATTTTCTGCATAATTTTCTGCGTTTATTCTGTAATTTCACTACAGGAATCTAATTACAGTCCTACAAACCTCATTATAAACATACTAAATCATCACCTAACATTATACTCTTTTACTACATCGATCAAATAATATCATATCGTCATTATTCATTCAAATGCATCAAATCTTCATCATACATCATCCAATTCAAGAACAAAAACATCAATCCTCTAACCCACATATCAAACATCATATTCTCGGTTATAAAATCCGAACCCCACCCTTACCTTTTGGTTTTTCGGTCGGTCGAATTCTCCGGTTGAAACTGCAAGTGGTTTGACAGCGAGTTCTCTAAATTTGCTTGCCCCCCACTTGGTGCCTCCAAACCCTTGCTTCTTCTACTGCTACGTGATAATTGTTTTTGCTTTTGGTTGCTAACCTCTATATATTATAACCTAATATAATAATAGGTCTACTAGTAACTTTAATGAGCCTATTAATTCTATTCCTAATCTTGCTAATTCACACACCGCACTTGACCCAACTAATAAAATAATATTCTATTAAAATTAGCATTATTTCCAATATTAATTTCTCTTGACTAAATTGACTAATTATTCGATTATCAATTCTAACAATATATATTTAATCCAATAATGCTCCTTATAATTATTCCGATAATTCCTTCTTCGACTAAATTCCAACAATTTAAATCCTCAATAATTCATTTAAATAATTTAATGAATTTCCGGGTGTTACAACTCTCCCCCACTTAGAATATTTTCGTCCTCGATAATTCATCCGACACCACTTTCCTTAACTTCGCCTCCACCTCTAGCCTTCCGATATAATCACAACTTACTATAATTAAAATCTAACGCACACGTGAAATTCTATTTCAACTCTTCCAACAACAATAATAATAACTAACGAAGTTCTATCGATGAAACATGTACCTCTGGTACCCCTGTCCTCGTTGCTCGTTGGAGTTTCCACCAACGCAAACACCTTTGCACCAGGCGCTTTCTTCGGTTTCTGACACTGAGTACTAATATGGCCTTCTTCACCATAATTGAAACAAACATCCGCCTTATGCTTACACTCAGGAGCTGCATGTCCAGCCTTACCACAACGAAAACACCTCCTTACCTCAGCAGTAGTGCACACATTACTCTTGTGACCAAGTTTTCCACACTTGAAACAAGTCACACTAGCACGAGCGTCTCCCCCACTTACTCTTTGACCCTCAACAACTTCTTTTTTACCTCTACCAGCTGGAGCATCGTACGGCTTACCACGACTCTGATTCTTGCTTCGCTTCTCATTAACTATCTTGTAATTAGCATTGTTATCCTCCTCATAAATTCTGCAGCTATCCACCAAATCAGAGAAATCACGAATCTTTTGATATCCAATTGCCTTCTTGATCTCCGAGCGCAACCCGTTCTCAAACTTGATGCACTTCGAAAATTCAGCAGTCTCCGCGATATAATGTGGATAGAACTTAGCCAACTCCACAAACTTTGCAACATACTCGGTAACAAAGTTATTCCCTTGCTTCAGCTCGAGGAATTCAATTTCCTTCTTACCCCGGACATCTGCAGGATAATACTTCCGCAAAAATTCTCTACGAAACACATCCCAAGTGATATCTTCACCTGCAACTTCCAACCTCGGACGAGTCTCTAGCCACCAGTCGTCGGCTTCGACTGCCAGCATATGAGTACCATACTGAACCTTTTGTGCTTGAGTGCAGTCCATCACACGAAATATTCTCTCCATATCCTTCAACCAACTCAAAGCCCCATAAGGATCATACTTACCCTTGAAGGTAGGCGAATTCTCCCTCTGGAAAGTCGCCAAGCTACGGGATCCCGTATCCCCACCAGCATTCGGTTGATTTTCCATAGCATGAGCCATTGCTTCCAAAGCAGCAGCAATCGCAGCATCGTTCCTTCATGCTATCTCAACTTATAACGACAACACAAAATGGTAAACAATAATTAACGATACTCGATTGTTAAAGACTCAACAACTTTGGCCGAATGGACCGACCTACTCTGATACCACTAATGTAACACTCCAAATCTACCCCACAGTTATATTAAAATCAGAGTGCCAAAATTTCCGCAAACACGGGGCATTACATTCTCATTCCAAAAACCAACAAATAAAAACTTATCATAATAGATACATAGCACATATTGATCCAAAGAACTTATAACAATTTATTAGTCTTCAAAAGTATTTCAACTTGATTCCATAAATATGCAGCAGATTCATAACTTTAAAACTTCTAAGGAAATATAGCATCTTTTAAACAACTTAATTCACAGAAAACAACTTCTTAAAACAACAACTTGAATTAAACTTAAAACATCATAAAATCTGATAAGTGTTCATCCCCCCCCCCCCCCCCCCCGAGTGCTACGTATCAGAGCAATGACACCAACAAGCTACTAAGTCTCTACTCCTCATTACCTGCACATTACCAGTATAAACACAACAGCGAAAAAAATAAAGGGGTGAGACATCGAATAATATAAATAAGATTATGATAATTAATATATTAGACAAGAGCATTATAAACTTCACCGCTTCTCAACAACACACAACAATCAATAAACATTCACAATTATCATTAGCGATTCAAAATGCAATTCGAATGCAACACAACTATGCATATGCATGTGGTACCAACAGGGCTTCAGCCCTCTTCACTAATTTCCAATTAATAGAGGCACAAGGCATAATCCTACTTCATAAATCCGCCAATACAGGCCTTCACAAAAATGCAAATGTATGAGACTCATGTAACATACAACATCACAAATATATCATTCACCACAAACTTCATTACGAGGCACTCGCCTACATCCATGCATCACTGGAAATAATCCTAACACTTCACATATTCAATCACATCTCAATTATCTCAAAACAATAACATCTCATAACATCAAAATAATTTATTAAACATCATTTATTATCACAAAAATCATCGAACATAACTTCATCAATAAAATCTCACTAATACTCAACTGTATAATAATAGTGCAGTAACCCATCCTGTTATTCTGCTAATTTATATCGTTACTGTCACTAATCTTACTGTCATAATTCTAACAGCAGCCTCTAAACATCTACTATTCATCATTCTGTCCAAAAATCAGCACAACGACCAACAACGGAATTAATTTCTAAATCCTAAATTGGTTACTGGAATTACACTTCTTATCCACCATTTAAATCATCTAGAATAATATTCATCGCGTTAGCTAATCAACGCTTCGAACGGCATCTCAAACAGCATCCTAAAACTCAAGTTACAGTAATTAAAAGTCAATTATGTCAAAAATCCAGCATTATGTATCTACACAAAACACTATGGGTCGACGCGTCATGCTTCTCCTGCATACTATGAGTCGACACATCCCCCTTATGGATCGACTCATTCTGGTTTTCAATACAACATGTATCAACACATGCACTCTTCGTGTCGACTCATCCTGAGTCTTGTACTCATCATGCATCGACACATCCTCTCTTCGCGTCGACTCATCCTGAGTCTTATACTTAACATGCATCGACGCAAGCCCTGCATGCATCGACTCATCCTGAGTCTAACAGCCTCCTTGCATCGACTCATCCAGTTTGAGGTCGACGCATCCTGTGATTTTTTGCATAATTTTCTGCGTTTCTTCTGTAATTTCACTACAGGAATCTAATTACAGTCCTACAAACCTCATTATAAACATACTAAATCATCACCTAACATTATACTCTTTTACTACATCTATCAAATAATATCATAACGTCATTATTCATTCAAATGCATCAAATCTTCATCATACATCATCCAATTCAAGAACAAAAACATCAATCCTCTAACCCACATATCAAACATCATATTCCCGGTTATAAAATCCAAACCCCACCCTTACCTTTTGGTTTTTCGGTCGGTCGAATTCTCCGGTTGAAACTGCAACTGGTTTGACGGCGAGTTCTCTAAATTTGCTTGCCCCTCACTTGATGCCTCCAAACCCTTGCTTCTTCTACTGCTACGTGATAATTGTTTTTGCTTTTGGTTGCTAACCTCTATATATTATAACCTAATATAATAATAGGTCTACTAGTAACTTTAATGGGCCTATTAATTCTATTCCTAATCTTGCTAATTCACACACCCCACTTGACCCAACTAATAAAATAATATTCTATTAAAATCAACATTATTTCCAATATTAATTTCTCTTGACTAAATTGACTAATTATACGATTATCAATTCTAACAATATATATTTAATCCAATAATGCTCCTTATAATTATTCCGATAATTCCTTCTTCGACTAAATTCCAACAATTTAAATCCTCAATAATTCATTTAAATAATTTAATGAATTTCCGGGCGTTACAGATAGTGAGGATGACGAGCCCCGTGGCATGCTATTGAGGGAGATTATAGAGGTCTCACTTCCTGGAGGCCTGGAGAAGCCACCTCTATTGGGAACCTATGATGGAACAATTGACCCTGACGAGCACATTGAGAACATCGACGCCCTCCTCGACTACCGAGGGGTCAGAGGGGCCATCAAATGCAGACTCTTCCCAACCACTCTCAGGAATGGGGTGATGTCATGGTACAAGAGTCTCCCCGACGAGTCTATCACCTCATGGAAGCAGCTCAGGAGGATATTTTCGAAGCATTTTACCACCTCCCGTCGACACCCGAAATTGTAGGCTTCGCTCAAAGCAATCATACAGGGCAGGGACGAGTCTCAGCGGGCATATATTGAACGCTTCAACAAGGAAGCAGTCTAGGTCTTAACGACCGATAACATGAATAAGTATCTCCACGAGCGCGGACTCCATCCCCGCAGTGAATTTGCCAAAGCTGTAGGCATAGAGACATCAGCCACGCTCGACTCCCTCCTCCTCAAGGCCCAGGCGTACATACAGTACGAGGAGAAGGAAGCGGCCAACAACGTCAGAGAATCCAGGCATAGAGAAAGTGCCAAGTCCTTAAAGAACGACGAGCCCTCGATATCCCGTCAGGGAGATAAGAAACGGGAAGACAAGTGCCGCGATTCCAAAGACTACAAGGGGTCAGTCGGTCGTTTCCACGACTATACCCTTTTGACAACCTCAAGGGAGCATATTCTTTCTGAATGCACCAATTCTGAATTTAAGCAAGTCGGAATGTGCTTCCCTCGACAAACACCGTCCAAACCAGGAACCGACAAGAGCAAATATTACAGGTTCCACAAAAGTCACGGGCACAACACATAAGATTACATTCATCTCAAGGATGCAACCGAAATACTAATCAGAGACTGGCACCTCAAGCAGTATAAAAAGAAGGAGGGTGCTCACGAGGAAGCACCAAAAACTAAAAACGTCGAGGAAGGGAAGAAGTCTCCTGATCTCGACGCCATTCTGGTTTCCATGAGCATCTCACAGCCAGAAGATTTCTATTATCCAGACATGGAGAATATCCCTATGTACTTCTCCTCCCACAGTCCTTGGGAATCCTTCCCCGCAGCCATAGTCATCTCCGACAGAGGATTCAACAGCCACACGGTTGGGTTGGTGAAGAGGATATTCGACCAACTCATCAAATCCAACTCATATATGGATGCCATGCTCGATAAATTCCAAGGAGACTCCCATCCCCTCGCCTTCTACAGGGAGGGATTATCGGGCGGAGCCCCGAATTCGAGCATCCCACTACTCGTGAGAGCTCACATGGCAAATGTTAACATGCGTTGCATACTGGTCGACCAAGGAAGTTCGTTGGACATCATGTACACCCAACTGTTCACCACTTTACAGTTGAATGAGAGCCATCTGACCCCCTACGCAGTAAGTTTTCTCGAGCAATGAGTATCGGGTCTCATAGTCGGTAAACTTTTTACTAAGGTAGTAAATGGCGTGCTCTTTTCGGCTCAACTCGTCATGCTGCCTCAACACGCTCCCCATTGAATTGTCTAGCACTGTGAAGTATAATATCAAAGGTCTTCCTTCAACTGGAGGCATCAGAATTGGTGGTTCTTGAAGGTATTCCTTGATTCTTTCAAAAGCGGTATGGCATTCATCATTCCACTTTACCACTTGATCTTTCTTCAGTAGCTTGAAGATTGGCTCACAAGTAGCAGTCAGATGTGAAATGAATCTGGCGATATAATTTAGACGTTCCAAAAAACCTCTAACTTCCTTCTCTATGCAGGGAACCGAAATATCTTGTATAGCCTTTACCTTTGCAGGATCTACCTGAATACCCTTATCACTGACGACAAATCCCAGAAGCTTACCAGATCTTACCCCGAAGGTACACTTGTTCGGATTCAACCTTAGCTTATATGTCTTCAATCTGTCAAACAACTTATGGAGATGATCAAGGTGCTCTTCCTCCGTCTGAGACCTGGCTATCATATCATCAACATAAACTTCGATCTCGTGGTGAATCATATCATGGAACAAAGCAACTATAGCGCGTTGATAAGTTGCCCCAACATTCTTCAACCCAAAAGGCATCACCTTGTAGCAGAAGGTGCCCCATTGCATGATGAAGGTTGTCTTCTCCATATCTTCAGGGGCCATCTTGATCTGGTTGTAGCCAGAGAAACCATCCATGAAAGAGAAAATTTTATGTTGCGCGGTATTGTCGACCAGAACATCAATGTGAGGAAGTGGGAAGTCATCCTTGGGGCTTGACCTGTTCAGATCTCTGTAGTCAACACACATCCATACCTTACCGTCCTTATTAGGTACCGGAACAACGTTAGCAACCCACTGTGGATAGGAAGTAACAACCAAGAATCCTACATCAAACTGTTTCATGACCTTTGCCTTGATTTTCTCTGACATTTCAGGGCGCATACGATGAACCTTCTATTTAACCGGAGGACAGTCTTCTTTAGTAGGCAGGCGATGTACCACAATATTAGTGTCCAAACCAGGCATGTCTTCATAGAACCAAGTGAAGATCTCAACATAGTCGTGCAACATCTGTATTAACCTCTGTTTGATGCTAAGCTCCAGGTTTGCACCTATTCTAACCTCTTTTCTGTCTTCCTCAGTACCCAAGTTCACTATCTCAACCGACTCTTCATGAGGCTGTATGGCCCTCTCTTCCTGCTATAATAGCCTAGCAAGTTCTCCAGGCACCTCACAATCATCCTCACCTTCATCCTCTCCTTGGTTGATCGGATTTTTGAAGTCATAACTGGCAATAGAAGATCTGTTATCAATGGGATCCAGAGTGGATGTGGATCTGCATTATGATACGTGAGTGTGTGTAAGAGAATAACTGTTTTGATAAAGTGGAAAACAGAAAAGAAAAACGGAGAGCACAAAATTTGTATGCACGAAACGTCCAATGCTTTATTAATGATATATGAAATAACAAATAATGGCCCTCACAAGCAAAGCCAAAGTGCCTCGGGCAAGGCACATGGCCGTAAAGTTTCAAATTATTTATTACAAATCTTAAAACAAATAAGTCAATTACTATGGAATAAACGAAACAGGTATGAAGCCCCTAGCTGTCCAGTTACTCGGTCCACCATTGGTAGTTGGGTAGATCCAGTTGTCAATGTCTGATTCCTCTTCGCTGTCTTCAATGGCGTTAATCCCATGATTGCTGATGCGCAAGGGAGGTCCTCCAGCCCGAGCGTGTCTAACAGCCCTTTGAGCCCCTGTATTAAAGCCCAAACCAAATTTGTCAGTCTTATAAGTGAAATCAGGGAGCTGACCCCAATTGGTATACCCACCTTCTTCAACCACAACCCTGGCGTCCTTGAGAGAGGCCATCTTCAAAGGAGGTTTGTTGCTAGTAGTTTCAGTTGATGCCAAGATCTGAGGGACCTCTTCAAAATTCTGACAAGGAGTTTCTATGAATTCCTCATCCATCTCTATGTAGCGGAAGGAGTTGAGGTGACTCACCATATATTCTTCTTCACCCCGCACTGTGACAATCTTTCCTTTCACCGGATACTTCAGCATTTGGTGGAGTATGAAGGTGACTGCCCCAACCTCATGGATCCAAGGACGACCCAGCAAACAAGAATACGACGACCTGATATCCATCACATAGAAAGTGGACCCAAAAGTATGAGAACCCACTTTGACAGGGATGTCCACCTCCCCGTGCACCATTCTCTTCGATCCGTCAAAAGCCCTTACCACAATGTTACTAGCTTTAGAGTCAGACCCTTGCAATCCAACCAATCTAATGCCTTCTTCGGCAGAACATTCAGTGAAGACCCAGTATCTATCAGCACATGAGCCATAGTGGTGACCCTGCATTCAATCGAGACATGCAGAGCATCATTATGCTTCCTTCCTTTCAGGGTCAAATCCGCATCTGAAAAACCCAGCCCATTATCAGCAGTCAGGCTGGCCACACAATCTTTGAACTGATCAGCTGAAGTCTCTTGTGGCACATGCGCAGTTTTGAGGAATGCGATCAAAGCCTTCACATGGGCTTCAGAACACAATAGTAGAGACAACATAGATATATTTGATGGGGTCTTCCCCAGCTACTCGACCACATTATAGTCGCTCTTCTTAATGATTTTCAATATTTCCTCTATTTCTTGCTTAGAGGCTTCCACAATAATTTTTTTAGGCGCCTCCGTCCGGGCAGGCTCACCTACAACCTCTTTTCTACGGGCATTAGATGATTCGCCGACTGGAGTAAGAACGGGAGCAATAATTGATGTACTAGCAGGAATAGCAGATTGAATGACAATATGCTTGTTAACAGTCTTAGGGGAAATCTCAGGAGAGAAGACCCTTCCACTTTGGGTAACTTTGCTGGTTCCGACAATGTTATCAATATCAGGATCAACCTCTTCATCTTTCAAATCTTATTTGACACCATGATAGTACACATCAGCACCATAATGCCATGGGACAGCTTTGTCCGAGACATACGAGACAGGACCAGGAACAATGATTATCAGCGGAGCAATTCTTGGAGCATATGTAATCCTAACAGGTCTTCTCGAGGGAACCTTGAAAGGATTGGCAAAAATGGTTATAATGGCAACGTCTTCAATTGGAACAACAAGAATCATAGCCTTCTCGAACAAAATCTGTTTGCTATCTATCAGGCGTTGAACACCTAACTTCAGCAAACGACAACCAGAAGGTAGAAACAAACACATGTGGCAACCTTCACCATAACCCATAAATAAACTGGCCAACATCAAATTCTTCTTAACAATCATGAGAGGAGTAGACACTTCATCGACAGAGGTAACAAACAAATCAGTATCAATAGCATTAACTCCACGGTCGTGCTTAGGCATGAGAGCAGTAATAACATTTGGCTTTTCTGGAGCATCAAAATCTATCTCCTTAGCTTCAATCAAGTATTGTATTTTGTTCCTCAGAGCCCAACAATCATTTGTATCGTGGCCAGGACTCTCAAAATGATAAGCACACCGGGCATTCAGATTATATCAGGGAGATGTAGTATTTGGATTCTTGGGAGCCTCTCTCAAGGTTGCCAAGTTACATCTCAGCAGATGAGGTAGAACTTCAGCCAATGTCATGTTGATGCGGGTAAACTTCCGTTGTGGTATTTCAACCCTTTGTTGATTATTACGTTATGGAGCAACTGCAGGTCTAGGTATCATCACGGTACTTACTGTCTGACGAGGTTCAGCCCTGCTCTGGCCCCTCGGGCTATAGACGACAATGGCTTCCTTCTTACCAGCAAAAGGCTTCTTTACTGAACTTGACGAGGCATCCTTCTGTATTTTGCTGCTTCGAATCCCTGCTTTTACTCTTTCCCCAGTTAGGATTAGCTCAGTGAAACCAGCTGATGAGCTGCCGATCAAATGATTGAAAAATGGACCAGATATCGTCCTTAGAAACATATCAACCAACTCCCTATCAGACAATGGGGGTTGAACTCTCCCAGCCAAGTCTCTCCATTTTTGTGCATAATCTTTAAAACCTTCACCTGCACCCATGGACATACTCTGGAGTTGAGTACGAGTGGGAGCAAGGTTGGCATTGTACTGATACTGCTTGTAGACAGCAACAACCAGATCTTCCCAATTTCTGATATTTGCTCTCTCTAGCTGGTAGAACCATTCAAGTTGAGCCCCTGACAGACTATCTTGAAATAAGTGAACCCACAGATTTCTATCAGCTGTGTAGGGCTGGATCTTCCTGACATAAGAACGGAGATGGAGTTTTGGGCAGGACACCCCATCATACTTAGCAAAAACTGGAGCTTTGAACTTCTGCAGGATGACTACTCCAGACACCAATCCCAATTCTTTGAAATCCAGTCCAGGTATCCTCTGAACTTCCATGGCACTCAGACGGTCTTCTAATTGCTTGTATTTATCCTCAGTAGGAGGATATTGCTCATCATTATAATTAGTATCATTGTCAGAGACTGCAGGACTAGGGTCCTTCTCTTCTTCTTGGTTCTCCCCTTCCTTAGATGAAGAGGTCAGGTCGACTTGTCGCTTCAACCGCTCTCCAAACCTTCGGCCCATGTTCAGAATACCAGCAACCTTCTTCTTTTCCTTCCTCTCTTTGAGAATGTGGGCTTTCAGATCCTCATGCCCTTTTTCCAGACTGATGAACATTTGTTGGAACTGGGCGTTCTGTGCCTGTAGGTCCTTAATGCTTTGTTCAGAAGACATTTCTGCTGAAATAAACAGCGAAGGAGATGAGAAACCTGTAATGGTACCTGTAATGATGTGTATGATAATGGTATTCGCATGAAATGATTTCAAAGACTTCGGGAAATTTAAATTTGCAAACCAAAATAAACAAAACTTTATTAGCTGAATTTGAAGTTCAAATGCCCTTTAGGCGTTATAATTAAAAATAAACAAATCTAAAACTATAAAAGACATCAAAAATCCCATGGATGCTTCCTCTTTGTGCCGAGATAGTCATTGAGCCCTTTTTCTTCATGGAGTTGCTTTGTGAGCTCTAAAACCTTCCTCTCTTAAGCATGGAACCGATCCCTGTAAGTATCCCGCTCTTTCATCAACTGAATCCAAGACCTCTGTAATTCCCCAAGATCAGTGGGCATGTAAGGATAGAGAACCGTGTAAGGAATGCCTTCTTCAGTAGTGGGTTCCACAATCAATGGCAAAACAGCCACATAGGGCATCCTAAGCTGTTGAGCACGAGCTCGTACCCATTGTAGATAAGGTTCCATTGGAATGGAAGTCTTTGGCCTAAAAGCCCTGACGCTCGATCTATTTACCATGCCCCAAGCTCGTATGAACCTTTGGCGATACTCTTAAATATCATCCTCATAGTTGAATATAATGCCCTCGATAAGTAACTCATGGGGACCATCCCTTCGAGCGTGACCAAATTGTCGCAGAGCTAAACAAGGATTGTAGGTTATACCCCCACTGATACCAAGCAGTGGGACATTAGGGTACTCCCCGCAGCGGTCAATGATAGCAATGTTTTCCATAGATTGAGTACACCAAAGAATATCCGTATGAGCGAGTGACATTATTCTTTGCGACCAACCCAAACCTTCTTCATTCTTCAGTATGGACTTAGGGAGGAGAGAAATAAACCACCTTGACAGCAATGGCATGCAGCACATAAGAATCCCTCTTTTCCTCATGGTACGAGTATGGAGAGTGTGTAAAATATCTCCGAGCAAAGTAGGCACCGGGTTGCGAGAGAGAAAGATCTTAATAGTGTTCACATCTATGAATGAGTCCGGATTAGGAAAGAGAACTAAACCATAGATAAGAAGAGCCAATACCTCCTCAAAAGCCTGGAAATCCATACTATCCCAAAACAACTTGGCTTTGTCTATCAGAAACTTAGCTAGAAAACCCTTGACTCCGCTTCTCGTTTCCCAATTGGATACCACGTCGGCCCGTTTCAGATGTAAAGCCGGGGCAATGACTTCTGTCTTAGGAACTACTTCTAGACCTATGAAGGGTACTTGTTCAAGAATAGGTATATCCAATAGCAGAGAGAATTATTCCAAGGTAGGCACCAACTGATAGTCTAGAAAGGTAAAGCAGTGGTGCTTGGGATCAAAGAACTGAAAGAGTACACTCATCATCTTTTCATCAAAGTTTGAAGTAACCAGGTTGAGAAGTTGACCATGTCTCTTAGTGAACGTAGAAGTTTTAGAAACCCTTGATGCTAGCTCTTTGATTTGGGAAGGTATCGGATAGTGTTTCTATGAACAGAAGCCATGATCTGCAAAACAAAACAAAGATAAATTCCCTTGGTCTTTGAAATGGTTAGTGCAATAAGAATGGATGCCATGTTATGATGCATGTTGTCATGATAAACCACAGGCATAGCAAGCACATTCAAATCACACAAAGTCCTTAGGTTTAAGCCTTGCATGAGGTTAAAGGTAGTACCCTCTTGAAGTTTAGTTGGTTCAAACCTGTCCTAAAAAGTAACCGGGTTCTAGAGATTCTCAATATCACTGACCATCTTTTATCGGGAATTATTTCAGCTCTCAATCTTTTCTTGCGACCAAAATATCCCGAAAGTCTAGTCTCAATGAGTGTAGCATCGAGTATCAACCAGTTCTCAGCTTTACACCGAGGCCGGCTATCTCACTACTTTCTAATGTCCAAGTTGTTCAACTAAGGTTCTAAGGTCCGTTAGTGCTTCACGACACCACGCGGTGGCCCCGTATTCTACTCGTTTCCCCATGAAGGATACCGATACCAACCAAAATGTCACACCAACACAGCCATCACTTAAACCATATCGGTCTACGCCGTACAGTCTCCATGATCTATTGCTGTTTACCTAATGAGTGCCCCCAGATCCGGATGTAGGATCTATAGTAACCCCAAACAAAACTCTCAAAAGTAAAGCAATCAAGACAATCAAGATAAGCAATTTAATGACTTAGATCCTAAGTGTGATACGGTGGGAGAACTGACTTGATGTTTTGCGTTTCGTTTGCACTTGTGCAGTTAGAAAGAGTCGCCACCGACTTTTCTTTTATCCAAAAGGAAAGGTAAAAAAGCACAGGAAAGACCTTTCGAGATTATTTCTCGAGTTCGGGGGGTAGATTATGAAAAGGGAAGGTATTAGCACCCTTTTCATCCATGGTTTTCCATGGGCTCTTAGTTACTCATTTAGATCACTTGCTTTCATTTGATTGTGTGCTTGTGGTGTGGGTTTTGAAAGTATTTTGGAAAATCTCTTTGTAATGGTTCTCGTCTCTATAAGAACGTATACAAAGTTTTGTTTCGAAAAGTGGTTCAAAGATGTGTTTGTGAATCGTGTTTTGAAAAGAGGTTTTGCAATAGTTCTCGTCTCGATAAGAATGTATACAAAATGTTTTGTCTTTTGAAAATGTTTTGAAATGGAGGTGTAGGTATACAAGTTTTTGTCGTGAGCAAACGAGTAACTAAGAGCGAATCTATCTACTCGAAAGGTCTTAAGTTGTTCTTTTCTTCTTCCTTTTAATGGTGCTATCTTACCATTGATTTGGTAAGAAACCCCACCATTGGATGTGATGGGACAGGCACGGGTCAATTTCACAATCATTGAAGGCAACTTGTGAGACGCTTTAGCAATTTTGCAAGGGACGAGATCATTTTAATCGAAGGCAACATCGAGGGTCATCGAGGGACTACGATCTTTTTTTATCGAAGGGTCATTGCTAGAGTGTCTCATATTCAAGGGACATGATTGTATTTCTGAGGCAACGAGCGAGGTTACCCTAGAGGTGCGCGTGTGAGAAAGTGTGTTGGTTTTTATTTATTCTTTGATTAGGTCATCTAGCGATTGATTTTTGAATCTTGCCATACATGCCTAGTTACTATACAATATATAGAAAGCAATAAATTGCGGGAATTGAAATTCTAAGCTATTACAGAATGTTCGGGAATGGGGGTACAATTGTTATAAATGGGGGATGAATCAAATGAAATAACAATGTCCAAATATCAAGCAATACAACCAAATCGAATTTTTGTGCGATTTAATATAAAGCTATGACAATTTATGAAAATAAAATCAACAAAGTATGAAATGTATTTACTTGAAAAGAGAAAATAAAACCTATTCTAAAAAATTGATTAAATTATAATCTTTATTATTATTCTGTATTTTTTAATTATGTAAAAATCAAAAGAAAACAAATAAACTAAGTTATCATTTTTGATGTTTTATTAAGAAAATTAAATCTAAAATAAAAGGTTCATTAAGAAAAGAAAATGATAAAAAAAAACTAATTCAATATAAAAAGATATTTTATGTTTTATTAATAATTTATATAACAAAAAAAATGGAAGGAGAAAAACAAATAAAAAAAAGTAATGTGCTTAAGTGGATTTTTTAAGGATGAGGCCCAAAAGAGGAATGGTGTCATTATTGAAACAAAACAAGGCCAGATGGGGGTATACCCAGAAAACGTGTGGGCTTAAGGGGTTTGAAACAAACCCAATACTCTTAAATTAGTTTAACTATTGATTAGGGGAAAGCCAAACGAAATTAGGGTTTGTGGTTCACTTTCGCTCATAGCGGCACCGCCCTGTCTCTTTCGTTCATCCCTTCATCTTTTCATCTCTGTTACTATCTCACCCCTCGCCTCTTCCTAATTTCATGAATGAAACAACTCTTGGCCTCTTTGATTCAACCTGATTTGCGCCTTTTTTGGAAACCCTAAGTTCTGATTTATGCCTAAAATGTTCAAATCTAGCTTATCTGTTCTCCCCGCCCCAAATTTCTGTTGCCGGAGCGCTCTCTCTCACCTCCTAACCAGGCTCTAATGGTTTTTTCTTGGAAAGGTGAAGTTCTGTAAGCTTGAAGCTTGAACGATTTTGTTTTTGTTTTTTTTGTCTTGTTATGTTTTTCTGTTAATTCGTCTTATTGTCCATTGAAATGCAGGAAAATATGTTATGAGGAAGGTAAAGAGACCATACCTGTTTGGAACTCTTCTGTGAAATGGAAAAGGATGGTGAGACTGAGGGTGGCGCTCCCTGGAAGCCGGAGATGTGCGGGGGAAGAGATGATGACGAAAGCCTTGCTTTTCTGGTAACTTTCTTCTATTCTCTTTGTTGATCGATGGGGGTGTTGGTTGTCTTCTGGATTTTGTGGTTAACAACTTTTCTTGTTTTTTTTTTAATTTGATTCGGTTAGCTTGTTTTGATGATGTTACTATGTGTTTGGTTTTGTAACAGTTTTTGGAGGTTTTTGATGTTTGTTTATCAGTTTGAAACTCTTAGGTTTGGGAGGTTTGATTTGGTTCTGATTTGGGTTTTTTGGTTTGTATGTTTTGACAATTTTGATGCTTTTGACAGTTCTTGGACTTTTTGAGTTTGAAAATGGTTTGAGATTTTTGGAGTTTGACAGTTGGAGACTTGTTTTGAAGTTTGATCTCTTTTCTATATCCTCATCTGCTTGAGATTCTTACTGTTATATTGATGTTGCTTTGGTTGAATTCTTATTCAAAAAAGGGGGGAAAATAAAGAAATTGAATATTTTGCTATGTTATTCCTTTTGGCTTTTTGATGGCAGTTTTGTTTTCTAGCAGCTTCTATGCAATTGTGACAGTCAAGGCAGCATGGCTGTGCATCCCTAGGTGACTTCTTTCCTCTCTTCTCTCTCAATGACCCTAAGAGTCAATTGATCTTTTGCCTTTTTTGAAAAGTTTGCAAAAAAATGGAACATGTTGACTTAGCCTATTGAACAAGCCTTTGCTTGTTTGACTTATTTTATTATATTGCTATACTTTCTTTGTGTTGCCTGCTATCTAGTTTATGCTTGTTGCTTCGTTTGCATTTTGTATTGCCATGCTGCTGTTTGTTTTTGCTGTTTGTTGCAAATTTTGTTTGGCTCAGTTTGCGCCTCCTGTTTGGGAATATTTGTTTGGCTGCTGTTTGGGCATTTGGCTGCTGTTTAGGCATTTTGTTTGTTTGGACAGCCTTGCTGCATTTGTTCTTGTTTGGATAGATTTGTGGCATTTGGACAGTTTTGTAGCATTTCTTTCTTTCTTTCTTTTTGTGAACCAAGAAGAAAAATCTTCTTGTGATTTGCAAATAGGGGAAATAAAATATGATGAATAACGACAATCTGATTCCACTTTGCAAACTTTAATGATGAACACTCTTTTCTTTTGAAAATTCTTGCTCATGTCCAATTAATTTGTACTAACTTTTTTTATGTCTTTTGTTTTCATGTGAGCACAATTGGATGGTGGCAAAGCAGGGGAAGCAAGAGACTATGTGGCAAGCATGGAAGCAAAGGAACCTCAGTCAACCTTAGGCTTAGATTCATTTTCTTTTCATTGTAATTTAGAGAGAAACATTCTTGTATTGTAACCAATAGTTGTACTAATTTATTTTCAAATACGATAAGTTGTAAAACCTAAAGTATTTAAATAATAAATTGTTTTGTAACAACGTTTGAAAAATTGGAGAAATCTTATGAAATATTCTGGTGTTAATTGAAATCCTTTACTGTCAAGAACTTGTCATTTTCTCTTCGCATCTTCACTGATTCTTAAAGATTCCCAATCAAGATAATTGAAACAAAATTCTCCAATCTGATAATTTAAATTCCAATAAATTCTGTAATCTTGCAACTGCATTCCAAACCAACACGCACTGTATATTCCATTTCCCGACCAAGCAAATATTTTAAAAGACACAAATCATCTGGTTAACCTGGATTAAACAATCATGAGTATCTTACATGACAGTCTTAAATTCCATCTTTTGTCCAAAACAACCATGCCTTGAGAACAAACACTATCCTTTCAGTAAATTTGAGTAAGCATGAAAACCTGTGAAAGCCAATTGGATCTTTGAGGATTCATTTCTCTTGAGAATTGCAAGAAAAACCCTAATTGCTGGTTTACTGCCATAGAAGAAAATTTGTCTGATCGATTCCTGAGCCAATCTTGAATATCTGAGAAACCCTAGGGTTGTGTCTTCTATGAAAAATGGGAGGGCAAATTTTGGGTTACAACACTAAGGTATACCCCACTTATTATTTCCCCAGCAGAGTCGCCAGTTCTGTGATACGGTGGCAGAACCGACTGTTTAATACTGGTTTGCGTTTTGCGTTTTTTGTTTGCAAAATGTCGTGGTAAGCAAGAGTCTCCACCAACTTTTATTTCATCTAATCATGGAAAAGGAAAAAGAACAGAAAAACCTTTTTTCGAGATATTCTGAGTACGGGGGGTAGATTATAGAAAGGGAAGGTGTTAGCACCCTTTCTATCTGTAATCATCTACAGGCTCTTAGGTAATTGCTCATTTTTCAAATTGCTTGTGTGTGTTTGTCTTGAAAATGTTTTTACTTCGTGATAACCCTTGTATCAGTCCTCAAGGATGTGACGAAGTTTGTTTTGAAAATTGTTTTGAAAGGTGTTTGTGTGAAAAGTTTTTATTGAGCAAGTACTTAAGATTCTACCTACTCGAAAAAAGATTGTTCGTTCTATTTCCTTTAGACAGCATTGTCCTACTATTAAGGAGTAGGTAACACCGTCGTTGGAGTTGTAAGGGACATTCGAAAGGGACAAGTACAATCACTAAAGCAATAATTAGAAAACTTTAGTAATAACCCTAGAGTCTTAAGATCTTTTCGAGGCAACATTTTCGAGGCAACTTTTCCGAGGCAACATTTTGATCTTTTAGACTGGAGGGCAACCACTAAAATCTCCTATGCTTAATGCTTGTTTACCAAAGGCAACCGAAGTGAGGTAAACCCTAGAAGTGAATATGTGCATATGATTTGTTTCAGTTATTTAATCTTTGAACATTAGGTGATCTACCATTTTAAATTTCCAGACATTCTTGCCATACAATCCTATTATCCATACATCTAGACAGTTAAAGATTGCAGAAATTAAAAGTGCGAGGAAATAAAACCTAGCTATTACAAGGCTTCGGGGAGGGGGATTAATTACATAACCGAAAATTGGGGATTTAAACAGTAAAATAAAAACCCTAAGTTAACTATTACAAACCCTGAACAGTTACAAAATAATGGACAAATAATTAACAAGCGCGTGGCGAATTGAATACGAGGACGGTTGAAAAGATAACCTAAAACTCTAATTGAGAGAAAAGGATTTTGTTCTTGTGGATTTTTATTGAAGAAAATATTTAATTACAAATTGATTAAACCTAATTTCTAACTGTTTTTAAATTATGAAAGAAATTAAATTAACCTAATTTCCTAATTAAATTAATTAATTAAAGAAATAGAAAATATTTTGTACAAAAAGATTTTGTATGTTTCTTGGTTTTTTATTTGAGAAAATAAAGAATAATTAAATTGCAAAGAAAATCCTAACTTCTAATTAATGTTAATTTAGGAAAATAAATAAATTAAGGAAAAGCAATTAATTCTAAATAACCTATTTTTGTATTGTTATTTTGCAAAAAAAAAGAATATAATTAAATCAATAATTAAACCTAATTTTTCTAGTTAATTTTAATTGTAAAAATGAGTTAAAGTTACCCTAAATTAAATTAATCTAATTAATTAAAAAAATAAATTTGATAATAATAAAAAAACTAATTCTAAATTTGTGAATTCTTGATTTTATGATTTTATAAAAAAAATTGTTTTTTTTTAAAAATAAAATAAATAAATAAATTGAAAAGAATAAAGAAAATAAATAAAAAGAAAGGTTGAGAATTGAGCCTGTATGTGCTAGCAAATGGAAGGTGAATATCTAAATTTCTTGGCCCCAAAACACTCCAAGCCCAGTCAACCTTGGGTGCCTTGCATCGTTGACCCAGGGGCGCATCATAGTCCCTCATTGCTGGAACGTTGGATCTGATGGCATGTTGGATCCAATGGCTGGATGTTGATGGAGTATGGTAGACCCTTTGGTAAGGAGTGCATGCAATTTGCGTTTAGAAAATTGGAAAATAACAAAATGCACACGCCTGGGATCGAACCCAGGACGTGGACATCAAATGCGTGCCTCTCAACCATATACGCTGCTGATTCTTTGTTAATACATATAAACGAAAAATAATATAATACAAAAAACGCACTAAGCCCAGAAAAACGCGTGAAAGTTCAAACGAGCCAGTCACATGAAGCCAAGTCATCATCTTCTTCATGGATTCTGTTGTATTAGGTATTCACCTATACCCACGGACAATCAGCCATAGCTAAAAATCTATAACTCTCAAAAATGAACACAACGCATGATAAATGAATTCCAGTTACATGGATCAAACCGCCTTGATGCCACGAGCGTCCTAGTACTCTTTTCTATGGCCAATTTTTCCTGTATAATAAAGCCCTAAAAACATCTCAGAAACCCTAACAATGGCAACTATGGATTCCTGCGCGATAAATGCAATTAAAGGGTACAGGTAGCTTGCAAACAAGATGATAAACATAAATATATGATTAGAATGCGTTTAGGATGCGTAAAACATTGAAATCGAGTTTGAGTTTTAGGGCAAACTGTGATGCTTTCGGGGACGATTTCTGGATGCTTTGAGGCTTGCAAATGATGTTGTTAGCTTCCTGGGATGTCCAGGAACGTATTGCTAGCCTTGAAACTCCTTGAAGATGGCTCTAAGATGGATTTTGATCTCACACTTTTGTCTAAATTTTTGAGTTTCCTTCTTGCTGTTTCACGCCTCCAACCCTTGTGTTTTTGATCTGCAAAGGTTATGCACTTATAGTAGACTGAATTAGGTCAACAAAATTGTATCATATCTTTGAGAATTATGAAAATTGGATTTGATTTGCTTCATGTATGATATCTTTCCAAAATAAGCTTCAATCCAATCTTTTCTAATCTAAATGAGTCTTGCACGAATTGGTCATCATGCTAGCTGTACATAGACTCCAAATGCACACAAAAATCCCAAGATTTGATTTGCTTTTATTATTTTACCATTTAATTTGATTTATTTTGATTTAAATGAATAAAAAATCAAAATAAATGATAAAAATAATAAAATAATAGGTGGAAAAGCTCAGGGGCCGTGGGTCCTATTAGAAACATGTTTCAAGCAAGAAAACATGGGCCCTTTTGGAAAAAATGCCAATTTGATCAATGTTGACTTTTGACAATTTTCCAAAAATTGCCAACTTTGACAATGCACAACTCTCTCAATTTTGACCCTAGGAGGGTATTCTTGGACTTTTTAGAAAGCTTAGGATGTCCCCTAAACAACCCTTTTGGTTTCATCTCAATTGGATCTTCCATATTCATGTATGAAGCTTTGATCCAAAAGGTGTTTTTGTTGACTTTTCAAAATGACCTATAATGTAAAAATTCCTATATTTTGATGAGTGCATATTTTGAACTTGTGGGATGAAGATGAATTGTAGGGAATTTCATCCTCTTCAAAATGAGCCTTTGATGGAAAATTTCTGATAAAGTATGAAGAAGTTATGCTTGGTCAAAGTTGGGTTGACTTTTACTAAGAAACCCTAATTTAGCAACTTTTGGGTTTTGATGAATTTGGAGCATTCCTTGAGGAATCATGATCAATACTTGATCAAATGATGGAAGCAACTTCAAAATGTTGATGTTGACCCAAAATCTTGAGGTTTGACTGTATGTGGGCCACAATTGACTTTTGACCTAATACAGTCGATTTCTCAAGCATATGAGTAGTTGACTGAGCAAACTTCTTATGCAAGGCATGAAACTTGACATGTAGGGTCCTGAGAACATATTAAGACCATGGAGAGCATATGAGACCTTTGTGGTCCACCCATCTTGATGAAAATAGAAACCCTAATTTGGGGTATACTGCCTTAGGAGAGAGTTTATCTGGCCAACTCTTGGGCAACCTTGAGCAAATTGGGGACCTCACTTGACATTTGTTGAGTAAAATGAGAGGGAAAATTTTGGGGTACCACAGCTTCAAATAAAAATTTAGTTTGAATAGTTATTTTCAAAATGTTATTTTAGATATTTTATCATTTTAGTAAAAAAAAATTGATATTAAAATTTCAAAAAATCACTTAATTTTGAAGTTATTTCAACTAGATTTTCATGAAAATCATTTTTAAAATATAACTTTTTAAAAAATTACGATTTCGACTATGTTTTGATCTTCACTAATGTATATTTATGTTATAAAATGTCAAAATTAGTGTTTCAATTTAGAAAAAACAAATATAAAAAACTTTAAATATTTTGAAAAACAGTTTTATAAAATTAATTTTTAAAAATACAAAGAAAACATCCATTTTTTTGAAGCTGAAACAAACAGGCTCTTTAACCACAAAATTGAAATATTTATTACAAAAATTAAAATTTGATTTTTATTATTATAATAAAAAACATGTTATTTTATGACATTCATTCAAAAAATGTAATATTAGTTGAACTATTAAATAAATAATGATTTATAAAAAAATTTCACTTTAAATTGTATCCATTTATGTTATGTGGCAACCAAAGATCTAATACAAATAAAATTCAAATATTCAGTTCAATCAAAATCGTCCAAGGTTTATAATGAACACACGTGAAGATTCAAGATACATTTTCTGATCTTTATTTTTCACTTAACTCATCTTAATCTCTGTAGCTGACTTGAACGTTTAAGTGTTAACTTTGTAGGTTCATCCTTCACCACTACATCAAATATCATCATCACTGTTTCAAGAGTCATATATCATCAATCAATATTAATTTTGGTTCTAGTACAAAAAAGTGGTGTTGTCTATGGAAATCAACGTCAAATTCTCGTAAAATTCCATTATCAAATCCCATGTGACAAAAGATAAATCACGAAGAAATCGCATCTAAAGCTCATTTATTCTCGACCTTACGTCGAAATACATTTCCTCAATTTTTATGACCTAGCAACTGATTTTGACGAGTGTAATTGAGAAGATCCAGAATGAATCCTTAAGACGAAAATGACCCCTTCGTTATCACCTGATCTTTCCCCTATATAGAAAGGAAACTGAAAGAACATGTGGATTAGTGATGTCGCGGTTGGAAGAACGAGCATCTACCACAAATTCAAGATCTTTATCTATCATAGTGATATGTCGTATTCATTTTAGAAATTCAACCTACACGGTAAATGGACAAGATCTAAATATAACTTGAGATGAACACAAAAGTGGATCTCATACACATTAGCCAAAATATGGTAGAAAGGAAGCCCCGTGGATCCAACATATTTGTTTGACTGGCTATGGAATGAGGCATATCGGATGAATCTGCTCCTACCACCTACTGAAGAATAAGGAAGTCTCCAAAAAAGTTTGTTATTACTGTTGGCACGGTCGAAGGATTATTATATTCCAACTTCATTGCTGAAGTAAAGTACACGAAATAGCTCTCTAACATCGTTCTAGTTAAGAAAGCTTCCTGGAAGAGGAAGATGTGTGTTGACTATATTGACCTCGACCGAGCACGTCCAAAAGATTCATATATGCTGCCTAACTCAAACAAGCTAGAAACAACTTGGTCATATATAAGTTCTCATCATTCATGGGCGCTTATTACGGGTGAAACCTTCTATCTCTCTAATTTCCACTTTCACTATGATTATTTTGAATCCTAAACTAACTTGGGTGTTAAATTGATAACCATGCAGGCACCCCCTCCTTGGTCCATCATATTAGAGATTAGCAACACCAGTTCAAGATCAACGTCTATGTCGTTCTCCTGTGTATATAGTAAACAATGGAAAGCTCCTCACATTTTGGTTTTGTTCTAAAGTGATTCAAAAATGAACAAGTGGTGCAAAAGAATGAATGACATGATATTTGTATAAAGCTTACGTTCATTTCGTGTATGCATTTCTCTTATAGATGTTTTGCATGATGTCAAAACTAGGAATTAATTTAGCTTTTCTGTACATTTAATGGTATCTCTGAGTATTTGTATGCACTCTTGCATTAGAAGTCATTAGGAACCTTAAGAAGCATATAGAACAAGTGCGGTTTGGTTATCCATTGGTCTCATAAAAAATCAGTTTTTGCATAAAATTCAAGTGCATGTGTCGACACGTATGAGTTTCTTATTGGCACATGTGATATTGTTTTAAAGCATATTGTTGTACCCCAAAATTTGCCCTCTCATTTATCAAGAATTTGCTAACAAGATCTCCTTTGGTTCAAGACTGCACTAGGGTTGATCAGCTCAAGACACCTCCTTAAGCACTGATGACCAAAATTAGGGTTTGAGATTGCACAAGGATATTTGAACTTACAATGCCCCATATGACTTTCATAGATCATTATGGACCCTCAAGATTACTCATGTCAAGTTTTAAGCTTTGGATCACACTTTTGCTTAGTCAATTGAGCAGTTGACATAAAAATCATCTGTATTAGGGAAAAAGTTAACTGTGGCCAATTTACAGTCAAACTTCATAATTTTTTATCCATGTCAACATTTTAAACTCATATTTATCATTTGATCAAATTTGGACTATAATTCCTCAAGAATTTTGATCAAATCTTCAAAAGGGCAAAATGGTCAAAATTAGGGTTTTGACTGGGAAAGGGCAATTTCTGATTTTTGACCTTGCAAATCTTCAATTGGTTTAAGACATGATCTCAAGATTCAAATTGCATCATTTTGACCTAATTACATGGCTCAAATCATTGCTCAAGTCTAATGGATTGACAGATGAATTTTCAATCAACTGATCAAAAGTCAACTGTATACTGAAAAGTCAAACTTTGACTTTTTTGGTCAAAATCAAATGCCAAAGATCACAATTCATCAAAGCATGTCAAAATATGAAACTTATTCATCAAGAAATAAAAAATACAAGATTTCATTTTGAAAAGTTAAAATTTCTAAACTTAGAAATTTTTCTAAGTGTTGGAAATTTCTTATTTTTTACACAACTTTGAGCAAAATTTTCACCATGATGCAAGATGATTCAAAAGAAACTTTCAACATGAAAGTTGTAGATCTCCATGAAATCTACAAATTTTCTTTACACAACTCCTTCCAAAAGTGCTTATATCTCAAGTTATAATTTTAAGAACACATGGTCATGAAACAAAACACTTAGTGAATTTTTTGCCCTAATTTGGTTAGGATTTTGACCCAACTTCATGGAACTTTTTCAAATAGTTCCAAGGGGAATTTTCAAAATTTATTCAAAGATGGGTTGTAAAGCACATTACAAGCTTTACAAAATGTCCAATAACTCCTTGAGATCATTTTTGAGTAGGGAGAATCGAAGAGATGAAGTTAGGGTTTTATCACTTGAATTACAAGTCATTTTGTGATGAACAAGATTCAAAATTCAAACTTATGTTGCATAACCTCTACTTTGCAGGCCTCAAACTTTTTAGGCACTCCATAATTAATTGCTTGCACAACTGTTAGAGGTCTCAATTCAAGCATTCAATGCAAGGCCATGCTTTATATGCATTTTGGGAAGAAAGTGCACATTGCCATTTTGATAAAGTGGCTTTTTGCACAAAACTTGTTCTTGAGCCTTGCAATTTCTTTCTTCTGATCATACAAGTCTGATAACTCAAGAGAAACTTGTTTAGACACTTACAATCACCCAACTCATGATTGTACTACACATTGAAACTTTTCTTCCCACTTTTCTTCAAAATCAAGTAACCTAGCAATTAGCTTGTAACTGGTACTTCTGACTCTCCAAAGCACTCAAACCTCTTTGGTTATACATACATAAGTCATTTGCCACAAATCCCATGCATGCTTGACCCTTGAAAACACCAAGAACACAGAATCACCAAAAACACTTCAAAACTTGCCATTTCTGAGTTTTGAATCCAATCTCCAAATTTGCTCGTGAGTTTCTTGGCCTTTTACTTTCAAAAGCTTTTAAACAACATACACAAACAATCCCAACACCTGCAACACCACTGTAACACCTCCATCCTTATCCACCATTTTCAAGAACAACACCTTGCACCTTGACTTCTCCAGAACTCCTCAGGCATTTTCAGCTCAAGCCAGGTATCACATTAGCTTCCTGGGAACTTGAGGAAGCTAATCCAATCATTGGAACTCACTAAAAGCCACTTAAACTCCAAACACGATACCCTCTTGCAAGGTAAGTTTTCTGACTTTTGAACTCTCCATACAAGCATCATTAATGGTTTATTTGTGAATAAAAAATGTAGATATCATTGCCCTAAAGCTAACCATGTCCATAGTTTTCATTAATTTTGTTTGAACTTAGAGAATTTTAAGATTTAAGTTTCTGAAATTTCTAGGGTTCAGATTAGGGCCATTAAAATACATGCTCATCTTTGATCTATAATTTTATTGCTTTGCATTTCTGAAATCGTGAGGAAATTTTCTACTAGTTTCCTGTTTACACTTTTCATTTTTGTTGAGAATTGATTGAGATACAGAGGCTCTGGCTGGGCGTGAGGTTGAAGATGAAGTTGGCCTCAGGAACGTGTTTACCATATATATTTATGGTTTGACTTATGTAAACGAATGTATAGCCACCCCAGTGGTAGAAGCGCGCGCATGTGACTATAGGGACCTGGGTTCGAGCCCCAGTGGTACCTTTTTGGATTATTTTTTTGCATATTTCTCACATTATGACTTTTTGGACAGGCGCCTGGGCCTAACAGTCTTGTGCTTTTATTTTTTTTCTTACTGCTGACCCCTCTGCTGGCTACTCACACCCCTGGCCCATTTTATTTTCTTTTTCTTATTTTTATTTATTTGTTTTCTTAAATTTTTTATCTAATACTAAAAAATCATAAAAAATATAAAAATATTAGATTTATATTTTGTTGTAGTTTATTTATTTTTTACACAAAAAAATTATTTTATTTAATCATAATTTATTTATTTTACTAATTTGATTTGTAAATTTAATTTTAAAAAACTAGGGTTTTAGTTATTTTCTTTTACACCATTAAAATATTATTTTAATATAAAAATACCAAAAAGTATTTTATAATACTATAAATTATTTTTAAGACAAATATACCAAAAATATTCTTCTCGTGAACTTAATTTCTTTTTGTTTAATTAATATTTAGATTAGGGTTTTATTTAAATTCTTTTCCTAGTAAATTTAGGTTTACTTTTTATTATTTTTATTAATTATTTTCTTTTAATTAATTAGGTGAAAACAAAATCCCTTTTCCCTAAAAATCAAAATAAACATCCATTTTATTTATATTTACATTCTTGTATATTTATTCATTTTTGTACATATATTTATTCAATTCTTGTATAAATTCAACATGGTTGTGATAGATAATTAGGTTTATTTTCTTGCAATCCCCATTTATAATTTGTAAACCCCCCCCAAGTATTGTAATAGCGTAGTAATTTTAAATTCCGCAATTTATCGCTTTATATACATATGCTAGTAATTAGGGTTTGTATGGAAAGACTAAAACCAATCAATTAGAAAACCCTAATCAAAGACAAAATCAAGCATGAAAACAATACACTTGCACACAAGCACCCCTATGGTAAATCCACTTGGTTGCCTTACTAAATTGCCATATTACGCATGTGAGGTATCTTAGCAAAAACAAGCAAAATACAAGATCATAGTCCCTCGATGATGCTATCCATGTTGCCTTTCAAATGATCTTAGTCCCTAAAAGAGAATGCTAAGATACCTTGCAACATTGCTAATCATGGTTATACGATGACCCACGTCTGCCCTGTTTACATCCAAAGATATGGTTACTTATCAAATCAATGGTAAGATAACAATGTCAAAGGAAAAAGAAATGAACATGAAAAACTTTTGAGTAGGTAGAATGCTCCTAATTACTTGCTCCATTTTAAAACAAAACTTCCTTGCTATTTTCAAAACAAACACCTACGCTTTAAAAAAAATCTTACAAACTTGAAAATATTTTCAAAAGATCAACATCTTTGTATACATTCTTACGAACGAGAATCATTACAAATTTTGCCTAAACAATGGCCTCTTTACAAAATACTTTCAAAAACCACTCAAAGAACATTTTCGAACAAAAGAAAGTGATCTAGCAAGTAACTAAGAGCCCATGGAAAACCATGGATGAAAAGGGTGCTAATACCTTCCCTTTTCATAATCTACCCCTCAAACTCAAGAAACAATCTCAAAGGTCTTTCCTGTGCTTTTTCACCTTTCCTTTTGGATAAAATAAAAGTCAGTGGCGACTCTTGCTAACCGCAACAATTGCGATCAAACGCAAAACACCCAAGTCAGTTCTCCCACCGTACCACAGAACTGGCGACTCTGTTGGGGAAAATTCCAAAAGTGGGGTTACCTTAGGGCTAGATCACATTTACTTACTTTCATTGTTTGACTTGTATGCTTTACATTATGGTTCTTTGTTTGGGTTTGAATCCTCTGCTCGGATTTGAGATACCTTATAGGTAAGTAGCAATACATTGTGGAAATTGTGCGGGGTATACCGACATGGTCTAAGCAATAAATACGTTAGTTCGACATATTTATGGGTACCGGTAGCCCTTGAGTTAATCAAGGAGAATACGGGGCCACTGAGTGATGTCATGAAGCACTAATGAACTTTTAGAACCTTTACTTGACCAACTTGGCCTTTAGGATGTAGTGAGATGACCGACTTTAGTGCAGTCCGAAGTTGGTAGATACTCGATACTACACTCATTGAGGTTTGGTTTTTTGGGATATTTTGGTCGCTATTAAAGAGGCTTGTGCTGAAACAATGACCAAGGAAACAAACCAATGATATTGAGCTCCTTAGAACCCGGTTACTATTGCTAGGACATGTTGAGCCAACTAAACTTCAAGAGGGTACTTACCTATAAAAATCCATGCATGCCTAAACCTAAGGACTTGTTTGCTTTGTTTGTGTATATTTACTTGTACATAACATCATGAACATCATAACATCATACTCATATTAACTAACCATTTCAAGGATCGTGGGATTTATCTTTGTTTCTATTTTGTAGGACATGGATTTTATTCACAGGAAAACCATTCAAGTCAACCTTGTAAGGATCCCTCCTCAACTTAAAGAGCTAGCTTCAAGGATTCCTGAAAATTCTCCATTTACCGAGAGACATGGTCGCCTACTAAACTTGGTCACTCTAACACTGATGAAGACATGATGAAGGTGCTATTTCAGTTCTTTGACCCCTTACACCATTACTTCACATTTCCCGATTATCAACTTGTGCCAACTTTGGAAGAATTCTCCCAACTCTTGAGGATTCCCATTCTCAATCAACTACCTTCCAATGGTACGGAAAGAGATCCAAAGCCAGAAGAGATTGCTCAAGCCTTACACTTACAACCATCTGATGTCACATCTAATTGGGAAACAAGGAGTTGTGTCAAGGGTTTCCTAGCAAAGTTCTTGTTTGAGAAAGCCCAAAACTGTTGGAACTCTTTGGATTTGCAAGCCTTTGAGGAAATTTTGGATCTCCTAATCTATGGGATGGTTTTGTTTCCAAATCCTGACCAACTTATAGATGTGAACGCCGTCAAAATCTTCATGTCTTGTAACCCGGTTCCTACTTTGCTAGGGGACATCCTATATTCTTTTCACACTCGCACTATGAGGAAAAGAGGTATCCTTATATGTTGTACTCCTCTTTTGGAAAGATGGTTTATTTCGCATCTTCCCCAATATGTATTGAAGAACGAGCAAGGTTCAAGGTGGTCACAAAGGTTGATGACGCTCAAACATTCAGACATTCATTGGTGTTCTCGATCCTTAGAGAATGTTACTATTATCGACCGTTGTAGAGAATTCCCTAATGTTCCTTTACTTGGCATTATAGGAGGTATCACCTACAACCCTTGCTTAGCCTTAAGACAGTTTGGTTACGCCCGAAGGGATGGCCCACATGAGATGCTCATTCAAGGTTTGGTATTTGACTACGAGAATGACGATCAAGGTCATTGCCAGAGATTTATCCAAGCTTGGAGGATGTTGAACAAGGTAGATAGCAAGACATTGGGGCATAAGAATTCTATCCCTCTTGAGCCTTACCTCAAATGGGTACGAACTTGTTCTCAGAGTCTTATGATGCCTTATCCCTCCATTCTCCCGGTAATCATTGAGCCTATTATGGAAGGAGATGTTCCATACACTATCCTGCATCCTGACATGCCCACCTCTCTTGAAGACTTACAAAGAGATTGGATACAACTCAATGGGGAGCGAGACACTTTCGAAGCCCAATTCTACGCTAGCGAGAAGAAGGTTTTGGAACTCACTAAGCAACTTCATGAGAAGCAGACTCTGAATGCCTACATCACACCAAAGAGGATGCGTACAACCTTTTTGTCTTAGAGTTTTTTGTATTGTTTTACCTGAAAAGGCATTGATGTACTCAAGCTTTAATTTATTAATATAACGTGTGTTTCCTTTTTGCCTAAAACAAATTTGAATCTTTAAAATCCTTGAAATCATTGCATATGCATTTACCATTCATCATAACATAAGCAGGTTTCTTGCAACAAGTCTCCTCATCTTTCTACTATTTATTTCAGTAAAATGGATATCGAACAGACGGTGAAGGACCTCCAAGTACAAAATGCTCATTTTCAATAGATGTTCTTAACTCTAGCCAAAGGACAAGAAGAGTTAAAGACCTTGCTGCTTGAAGAGAAAAAGAAGAAGACAAAGAAGATAACCAGACTTCTAAATATGGGAAGAAGATTCCAAGGACAAGCAAGAAGGACCCTAGACTTTGCAACGTCATCTGTTGAGAAAGACAATCAAGATGGGAAAGGCAAGGAAGCAGTTGTCTAGCCAGATTCAGAAGAGGAAGAGGAAGAAGAAGATTATTCTGAAGAACAATATCCTTCAGCCGACGATAAGTATAAGCATCTGGAAGAACGGTTAAGCGCGATGGAAATTCAAAAATTGCCTAGATTGGACTTTGAGGAATTGGGTTTAGTATTTGGGATTGTCATCCCTCCAAAATTCAAAGCACCGGTGTTCGCCAAATATGACGGAGTTTCATGTCCCAAAATGCATCTCTGGTCCTATGTGAGGAAAATACAGCCTCACCCTGCTGACAAGGATTTATGGGTACATTTCTTTCAAGACAGCTTGTCCGGAACTCAACTTGATTGGTTTTATCAGCTAGAAAGAGCCAATGTTCATAATTGGGAAGATCTGGCCACTGCATTTTACAAACAATACCAATACAATGCTGATCTTGCTCCCACCTGTACTCAACTCCAGACTATGGCCATGGCTTCAAGTGAAGGCTTCAAAGACTACGCGCAAAAATGGAGGGACTTAGCAGGAAGATTCCAGCCTCCCCTATCTGAAAGAAAATTAGTAGACATGTTTTTGGGCACCTTGTCCGGTCCTTTCTTTAATCACTTAATTGGGAGTTCCTCGGCGGGTTTTACCGAATTGATATTGACCGGAGAAAGAGTGGAAGCTAGGATAAAGAATAGGAAGATTAAAAAAGATACATCCTCTGCTGTTGTAAGAAAACCATTCATTGGAAAAAAGAAGTTGTTGCTGTATATCCTCATAGAAATCAAAATAGGATTGAACGCCGTCTAATGGTGGGGGCTGTCATGATTCCTAAACCTGCACCTACTCAGCAAAGAAGCAACCAGCCAAGAACGGAAAGACCAGTTAGACAGTTCACCCGAATTAATATGACAATATCCCAAGTATTGCCACATTTGTTAAGATCCAATCTAGTGACTTTGAAAGAAGCTCCAAAGAATCCTAACACAACCTCTCCTCATTATCATCCTAATGCCCGTTGTACGTACCATTCTGAGAGCCCCGACCATGACACTAACAACTGTTGGACTCTGAAAAAAAAGGTACAAGACCTTCTTGAAGCCAAAGAGATTGAATTCGATGCGCCAGAAATTCCCAATGTCATCACTGCCCTTATGCCCAAGCACGACCGTGATGTCAACACTGTTGAGGAAGATATGTTTGTTACTTTGGTTGATGAACTTGTGACCCCACTCCTGACTATCAAAAAGAACTTGTTGAATGCCGGTGTATCCCCAGGCTGTGATGAAAGCTGTCATTTATGTTTGTCCTCACCAACCAACTGTCATTTGTTAAAAGCGGGCGTTCAATGCCTAATAGATAACAAGGAGATTTTGTTCGAAAAGACTTCTATTCCAACTGTTTCTTATAATGATGTTTCCATCATGACCATTTCCGCCAATTCTTCCAGGGTATCCACCAAAAGGCCCGTTAGAATTAAATCAGTTTCTAAAGTAGCTCCGTTGATAATTACAATGCCTGGACCAATCGCGTATTCGTCAGACAAAACCGTACCTTGGAATTATGGAGGTGATGTCTACTATCACGGTATCAAGCAAGATTGGCCAGCTGCTGAAGAGTCAAGTTCTGAGAAAGTTGACTCTGATATCAGTAACATTACAGAGACTAGCAAGATAACCCGCAGTGGAAGGGTATTCTCTCCAGAAATTGCTCCTCCCAAAGTTATTTCTGGACCTGTAATCATTCTTGTTGTTGTTGCTCCAACAAAATCTATTCCTAATCCTGCAATCATCTCTGCTAATACTCCTGTAGACAAAACTGCTGCAGTCTCTATTATCACCCCTATTGACATTCCTACTGCCGAGTCAACCGAGACTCGAGGCAAAGGTATTATGGTTGAGCCTGTTCGGATGAAGGCATAATCAGTAGCTATCCCTGAGATCTCCCAAAAAGAGATGGAGGAAATTCTAAAAATTATAAAAAGAAACAACTACAACGTAGTCGAGCAAGTGGGGCAAACTCCATCAAAAATTTTCATGATGGCTTTATTGTTATGTTCCTAGGCTCATGCAAAGGCCTTGGTAAAATTCCTTAAAACTGCCCATGTACCCCAAGAAACTTCTGTCGATCAGTTCCAAGACTGCATAGCCAGCTTGACCGCAGATAATGGTTTAGGTTTTTCGGATGCTGATTTAACGCCAAGGGGGAGGAAGCATAACGAGGCATTGCATATCTCAGTTGAATGCATGGGCACGACTTTGGCTCATGTCTTGGTTGACATCGGTTCGTCTCTGAATGTGTTGCCTAAAAAGGCTCTTGATAGGCTTGGATGTGAAGGATTGACCATGAAACCTAGCAACATAGTAGTGAGGGCTTTCGACGGCTGGAAAAGGATGGTGCATGGGGAAGTGGACATCCCCATAAAAGTTGGAACCCAAACATTTGATTCAACTTTTTATGTAATGGATATTCGCCCTTCATATTCCTGCTTATTAGGCCGACCATGGATTCACAATGCTGGTGTCGTTACCTCTACATTGCATCAAATGCTAAAATATCCAATTCAGGGGAAAATCATCATTGTTCATGGAGAAGAAGAGTATATGGTCAGTTATCTAAATTCCTTCAGATATGTGGAATTAGATGGTGAATTTATTGAAACTCCATTCCAGCACTTTGAAGAAGTCCCACAAACTGTGTGTGATTGGTGGATCTGGAACTGACTGTTTAACGCTGGTTCGCGAAATGTCGCGGAAGCAAGAGTCGCCACCGTCTTTTATTTTCTCCAAATGGAAAGGACAAAAGCACAGAAAAATTCCTTAAAGAGATTGCTCTCGGTTCGGGAGGTAGGTTATAGAAAGGGAAGGTGTTAGCACCCTTTCTATCCATGGTTATCCATGGGCTCTTAGATACTTGCTCATTTGTGTTTTCAAAATTGGTTTGCTTGCTTTTCAACTGTGGGTTTTAAAAAAGTTTCTTTGAAAATTTCAGTTCGACTCTTGTATCGGTCCTCAAGAGTGTTTGAAAAATTGCTTTCGAAAGCTTTTTGAAAATGTGTTGGTGTGAAAAGTATTTTTTGATTTGTTTTGAAATTAGAGCAAGTATCTACGAGAACCTACCTACCCTAAGGAATTCGTCTGTGTAGATGTCCTTTAAAGTAGTGCCATCCCACCATTAAGAGGTAGGTAGCACCACCGTTGGAGGTGTTCGGGTCAATTCGATGTTCGGGACATGGTGATCACCAGAGCAATGGGAAGACACCTTAGAAGCTACCCTCATGCCAGGTTCCCGGATCATGAGGACTTACTAAGACATCCTCTACTCGACGATCACCTTTCGAAGGCAAGGCAACAGTGAGGCGTACCCTAGGGGTGGTGTGTGATTTGTGTGTCATGTTCATTTATTTTTGTCTTTTGTCATGTCATGGGTGATCTATGCGTTTGTTTTTATTTTTGTCATTTATTCTTGCATGCCATTATTTAACAGTTAAAAAGATGCGGAAATTAAAAGTTCTAAACTATTACAAAGGCATGGGTCCACATCGCCAAATTTAATCCAGGACCCGATTTGACAGAAAATAAAGAAGTAAAGTGCGAGAAATAAAATTTACACGGCTTTGGGAGAATTACATAAATATTTAAAAGAAGGAAATAAATAAAATGCGCGAATTGGAATTAAAATTGGAAGCGAGGGCGTTGGACCCTTTTTAATGAAATTAAATTAAATTATTAAATTAATTAAATAAAGATGAAAAAAGAAATTATTTTGAGATTTTTTGGATTTTATGGTTTTTTTATGTGAATTAAATGAAATTAACTAATTAATCCTAATTCTACAACTTTTATTTATTAAGAAAAACATGTTAGAATTTAAACCTAAAATTAAATTAATTAATTAATGGCAATTTGATTTATAAAAATAAATAATATTTAATTATTAGTGAAAAGAAAAGAAAAAGGATAAAAATTGATTAAAGCCCTAATTCTACAAATTTTAAGTTAATTAAGAAAATGTTTGAATTAACCCTAATTTAATAGCTAAAATTAATGAATAGTATTTATTTACAAAATATTAAAATAAAATATATTTTTAATTTTTATGGCCTTTCTGATTTTTTTGTGTTTTTTATATTATTACGAAAATATTAATTAAAGAATCAAATTAAAAAACTAAATAAAACAAGAAATAGAAAAATATGAGAAAAGGAATTAGGAATGCAAACCATGGGGGTCTGTCCCCAAATTGGAGGGTTTGTTAGCATTTTAGGCCCATTAAACTCATGGCCTCGTTTGACTCTTGGGATGGCATACATGTGCGTTGACTGAGGCACACCCTAGTCTCTGAATCCTGGCCCTTGATTGAGTGCAGTGGGACGCGTGACGTAGCTGGATCAGGGGTGTATGATGTTCCCTTGTAACGAAACTGCACGCAAGCATGTTAATAAAAATAATATGGAAAGGGGTGGGGACCTGGGGCTCGAACCCAGGTCCCAGGGATTACCAGTAACGCGCCTTGCCAACTGCTCCACTTGCGTTCTTTGTTTATATAACAACTAATAAATAATATGAACAAAACAATGGTTAGTGGATAAATTCAGCGCGAAAATTCAAATCACCCTATCATGCTTTGACACTTCATCATCTTCTTCGTTTGGCTCTTTTTCCTGAAATATAAAAGGTGGTTAGCGGGGGTTTTGAACCCCCCCAAAATATGCGTTTTCCAGTAATAGCGATTAGGCCGTCTTGGAGTATAAATTAGGCGCGAGGAGTGTTTTGTTTTCGTCCAAGCATGATGAGTTCATTCATGGTATTGGCATGGCCTAATTTTACAGTAGCTGGAAACGCCCAAATTAGAACTTGAAAAACCCTAGATATCTTTAATGGTGAATCCTTATATAACGCGTGAAAACTCAATCAAAGCATATGGTTAGTTTCATAATCATCCAATTAGCAAGAATCCATGAAAAAAATGCAATGAATATGCTTGAATATTAAAACACGATTATGAAAAAAATGTGAAAAAGTTTGAATCCCCTATACCGATTCTGGGCGTTAGAGTTGATGTTCTTGATTGGAATAGTCTCCTGGTCACCTTGGCAAGCTAATGGAATGGTTATTTGATCTTGAAAAGCCCTAAAACCTAGTTTTCAGTTTTCAACTTTTTTGCAAAAAACTCAAGTTTTGTTCTTTGTGTATGACGCAGCTTAGAGGTAATATGCATTAGGGTTAGCATCAATATATACATGTGAATGATTAGGGTTGGTTTTTTTGTCCAAAGAATCCATGAATTGAAGGAATCAATCTTTGATTTTTATGCCATAATTTTCCAATCTTTTTCAAGCATATTTGGTCTCAATCATATCCAATTACCTTTGATTCTTTCCTAACCTGATTTGCACGAAATCTTGGAGATATTTTATGCACAAAAAGATTCAAAAAGTTAGGTTTAGTATTTTCCACATATTTATTTTAATTAAATGAATTATTAATAATTAAAAATCCAAATAAATAAATAAAAATGATAAAAAACTTCCCTTTGGGCCAAATGGTCGTGCACATGCCTTGGATGATGAATTGTGGAAGAAAAAGAGGCCCATTAGCAATTTTAAGGCATTTGAAGCAATGTTGACTTTTCAAAACATCCAAAAATTTCCCAACTTCCACAAGGCATAACTTGCTCAATTTTTAAGCTTTGCTCATGTTCTTGGACATTTTGGAAAGGTTTTTGAGTCCTCTAACCAATTCCTTTGGTCCCATGTCATTTTGATTTACCAATCTCAAGTTATGGCCTTTGACTTAAAGTCCCTTTTTGTTGACTTTTGAAAATGACCTATAATGTTGAAATTGATAACTTTTTGTGAGAGCATTTCTTGGACTTGAAGTGTGAAGAGGAGTTGTAGGAAATGTCATTCTCTTCAAAATTAGCTTTGGATGGAATTTTTCTGATAATCCATGTGGAAGTTATGCCTTGGTCAAGTTACAGTTGACTTTTTCAACTGTCCAAATATGGAAACTTTTGCATCTTGAGATTTTTTGAGCCAAGCTTTGAGAATCATGATCAAGCATTGATCAAATGATGTTTGTGGCTTAAAAATGAGATGTTGACCAAAAATTTGAACTTTTGACTGTCAAATGACCATTTTGCCCCTACAGTTGACTGTAGTGCAATTAGGGTTTTTGACTGTGCAATTTTGTGCTGTAAGTCCTGAAACTTGGCATGAGGATGCTTGACCATGTTTATAGGCATATGGGACTTGATTGGACCCTTGGAAACTTCATTTTCTTTGTCAGAACCAAAACCCTAATTTTTGACTGTTAGGAGGCCCTTGAACTATGCAACCCTTGGGGAATTTTGAAGCTTTGACTTTGCAATTCTTGAAGAATATGGGAGGGCAAATTTTGGGGTACAACAGTTGCCCCTGTTCAATCTTCTTAGACCTGAGGATGCAGATTGGCTGACATGCCTTTCGTAATCCGAGGGTGGAAGATGATTGAACACTAGAGTGCCCAGAAATTTGCGCTCACATAGTAACAGTGTGATGTGGGGAATGGGCTTACAGATGCCATTTGGAGATTGATGAATAGGATGATGGGCCTATAGATGCAATGCTAAGAGATGATGGATAGGTGGATGGGCTTATAGATGCCATCTGGATGTTGGTCGCGTAAGAGATTCCCTAGCGAGAGCTTGCGTACCTGCAAAAAGAAAAATGATTACCTGACCTGTTACAGGAGCTGGTCTTTAAATTATTGTGTAGATGTGTCCTGACTGGTTACAGGAGCTGGATCTGGAGCTTCAAACGGTGATGAATGAACCAGGGGTGGTTACTACCTCAACAGGAACGGTGAGAGAACCTTGGACGACTTCAACCTCGACAATAATCATTGAGAGAATCTTGGGACGATTACTACCTCCGCAGTATCGGGGAGAGAACCATAGGCGACTACAACCTCAACAGCAATCATTGAGAGAATCTTGGACGACTTCAACTTCAACAGTAACGCTGAGCGAATCTGTGGATGATTACTACCTCCACAGTATCGGGGAGAGAACCATAGGCGACTACAACCTCAACAGCAATCATTGAGAGAATCTTGGACGTTTTCACTTCAACAGTAACGCTGAGCGAATCTGTGGATGATTACTACCTCCGCAGTATCGGGGAGAGAACCATAGGCGACTACAACCTCAACAGCAATCATTGAGAGAATCTTGGACGTTTTCACTTCAACAGTAACGCTGAGCGAATCTGGGGATGATTACTAACTCCGCAGTATCGGGGAGAGAACCACAGGCGACTACAACCTCAACAACAATCATTGAGAGAATCTTGGACGTCTTCTACTGAGTCTTTATCAGGAAAATCTGTTAGGGGTCGATTTAACTGGACTAGAGAAGGCCTTGGACTGGATAAGAAACAAAAAATCTTAGGGTCGATTAACTGAACCGGTCTAGGTCTTGAAATGTCTTCAACTGGATAAGAAACAGGGAGATCTTAGGGTCGATCTGACTGAACCAGAGAAGGCCTTGGACTGGATAAGAAACAGAAAATCTTAGGGTCGATTAACTGAAACGGTCTAGGTCTTGAATGTCTTCAACTGGATAAGAAACAGGGAGATCTTAGGGTCGATCTGACTGAACCAGAGAAGGCCTTGGACTGGATAAGAAACAGTAAAATCTTAGGGTCGATTTAACTGAACCGGTCAAGGTCTTGAAATATAGTTGAGAACTTAACTGAATCTTTCCTGAAAGGTAAGGGTCAGTCATACGCAATGCATGATATGGATCAAGCAATGATGTTCTCGACATAAATGAGATTTGTAAGATGTGATGCGTATATGCATGCTATAATGATGTATGTGATATTTATGAATGTATGTTTTCGTCTTAGGAAAGTAAATCCTTGACGGGTGCCGGGAAGTCACTCCTGGGCTGATGTTGGAGAAAAGAATATTTGCTTCCGCTGGGGATGATAGTTGCAAGAATACCGGTAGGAGAAGATAACTCCATTGGGGAATACACTTGGCGAATGGATTACTCTGCGGGGAGAAAAATACTCTGACGATCTTGTTGGGAAGCAATACTCTGTGGGGAGAGAGATACTTTGCTGAGTGTTGATAATAACTTGCTGGGGATACCATTGTTGTGTTGGAAGTGTTGATAGACTTCGCTGGGGATAGGAAGACTCTGTGATGGACGCTCTTTCCGTGGCTTTTGGCTGAGGATAACCCAGTTATATCCTGGTAAGGAAATAACTCTTTGGATAAAGCCAGGGGACGCGTTCGTGCTCTGCGAGGGATAAGCTTCCAGAATCTATTGGGGATGAGCTTACTGCTTGGGGAGATGGATTCCAACTTTCCTGGAGAAACTGGATTGGACTCTCCTGGGGAAGTTTTGAATTGTATCGGGGAAGTGACTCCATTGAATGCTTGATATACCGCCGGGGAACAATCTTTAGGTCAAGACTGCCGGGGATGCTTGTTAAGAGTGCATATATACTGCTGGTGGGGAATGTTGAACTCTACGGGAGGATATTCAACTTCCTTAAGGCTGCTGATAGTTTTGCTCGGGGAGAGTGTACTGATTTGCTGGCTCACTCTCTGGGGAATTGGGATATCTAGTTATGTTCTTTAGCTGAACCTACCTTGATACCTTGGAGGACAGAACAATTAGATTGCTTAGACAACTCTTTATTGCCCCTGTTTCTAATGTTACCTGTAATTAATCCTTTGTTTCGTATGCAGATATTCATGAGTTAGCAAATTATTGTCAATGCATATATCACAAATTGAACCTTGGACGTTCTTCGCAAAACAAAACAGAAAAGAAAAATAGATGGCAATTTTAGCTGAAACGTATATTTGTATTGATTTTTGAATTTGCCTGTAAATAGGCGTTTATGTACAAGAGGCTGACGTCCTAGTAAGAGAACGCCGCCGAACAAAAGAGTTTATACAAATTTTGTACAAGAGAAAATAAAACAGCTGTGTGAAATGAATGATCCCACTGGGTTTCAACTCTGCTATTGTCGCTATATCTCCGAGCGTCTCATCACTTGATGACCTTGGTTGAAGGTGAAGCTGACTGATCGATGCCGTCTGAACTTGATGTAGATACCGGATTCTGGATGCAAAGTGATCCAATGAGACATAATATTACGCTTTATCCCTAACTTTTGCCTGGACCGCCCTTTCGGGTTTTCAGTCCACCGGGATACCCATTTTTGCCCAAGCCGCCTTTTCAGGTTTTCGACTTGCCGGGTGTACATATTTTTTCATTTCATCCCTTCATTTTGCCCGAACCCTTTTGGTTCGCCGGGAAGCCCTAATTTTTGCCTAGGTATGTCAGCCTAGCGGGTCTTTTTCATGCGTAGTATCTTTTTACTATGTCTGCATTGGCGGGGTGAGGAAGGTCGTCACCATCCATGTTGGTTAGAATCATGGCTCCTCCTGAGAACACATGTTTAACCACAAATGGCCCTTCGTACGTAGGGGTCCATTTGCCCCTTGGATCACTCTGAGGAAGGATGATTCGCTTGATCACCAGATCCCCAACTTGATACTCTTGTGGTCTGACCTTTTTGTTAAATGCCCTGATCATCCGTTTCTGATACGTCTGACCATGACAGATAGCAGCAAGTCTCTTTTCATCAATAAGGTTTAGCTGATCAAGTCGTGTCTGGATCCAATCATCTTCGTTCAAATTTGCATCCTTCATTATTCGGAGAGAGGGTATCTGCACTTCGATTGGTAAGACTGCCTCCATACCGTAGACCAAGGAGAAAGGAGTTGCCCCGGTTGACGTCCTGGCTGAGGTACGGTACCCATGTAGAGCGAACGATAACATCTCATGCCAATCTTTATAAGTCACTGTCATCTTCTGCACGATTTTCTTGATATTTTTATTTGCTGCTTCTACAGCCCCATTCATCTTCGGTCTGTAAGGAGAAGAGTTATGGTGCTGTATCTTAAACTGCTCGCAGAGCTCAGTGATCATCTTGTTATTCAGATTGGTACTGTTGTCTGTAATAATTCTTTCTGGGACGCCGTATCGACAGATCAGGTTGTGCCGAATGAATCGTGCCACAACAGTCTTGGTTACCGTAGCGTAAGATGCTGCTTCAACCCACTTCGTGAAGTAATCAATCGCTACTAGGATGAAGCGATGCCCATTAGATGCCGTAGGTTTAATCTCACCGATCATGTCTATGCCCCACATTGCAAATGGCCAAGGCGCAGTCAGAACATTTAGAGGAACTGGAGGAACGTGCACCTTGTCTGCGTATATCTGGCATTTATGGCATGTCCGGGAATATTGGTAGAAGTCAGCTTCCATGGTGGACCAGAAATACCCTGCCCGAAGGATTTTCTTTG
Organism: Vicia faba; assembly: GCA_948472305.1. Taxonomy (NCBI): domain Eukaryota; kingdom Viridiplantae; phylum Streptophyta; class Magnoliopsida; order Fabales; family Fabaceae; genus Vicia; species Vicia faba. The sequence continues at coordinate 1,271,973,418 of OX451739.1, forward strand.
CCATAGTGTGTCCACTGGAATGTGTTCCGAAGGTCCCTTCATGTAACTCTTCCATGATCCTTTCTGCTTCATTCTTATCCACACAACGCAGTAAGGTCGAATCATGGTTTCGCTTGTACAAGATACCGTTGCTAAGGAAGAACTTCGTTGCGAATCTTCTCAGAAACTTTTTATCATTGACAGATGCACCTTCAGGGTATTCCTGAGCTTCCAAGTATCTCTTCACCTCATGGTACCAAGGCTTCTCAGTCACCAATTCAGTCTCGAGATCACAACAGTATGCCGGTTCGTCCAGTTTCCAGATGATGATCCGGGGAGCCTCATTATCCCACTTGACCTTGAACATAGAAGACACTGTAGCTAACGCGTCCGCCAACTGATTCTCCTCTCTCGGAAAGTGTTCAAAGGTTATCTTTGTGAAGTGGGGGATCACGGTCAACACACATTCTCTGTAAGGAATAAGATTCGGATGTTTCGTATCCCACTCTCCTTTGATCTGATTGATCACAAGAGCGGAATCTCCGAAGACACTCAGAAACTTGATCCTTAGGTCGATCGCAGCTTGAAGACCCATGATGCATGCCTCATACTCCGCCATGTTGTTGGTACAGTTGAAACATAGCCGGGCAGTGAGTGGAGTATGAGTGCCTTGAGGGGATATGATCACAACGCCGATACCATTACCCAAAGCATTGGAGGCTCCGTCAAAGTGCATAGACCATAGGGATCCTTCCTCAGGTCCTTCATCCGGTCCAGGTACTTCACAATCAGTCACTATCATGATGCTCTCGTCTGGAAACTCGAAGTTCATGGACTGATAGTCGTCTACGGCCTGATGTGCCAAGTGGTCTGCCAATACACTTCCCTTGATGGCTTTCTGGGTAGTGTACGAATGTCGTATTCTGTCAAGATCATCTGCCATCTTGCTATTCTCCCAGACAGAGCAGGCTTTTCAAATATGTACTTTATAGGATCCATCTTTGAGATCAACAAGGTGGTATGAGTCAGCATATACTGTCTCAGCCGGCGAGCAGCCCATACCAAAGCGCAGCAAGTTTTCTCAAGCAGTGAGTATCGGGTCTCACAGTCGGTAAACTTTTTGCTAAGGTAATAAATGGCGTGCTCTTTTCGGCCAGACTCGTTATGCTGCCCCATCACACACCCCATTGAGTTGTCAAGTACTGTCAGGTATAGTATCAGAGGTCTCCCTTCAACCGGTGGCATAAGGATGGGTGGTTCTTGGAGATACTCTTTGATTCTGTCAAAAGCAGCCTGACATTCATCATTCCAACGTACTACCTGATCTTTCTTCAGCAGCTTGAAGATTGGTTCACAAGTAGCAGTTAGGTGTGAGATGAACCGAGCAATGTAATTCAGGCGTCCTAGAAAGCCTCTGACTTCCTTCTCTGTCTTAGGAACTGGCATCTCTTGAATAGCTTTAACCTTGGCAGGGTCCACTTGAATGCCCTTGTCACTTACAACGAAGCCTAGCAACTTTCCAGATCTTACCCCGAAGGTGCACTTGTTCGGGTTCAACCTCAGCTTGTACAGTTTCAACCGGTCAAACAACTTCTGCAGCTGATCAAGGTGTTCTTCCTTAGTCTGGGACCTTGCGATCATGTCGTCAACATACACTTCTATCTCATGATGGATCATATCATGAAATAAAGCAACCATGGCACGTTGGTAGGTTTCCCCAGCATTTTTCAGTCCAAAAGGCATGACCTTGTAGCAGAAAGTGCCCCACTGAGTAACAAAGGTAGTTTTTTCCATGTCTTCAGGAGCCATCTTGATCTGATTGTAACCTGAAAAACCGTCCATGAAAGAGAACACCTTATGCTGAGCTGTATTATCAACAAGGACATCAATGTGAGGTAGGGGGAAGTCATCTTTGGGGCTGGCCCTATTCAGATCCCTGTAGTCAACATACATTCTGACCTTACCATCCTTCTTAGGTACCGGCACCACATTAGCAACCCACTGAGGGTAAGAAGTCACTGCAAGGAACCCGGCATCAAACTGTTTCATAACCTCGGCTTTGATCTTCTCAGACATCTCTGGACGCATACGGCGGACCTTTTGCTTAACCGGAGGGCAGTCTTCCTTAGTAGGCAAATGATGGACCACAATATCGGTATCCAACCCGGGCATGTCTTCATAGGACCAGGCAAAGATCTCCATATAATCATGTAGCATCTTAGTCAACCGTTGCTTCACGCTGAGCTCTAGGTTGGCACCAATCTTTACTTCTTTCCTGTCTGCCTCAGTACCCAAGTTTATTGTTTCCACTGGCTCTTCGTGTGGTTGAATTACCCTCTCTTCCTGGAGTAACAGTCTTGCAAGCTCGCCAGACACTTCGCAATCATCTTCACCTTCGTCTTCGGCTAAGTTGATCGGATTTTCGAAGTCATAACTGGCAGTAGCAGAGTCGTTACCAGTGAGATCCAGAGTGGATTGAAACCTGTATGGGTGAGTGTGTGTAAATACAGCTGTTTTGAAATATGTAAAGGAAGGAAAGACAGAAAAGGAGCATAGGATTTGAAATGCGAGAAAACGTCCAAGATCTTTATTCATGAAATATCAAATGACAATTTATATGCCCTCACAAATGAAACCACGGTGCCTCGGGTAAGACACCGGGCCATAGAGTTCAATTTATTGTTTATTACAAATAACAAAACAAAGAAGTTTATTACTGCGTAACAAAAGTAACAGGAGTATGGTCTTTGGCAATCCAATTGGTCAATCCGCCCTCAGTTGTCGGGTAGATCCAGCTATTGAACTCTCCTTCATCCACTTCATTATCCTCCCCAACAACATTCACTCCTGGATTTGTAATGAGCAGGAGGTCTTCTGGTCTTTGCCTTCCGCATAGCTTTCTGACCCTCTGCAGTAAAACCCAGTCCAAATTTGTCAGTTTTCTGTGTAAAGTCGGGAAGCCTGCCCCAGTTAGTACATTCACCTTTCTGAACCACAACCCGGGCATCCTTCAGGGAAGCTATCTTCAAAGGAACATCCTCTTCGACCGCTGTTTCTGCTGCTGCTGAAATTGGAAGTACCTCTTCGAAATGCTGAAAGGGGGTTTCAATAAACTCCCCGTCCATCTCAATATATCTGAAGGAATTCAAATGGCTCACCATATACTCCTCCTCTCCTTGTACATTGACGATCTTCCCTCTGACGGGGTACTTGAGCTTCTGGTGCAAGGTAGAAGTCACTGCCCCAACTTTGTGGATCCAAGGTCGACCCAGTAGACAAGAATACGATGGACGGATATCCATCACATAAAAGGTATAGTCAAACACCTGAGAGCCCACACGAATAGGAATGTCAACCTCTCCATGAACCATCCTCTTGGAACCGTCAAAGGCTCTGACGATGATATTGCTAGGTTTCAGCTCCAGGCCTTCACAATCCAAACGGTCTAAGGCTTTCTTGGGTAACACATTTAGGGAAGAACCAGTGTCCACCAACACATGCGCCAGAGTAGTGCCCCTGCATTCAATAGAGACATGCAGGGCATCATTGTGGTCTCTTCCCTTAGCAGTAAGGTCAACATCTGAGAAACCCAATCCATTGTCCGTTGTCAGATTTGCTACGCAATCAGTGAACTGGACTGCAGATGTCTCCTGTGGCACATGGGCCGTCTTGAGGAATGAAATCAGAGCCTTAGAGTGGGCCTCTGAGCACAATAGTAAGGAAAGCATGAAGATTTTGGAGGGCGTATGCCCCAGCTGCTCGACAACATTAAAATCGCTCTTCTTAATTATTTTTAGTATTTCCTCCATCTCTTGTTGGGAGGCCTCAGCATTTATAGGTATTGGTGCCTCCATCAGGGCAGGCTCATCTTCAATCCCTTTGCCCCGAGCATTAGATGACTCGGCAGCAGGGGAAACAACTTGGTCATAAACAGGAACAAGTATACTTGTAGGTGTTATTGTAAGGGGTCTTCGAGTAGCGGGCGGTGCAATGTCAGGCGAGAAGAGCCTGCCACTGCGGGTAACCTTGGCTGGACCAGTGATATCGCAGATACTGGCGCCAGTGTTGAACTCTTGTTTAATTCCGTTCACATACACATCTGCCCCATAGTGCCAGGGGACAACTTTATCAGATACGTAGGGGAGAGGCCCCAGAATAGTAATAACAACAGGTGCGACAGTCATGATTTGGACGGGCTTCCTTGGGAGAGCCTTGATTGGATTATTAAAGATGGTAACCACAGAAACTTCTTCTACCGGAACCAACTGAACAGCGGACTTCTTGAATAAAATCTCTTTGCTGTCCATTAGGCTTTGGATGCCCAACTTCAGCAAAGGACAACCAGATAGAGAAACAGCACAGAACAGGCAACCCTCACTACAACCCGGAAATAAACCGGCCAGCAGTAGGTTCCTCTTGACAGTCTTCAAGGGAGTAGCTACATCATCCACCAAAACAGCGTATACATCTTAATCAACCACATTTACTCCATGCTGGGGCATAGGAGCAGTTACCACATTCGGCCTCTCAGGCGCTTCAAACTGTATCTCTTTTGCGTCAATAAGGTCTTGCACCTTATTCCTTAATGCCCAACAGTCATCAGTGGAATGCCCCGGGCTATCGGAGTGATAAGCACAGCGGGCATTTGGATTGTATTTCGGAGAGGCAGTGTTCACAACTTTAGGGGCCTCTCAGACAGTCACTAGGTTGGTGGACAGCAACTGCGGCAAGATCTGCGATAGGGTCATACTCAAACGGGTAAACTCTCTCCGAGGTCTTTCAGCCCTTTGAGGATTGGTTTGCCGAGGAGCGGCAGCAGGCTTAGCAATCATCACCGCGTTGACAGACTGGCGACGCTCAGGTTTCTCTTGTCTTCTAGACTCGTATACAGCACTGGCCTCCTTTTTGAAGGGCTTCTTCTCAGAACTTGTAGACGCACCCTTCGGAATCTTACCAGACTTCAACCCAGCCTCAATTCTCTCTCCAGTCAGAATAAGATCAGTAAACCCTGCAGATGAGTTACTGATAAGATGGTTGAAAAATGGCCCAGATAGGGTCCCCAGGAACATGTCTACCAACTCCCAATCAGTCAACGGAGGCTGCACTCTGCCAGCCAGATCTCTCCACTTCTGAGCGTACTCTTTAAAACCTTCGCTTGAACCTAACGACATACCCTGGAGTTGGGTACGTGTAGGGGCAAGGTCGGCATTATATTGATACTGCTTATAGAAAGCAGTAGCCAACTCCTCCCAGTTACGAATCTTGGTCCCATCCAGCTGATAGAACCATTCGAGATGAGTCCCTGAAAGACTCTCCTGGAAGAAGTGGATCCACAAGTTCTTGTCCACTGAGTACGGTTGAATCTTCCGCACATAGGATCTGAGATGTAGCTTGGGACAAGACGCCCCGTCATATTTGGTAAAAGATGGTGCTTTGAACTTACGAGGAATGATCACACCAGTAGACAAACCAAAATCTCTGAAATCCAGCCCAGGTACCTGTTGTATCTCCATAGCATTCAATCTGTCCTCCAGCTGCTTGTAACGGTCTTCAGCCGGAGGATATTGCTCCTCGTCAAAATCAGTCTCGTTGTCGGAGACTACCGGACTAGGACCTTTTTCCCCTTGAGGAGTACCCTTGCCAATGGAAGAACCAGCCTCTTCATTCTGCAGAGTGTTGCCAAACCTTCGGCCCGAGTTGAAAAGAACAGTCCTTCTCTTCTTCTTCTTTTCCTTCTTCAGGAGCAGAGCCTTCAACTCTTCTTGGCCCTGAGCCAAACCCATGATTAATTCCTGAAATTGCGCATTCTGCGCCTGAAGAGCTTTGATGGACATCTCAGTTGATGATGAGTCAGGATTCATGATGCTGAAATAAACAGCGAAGAACTGTAAGCAACCTGAAAAGAAGAAAACCTGCTATGCACATGATGAATGATATGTGTTTATGCAATGCATTCAAGGGTTCGAAAGTTCAAATTTGTTGTAGACAAAAAGGAACACACGTTATCATTAAGGAAATAATTGTTCAGTACATCAAAGCCTCATGGGCACAAATTACAAAGCAAATCAATCCCAAAAGACACTACGCATCCTCTTTGGAGCTATGTAGGTGTTGAGATTCCTCTCCTCATGCAATAGGCGGGTGAGCTCCAGGACCTTCTTTTCACTAGCATGTAGACTGGTCTCAAGAGAATTTTGTTCTTCCTTAAGCTGGATCCAGCTCTTCTGCATCTCTTCCCAGGATGTGGGCATGTCAGGATGCTGAATGGTGTAGGACACTTCCCCTTCCAAGACTGGCTCTTTGATTACTGGGAGCATATGAGGATAAGGCATTACTAACTTCTGGGAGCGGGCTCGTACCCACTTGAGATAAGGTTCCAATGGGATGGAGTTCCTGTGCCCCAGTGTCTTGCTGTCTATCCTACTTGGCATCCTCCAAGCTCTGATAAATCTCTGGCGAAGTCCTTGTGCATCGTTGTCGAAGTAAAAAACTATGTCAGGAATTAACATATCATGGGGACCATCCTTCCGAGCATAACCAAACTGTCTCCAAGCCAGGCATGGGTTGTAAGTAATACCTCCTCTGATTCCAAGTAAAGGAACATTAGGGTACTCCCCGCAACGATCAATGATAGTGACATCCTCTCTGGACCGAGGGCACCAATGTACATCTGCATGTGTAAGAGTCATCAACCGTTGTGACCATCTCAAACCCCGCTCGTTCTTCAAAACTGATTGTGGAAGGTGCGAAATAAACCACCTTCCCAGGAGAGGAGTGCAACACATAAGGACACCTCTTTTTCTCATGGTTCGAGTGTAACATGAGTGAAGGATGTCCCCCAGCAACGTAGGTATAGGATTCCTGGACATGAAGATCTGGACAGCACTGATATCTATAAGCTGATCTGGGTTAGGAAACAACACCAAACCATAGACAAGGAGGGCCACAACTTCTTCAAAAGCTTGTAAGTCAAGGGAGTTCCAACATTCATGGGCTTTTTCAAACAGAAACCTGGCTAAGAACCCTTTGATACCACTTCTAACTTCCCAATGTCCCTTGAGGTCAGATGATTGTAGGTGCAAGGCTTTAGCAATCTCTTCAAGCTTGGGTTCCTTTTCTGTACCGTTGTAGGGTAGTTGATCAAGGATAGGGATCTTCAGGAGCCGGGAGAACTCCTCCAATGTAGGTACCAACTGATAGTCCAAGAAGGTGAAACAGTGATGCAGAGGGTCAAAGAACTGGAACAGGACCTTTATCATATCTTCCTCAATGTTGGTGTTGACCAAGCTGATGAGTCTTCCATGTCTCTCGCTGAATGAAGAACTCTCGGGAATCCTGGATATAAGCTCCTTAAGCTGAGGAGGGACCCTTACAAGGCTGATTTGAATTGTCTTTCTGCGAACAGTTTCCATGTCCTACAAAACAAGAACAAAGATGAAGATTCGAACCCCTGAAATGGTTAGTCAATGCATATGATGCTGGATGATGTCATGATGCTATGATTAAACACACCACAGATATTTACAAAGACAAACATGTAAGGCACACAAGGCACACAAGACAAGCCCTTAGGGTTTAAGGCCAGCATGGGGTCTGGGTAGTACCCTCTTGAAGTTGGTGGGTTTAACCTGTCCTATTAGAAGTAACCGGGTTCTAAGGATCCCAATATCACGGGATTGCTTTCATTGTTCATCGTTTCGATTTAGCCACTGAACTGGCGACCGAAATATTCCAGGAAAGCAACCCTCAATTGAGTGTAGTATCGAGTATCAACCAACCTCGGACTGCACCAAAGTCAGTTATCTCACTACCCTAAAGAGGCCAAGATAGTTCAATTAAGGTTCCTAAGGTCTGTTGATGCTTCATGACACCACGCGGAGGCCCCGTACTCTCCTTGACTGAACTCAAGGGTTACCGGTACACACCAAAGTGCCACATCAACGTAGCAGACTGTTTCAACCATGTCGGTATACCCCGCACAGTTCCCTCACAGCCTTGTTGCTACTTTCTAAGAAGGTATCCCCCAGATCCGAGTTAGGATCTATAGAACTCCCAAGCAACCCACAAATTAAAGCAAGCCAGGAAAGCAATTGAAAACACAGTTATGAACTAACCCTAAGGTACACCTCACTTTAAGTTTAATTCCCCAGCAGAGTCGCCAGTTCTGTGATCGGTGGATCTGGAACTGACTGTTTAACGCTGGTTCGCGAAATGTCGCGGAAGCAAGAGTCGCCACCGTCTTTTATTTTCTCCAAATGGAAAGGACAAAAGCACAGAAAAATTCCTTAAAGAGATTGCTCTCGGTTCGGGAGGTAGGTTATAGAAAGGGAAGGTGTTAGCACCCTTTCTATCCATGGTTATCCATGGGCTCTTAGATACTTGCTCATTTGTGTTTTCAAAATTGGTTTGCTTGCTTTTCAACTGTGGGTTTTAAAAAAGTTTCTTTGAAAATTTCAGTTCGACTCTTGTATCGGTCCTCAAGAGTGTTTGAAAAATTGCTTTCGAAAGCTTTTTGAAAATGTGTTGGTGTGAAAAGTATTTTTTGATTTGTTTTGAAATTAGAGCAAGTATCTACGAGAACCTACCTACCCTAAGGAATTCGTCTGTGTAGATGTCCTTTAAAGTAGTGCCATCCCACCATTAAGAGGTAGGTAGCACCACCGTTGGAGGTGTTCGGGTCAATTCGATGTTCGGGACATGGTGATCACCAGAGCAATGGGAAGACACCTTAGAAGCTACCCTCATGCCAGGTTCCCGGATCATGAGGACTTACTAAGACATCCTCTACTCGACGATCACCTTTCGAAGGCAAGGCAACAGTGAGGCGTACCCTAGGGGTGGTGTGTGATTTGTGTGTCATGTTCATTTATTTTTGTCTTTTGTCATGTCATGGGTGATCTATGCGTTTGTTTTTATTTTTGTCATTTATTCTTGCATGCCATTATTTAACAGTTAAAAAGATGCGGAAATTAAAAGTTCTAAACTATTACAAAGGCATGGGTCCACATCGCCAAATTTAATCCAGGACCCGATTTGACAGAAAATAAAGAAGTAAAGTGCGAGAAATAAAATTTACACGGCTTTGGGAGAATTACATAAATATTTAAAAGAAGGAAATAAATAAAATGCGCGAATTGGAATTAAAATTGGAAGCGAGGGCGTTGGACCCTTTTTAATGAAATTAAATTAAATTATTAAATTAATTAAATAAAGATGAAAAAAGAAATTATTTTGAGATTTTTTGGATTTTATGGTTTTTTTATGTGAATTAAATGAAATTAACTAATTAATCCTAATTCTACAACTTTTATTTATTAAGAAAAACATGTTAGAATTTAAACCTAAAATTAAATTAATTAATTAATGGCAATTTGATTTATAAAAATAAATAATATTTAATTATTAGTGAAAAGAAAAGAAAAAGGATAAAAATTGATTAAAGCCCTAATTCTACAAATTTTAAGTTAATTAAGAAAATGTTTGAATTAACCCTAATTTAATAGCTAAAATTAATGAATAGTATTTATTTACAAAATATTAAAATAAAATATATTTTTAATTTTTATGGCCTTTCTGATTTTTTTGTGTTTTTTATATTATTACGAAAATATTAATTAAAGAATCAAATTAAAAAACTAAATAAAACAAGAAATAGAAAAATATGAGAAAAGGAATTAGGAATGCAAACCATGGGGGTCTGTCCCCAAATTGGAGGGTTTGTTAGCATTTTAGGCCCATTAAACTCATGGCCTCGTTTGACTCTTGGGATGGCATACATGTGCGTTGACTGAGGCACACCCTAGTCTCTGAATCCTGGCCCTTGATTGAGTGCAGTGGGACGCGTGACGTAGCTGGATCAGGGGTGTATGATGTTCCCTTGTAACGAAACTGCACGCAAGCATGTTAATAAAAATAATATGGAAAGGGGTGGGGACCTGGGGCTCGAACCCAGGTCCCAGGGATTACCAGTAACGCGCCTTGCCAACTGCTCCACTTGCGTTCTTTGTTTATATAACAACTAATAAATAATATGAACAAAACAATGGTTAGTGGATAAATTCAGCGCGAAAATTCAAATCACCCTATCATGCTTTGACACTTCATCATCTTCTTCGTTTGGCTCTTTTTCCTGAAATATAAAAGGTGGTTAGCGGGGGTTTTGAACCCCCCCAAAATATGCGTTTTCCAGTAATAGCGATTAGGCCGTCTTGGAGTATAAATTAGGCGCGAGGAGTGTTTTGTTTTCGTCCAAGCATGATGAGTTCATTCATGGTATTGGCATGGCCTAATTTTACAGTAGCTGGAAACGCCCAAATTAGAACTTGAAAAACCCTAGATATCTTTAATGGTGAATCCTTATATAACGCGTGAAAACTCAATCAAAGCATATGGTTAGTTTCATAATCATCCAATTAGCAAGAATCCATGAAAAAAATGCAATGAATATGCTTGAATATTAAAACACGATTATGAAAAAAATGTGAAAAAGTTTGAATCCCCTATACCGATTCTGGGCGTTAGAGTTGATGTTCTTGATTGGAATAGTCTCCTGGTCACCTTGGCAAGCTAATGGAATGGTTATTTGATCTTGAAAAGCCCTAAAACCTAGTTTTCAGTTTTCAACTTTTTTGCAAAAAACTCAAGTTTTGTTCTTTGTGTATGACGCAGCTTAGAGGTAATATGCATTAGGGTTAGCATCAATATATACATGTGAATGATTAGGGTTGGTTTTTTTGTCCAAAGAATCCATGAATTGAAGGAATCAATCTTTGATTTTTATGCCATAATTTTCCAATCTTTTTCAAGCATATTTGGTCTCAATCATATCCAATTACCTTTGATTCTTTCCTAACCTGATTTGCACGAAATCTTGGAGATATTTTATGCACAAAAAGATTCAAAAAGTTAGGTTTAGTATTTTCCACATATTTATTTTAATTAAATGAATTATTAATAATTAAAAATCCAAATAAATAAATAAAAATGATAAAAAACTTCCCTTTGGGCCAAATGGTCGTGCACATGCCTTGGATGATGAATTGTGGAAGAAAAAGAGGCCCATTAGCAATTTTAAGGCATTTGAAGCAATGTTGACTTTTCAAAACATCCAAAAATTTCCCAACTTCCACAAGGCATAACTTGCTCAATTTTTAAGCTTTGCTCATGTTCTTGGACATTTTGGAAAGGTTTTTGAGTCCTCTAACCAATTCCTTTGGTCCCATGTCATTTTGATTTACCAATCTCAAGTTATGGCCTTTGACTTAAAGTCCCTTTTTGTTGACTTTTGAAAATGACCTATAATGTTGAAATTGATAACTTTTTGTGAGAGCATTTCTTGGACTTGAAGTGTGAAGAGGAGTTGTAGGAAATGTCATTCTCTTCAAAATTAGCTTTGGATGGAATTTTTCTGATAATCCATGTGGAAGTTATGCCTTGGTCAAGTTACAGTTGACTTTTTCAACTGTCCAAATATGGAAACTTTTGCATCTTGAGATTTTTTGAGCCAAGCTTTGAGAATCATGATCAAGCATTGATCAAATGATGTTTGTGGCTTAAAAATGAGATGTTGACCAAAAATTTGAACTTTTGACTGTCAAATGACCATTTTGCCCCTACAGTTGACTGTAGTGCAATTAGGGTTTTTGACTGTGCAATTTTGTGCTGTAAGTCCTGAAACTTGGCATGAGGATGCTTGACCATGTTTATAGGCATATGGGACTTGATTGGACCCTTGGAAACTTCATTTTCTTTGTCAGAACCAAAACCCTAATTTTTGACTGTTAGGAGGCCCTTGAACTGTGCAACCCTTGGGGAATTTTGAAGCTTTGACTTTGCAATTCTTGAAGAATATGGGAGGGCAAATTTTGGGGTACAACACTGTGGCAGTAACCAAGGCTGTGTCTCAAGTCCCAAAGATTATAAGGCCTCCGCTCAAGATGTCGTCTTTGAAAGATGCCAGGGCTGTAATAGAAGAAGGTGGGTGCACAATTTGGGGCCAACTCCCAGATATCCCATACAAATCTGACAAATTTGGTTTGGGTTTCACTTCAGGAGCCCAGAAAGCTATATGTCGTGCTCGTGTCGGAGGACCACCCTTGAAGATCAGCAACCGCGAAGTCAACACAGTGGAGGATGATGAAGACAACTATGTACTGGAGGATTGAATTTTTCTAACTGTTAGTGGAGGTCTCAGCAATTGGGAAGCCAGATATTTTGTCCCGATCACTTTTATCCAACAAAAATTTGTCTTTAAATTTTGTGGGATCTATAATATTAAACAATTTAGACTCTTAAAACCTTGTGTCTTACCCGAGGCACAATGGTCCATTTGTAAGGGTTATTATCTCATTTCCATATGACATCAATGAATCATGGACGTTTTTGCATACAAACTTTATGCTCATTATTTTTCTTTTTACATTTTCATTTCTTTCAAAGATAGCTATACTCTTACACACACTCACATTCAAAATGCAGATCTACATCCATTCGGGATCCCATGGGTAACAATTATGCTATGGTCTTCTGTGATTCTGAAAATCTAATCTACCAAGCCGAAGATGAAGGTGAGGAAGATTGTGAAGTACCAGATGAACTCACCAGGTTACTACAACAAGAAGAGAGGACCATTCAGCCCCCACGAAGAACCAGTGGACACAATTAACCTAGGTACCGAAGAAGACAAAAGAGAAGTCAAGGTGGGTACCAATCTGGAACCCAATGTCAAAGAGATTCTGATTCAGTTGCTACACGATTATGTTGAGGTCTTTTCCTGGTCGTATGAAGACATGCTAGGACTTGATGTAGATATCATAGTACATCATCTACCTACAAAAGAGGACTGCCCACTGGTAAAACAAAAAGGTCCGTCGCATGCGACCAGACATGTCAGAGAAGATTAAGGTGGAGGTCATGAAACAATTCAATGTCGGATTCTTGGGTGTCACCTCCTATCCACAATGGGTTGCCAATGTTGTTCCCGTGCCTAAAAAGGACAGCAAGGTACGAATGTGCATGGACTACAAATATTTAAATAGGGCAAGCCCTAAGGATGATTTCCCACTTCCCCATATTGATATTTTAGTTGACAATACGGCACATCACAAGGTATTTTCCTTCATGGACGGTTTCTCAGGCTACAACCAAATCAAAATGGCGCCTGAGGATATGGAGAAAACAACTTTTATCACACAGTGGGGCACATTCTGCTACAAGGTTATGTCATTCGGGTTGAAGAACGCTGGGGCAACCTATCAGCGTGTCATGGTAGCTATATTTCACGACATGATTAAGGGGTAAGAAAACACTTAGAAGGGGGGGGGGGGGTTGAATAAGTGACTCTTTTCTTTTTCAATACAAAGCTCAAACAATAATGGAATAACACAATTATTTTTATCCCGGTTCGTTTGAACTCAAACTACTCCAGTCCACCCGCCAAGGTGATTTCTCCTTTCTCAACAAGGACTTAATCCACTATAATCAACTGATTACAATCACACAACAACTTTTGTGACTAATAATGCACAAGTAAACTTACAAGTGACTAACACCACTAAGACTTAAATATAGTCCTAGTATGCTTGAGAAATCTGACCAAACTTGGTCTCTCAAGGAACAAATACATGAGTTTAATCTTTATAGATAATGAAATAGAGTTTGCTTCTAATCAAGCTATATCATAAGTGTGATTTTTCACTTATAATATAATACACAAATTGTATGAACAATGAGTTTGTGAGCTTTTGGATTTTTCACGTAGTTTCTTGTTTGAACGTTGTTGTTAGCTTGTAATAAATGTCTTTCTACTTATAGTAGGAATAATAAGACCGCTGCTGCCTTCAGAGAAGATGGAGAGCATTAAATGCTTTGCGTGTATCCTTGCAAAATTCCATTTTCCAAGAAACTAGTTGTAGGCACTTGAGTGCTTTCAGCCGTCTTTGCATTAATGAGCAAACGTCAAAATGTAAGAACGTGTTTCCTTTGCTTTGACAAGACAAGTTGATTTAGACGTTGTTTCAGAATTTTCTTCCAATGTCTTTAAGTCAGAACATGCTTCATTCAACTTCTGGGCAGAGCGTTGCTTGCTAAGAACTTTGAACAACGCTTGCTTTCAAGTTATCTTCTGAATCAAGGAGCCTGCTAGAAGTTAAAAGATACATTTAAAAAGTAAAGGTTCTTACCAGAGTCAACAGATGCGTTTGAATAAAAAGTTCTTTAATCAAATAACTTCTTCATAATCTTTGCTTAGTACTTTAGAATATTTTCTGTCAGAACATTAACTAAGACATTCAAAACACATTCATTAGAGCATAAATTATCTTAAATATAATTTAGTTATCATCAAAACTCTTGAGATAGGTCAGAACTAATCTTGTTATTTCACATGATACATCATTAAATAGAGGTCTATGTGGACGACATGATAGCTAGATCTCAAACAAAAGAAGAGCATATTGATCATTTACAGAAACTGTTTGAGAGGTTAAAGAAATACAAGCTGAGGTTGAACCCAAATAAATGCACATTTGGGGTGAGGTCCGGTAAACTCTTAGGATTTGTTGTCAACAATAAAGGTATTCAAGTGTGTTGTACCCCAAAATTTGCCCTCCCATATTCTTCAAAGTTTTGACAAGCATCATCTCAATTTGCTCAAGTCTACTCAAGGGTTGCACAGTCAAACCATCCTCCTAAGCCAGTCAAAATTAGGGTTTTGGTTCTTGCAAGAAAGTTGAGGTTTTCAAGGGCTCAATCAAGTCCCATATGCTCATACACATTGTCAAGCATCTACATGCCAAGTTTCAAGGCTCACAAGGTCAAGTTGCACAGTCAAAAACCCTAATTGCTTCACAGTCAACTGCAGGGGCAAAATGGTCATTTGGCAGTCAAAAGTCAAAAATTTTGGTCAACATATTATTTTGAAGCCACAATTATCATTTGATCAAGTCTTGATCATGATTCCACAAGAATGGCTCAAAAATCATTAAGATGCAAAAGTTTCTATTTTTGGACAGCTGAAAAGTCAACTATAACTTGACCAAGGCATAACTTTTTCATGGTTCATCAGAAAAATCCCATCCAATGATCATTTTGAAGGGGATGACATTTCCTACAACTCATATTCATATTCCAAGTCCAAGAAATTCTCTCACAAAAAGTTATCAATTTCAACATTATAGGTCATTTTCAAAAGTCAACAAAAAGGCACTTTAAGTCAAAGACCATAACTTGAGATTGGTAAATTCAAATGACATGGTACCAAAGGCATTGGTTAGAGGACTTCAAGACCTTTCCAAAATGTCCAAGAACATGTTCATATGATCAAAATTGAGCAAGATATGCATTGGAGAAGTTGGGAAATTTTTGTGAAATGGCAAAAGTCAACTATCCTTGAAACTTCAATTTTTGAAAAAAGGGCCCACTTTCTTCCACTTGATTCAGTCTTGTAATGCCATACACGTGTCCCATTATCCATTTCAAGACCAAATAATTATTTTTCTATTTTATTTAATTTTTATTGATTTAATCCATTTTAAATCCATAAAATTCAAATAAAATCTAAAAAAATTAAATGGATAACATCTTTTGATTTGAATGGCTTTCATGTGTCATAATACACCTACCAAATTCGTGCCAAGCTCAATTATGCATGAAAATTCAAATTTGAACAAACTTGGAAAGTGCCTTTAATGGTGATTAAGCAAAATCCAAAAACATCATTGCAATGGATCATTGGCTCTTAATGTGACCTATTCTCATTCATTACTACATATGCAAGTGTTCCATACCTCAGTCACGACCTAGAGCTCATTGAAACGGCCAGAACAAAAACTGAAATTTGTCAAAAAAGTGTGAGATCTAAAGCAGCATTGCAGGCATTTTCAGACTAAAAGAAGCACGTAGTCTTCCTCATTGCCATACCCTGAAGCTAAAGAGACCTTTACCACACCCTAAGACTCCATAACAAGCACTGTAAGTCATCACAAACTCGCCTCTGAACACGAAATTGGATTTCTCTATTCTTGCGTTTTTTCTCAAAAAAGTTAGCATATTCATACTCCTTGATTGATTTCCAACATGACTGCATTAGCCAATTTTATTGTTAGGCCCTGAATCGTGATGCCCGATTCTAGGGTTCACGTTCTTGCGTTTTAAGCATTTTTGTTTCAGGGAAAATCAAGACCAGCCAAGAGCATAGATGTGATCAGGAGACTTGGACGAGGCCAACCATGGTCTTAGCATGGATTTTTGAGGCCTAGGGACGATTCTAAGTATGGCCTACGAAACTACCTGCGGATAAAAATCCACAGGTAAATAACCAGCATAGTGTTGAAGAATACGATGAGGTGTCGTCCTGTCGTTGGCCATCTTCAAATATCGCGCTTTTTTTATTTTATTTTCAGGCATATGTTTGTTTACCAATATAATAATTATGTTTTGTTTTAATGATAACTAACACGCGCAGCTCAGTTGGTGGCCATGCTATTGGAAAAGGTTACGGGACCTGGGTTCGAATCCCAGGTCCCCCCACATTTCTTGTTATCATTTTCTCATGCTTATTCAAGTGTAGCCTTCCAGGATACGTCCACCATGGACTTCCAACCTCCACACGCCATGTGTCTTCAGGTGGCAATCCAAGGGTCAGGATGAGAGCACACCATATTCCTGGTCAACCAGCGCCCCACTCAATTCCCAGAGTCAACGTGGTTGGATGCAAATGGGCCACAACAATGCTAAACAAACCCTCAAATCTGGCCCAAAACCCCCCCTTTGGGTTTGCATTTATTATTATTATTATTTATTTTTCTTTCTTTTAATTGCTTTATTTATTTCTATTATTTATTTAATTAATTAACAAACTAATATTTTTATAATAAATTCAGAAAAAAACTAAAAAAAAATGTAATTATTATTATTATTGTTAATTTCACCATTAAACATTATTTTTGTAAATAAATCCTAAATACCATTAACTTAGTTTAATTAGAATAATTTTAATCTTTCTTTCATAATAAATAAAATCAAGCTTAGATTTAGGTTTTTCTTTTCAACTTTTAATTCCTTTTATTTTATTTTCGTTAAAAATATAAAAAACACAAAAAACATTTTTTCTCTTAATTAATTAATTCAATAGTACTAGGTTTAATATTTTCATTTAATTGCAAAAAAAGGGTCAACACCCTAAAGACGTTCCCGATTAAATTCCTATTCGCGCGTATTTATTTATTTTGATTATTTATGTAACTGTCTCCGGATATGTAATAGTAATTAGGATTTTATTACTTTCTTTAATTTTCCGCCCTTTATTTTTCGAAACGGGTTTTTGTTTTTGGCGATGTATAGACCCGCGCCTTGTAATAGTTAGATTTATCTTTCCGCAATTTATTTTCCGCACTCCTAACTGTTAACAATGCATGAAAGAATGTATGAATAATAAAAATTAATCCGTAGCTCACAAATAACATGTACAAAGACAATTAACTGAAAAACAACACACATGCACATGCCACCCCTAGGGTACGCCTTACTGGTTACCTCGAACGTGGTCATCAAGTATAGGGTGTCTTAGAGGTCGCCCTCCTGTCTAAAGATCCGGTCGCCTCGAAACGGTTGCCTCGGATAAAAAGGATCTAGGACATTAGGGTTACTTCTAAGGTGTCCTCCCATTGCTTCGTTGACCACACTGTCCCTTAATCGAATTGACCCGAATACCTCCAACGATGGTGCTACCTACCTCTCAATGGTGGGATAGCACTATCTAAAGGACTCTTACACAGCTTAATTCCTTAGAGTAGGTAGATTTCTCTTAAGTACTTTCTCTTTTCAAAAACAAACAAAAACAATTTTTCGCACCCCACACTTTCAAAAAGTTTTCAAACAAAACACTTCATACACTCTTGAGGACTGATACAAGAGTTACTTAGAAGTTTTTCAAACGAACTTTTTTCAAAAACCCACACACACTTGAAAAGCAAACAATTTTTGAAAACATAAGAGCAAGTACCTAAGAGCCCATGGATTACCATGGATAGAAAGGGTGCTAACACCTTGCCTTTCTATAAATCTACCTCCCGAACCGAGAGACATCTCGAATAAGGAATTTTGCTGTGCTTTTGTCCTTTCCATGTTGGAGAACATAAAAGATAGTGGCGACTCTTGCTTACCGCGACATTTCGCGAAACCAGCTAAAAAACAGTCAGTTCTATTTCCACCGATCACAGAACTGGCGACTCTGCTGGGGAATAATAAAAGTGAGGTGTACCTTAGGAATAGTTCATCATCATGTTTTCAATTGCTTGATCTGTTTGCTTTAAAATTATGGGCTTGTTTTGGAGTTACATAGATCCTAACCCGGATATGGGGAATACCCTTTTAGGTAGCATAAGCTGTGAGGGACCTGTCCGGCGTAGACCGACACGGGTGAAGCAGTGGCTACGTTGGTGTGGCACCTTGGTCTGTACCGATATCCCTTGTGTTGCAACGAGGAGAATATGGGTCTTCTGAGGAGTCATTAAGCACCAACCGACCTTAGAACCCTAAATTGACCCAACTTGGCCATAGAACAGTAGCAGTATGCTACACCCATTGAGGCTAAACTCTCGTGATGGTTCTGGCCGCAAGAAAAGATTGTGACGCTGGAGTTATAACCGATTGAGGGTAGTCAGTGATATTGGGATCCTCTAGAACCCGATTACTTTTGATAGGACAAGTCTTAACCAACGAAACTGAAAGAGGGTAGTACCTGAACTTCATGATGGCCTAAACCCTAAGGGCTTGTCTTGTGTGACTTGTGCGCCTTATCATGTTTGCCTTTGTGAATATTTGTGGTGTGCTTTATCATAACATCATACCATCATACCATTGCATGCATCCTGCATAAGGACTGACCTATTTCAAAGACAAGAGGGTTTCACCTTTGCTCTGTTTTGTAGGACATCATGATGCCTGTGCGAAGGAATACTATCCGGCTCAATTTTGTTCACCCACCTGATTTGCTTAAAGAATTGGTTGACAAAATTGCAAACACTGCTTCCTTCATCCAGAGGCATGGTTCTCTTCTCGGTTTAGTCACTTCAAAGTGGGACCAACAACTGATGAGTGTCCTGACCCAATTTTATGACCCTCTGTACCATTGCTTCACCTTTCAAGACTTCCAGCTGGTCCCTACCCTGGAAGAATTTTCTGATTTGCTTGGTACCCCTATCTTGGATCAGACTCCCTTCACTGGCTGGGAAAAGACTCTTAGACTTGAGGAGATTGCAACAGCTCTTCCCTTGACCAACAAGGAGGTAATGGATAACTGGGTGACTAGAAGTGGAATTAAGGGCTTCTTGGCTAAGTTTCTGATTGGTAAAGCTAACAGTTTCTGGAATGACTTAGACTTCAGGGCGTATGAAGACATTCTGGCTCTCTTAATCTACGGTCTGGTATTGTTTCCAAACCCTGATAACTTTGTCAATGTCAATGCCATAAAGATCTTCATGTCTCGGAACCCTGTACCCACTCTCTTGGGTGATATCCTGCAACAACTCTATGCTCGTACTGTCCGAAGACGGGGAACTCTGTGGTGTTGTGCTCCTTTGTTAGTGAGGTGGTTTATTTCGCACCTCCCCAAGTTCGTGCTGAAGAACCAAGAAGGAAGAGGATGGGCTCATAGGTTAATGTCTCTCACTGATAATGACATCATTTGGACTCTCAGAGGTTTAGATGAGGTGGCTGTTATTGATCATTGCGGAGAGTATCCTAATGTTCCATTGATTGGTACCCAGGGGGGAATCTCTTATAATCCATGTTTAGCTCTCCGTCAATTTGGAAGAGCCAGAAGAGCAGGGCCTCATGAGATGTTGGTGCCTCACATCAGTTTTGAGTTTCAGGTAGATAATGACGAATTGCGCCGTAGATTCATCAAAGCTTGGGACGGAATTCACAAAGCTGACCCACATGAGTTGGGACCGAAGACTTCTCTACCAATGGAACCCTATTACAGATGGGTCCGCATCCGTGCTCAGAAGTTAGGTATGCCATATGAAGCTGTCAGGCCTATCATTCTTGAAATTCCTGATGGAGACGGGGTTCCTCCAACCATACTCCCTCCTCAGATACCCACTGATGTTGATACACTAAAGAGGTCTTGGGCACAACTACAGGAAGAACGGGATTCTTATCGAGAAAAGTTCAACGAACAGGAACAGAAGATCCAGAAGCTGACCAAGCAATTGGAGAACGAGCGGATCATGAATGACTATATCCGTACTGAGAAGAGGAGGCCATGGGAGCACTGATGGGCTTTAGATGTTTCCTTTACAGCTTTTATTTCCTTTTCAGTATTTTCATTCCTGTAACGCCTAAGGGCAACTTGTTGAACAATTTAAATTCCAAAGTTTAAATCTAATAAAGTGTGTTCCTTTTGTCTACAAAGTTGATTCCCGATTGTCTTTGAAAACATAATTCATATGCATTTCATTCATCATATGCATCACAGGTACCCTTTTTCTACAGGTTTCTTAATCTTCTTCGCTGTTTATTTCAGCACTCAATCATCATGAATCCTGAACCAACTACCGAACAAGCTATCAAGGCCCTCCAGGCCCAGAACACCCAGTTTCAAGAGATGGTCATGAACTTAGCCCAAGGACAACAGGAGTTGAAGGCTTTGCTCCTAAAGAAGAAGAAGAAGAAGAAGAGGACTGTGATGTTCAACACCGGACGCAGATTCGGGAATACACTGCAGAATGAAGCTGAGCGGACTACTCCATCTATTGGGGAAGGCAGTCACCAAGAGGGAATGGTTCATAGTCTCGTGGTCTCTGACACCGAGACAGATTTCAATGATGAACAGTACCCTCCTGCTGAGGACAGGTACAAACAGCTGGAGGACCGGTTAAATGCTATGGAGATTCAACGTGTGCCTGGGTTGGATTTTGGAGACTTAGGGTTATCTTCCGGGGTGGTGATCTCACACAAGTTCAAGGCACCTGCCTTTGTGAAGTACGACGGGGCTTCCTGTCCTAAGCTGCATCTCAGGTCTTATGTAAGGAAGATCCAGCCTTACACTACAGACAAGAACTTATGGATCCATTTCTTCCAGGAGAGTCTTTCAGGGACTCAGCTCGAATGGTTCTATCAGCTGGATGGAACCACTATTCGTAACTGGGAGGACTTGGCTACTTCTTTTTATAAGCAGTATCAGTACAATTCCGACCTCGCTCCTACGCGTACCTAACTCCAGGGTATGTCACTAGGAACGGGCGAAGGTTTTAAGGAGTACGCACAGAAATGGAGAGACCTGGCTGGCAGGGTGCAACTACCATTGACGGATCCTGAACTCGTGGACATGTTCTTGGGGACCCTGTCTGGTCCGTTCTTTAACCACCTGATTGGTAATTCCTCTGCTGGGTTTACAGACTTGATCCTGACGGGTGAAAGGATCGAAGCTGGTATCAAATCGGGGAAGATACAAAAGGGTGCCTCCTCAAGTTCTGAAAAGAAGCCCTTCAAGAAGGAAGCTAGTGCTGTGTATGGTCCCAGAAGACAGAATAAACCAGAACGCCGCCAAGCTGTCAACGCGATGGTAATCTCAAAGCCTGCTGCTGCTCTTCAGCAGTACAACCAGCCAAGGGTTGAGAGGCCCAAAAGACAGTATACTCGGCTCAGCATGACCCTGTCTCAGATTCTGCCGCAACTACTGTCAACCAATCTGGTAACTGTCAAGGAAGCTCCGAAGGTGGTAAACACAACATCTCCGAAGTACAACCCCAACGCCCGTTGCGCTTATCACTCTGATAGCCCGAGGCATTCTACTGATGATTGTTGGGCTCTAAGGAATAAGGTTCAGGACCTTATTGATGCTAAGGAAATACAGTTCGAGGCGCCCGAAAGGCCCAATGTTATGACTGCTCCCATGCCCCAGCATGGAGTGAATGCTATGGAAGAGGATCTGTATGTAGCTTCTGTGGATGATATTGCTACTCCGCTGTTGACCGTTAAGAGGAACCTGTTACTAGCCGATTTATTTCCGGGATGTAGTAAAGGTTGCCATTTATGTGCTGTTTCACCTGCTGGTTGTCC
The DNA here is from genome assembly GCA_948472305.1 of Vicia faba. Lineage (NCBI taxonomy): Eukaryota > Viridiplantae > Streptophyta > Magnoliopsida > Fabales > Fabaceae > Vicia > Vicia faba. The sequence goes on from OX451739.1 coordinate 1,271,995,462, forward strand.
TTTGCTGAAGTCAGGCGTCCAAAACCTGATGGATAGCAAAGAGATCTTGTTCAAGAAAATTGCTGTTCCTGCTGTCCCTGTCGAAGAAGTTTCAATTTTCACTATTTTCAATAACCCTCCTAAGGCTCCCTCAAAGAAGCCTGTCAAAATCATGCCTGTTCACAAGATTGCTCCTATCATCATCACTGTTCCGGGGCCCATCCCCTATAAGTCTGACAAAGCTGTCCCGTGGCACTATGGGGCAGATGTTTATGTTCTGGGAGTGAAACAAGAGTTCGACACTAGTACCGGTGTCACCAACATCACCGGGCCTGCTAAAGTCACTCATAGTGGAAGACTGTTCTCACCAGACATTGCACCTCCAGCAATTCAGAGACCTCTTGTCATCACACCTGCCAGTGTGCCTGTTTCCCCTCCTGATCAAGTTTCTACCCCTACTGCCGGGTCATCTGACGCTCGGGGCAAGGGGATTGCTACTGATGTACCTGCCCGGACGGAGGCACCGAAGATCAATGTTGAAGCTTCCAAGCAAGAGATGGAAGAGATCCTCAAAATTATCAAGAAGAGTGATTTCAATGTAGTTGAGCAGCTGGGGCACACCCCCTCTAAGATTTCAATGTTATCACTGTTATTGTGTTCAGAGGCCCACGCCAAGGCTCTGATCTCCTTCCTGAAGACAACCCATGTGCCACAAGAAATGTCTGCTGATCAATTTACCGATTGTGTGGCCAACTTGATTGCTGATAATGGGTTGGGTTTCTCTGACGCCGACCTGACTGCCAAGGGAAAGAACCATAATGATGCCTTGCATGTCTCCGTTGAATGCAGGGGCACTACTCTTGCCCATGTGCTGGTTGACACTGGTTCTTCATTAAATGTACTACCCAAGAAAGCTCTAGACAGGCTGGATTGTGAGGGTTTAGAGCTTAAGCCAAGTAACATTGTTGTCTGGGCCTTTGACGGGTCCAAAAGGATGGTGCATGGCGAAGTCGACATTCTAATCAGGGTTGGCTCTCAAGTTTTTGACTCCACTTTCCATGTGATGGACATTCGCCCATCCTATTCTTGCTTGCTGGGTCGTCCTTGGATCCACAAGGCTGGAGCTGTGACCTCCACATTACATCAGAAGCTTAAGTACCCAGTCAAAGGGAAGATCGTAACAGTTCAAGGGGAAGAAGAATACATGGTCAGCCACCTCAACTCGTTCCGGTACGTAGAAATGGATGGGGAGTTCATTGAGACCCCCTTTCAACACTTTGAAGAGGTGCCTCAGACATTGGCAGCAACGGAAACTGTGACTGAAGAGAGTTCTCCTTTGAAGATGGCCTCCTTAAAGGATGCCCGGGCTGTGATTGAGAAGGGTGAGTGTGCAAACTGGGGTAGACTTCCTGATTTCACTCCAAAGACTGACAAATGTGGCTTGGGTTTCACTGCAGAAGCTCAGAAGGCTGTGCGTAAGGCAAGGATTGGAAGACCTCATATATTTATCACCAACCCGGGGGTAAATGCTATTGAGGACGAAGCGGAAGAATCTGAGTTCGACAGTTGGATCTACCCAACAACCAATGGTGGACCAAGCAACTGGACGACGAAAGATTTCGTAACTATTACTTTTGTCACTCAGTAATGAACTCCTTTGTTTTAAATTTGTAACAAACAATATTACTAAACTTTAAGGCCCGGTGTCTTACTCGGGGCACCGTGGCGTCATTTGTGAGGGCTTTGGTGTGTCACTTTCATATATCATGAATAAAAGCATTGGACGTTTTTTTCACATTTCAAATCTTGCCCTCCTTTTCTTTCTTTATTATATATTGCAAAACAGCTATATTTACACACACTCACCCATACAGGTTCCAATCCACTCTTGATCTCACTGGTAACGACTCTGCTACTGCCAGTTATGACTTCTAAAATCCGATCAACTTAGCCGAAGACGAAGGTGAAGATGATTGCAAAGTGCCTGGTGAACTTGCAAGACTGCTACTCCAGGAAGAGAGGGCCATTCAGCCACATGAAGAGCCATTGGAAACGGTAAATCTGGGTACTGAGACAAACCGAAAGGAAGTCAAGATTGGTGCCAAACTAGAGCTCAGTGTGAAACAACGGTTGATTCAGATGCTGCATGACTATGTGGAAATCTTTTCCTGGTCTTACAAAGACATGCCTGGGTTGGATACCGACATTGTGGTTCATCACCTGCCTACCAAGGAAGAATGCCCTCCGGTAAAACAGAAGGTCCGCCGTATGCGTCCAGAGATGTCCGAGAAAATCAAAGCTGAGGTTATGAAACAATTTGACGCCGGTTTTCTTGCAGTAACTTCTTACCCTCAGTGGGTAGCCAACGTGGTCCCGGTGCCAAAGAAGGATGGTAAGGTCCGAATGTGTGTTGATTACAGGGATTTGAACAGGGCGAGCCCTAAGGATGACTTCCCTCTGCCTCACATCGACGTTCTGGTTGACAACACCGCCCAGCATAAGGTATTCTCCTTCATGGACGGCTTCTCCGGTTACAATCAGATCAAGATGGCTCCTGAAGACATGGAGAAGACCACTTTTGTTACTCAATGGGGCACCTTTTGCTACAAGGTCATGCCTTTTGGGTTGAAAAATGCTGGGGCAACCTACCAACGTGCCATGGTTGCTTTATTTCATGACATGATCCATCACGAGATCGAAGTATATGTCGATGATATGATTGCAAGGTCCCAAACTGAGGAGGAACACCTTGATCATCTACAGAAGCTGTTTGACCGTCTAAAGTTGTACAAGCTGAGGTTGAACCCAAACAAGTGCACCTTCGGAGTAAGATCTGGAAAATTGCTAGGCTTCGTCGTAAGCGACAAAGGTATTCAAGTGGACCCTGCCAAAGTGAAAGCCATACAAGAGATGCCAACTCCCAAGACAGAGAAAGAAGTCAGAGGCTTTCTAGGACGGCTGAACTATATCGCCCGATTCATCTCACATCTAACTGCTACCTGTGAGCCAATCTTCAAGCTGCTGAAGAAAGATCAAGTAGTACGTTGGAACGATGAATGTCAGGCCGCTTTTGATAGAATCAAAGAGTATCTCCAAGAACCACCCATTCTTATGCCACCGGTTGAAGGGAGACCTCTAATCTTATACTTGACAGTACTGGACAACTCAATGGGGTGTGTGCTGGGGCAGCATGACGAGTCTGGCCGAAAAGAGCACGCTATTTATTACCTTAGCAAAAAGTTTACCGACTGTGAGACCCGATACTCACTGCTCGAGAAAACTTGTTGCGCTTTGGTATGGGTTGCTCGCCGGCTGAGACAGTATATGTTGACTCACACTACTCTGTTGATTTCAAAAATGGATCCAATCAAGTATATCTTTGAAAAGCCCGCTTTGTCCAGAAGAATAGCAAGATGGCAGATGATCTTGACAGAATACGACATCCAGTACACGACTCAAAAAGCAATCAAGGGAAGTGTATTGGCAGACCATTTGGCACACCAGGTAGTGGACGACTACCAATCCATGAACTTTGAATTTCCAGACGAGAATATCATGGTAGTGACTGATTGCGAAGTACCTGGACCGGACGAAGGACCTGAGGAAGGATCCCGATGGTCTATGCACTTTGACGGAGCCTCAAACGCTTTGGGTAACGGTATTGGCATCGTGATCATATCCCCTAAAGGCACTCATACTCCACTTACTGCCCGACTATGTTTCAACTGCACCAACAACATGGCGGAGTATGAAGCATGCATCATGGGTCTTCAAGCTGCAATTGACCTAAGGATCAAGTTTCTGAGTGTCTTCGGAGATTCCGCTCTCGTGATCAATCAGATCAAAGGCGAGTGGGATACGAAACACCCAAATCTTATTCCTTACAAGGAGTATGTGTTGACATTGATCCCCCACTTCGAGGAGATAACTTTTGAACACTTCCCAAGAGAAGAGAATCAGTTGGCGGACGCGCTGGCTACGATGTCTTCTATGTTCAAAGTCAAATGGGACAACGAGGCTCCCCGGATCATTATCTGGAAATTAGATGAACCTGCACATTGCTGTGATCTTGAGGCCGAAGTGGTAACTGAAAAACCTTGGTATCATGAAGTGAAGAGGTACTTGAAGCTCAAGAATACCCCGAGGGTGCATCTGTTAACGATAAGAAGTTTCTGAGAAGGTTCGCAGCAAAGTTCTTCCTCAGCAATGACATTCTATACAAGCGAAACCATGATTCAACCTTACTGCGTTGTGTGGATAAAATTGAAGCCGAAAAGATCATGACAGAGCTGCATGAGGGTACCTTCGGAACACATTCCAGTGGACATACCATGGCAAAGAAAATCCTTCGGGCAGGATATTTCTGGTCCACAATGGAAGCCGACTGTTACCAACATTCTCGGACATGTCACAAATGCCAGATCTATGCTGATAAGGTGCACATTCCTCCAGTTCCTCTGAACGTCTTAACAGCACCTTGGCCTTTTGCAATGTGGGGCATTGATATGATCGGCGAGATCAGACCTACGGCATCTAACGGGCATCGCTTCATCCTAGTAGAAATTGATTACTTCACGAAGTGAGTTGAAGCAGCTTCCTATGCTACCGTAACCAAGAACGTCATGGCACGATTCATTCGGCATAACCTGATCTGTCGCTACGGTGTACCTGAGAGGATCATTACGGACAATGGTACCAATCTTAATAACAAGATGATTACTGAGCTCTGCGAGCAATTCAAGATACAGCACCACAACTCTTCTCCTTACCGACCGAAGATGAATGGGGCTGTAGAAGCAGCAAATAAGAATATCAAGAAGATTGAGCAGAAGATGACAGTGACCTATAAGGATTGGCACGAGATGTTGTCGTTTTCTCTTCATGGGTACCGTACCTCAGCACAGACGTCAACGGGGGCAACCCCCTTTTCCTTGGTCTACGGCATGGAGGCAGTCTTGCCTATTGAAGTCCAGATACCCTCTCTCCGGATAATGAAGGGTGCAGGTTTGAACGAAGATGACTGGATCCAGACTCGACTTGATCAATTAAACCTAATTGATGAAAAGAGACTCACCGCTATTTGTCATGGTCTAACGTACCAAAAACGGATGATCAGGGCATTTAACAAGAAAGTCAGACGACAAGAGTATCAAGTCAGAGACCTGGTAATCAAGCGCATCATTCTTCCTCAAAGTGATCCCAGGGGCAAATGGACCCCTACATACGAAGGGCCATTTGTGGTTAAACATATCTTCTCAGGAGGAGCTATGATTCTAACCAACATGGATGGTGACGACCTTCCTCACCCCGCCAATGCAGACATAGTAAAAAAATACTACGCATGATAAAAGACCCGCTAGGTTGACACACAAAAATAAGGGCTTCCCGGCGAACCAAAAGGGTTCGGGCAAAAATAAGGGATGAAATGAAAAAAATCTGTACGCCCGGCAAGTCGAAAACCTGAAAAGGCGGCTTGGGAAAAAATGGGTATCCCGGTGGACTGAAAACCCGAAAGGGCGGTCCGGGCAAAAGTTAGGGATACAGCGTAATACTATGTCTCATTGGATCACTTTGCATCCAGACTTCAGTATCAACTATCAGGTTCAAACGGTATCGATCAATCAGCTTCATCTTCAACTGAGCAGCAAAGTGATGAGACGCTGGAAGACATAAGGGCGATAGCAGAGTTGAAACCCAGTGGGATTTTTCACATAGCTGTTTTGTTTTCATTTTCAAAATTGTATAAACTCTATGTTGTTCGGCGGCATTCTCTTACTAGGGCGTCAGCCTCTTGTACATAAACGCCTATTTACAGGCAAATTCAAAAATCAATACAAATTCACTTTTCCAGACAAATTGCCAATTGTTTTTCCTTTTTCTGTTTTGTCTTGCGAAGAACGTCCAATGTTCATTTTTGATATATGCATTTGACATTAATTGCTAATCATAAATACTTGCATGCGAAACAAAGGACTAGTTACGGGTGACATTAGAAACAGGGGCAATAAAGAGCTGTCTAAGCAATCTAGTTGCTCTGTCCACCAAGGTACTAAGGTAGGTCCGACTAAAGAATGTAACCAGATACCTTCACTCCCCGCAGAATAAGACCAGAATCAGCAATACTATCCCCGAGCGGAGTTGGTCTCCCATCAACCCTAACAAGGCACAGTATTTCCAGCAAGACGACAATACTCTCCCCAAGCAGAGTTAGTCTACTATCAACCTTAAGGAAGTTGGGTTTTCCCCAGAAGATCTCAATATTCCCCAGCGAACAGAGTATACAGATGTTCCTAAGCAAGCATCCCCGGCAGTCTTGATCTAAGATTGCTCCCCGGCGGAATACAGACACCCCAGTGGAGCCACTTCCCCAGTACAGTCCAAAGTTTCCCCAGGAGAGTTGAATAAATCTCCCTAGTAGATTCTGGAAGCTTATCCCCAGTAGATTCTGGAAGCTTATCCCCTGCAGAGTACGAACGTCTCTCCCCGGCTTTATTCAAAGGTTATTCCCCACCAGGGCTTATAACTGGGTTATCCTCAGCTAATTACCACGGAAAGATCGTTCTCGGCGAAGTTCTTCCTATCCCTAGTCGGAGTTCACTCATCAAAATCCTTCAACAAACTTATCATCGGAATCCCCAGCGGAGTTATCATCAAAACCTCAGCGAAGTATCTCTCCCCATAGAGTAATTCCCTGCAGAGTAATCTCTCCAACAAGTTTATTCCCCAACGGAGTCATCTTCTCCTACCGGTTTATTCTTGCAACCATCATCCCCAGCGGAAAAGAAGAACTCTAATCTTCAGCATCAGCCCATGAGTTATCTTCTCGGCATTCGTCAAGGATTTATTTTCCTAGACAAAAATAAATTCACAAACATCACATTATCATACACCATGACGCATGCATATACGCATCATAACACACAATCTCATTTATTCTTGAGAACATCATGACATCATGAATTTCATACATCATGAAATTGCATATAACTGATGTTTTGCCTTTTCAGGAAAAGGTCAGTCCAAAGATGATTACTATCAACTGTCGCAATTCCAGATTCGATTCCTGTATCTAGCCAGGGCATATCTGTTGATGACAAATTCCAGATTCGATACCTGTATCCAGCCAGGGCATATCTGTAGATGACTAATTCCAGATTCGATTCCTGTATCTAGCCAGGGCATATCTGAAGAGTTTGAAGATTCGATACCTGTATCCAGCCAGGGCATATCTATAGATGACTAATTCCAGATTCGATTCATGTATCTAGCCAGGGCATATCTGAAGAGTTTGAAGATTCGATTCCTGTATCCAGCCAGGGCATATCTGTAGATGACTAATTCCAGATTCGATTCCTGTATCCAGCCAGGGCATATCTGTAGATAACTAATTCCAGATTCGATTCCTGTATCTAGCCAGGGCATATCTGAAGAGTTTGAAGATTCGATACCTATATCCAGCCAGGGCATATCTGTAGATAACTAATTCCAGATTCGATTCCTGTATCTAGCCAGGGCATATCTGAAGAGTTTGAAGATTCGATACCTGTATCCAGCCAGGGCATATCTGTAGATGACTAATTCCAGATTCGATTCCTGTACCTAGCCAAGGCATATCTGAAGAGTTTGAAGATTCGATACCTGTATCCAGCTAGGGCATATCTGTAGATGACTAATTCCAGATTCGATTCCTGTATCTAGCCAGGGCATATCTGAAGAGTTTAGAGATTCGATACCTGTATCCATCCAGGGCACGTCTGTAAGCAACCTTTTGAAGTTCCGGATTCAATTCCTGTATCTAGCCAGGGCACATCTGTGAGCAATTGATTGTGGATTCGACACCTGTATCTAGCCAGGGCATATCTGCATGAAGAGATTGAAGATCAACCCCTGTAACAGGCCAGGTAATTATCTTTCTTTCTCAGGTACGCAAGTTCTCGCTAAGGAATCTCTTACGCGATTGACACCCCGATGGCATCTTTAAGCCCATCTCCACAACTATCCATTACAGTTCCAAATGGCATCTATAAGCCCATTCCCGACAAGGTTCTGTCACACTTCCAGATGGCATCTATAAGCCCATCCTCCAATCCATCATCTCTCCAGGTGGCATCTATAAGCCCATCCTCCTATCCACCATATCTCCAAATGGCATCTGTCAGCCCATTCCCGCTACCACACTGCAGATACTCTACTTTGTGAGTGCAAATTTCTGGGCACTCTAGTGTTCAATCATCTTCCACCTTCGGATCACGAAAGGCACGCCATCCAATCTACATCCTCAGACCTAAGAAGATTTAACAGGGGCAACTGTTGTACCCCAAAATTTGCATTCTTCAAAGTTTTGACAAGCATCATCTCAATTTGCTCAAGTCTACTCAAGGGTTGCACAGTCAAACCATCCTCCTAAGCCAGTCAAAATTAGGGTTTTGGTTCTTGCAAGAAAGTTGAGGTTTTCAAGGGCTCAATCAAGTCCCATATGCTCATACACATTGTCAAGCATCTACATGCCAAGTTTCAAGGCTCACAAGGTCAAGTTACACAGTCAAAAACCCTAATTGCTTCACAGTCAACTGCAGGGGCAAAATGGTCATTTGGCAGTCAAAAGTCAAAAATTTTGGTCAACATATTATTTTGAAGCCACAATTATCATTTGATCAAGTCTTGATCATGATTCCACAAGAATGGCTCAAAAATCATCAAGATGCAAAAGTTTCTATTTTTGGACAGCTGAAAAGTCAACTATAACTTGACCAAGGCATAACTTTTTCATGGTTCATCAGAAAAATCCCATCCAATGATCATTTTGAAGGGGATGACATTTCCTACAACTCATATTCATATTCCAAGTCCAAGAAATGCTCTCACAAAAAGTTATCAATTTCAACATTATAGGTCATTTTCAAAAGTCAACAAAAAAGGCACTTTAAGTCAAAGACCATAACTTGAGATTGGTAAATTCAAATGACATGGGACCAAAGGCATTGGTTAGAGGACTTCAAGACCTTTCCAAAATGTCCAAGAACATGTTCATATGATCAAAATTGAGCAAGATATGCATTGGAGAAGTTGGGAAATTTTGTGAAATGGCAAAAGTCAACTATCCTTGAAACTTCAATTTTTGACAAAAGGGTCCACTTTCTTCCACTTGATTCAGCCTTGTAATGCCATACACGTGTCCCATGATCAATTTCAAGACCAAATAATTATTTTTCTATTTTATTTAATTTTTATTGATTTAATCCATTTTAAATCCATAAAATTCAAATAAAATCTAAAAAATTAAATGGATAACATCTTTTGATTTGAATGGCTTTCATGTGTCATAATACACCTACCAAATTCGTGCCAAGCTCAATTATGCATGAAAATTCAAATTTGAACAAACTTGGAAATTCCTTTAATGGTGATTAAGCAAAATCCAAAAACATCATTGCAATGGATCATTGGCTCTTAATGTGACCTATTCTCATTCATTACTACATATGCAAGTGTTCCATACCTCAGTCACGACCTAGAGCTCATTGAAACGGCCAGAACAAAAACTGAAATTTGTCAAAAAAGTGTGAGATCTAAAGCAGCATTGCAGGCATTTTCAGACTAAAAGAAGCACATAGTCTTCCTCATTGCCATACCCTGAAGCTAAAGAGACCTTTACCACGCCCTAAGACTCCATATCAAGCACTGTAAGTCATCACAAACTCGCCTCTGAACACGAAATTGGATTTCTCTATTCTTGCGTTTTTTCTCAAAAAAGTTAGCATATTCATACTCCTTGATTGATTTCTAACATGACTGCATTAGCCAATTTTATTGTTAGGCCCTGAATTGTGATGCCCGATTCTAGGGTTCATGTTCTTGCGTTTTAGGCATTTTTGTTTCAGGGAAAATCAAGACCAGCCAAGAGCATAGATGTGATCAGGAGACTTGGACAAGGCCAACCATGGTCTTAGCATGGATTTTTGAGGCCTAGGGACGATTCTAAGTATGGCCTACGAAACTACCTGCGAATAAAAATCCGCAGGTAAATAACCAGCAAAGTGTTGAAGAAGACGATGAGGTTTCGTCCTGTCGTTGGCCATCTTCAAATATCGCGCGTTTTTTATTTTATTTTCAGGCATATGTTTGTTTACCAATATAATAATTATGTTTTGTTTTAATGATAACTAACACGCGCAGCTCAGTTGGTGGCCATGCTATTGGAAAAGGTTACGGGACCTGGGTTCGAATCCCAGGTCCCCCCACATTTCTTGTTATCATTTTCTCATGCTTATTCAAGTGTAGCCTTCCAGGATACGTCCACCATGGACTTCCAACCTCCACACGCCATGTGTCTTCAGGTGGCAATCCAAGGGTCAGGATGAGAGCACACCATATTCCTGGTCAACCAGCGCCCCACTCAATTCCCAGAGTCAACGTGGTTGGATGCAAATGGGCCACAACAATGCTAAACAAACCCTCAAATTTGGCCCAAAACCCCCCCTTTGGGTTTGCATTTTTTATTATTATTTATTTTTCTTTCTTTTAATTGCTTTATTTATTTCTATTATTTATTTAATTAACAAACTAATATTTTTATAATAAATTCAGAAAAAAACTAAAAAAAAATGTAATTATTATTATTATTGTTAATTTCACCATTAAACATTATTTTTGTAAATAAATTCTAAATACCATTAACTTAGTTTAATTAGAATAATTTTAATCTTTCTTTCATAATAAATAAAATCAAGCTTAGATTTAGGTTTTTCTTTTCAACTTTTAATTCCTTTTTATGATCGGTGGATCTGGAACTGACTGTTTAACGCTGGTTCGCGAAATGTCGCGGAAGCAAGAGTCGCCACCGTCTTTTATTTTCTCCAAATGGAAAGGACAAAAGCACAGAAAAATTCCTTTAAAGAGATTGCTCTCGGTTCGGGAGGTAGATTATAGAAAGGGAAGGGGTTAGCACCCTTTCTATCCATGGTTATCCATGGGCTCTTAGATACTTGCTCATTTGTGTTTTCAAAATGGTTTGTTTGCTTTTCAACTGTGGGTTTTAAAAAAGTTTCTTTGAAAATTTCAGATCGACTCTTGTGTCAGAGTGTTTGAAAAATTGCTTTGAAAGCTTTTGAAAAGTGTCGGTGTGAAAAGATTTTTGTTTATTTTTGAAGAGAGCAAGTATCTACGAGAACCTACCTACCCTAAGGAATTCGTCTGTGTAAATGTCCTTTAAAGTAGTGTCATCCCACCATTGAGAGGTAGGTAGCACCACCGTTGGAGGTATTCGGGTCAATTCGAAGTTCGGGACATGGTGATCACCAGAGCAATGGGAAGACACCTTAGAAGCTACCCTCATGCCAGGTTCCCGGATCATGAGGACTTACTAAGACATCCTCTACTCGACGATCACCTTTCGAGGCAAGGCAACAGTGAGGCGTACCCTAGGGGTGGTGTGTGCGAATTGTGTGTCATTTTCATTGATATTTGTCTTGTCATGTTTATTGGTGTTGTACGCTTGATTTTATTTAAGTCCATACATTCTTTCATGCTTTTGATTAACAGTTAAGAAATATTTGCGGGAAAGTAAATTCTAAACTATTACAAACGGCGCGGGTCCACATCGCCAAAATTAAACCGGACCCGATTTGACGGAAAGTAAAGAAGCAAATAAAGTAAAATGCGAGAAGTAATTGTTACATGGCTTCGGGAGAGATACATAAGTATTTAAGCGAAATAAAATGAATATGCGAAATTAAACAATTAAAAATATGGGCGTTGGACCCTTTTGCAAAAAATTAGAATTAACGAGGAATTAAAATTAAAAATTAAAAAAAAGAATGTTTTTGGTATTTTTTAGTGTTTTTAGGAATTTGATAAAAAAAGAGTTAATTAAAATTAAACTAAAAGGCAAACCCTAATTCTAATAACTTTTAAATTTATTATGAAAATATTAAATTGAAACCTAAATTAAACCTAAGTTAATTTACATGCAAATTTAATTATAAAAAATAAAATAAATGTTATTATTGTGAAAAAGAAATATTAAAAAGAATAAAAATTAACTAAACCTAATTCTACATTTTTTTTAGATTTTATTATGAAAAAGAATTAAAATTATAACCTAATTTAAAACTAATTAATTACATACTAATTTATTTACAAGAAAATATCAAAATAAATAATCATTATATTTTTTATCTTTTTCTGAGTTTTTTAGGTATTTTTATATTTTTGTAAAAAATAATTAATTAAATTAAAATAATAAAGCAAACAAAAGAACTAATTGAAAAAAATAAAATATGAAGAAAATTGCAAACCAGGGGGGGTTCAGGCCCCAATTGTGAGGTATAGGCCTTAGCAATCTGGCCCAGTTAAGTGTTGATCCGTTTGACTTTTTGAACAGCATACAACAATGTTGACCTGTGCCCATGGTGTGCTTTCAATCTATGCCCTTGACTGGATCTCAGCGTGCACGTGGATGGTTGATCAGGAATGTGCATGATGCGCCTTAACCTTTGAAACTGCATATGAACATTTATGGCAAAATAATATAGGAAATTATACAGACCTGGGGTTCGAACCCAGGTCACGTGTGTTACCAACACCATCGTCTGCCACTAGACCAACTCAACGCATTTGATTAATAAATAAACAATAAATATTATAAAAGAACAACAAATAGTTAGTGGTTTAACGCGCCAATTTTCAAACCGGCCTATCGTTGATGGCCACGAGTTCATCTTCTTCACCTTTCCTGAAACATAAACAATGGGCAACGGTTTTCTGTGCGTTGCTTAAGGTTAGCTTCAATAAAATAGCGACTAGCGCTATGATGTCCATAAATTAATCGCGAGTGGTGTTTCCTCTTCGTCCAAGCTTGCTGAGTCTAATGGTGGTGGCCTTGAACCCTAATTTTTCCTTGGGTGAAAAACCCCAATTCAAAATTCTGAAAACCCTAAAGATCGATCATGGTGAAATCTTATATACATCATAAAAATCCAATTAAACATAATGGTTAGCTTTAAAACATCACAAGGAACAAGAATCCATAAATAAAAAATGCAAAAGATGCGTGAATTATGATGCACGATTCTGGAAATTTCTTGACACAGTTTGTACTCGTTTTACCAGTTCTTGGCGTCTTGATGGATGATTCTGAGTGGAATACGTTCAATAGGCCTTGAGCAAGCTATTGGAATGAAAATTAGGCTTTGAATCGCCCTCTAAAGTTGATTTCAGAATTGTGTTTTTTGACAATTTTTTCAAGTTCTTCAATGGCCTTTGAGCGCAGCTTAGAGTGTATCCTGATTAGGTTTTGATTCATGCTTATGTAGTGAGGCTATTAGGTTAACAAAATTCAACCAAATCTCTTGTAATCATGGATTGAGGATTTGATTTGTTAAGGATCTTTTTTCAATCTTTTTCAAGTGTTCTTGTGCCAATTAGCATCCAATCAATCCAATTCTTTCCTAATTAGCATATGCACGAAATCTTGATGGCAAAACATGTATAAAAAGATTTGAAAACTTAGATTAGTATTTTTCCTATATTTAATTAGATTTAAATGAATTAATATGAATAAAAATTCAAATAAATAAATAAAAAATGAGAAAATACTTCCCTTTGGGCCAAGTGGTCGTGCACATGCTTAGAATGATGAATCATGGAAGAAAAATGGGCCCATTAGCAATTTTAGGTCATTTGAGTCAATGTTGACTTTTCAAAATATCCAAAAATTTCCCAACTTCCACAAGGCATAACTTGCTCAATTTTGAAGCTTTTCTCATGTTCTTGGACATTTTGGGAAGGTCTTTTGAGTCCTCTAACCAATGTCTTTGGTCCCATGTCATTTTGATTTACCAATATCAAGTTATGGCCTTTGACTTAAAGTCCCTTTTTGTTGACTTTTGAAAATGACCTATAATGTTGAAATTGATAACTTTTTGTGAGAGCATTTCTTGGACTTGAAGTATGAAGATGAGTTGTAGGAAATGTCTTTCTCTTCAAAATGAGCTTTGGATGGAATTTTTCTGATAATCCATGTGAAAGTTATGCCCTGGTCAATTTCAGTTGACTTTTTCAGCTGTCCAAATATAGTAACTTTTGCATCTTGATGATTTTCTGAGCCAAATTTTGAGAATCATGATCAAGCATTGATCAAATGATGTTTGTGGCTTCAAAATGATATGTTGACCAAAAATTTGAACTTTGACTGCCAAATGACCATTTTGCCCCTACAGTTGACTGTAGTGCAATCTAGGGTTTTGACTGTGCAATTTTGAGCTGAATGCCTTGAAACTTGATATGAGGATACTTGACCATATTTGTAAGCATATGAGACTTGATTGGACCTTTGAAAACTTCACTTCCTTGATCATAACACAAACCCTAGTTTTGGCTGTATAGGAGACAGTTGGACTGTGCAACCCTTGGGGAATTTTGTGACTTGGCTTGGAAATTTCTTGAAGAATATGGGAGGGAAAATTTTGGGGTACAACAGTTGCCCCTGTTCAATCTTCTTAGACCTGAGGATGCAGATTGGCTGACATGCCTTTCGTAATCCGAAGGTGGAAGATGATTGAACACTAAAGTGCCCAGAAATTTGCGCTCACATGTTGGCCGTGTGGTGGGAATGGGCTTATAGATGCCATTTGGAGATTGCTGGATAGGATGATGGGCTTATAGATGCCATCTAGATGTTGATTGCATAGGAGATTCCTTAGCGAGAACCCGCATACCTGCAAAAGAACAAATGAGTACCTGACACGTTGCAGGAGCTGGTTTTCAGATGCTTGGTATAGATGTGTCCTGACTGGTTATAGGAGCTGAATCTGGAGCTTCAAAAGATGATGAATGGACCAGGTATGGTTACTGCCTTAGCATGAATGGTAAGAGAACCTTGGGTGATTTTAACTTCAACAACGCTCGTTGAGAAAATCTTGGTGGGAAATACCATCTTCGCAGGATCGGAATGAGAACCATAGGCCATTATAATCTGAAAGGGAATCACCTCACTCGCCGTCGGAGAGGGAATCATAGGAGAAGGAATTGTCACCTCACTCACCGTTGGAGAGGGAACCACAGGAGACTATCACCTCACACTCACCGTCGGAGAAGGAAACATCTGAAAAAGGAATTACCACCTCACTCGCCGTTGGAGAGGGTACCATAGGAGACTATCACCTCACACTCATCGTCGGAGAGGGAAACATCTGAAAAAGGGATTACCACCTCACTCACCGTTGGAGAGGGGACCATAAGAGACTATCACCTCACACTCACCGTTGGAGAGGGAAACATCTGAAGAAGGAATTACCACCTCACTCACCGTTGGAGAGGGGACCATAAGAGACTATCACCTCACACTCACCGTCGAAGAGGGAAACATCTGAAGAAGGAATTACCACCTCACTCACCGTTGGAGAGGGGACCATAAGAGACTATCACCTCACACTCACCGTCAGAGAGGGAAACATCTGAAGAAGGAATTACCACCTCACTCACCGTTGGAGAGGGGACCATAAGAGACTATCACCTCACACTCACCGTCGGAGAGGGAAACATCTGAAGAAGGAATTACCACCTCACTCACCGTTGGAGAGGGGACCATAAGAGACTATCACCTCACACTCACCGTCGGAGAGAGAAACATCTGAAGAAGGAATTACCACCTCACTCACCGTTGGAGAGGGGACCATAAGTTCTGCTGAGTCTTTATCAGAAAAATCTGTTGGGAGTCGATTTAGCTGGACTAGAGAAGGCTTTGAAATATGTTTGAGCATTTTAACTGCGTCTTTCCTGAAAGGTAAAGGTCAGTCATATGCAATGCATGATATGGATCAAGCAATGGTGTTCTCAACATAAATGAGATTGGTATGATATGATGCGTCCATGCATGCTATAATGATGTATGTGATGTTTTATGAATGTTTTTGTCTAGGAAAGTGGATCCTCGACGGGTGTCGGGAAGTCATATCCTGGGCTGATGTTGGAGAATAAGCTTTTACTTCCGCTGGGGATGATAGCTGCAAGAATACCGGTAGGAGAAGATGACTCCGTTGCGGAATAAACTTGGCGAATGGAAGATTCTGCGGGGAGAAAAGATACTCTAGCGACCTTGCTGGGAAGCAAAACTCTGTGGGGATAGAGATGCCTTGCTGAATGTTGATAATAGTTTGCTGGGGATACCCTTGTTGTATAGGAAGTGTTGATGGACTTCGCTGGGAATAGGAAGACTTTGTCGACGACGCTCCTTCCGTGGCTTTTGGCTGAGGATAACCCAGTTATATCCTATTGAGGAAATAACTCTTTAAATCAAGCCGGACGACGCGTTCGTGTTCTGCGAGGGGATAAGCTTCCAGAATCTACTGGGGATAAGCTTATTGCTTGGGGATATGAATTCCAACTTTCCTTGGGAAACTGGATTAGACTCTTCTGGGGAGTTTTGATATGCTGAGGGAGTGATTCCTTTGAATATTGAGATGCTGCCGGGGAACAATCTTTAGACCAAGACTGCCGGGGATGCTTGTTAAGAATATATGCTGCTGGGGAAGTATTGAGATCTACGGGAGGACACTCAATTTCCTTGAGATTTGATAACTCTGCTTGGAGAAGAATGTATTGTTGGCTCACTCTCTGGGGAGTTAAGATGTACTGGTCATATTCTTTAGCTGAACCTACCTTGGTACCTTGGAGGATAGAGCAATTAGACTGCTCAGACAACTCTTTATTGCCCCTGTTTCTGGTGTCACCTGCAATTAATTCCTTTGTTTCGTATGCAAATATTTATGAGTTAGCAAATTATTGTCAATGCATATATCACAAATTGAACCTTGGACGTTCTTCGCAAAACAAAACAGAAAAAGAAAACACTTGGCACGTTTGACTGAAAATATATTTGTATTGATTTTGAATGGCCTGAATAGGCGTTTTGTATACAAGAGGCTGACGTCCTAGTAAGAGGTACGCCGCCGAACAAGAGAGTTTATACAAATTTTGTAAAAATAAAAACAGCTGTGTGAAGTGAATGATTCCACTGGGTTTCAACTCTGCTATTGCCTTTATAATTCCGAGCGTCTCATCACTTGATGACCTTGGTTGAAGGTGAAGCTGACTGATCGATGCCGTCTGAACTTGATGTAGATACCGAATTCTGGATGCAAAGTGATCAATGAGACATAGTATTACGCTTTTATCCCTAATTTTTGCCTGGACCGCCCTTTCGGGTTTTCAGTCCACCGGGATACCCATTTTTGCCCAAGCCACCTTTTCAGGTTTTCGACTTGCCGGGTGTACAGATTTTTTCATTTTCATCCCTTCATTTTGCCCGAACCCTTTTGGTTCGACAGGAAGCCCTAATTTTTGCCTAGGCATGTCAGCCTAGCGGGTCTTTTTTCATGCGTAGTATTTTTTTACTATGTCTGCATTGGCGGGGTGGGGAAGGTCGTCACCATCCATGTTGGTCAATATCATGGCTCCTCCTGAGAACACATGCTTAACCACAAATGGCCCTTCATACGTAGGGGTCCATTTGCCCCTTGGATCACTCTGAGGAAGGATGATTCTCTTGATTACCAGATCCCCAACTTGATATTCCTGTGGTCTGACCTTTTTGTTAAATGCCCTGATCATTCGTTTCTGATACGTCTGACCATGACAGATAGCAGCAAGTCTCTTTTCGTCAATGAGGTTGAGCTGATCAAGTCGTGTCTGGATCCAATCATCTTCGTTCAGATTTGCATCCTTCATTATCCGGAGAGAGGGAATTTGTACTTCGATCGGCAAGACTGCCTCCATGCCATAAACCAGAGAGAAAGGAGTTGCCCCGGTTGACGTCCTAGCTGAGGTACGGTACCCATGCAGAGCAAACGGTAACATCTCGTGCCAATCTTTGTAAGTCACTGTCATTTTTTGCACAATTTTCTTGATGTTCTTATTTGCCGCTTCTACAGCCCCATTCATCTTCGGTCTGTAAGGAGAAGAATTGTGGTGCTGTATCTTGAACTGTTCACAGAGCTCAGCGATCATCTTATTATTCAGATTAGTACCGTTGTCTGTAATAATCCGCTCAGGGACGTCGTACCGACAGATCAGGTTATGCCGAATGAACCGTGCCACAACAGTCTTGGTTACCGTAGCATAGGATGCTGCCTCAACCCACTTCGTAAAGTAATCAATCGCCACTAGGATGAAGCGATGTCCATTGGATGCCGTAGGTTTGATCTCGCCGATCATGTCTATGCCCCACATTGCAAACGGCCAAGGCGCAGTCAGAACATTCAGGGGAACCGGAGGAACATGCACCTTGTCTGCATAGATCTGGCACTTGTGGCATGTCCTGGAGTGTTGGTAATAGTCAGCTTCCATTGTGGACCAGTAATATCCTGCCCGTAGGATTTTCTTAGCCATAGTGTGTCCACTGGAATGTGTACCGAAGGTCCCTTCATGTAGCTCTTCCATGATTCTTTCTGCTTCAGTCTTATCCACACAACGCAGTAGGGTTGAATCATGGTTTCGCTTGTACAAGATGCCGTTGCTAAGGAAGAACTTTGCTACAAACCTCCTCAGGAATTTCTTATCGTTGACAGATGCACCTTCAGGGTATTCCTGAACTTCCAGATATCTCTTCACTTCGTGGTACCAAGGTTTCTCAGTCACCAATTCAGTTTCGAGATCACAACAGTATGCCGGTTCGTCCAATTTCCAGATGATGATCCGGGGAGCCTCATTATCCCATTTGACCTTGAACATTGAAGACATTGTAGCTAACGCGTCCGCTAACTGATTCTCTTCTCTTGGAAAGTGCTCAAAGGTTATCTCTGTGAAGTGGGGGATCAGGGTCAACACACATTCTCTGTAAGGAATCAGGTTTGGATGTTTCGTATCCCACTCTCCTTTGATCTGATTGATCACAAGAGCGGAATCTCCGAAGACACTTAGAAATTTGATCCTTAGGTCGATCGCAGCTTGAAGACCCATGATGCACGCCTCATACTCCGCCATGTTGTTGGTACAGTTGAAACACAGCCGGGCAGTGAGTGGAGTATGAGTACCTTGTGGAGATATGATTATGGCGCCGATACCGTTTCCCAAAGCATTGGAGGCTCCGTCAAAGTGCATAGACCATCGGGATCCTGGTTCAGGTCCTTCATCCGGTCCAGGTACTTCACAATCTGTTACTATCATGATGCTTTCATCCGGGAATTCGAAGTTCATGGACTGGTAGTCATCTACAGCTTGATGTGCCAGGTGGTCTGCCAATACACTTCCCTTAATGGCTTTCTGGGTTGTGTACTGAATGTCGTATTCCGTCAAGATCATTTGCCATCTTGCAATTCTCCCAGACAGAGCAGGCTTTTCGAATATGTACTTTATAGGATCCATCTTTGAGATCAACAAGGTAGTATGAGTCAGCATATACTGTCTCAGCCGGCGAGCAGCCCATACCAAAGCGCAGCAAGTTTTCTCAAGTAGTGAGTATCGGGTCTCACAGTCGGTAAACTTTTTGCTAAGGTAATAAATAGCATGCTCTTTTTGGCCAGACTCGTCATGCTGCCCCAGCACACACCCCATTGAGTTGTCAAGCACTGTCAGGTATAGGATCAGAGGTCTCCCTTCAACCGGTGGCATAAGGATAGGTGGTTCTTGGAGATACTCTTTGATTTTGTCAAAAGCAGCCTGACATTCATCGTTCCAACGTACTACCTGATCTTTCTTCAGCAGCTTGAAGATTGGCTCACAGGTAGCAGTCAGATGTGAGATGAATCGAGCGATGTAATTCAGGTGTCCTAAAAAGCCTCTGACTTCCTTCTCTGTCCTGGGAACTGGCATCTCTTGAATAGCTTTGACCTTAGCAGGGTCCACTTGAATACCTTTATCACTGACCACGAAGCCCAGCAACTTCCCAGATCTTACCCCGAAGGTGCACTTGTTCGGGTTCAATCTCAGCTTGTATAGTTTCAACCGGTCAAATAACTTCTGCAGATGATCTAGATGCTCTTCCTCAGTCTGGGACCTTGCGATCATGTCGTCCACATACACCTCTATCTCGTGATGGATCATGTCATGAAATAAGGCCACCATAGCACGTTGGTAGGTTGCCCCAGCGTTCTTCAACCCGAATGGCATGACCTTGTAACAGAAGGTGCCCCACTGAGTAACAAATGTAGTCTTTTCCATGTCTTCAGGTGCCATCTTAATCTGATTGTAACCTGAAAAGCCATCCATGAAAGAAAATACTTTGTGCTGAGCTGTATTATCAACAAGGACATCAATGTGAGGCAAGGGGAAGTCATCCTTGGGGCTGGCCCTGTTCAGATCCCTGTAATCGACACACATTCTGACCTTACCGTCCTTCTTAGGTACCGGCACCACATTAGCAACCCACTGAGGGTAAGAAGTTACTGCAAGGAACCCAGCGTCAAACTGTTTCATGACCTCGGTTTTAATCTTCTCGGACATCTTTGGACGCATCCGACGGACCTTTTGTTTAACTGGAGGGCAGTCTTCCTTAGTCGGCAAATGATGGACCACAATATCGGTATCCAACCCGGGCATGTCTTCATAGGACCAGGCAAAGATCTCCATATAGTCATGTAACATCTTGGTTAACCGTTGCTTCACGCTGAGCTCTAGGTTGGCACCAATCTTTACCTCTTTCCTGTCTGCCTCAGTACCCAAGTTTATGGTTTCCACTGGCTCTTCATGGGGTTGAATTGCCCTCTCTTCCTGAAGCAACAGTCTAGCAAGCTCGCCAGGCACTTCGCAATCATCTTCACCTTCGTCTTCGGCTAAGTTGATCGGATTTTCGAAGTCATAATTGGCAGTAGCAGAGTTGTTATCAGTGAGATCCAGAGTGGATTGAAACCTGTATGAGTGAGTGTGTGTGTAAATACAGCTGTTTTGAAAATTATGTAAAGGAAATGAAAGACAGAAAAGGAGCACAATATTTGTAATGCGAAAAATACGTCCAAGATTTTCATTCATGATATATGAAATGACAGTTTGTATGCCCTCACAAATAGAACCACGGTGCCTCGGGTAAGACACCGGGCCATAGAGTTTATCATTGTTTATTACAAAATAACAAAACAAAGAAATTTATTACTGCGTCACAAAGGTAACAGGAGTATGATCCTTAGCAATCCAGTTGTTCAATCCGCCTTCGGTCGTCGGATAGATCCAACTGTTGAATTCAGCTTCGTCCACTTCATGGTCTTCCCCGACAGCATTCACTCCTGAACTTTTAATAAATACCGGAGGTCTTCCGATCTTCGCTTTCCTCATAGCTCTCTGACCTTTTGTGGTAAAACCCAGCCTAAGTTTATCAGTCTTCTGAGTAAAGTCTGGAAGTCTGCCCCAGTCGGCACATTCACCCTTCTGAACCACAGCCTGGGCATCCTTCAGGGAAGCCATCTTCAAAGGACCACTTTCTTCTGTTGCTATCCCTGCTGCAATTGGAAACACCTCCTCGAAATGCTGAAAGGGGGTTTCAATAAACTCCCCATCCATCTCAATGTATCTGAAAGAGTTTAGGTGACTCACCATATATTCTTCCTCTCCTTGCACCGTGACAATCTTCCCTCTGACAGGGTATTTCAGCTTCTGATGCAAGGTAGAGGTCACTGCCCCAGCCTTATGTATCCAAGGTCGACCCAATAGACAAGAGTAAGATGGACGGATATCCATCACATAAAAAGTGGAGTCGAACACCTGAGAGCCCACACGAATCGGAATGTCAACCTCTCTATGAACCATCCTCTTTGAACCATCAAAGGCCCTGACGATGATGTTGCTGGGTTTTAATTCCAGTCCTTCACAATCTAGACAGTCCAAAGCCTTCTTGGGTAGCACATTCAAAGATGACCCAGTATCTACCAACACATGTGCCAAGGTAGTGCCCCTGCATTCAATAGAGACATGCAGAGCATCATTATGGTCTCTCCCCTTTGCGGTCAAGTCAGCATCTGAGAAACCCAAGCCATTGTCTGCCGTCAGATTTGCTACGCAATCAGTGAACTGGACTGCAGAGGTTTCATGTGGCACATGGGCCGTCTTAAGGAATGAGATTAGGGCCTTCGCATGGGCCTCGGAGCACAGCAATAAAGAGAGCATGGAGATCTTGGAGGGCGTGTGCCCCAGCTGTTCCACAACATTAAAATCGCTCTTCTTTATAATTTTTAGAATCTCCTCCATCTCTTGTTGGGAGGCCTCAGCAGTTATGGGTACAGGTGCCTCCGTCTGGGCAGGCTCAACTTCAATTCCCTTGCCCCGAGCATTGGATGACTCGGCAGCAGGAGAAACAATCGGATCAGCAGCAGGAACAGGTATACTTGCAGGGGTTATGAGAAGCGGTCTTCGGGCAGCAGGCGGTGCAATGTCAGGCGAGAAGAGCCTGCCACTGCGGGTAACTTTGGCTGGGCCAGTGATGTCACAAATGCTGGCGCCAGCGTTGAGCTCTTGTTTAATCCCATTTACGTATACATCTGCCCCATAGTGCCAAGGGACAACTTTATCAGATACATAAGGCAAGGGCCCTGGAACAGTGATAATAACAGGTGCAACGGTCATGATTTGGACGGGCTTCTTCGGGAGAGCCGGGATCGGATTATTGAAGATAGTCACCACAGAAACTTCTTCCACTGGAACCAACCGAACAGCAGACTTCTTGAATAGAATCTCCTTGCTATCCATTAAGCTTTGGATGCCTAACTTTAGCAAGGGACAACCAGATGGGGACACAACACAGAACAGGCAACCCTCACTACAACCCAGAAATAAACCGGCCTGCAGTAGGTTCTTCTTGACAATCTTTAGAGGAGTGGCTAGATCATCCACAGAAACAGCATAAACGTCTTCATCAACAGCATTTACCCCATGTTGAGGCATAGGGGCAGTAACTACATTCGGCTTTGCAGGCGCTTCGAACTGTATCTCCTTTGCATCGATAAGGTCTTGCACCTTATTTTTCAACGCCCAACAATCATCAGTAGAGTGCCCCGGGCTATCTGAATGGTAAGCACAACGAGCATTCGGATTGTACTTGGGAGATGTAGTATTGGGGAACTTCGGGGCTTCCCTGACAGTCACTAAGTTAGTGGATAGCAACTGTGGCAGGATCTGTGATAGGGTCATGCTTAACCGGGTAAACTCTCTCCGGGGTCTTTCAGCCCTTTGAGGATTGTTCGGCCGAGGAGCGGCAGCAGGCTTAGCAATCATCACCGCACTGACAGATTGGCGGTGCTCAGGTCTCTCTGATTTCCTGGAACCATATACAGCGCTGGACTCCTTCTTGAATGGTTTCTTTTCCGAACTAGATGATGCACCCTTTGCAATCTTCCCAGACTTCAGCCCAGCTTCAATCCTCTCTCCAGTCAAGATTAAATCAGTGAACCCAGCAGAAGAATTCCCAATGAGATGGTTGAAAAATGGCCCAGATAGGGTCCCTAAGAACATGTCAACCAACTCCCGATCAGTCAGAGGTGGTTGTACCCTTCCAGCAAGATCCCTCCATTTCTGCGCATATTCTTTAAAACCTTCACTTGATCCTAACGACATACCCTGGAGTTGGGTACGCGTAGGAGCAAGGTCGGCATTATATTGATACTGCTTGTAGAAAGCAGTAGCCAACTCCTCCCAGTTACGAACCTTGGCCCCATCTAGCTGATAGAACCATTCGAGATGAGTCCCTGAAAGACTTTCCTGGAAGAAGTGGATCCACAAATTCTTGTCCACCGTATATGGTTGAATCTTCCGAACATAGGACCTGAGATGTAACTTGGGACAAGACGCCCCGTCATACTTGGTAAAGGATGGTGCTTTGAACTTCCGAGGAATAATCACACCAGTTGACAAACCCAGATCTCCAAAATCCAGCCCAGGTACCTGTTGGATCTCCATAGCATTCAGCCTATCCTCCAACTGTTTGTACTTGTCCTCGGCAGGAGGGTATTGTTTGTCGTCGAAATCTATCTCGTTGTCGGAGACCACTGGACTAGGCATCTCTCTCTCATGGTGACTGCTTTCCCTTACAGATGGGGTTGTCTTCTCAGTTTCCTCCTGCGGTGTATTCCTAGATCTGCGTCTAGGGCTGAACAAAACAATCCTCTTCTTCTTCTTTTCTTTCTTCAAAAGCAGAGCCTTCAGATCTTGCTGCCCCTGGGTCAAATTCATGATCAGCCCTTGGAACTGGGCATTCTGAGCCTGGAGGGCCCTGATGGACTGCTCAGCTGATGATTCAGGATTCATGACGATCGGCTGAAATAAACAGCGAAGAAGGGTAAGCAACCTGTCAAAGGGATACCTGCAATGCAATGAGATGTATGACATGCATGTAATGTTTTCAAGGACCTCGCGGGGTAGACAAAAAAAATTTGTTAGCATTTGGATCCGGTAGCTTGATTGAAAGAACTTCATATTGTTGAGAGTCCTTCGTCAAGGGTCAAAGGCTCACCATATCCAGTGGGTCATAGCCCCTGACACCCTTGGCTAGAGGAAAATAAATCCCCTTTGCCCCTTGCTGGGTAATTGGTTTATCATGACCTGCATCACAAGCCCTTGAGATCCTTGAAACGGGTTAGGATGTATGCAATGGTATGCAATGGTATGATGTCATGCTATGCATGGGATAACATAAGTGACCCTGTTATGAGCCCCAATTAAGGACTATAAACAACCTGCAAGAAACTTAGTAAACCCTGTTATGAGTCCCCATTAAGGACTATAAACAACACCTGTAAGAAACCTAATATACCCTGTTATGAGTCCCTATTAAGGACTATAAACAAAACCTGCAAGTAGCTTATGTGTTAGATAACACGCATGCAATTAGTCAAGTACGAAGGCACACAAGTCACACAAGAGAAGCCCTTAGAGTTTAGGCCAGCATGAGGTCTAGGTATTACCCTCTTGAAGTTGGTGGGCTCAACCTGTCCTATTAGAAGTAACCGGGTTCTAAGGTTTCCAATATCACGGGATTGCTTTCATTGTTCATCGTTTCGATTTAGCCACTGAACTGGCGACCGAAATATTCCAGGAAAGCAACCCTCAATTGAGTGTAGTATCGAGTATCAACCAACCTCGGACTGCACCAAAGTCAGTTATCTCACTACCCTAAAGAGGCCAAGATAGTTCAATTAAGGTTCCTAAGGTTTGTTGATGCTTCACGACACCACGCGGAGGCCCCGTACTCTCCTTGACTGAACTCAAGGGTTACCGGTACACACCAAAGTGCCACATCAACGTAGCAGACTGTTTCAACCATGTCGGTATACCCCGCACAGTTCCCTCACAGCCTTGTTGCTACTTTCTAAGAAGGTATCCCCCAGATCCGGGTTAGGATCTATAGAACTCCCAAGACCCACAATAATAAAGCAATCAAAGAAGACAATTGAAAACATAGTTATGACCTAGCCCTAAGGTACACCTCACTTTATAAGTTTATATTTCCCCAGCAGAGTCGCCAGTTCTGTGATCGGTGGATCTGGAACTGACTGTTTAACGCTGGTTCGCGAAATGTCGCGGAAGCAAGAGTCGCCACCGTCTTTTATTTTCTCCAAATGGAAAGGACAAAAGCACAGAAAAATTCCTTTAAAGAGATTGCTCTCGGTTCGGGAGGTAGATTATAGAAAGGGAAGGTGTTAGCACCCTTTCTATCCATGGTTATCCATGGGCTCTTAGATACTTGCTCATTTGTGTTTTCAAAATGGTTTGTTTGCTTTTCAACTGTGGGTTTTAAAAAAGTTTCTTTGAAAATTTCAGATCGACTCTTGTGTCAGAGTGTTTGAAAAATTGCTTTGAAAGCTTTTGAAAAGTGTCGGTGTGAAAAGATTTTTGTTTGTTTTTGAAGAGAGCAAGTATCTACGAGAACCTACCTACCCTAAGGAATTCGTCTGTGTAAATGTCCTTTAAAGTAGTGCCATCCCACCATTGAGAGGTAGGTAGCACCACCGTTGGAGGTATTCAGGTCAATTCGAAGTTCGGGACATGGTGATCACCAGAGC
Organism: Vicia faba; assembly: GCA_948472305.1. Taxonomy (NCBI): domain Eukaryota; kingdom Viridiplantae; phylum Streptophyta; class Magnoliopsida; order Fabales; family Fabaceae; genus Vicia; species Vicia faba. Next base: position 1,272,021,420 of record OX451739.1, read on the forward strand.
AATGGGAAGACACCTTAGAAGCTACCCTCATGCCAGGTTCCCGGATCATGAGGACTTACTAAGACATCCTCTACTCGACGATCACCTTTCGAGGCAAGGCAACAGTGAGGCGTACCCTAGGGGTGCTGTGTGCGAATTGTGTGTCATTTTCATTGATATTTGTCTTGTCATGTTTATTGGTGTTCTACGCTTGATTTTATTTAAGTCCATACATTCTTTCATGCTTTTGATTAACAGTTAAGAAATATTTGCGGGAAAGTAAATTCTAAACTATTACAAACGGCGCGGGTCCACATCGCCAAAATTAAACCGGACCCGATTTGACGGAAAGTAAAGAAGCAAATAAAGTAAAATGCGAGAAGTAATTGTTACATGGCTTCGGGAGAGATACATAAGTATTTAAGCGAAATAAAATGAATATGCAAAATTAAACAATTAAAAAATATGGGCGTTGGACCCTTTTGCAAAAAATTAGAATTAACGAGGAATTAAAATTAAAAATTAAAAAAAAGAATGTTTTTGGTATTTTTTAGTGTTTTTAGGAATTTGATAAAAAAAGAGTTAATTAAAATTAAACTAAAAGGCAAACCCTAATTCTAATAACTTTTAAATTTATTATGAAAATATTAAATTGAAACCTAAATTAAACCTAAGTTAATTTACATGCAAATTTAATTATAAAAAATAAAATAAATGTTATTATTGTGAAAAAGAAATATTAAAAAGAATAAAAATTAACTAAACCTAATTCTACATTTTTTTTAGATTTTATTATGAAAAAGAATTAAAATTATAACCTAATTTAAAACTAATTAATTACATACTAATTTATTTACAAGAAAATATCAAAATAAATAATCATTATATTTTTTATCTTTTTCTGAGTTTTTTAGGTATTTTTATATTTTTGTAAAAAATAATTAATTAAATTAAAATAATAAAGCAAACAAAAGAACTAATTGAAAAAAATAAAATATGAAGAAAATTGCAAACCAGGGGGGGTTCAGGCCCCAATTGTGAGGTATAGGCCTTAGCAATCTGGCCCAGTTAAGTGTTGATCCGTTTGACTTTTTGAACAGCATACAACAATGTTGACCTGCGCCCATGGTGTGCTTTCAATCTATGCCCTTGACTGGATCTCAGCGTGCACGTGGATGGTTGATCAGGAATGTGCATGATGCGCCTTAACCTTTGAAACTGCATATGAACATTTATGGCAAAATAATATAGGAAATTATACAGACCTGGGGTTCGAACCCAGGTCACGTGTGTTACCAACACCATCGTCTGCCACTAGACCAACTCAACGCATTTGATTAATAAATAAACAATAAATATTATAAAAGAACAACAAATAGTTAGTGGTTTAACGCGCCAATTTTCAAACCGGCCTATCGTTGATGGCCACGAGTTCATCTTCTTCACCTTTCCTGAAACATAAACAATGGGCAACGGTTTTCTGTGCGTTGCTTAAGGTTAGCTTCAAGAAAATAGCGACTAGCGCTATGATGTCCATAAATTAATCGCGAGTGGTGTTTCCTCTTCGTCCAAGCTTGCTGAGTCTAATGGTGGTGGCCTTGAACCCTAATTTTTCCTTGGGTGAAAAACCCCAATTCAAAACTCTGAAAACCCTAAAGATCGATCATGGTGAAATCTTATATACAGCATAAAAATCCAATTAAACATAATGGTTAGCTTTAAAACATCACAAGGAACAAGAATCCATAAATAAAAAATGCAAAAGATGCGTGAATTATGATGCATGATTCTGGAAATTTCTTGACACAGTTTGTACTCGTTTTACCAGTTCTTGGCGTCTTGATGGATGATTCTGAGTGGAATACGTTCAATAGGCCTTGAGCAAGCTATTGGAATGAAAATTAGGCTTTGAATCGCCCTCTAAAGTTGATTTCAGAATTGTGTTTTTTGACAATTTTTTCAAGTTCTTCAATGGCCTTTGAGCGCAGCTTAGAGTGTATCCTGATTAGGTTTTGATTCATGCTTATGTAGTGAGGCTATTAGGTTAACAAAATTCAACCAAATCTCTTGTAATCATGGATTGAGGATTTGATTTGTTAAGGATCTTTTTTCAATCTTTTTCAAGTGTTCTTGTGCCAATTAGCATCCAATCAATCCAATTCTTTCCTAATTAGCATATGCACGAAATCTTGATGGCAAAACATGTATAAAAAGATTTGAAAACTTAGATTAGTATTTTTCCTATATTTAATTAGATTTAAATGAATTAATATGAATAAAAATTCAAATAAATAAATAAAAAATGAGAAAATACTTCCCTTTGGGCCAAGTTGTCGTGCACATGCTTAGAATGATGAATCATGGAAGAAAAATGGGCCCATTAGCAATTTTAGGTCATTTGAGTCAATGTTGACTTTTCAAAATATCCAAAAATTTCCCAACTTCCACAAGGCATAACTTGCTCAATTTTTAAGCTTTTCTCATGTTCTTGGACATTTTGGAAAGGTCTTTTGAGTCCTCTAACCAATGTCTTTGGTCCCATGTCATTTTGATTTACCAATATCAAGTTATGGCCTTTGACTTAAAGTCCCTTTTTGTTGACTTTTGAAAATGACCTATAATGTTGAAATTGATAACTTTTTGTGAGAGCATTTCTTGGACTTGAAGTATGAATATGAGTTGTAGGAAATGTCTTTCTCTTCAAAATGAGCTTTGGATGGAATTTTTCTGATAATCCATGTGAAAGTTATGCCCTGGTCAATTTCAGTTGACTTTTTCAGCTGTCCAAATATAGTAACTTTTGCATCTTGATGATTTTCTGAGCCAAATTTTGAGAATCATGATCAAGCATTGATCAAATGATGTTTGTGGCTTCAAAATGATATGTTGACCAAAAATTTGAACTTTGACTGCCAAATGACCATTTTGCCCCTACAGTTGACTGTAGTGCAATCTAGGGTTTTGACTGTGCAATTTTGAGCTGAATGCCTTGAAACTTGATATGAGGATACTTGACCATATTTGTAAGCATATGAGACTTGATTGGACCTTTGAAAACTTCACTTCCTTGATCAGAACACAAACCCTAGTTTTGGCTGTATAGGAGACAGTTGGACTGTGCAACCCTTGGGGAATTTTGTGACTTGGCTTGGCAATTTCTTGAAGAATATGGGAGGGCAAATTTTGGGGTACAACACTTTTATTTTATTTTCATTAAAAATATAAAAAACACAAAAAACATTTTTTCTCTTAATTAATTAATTCATTAGTACTAGGTTTAATATTTTCATTTAATTGCAAAAAAGGGTCAACACCCTAAAGACGTTCCCGATTAAATTCCTATTCGCGCGTATTTATTTATTTTGATTATTTATGTAACTGTCTCCGGATATGTAATAGTAATTAGGATTTTATTACTTTCTTTAATTTTCCGCCATTTTTTTTTCGAAACGGGTTTTTGTTTTTGGCGATGTATAGACCCGCGCCTTGTAATAGTTAGATTTATCTTTCCGCAATTTATTTTCCGCACTCCTAACTGTTAACAATGCATGAAAGAATGTATGAATAATAAAAATTAATCCGTAGCTCACAAATAACATGTACAAAGACAATTAACTAAAAAACAACACACATGCACATGCCACCCCTAGGGTACGCCTCACTGGTTACCTCGAACGTAGTCATCAAGTATAGGGTGTCTTAGAGGTCGCCCTCCTGTCTAAAGATCCGGTCGCCTCGAAACGGTTGCCTCGGATAAAAAGGATTTAGGACATTAGGGTTACTTCTAAGGTGTCCTACCATTGCTTCGGTGACCACACCGTCCCTTAATCGAATTGACCCGAATACCTCCAACGATGGTGCTACCTACCTCTCAATGGTGGGATAGCACTATCTAAAGGACTCTTACACAGCTTAATTCCTTAGAGTAGGTAGATTTCTCTTAAGTACTTGCTCTTTTCAAAAACAAACAAAAACAATTTTTCGCACCCCACACTTTCAAAAAGTTTTCAAACAAAACACTTCATACACTCTTGAGGACTGATACAAGAGTTACTTAGAAGTTTTTCAAACGAAATTTTTTCAAAACCCACACACACTTGAAAAGCAAACAATTTTTGAAAACATAAGAGCAAGTACCTAAGAGCCCATGGATAACCATGGATAGAAAGGGTGCTAACACCTTCCCTTTCAATAAATCTACCTCCCGAACCGAGAGACATCTTGAATAAGGAATTTTGCTGTGCTTTTGTCCTTTCCATGTTGGAGAACATAAAAGACGGTGGCGACTCTTGCTTACCGCGACATTTCGCGAAACCAGCTAAAAAACAGTCAGTTCTATTTCCACCGATCACAAAGTGGATCCCGCCAAGGTGAAAGCGATACAAGAGATGCCTGCTCCTCGTACCGAGAAGGAATTCAGAGGATTCTTGGGACATTTAAACTACATTGCCAGATTCATTTCTCACCTGACAGCTACTTGTGAACCAATCTTCAAATTACTGAAGAAAGATCAAGTAGTCAAATGGAATGATGAGTGCCAAATGGCCTTTGAAAAGATCAAAGAGTACCTGCAAGAGCCTCCTGTTCTGATGCCACCAGTCGAGGGAAGACCATTGATCATGTATCTAACTGTTTTGGAAAATTCAATGGGGTGTGTGCTGGGGCAGCATGACGAGTCTGGCCGAAAAGAGCATGCTATTTATTACCTGAGCAAAAAGTTTACCGATTGTGAAATAAGATATTCACTGCTCGAGAAAACTTGCTGCGCTCTGGCATGGGCTGCTCGCCGACTAAGACAATATATGCTGACCCATACTACCTTATTGATATCTAAAATGGATCCAATAAAATACATCTTCGAGAAACCTGCCCTCTCTAGGAGAATAGCGAGATGGCAGATGATCCTGACAGATATGACATACAGTATACTACCCAGAAAGCAATAAAGGGCAGTGTACTAGCTGATCACCTTACTCATCAAGCTGTGGATGACTACCAGTCTATGAAGTTCGAATTCCCCGATGAAGACATCATGATGGTAAACAACTATGAAGAATTCAGACCATATGACGAACCTGAACAAGGATCCCGATGGACCCTGGTTTTTGATGGGGCATCCAACGCACTCGGAAATGGTATAGGTGTTATACTCATATCTCCTGAAGGATGTCATACTCCCTTTACGGTAATACTCTGCTTCAATTGTACAAATAACATGGCAGAATATGAAGCGTGCATTTTTAGTCTCAAAGCTGCCATAGATTTGGGGATCAAATCCTTAAATGTATTCAGAGATTCAGATTTGGTCATCAGCCAAATCAAAGGGGAATGGGACACCAAAAACCATAACCTTATCCCCTACAAAGAACATGTAGTGACATTGATCCCACATTTCGAGAAGATTACCTTCGAGCATTTCCCGCGAGAAGATAATCAGCTAGCAGACACACTAGCCACAACGTCGTCCATGTTTAAACTTAAATGGGATAATGAGGCTCCCCAGATCACCATTGAACAAATGGATGAACCAGCTCACTGTCACGAGATTAGTACTGAAGAAGTAGTGGACCATCCTTGGTTTCACGAAGTCAAGAGGTATCTCAAGGCTCAAGAATATCTAGAAGGAGCTTCAGTTAATGATAAGAAGTTTTTAAGGAGATTCTCTGCTAAATTCTTCCTTAGTAATGGAATTCTCTACAAACGCAACCATGGCTCTGTGTTACTTCGGTGCGTAGACAAGGTTGAGGTAGAAAAGATCATGGCTGATCTACATGAGGGAACTTTTGGCACCCATTCCAGTGGGCATATGATGGCAAAGAAGATCCTACGGGCAGGCTACTACTGGTCTACCATGGAAGCGGATTGCTATCAACACTCTCGAACCTGCCACAAGTGTCAGATTTATGCTGACAAGGTGCATGTACCTCTGGTTCCTTTGAATAACTTGACGGCTCCCAGGCCCTTTACTATGTGGGAAATCGATATGATTAGGGAAATCAAACCAACAACCTCTAATGGACACCGCTTCATCTTAGTGGCCATTGACTATTTTACAAAGTGGGTTGATGCAACTTCTTTCACTTCCGTTACCAAGGATGATGTAGCCCAGTTCATTAAACAGAATCTCATATGTCGGTATGGTATCCCGGAGAGGATCATCACAGACAATGGTAAGAATCTAAACAATAATATGATCACCGCCCTGTGCGAGCAATTCAAGATCCAGCATCATAATTCTTCTCCTTACCGGCCAAAGATGAATGGTGTTGTCGAAGCCGCAAATGAGAACATCAAAAATATCATACAGAAAATGACAGTCACGTACAAAGACTGGCATGAGATGCTACCATTCACTCTCCACGGGTATCGTACCACAGCGCGCACATCAACCAGGGCAACACCCTACTCTCTGGTATACGACATGGAGGTTGTCTTGCCTATTGAGGTCTAGATCCCCTCTCTGAGAATTATGAAGGATGCAGGGTTGAATGAAGATGACTGGACCCAAACTCGACTTGATAAACTGAATTTAATTGATGAGAAAAGGCTTACTGCTGTCTGTCATGGTCATATGTATCAAAAACGGATGATCAAGGCTTTCAACAAAAAGGTCATACGCCAAGTGTATCAAGTCGGGGATTTGGTGATCAAACGTATCATACTGCCATAGGGTGATCCCAGGGGAAAATGGACTCCTACATACGAAGGACCATTTGTAATAAAAATCATATTCTCTGGTGGAGCAATGATCTTGGCCACCATGGATGGCAACGACCTGCCGCACCCTGTGAACACGAACATACTCAAAAGACACTACGCATAAGAGACCCGCTAGGTTGACACACCTAGGCAAAACAAGGGCATCCCGACGAACCAAAAAGGTTCAGGCAAAAATTAGGGATAAAACAAAAAAAATCTGTACACCCGGCAAGCTGAAAACCCGAAAGGGAGACTTGGGGAAAAAGGGTATCCCAGTGGACTGAAAACCCGAAAGGGTGGTACAAGCAAAAGTTAGGGATTTAAAAGCGTATGACCATGTCCTATTGGATCAACTTACAAACAACCTTTGGCTTCAACTGACAAAGTCAGCGGTTCTGATCAATTCAATTAGCTTCGGACAAGGCAAAAAATAGATAAGATGCTCAGAGACACGAAGGCTATAGCAAAATGGGAACCCCATGGGATTATTTCACATAGCTATCTTTTCTTTGTATCAAATTTTCATTTTTTACGACGACATTCTCTTACTAGAATGTTTGTCTCATTGTACAAAAATACTTACTCAAAGTCAATACAAAGATATCCCTTTGAAAGTGCAAAACTATCTGTTTTTTCTTTACTCTTGTGTTTTGTTTGCGAAAACATCCAATGGTTTATTTTTGAACATATGCATTTGAACGTAACTACCATTTACAATTGAACAAAATAGAAATACAATCACTAATGGATTTAAAAGGGGAATCTCTCGAGGATATTTCCATAAAATCCCCCGCAGTGTGCATTTTAATCCCCAACGAAACAAAACTACCAATTATCACTCCCCGGTAGAAGTCGCCAAATTTCTCAGGATTTCCCAACAGGATTTTACAAGCAGTACACGACATTTCCCTTACAACAGAGTTTATTTCTCTAGGTGGGAATTCATCAACAATTCAAAACATGAAGACTTGCACTCCGTATCCTCAGCAAAAGTCGGGGATTTTTTCCCCAATCCAACAAGCAGTGTAGCAGATTAGCTCACATGCGCATACATCGCATCCATATATCATAAACATCGATAACACGAATGCATGTATCACAATCTCATCATATCATGCATTTCATACAACATGACTTTGCATATTAGTTAACATTTTACCCTTTTCAAGATAAGGTAAATAAACAGCTACCATTAACATTGTTCAAAGACTTTACAGATACAATTCAGATACGCTCCAGATATGGATGCCATCCTGATACTCATTCAGATTCAACTTACAGATATAGTTCAGATACGCTCCAAACACGGATGCCATCCTGATACTCATTCAAATTTAACTTACGGATACAATTCAGATATGCTTCAGACACTGATGCCATCCTGATACTCATTCAGATTCAACTCTCAGATACAGTTCAGATACGCTCCAGACACATATGCCATTCTGATACTCATTCAGATTCAGTCTTTCAGATACAATTCAGATATGCTCCAGACACGGATGCTATTCTGATACTCATTCAGATTCAGTCTTTCAGATACAGTTCAGATACACTCCAGACACGGACGCCATTCTGATACTCGTTCATATTCAGTTTTCAGATACAGTTCAGCTACGCTCCAGACATGGACGCCATCCTGATACTCATTCAGATTCATCTTTCAGACACAGTTCAGATACGCTCCAGACACGGACGCCATACTGATACTCATTCAGTTTCAGCTTACAGATACAGTTCAATAATCATTTCTGGATGGCATCTACAATCCCATCTCCAACAACTTTCCATCATCCCTCCAAATGGCATCTTTAATCCCATTCCCTATACCATCAACCTTCACATCACCAAGTGCAAATTTCTGGGCACTCTAATGTCCAATCATCTTCCACCTTCGAGTCACGAATGGCAAAAATCGCCAATCTAACTCTTCAGGATTAAGAAGATTGAACAGGGGCAGCTGTTGCACCCCAAAATTTTCCCTCTCATTTATCAAGAATTTTCTCACAAGATCTCCTTTAGCTCAAGACTGCACTAGGGTTGATCAACTCAAGACACCTCCTTAAACACTGATGACCAAAATTAGTGTTTGAGATTTCACAAGGATATTTGAACTTCCAATGCCCCATATGACTTTCATGGATCATTATGGACCCTCAAGATTACTCATGTCAAGTTTCAAGCTTTGGATCACACTTTTGCTTAGTCAATTGAGCAATTGACCTAAAAATCAGTTGTATTGGGGAAAAAGTCAATTCTGGCCAATTTACAGTCAAAATTCATAATTTTTTATCCACATCAACATTTTAAACTCATATGTATCATTTGATCAAATTTGGACCATAATTCCTCAAGAAATTTGATCAAATCTTCAAAAGGGCAAAATGGTCAAAATTAGGGTTTTGACTGGGAAAGGGCAATTTCTGATTTTTGACCTAGCAAATGATAAATTGGTTTAAGACATGATCTCAAGAGTCCAATTGCATCATTTTGACCTAATGACATGGCTCAAAACATTGCTCAAGTCCAATGGATTGACAGATGAATTTTCAGTCAACTGATCAAAAGTCAACTGTATACTGAAAAGTCAAACTTTGACTTTTTTGGTCAAAATCAAATGCAAAAGATCACAATTCATCAAAGCATGTCAAAATATGAAACTTATTCATCAAGAAATCAAAAATCCAAGATTTCATTTTGAAAAGTTAAAATTTCTAAACTTAGAAATTTTTCTAAGTGTTGGAAATTTCTTATTTTTTGCACAATTTTGAGTAAAATTTTCACCATGATGCAAGATGATTCAAAAGTAACTTTCAACATGAAAGTTGTAAATATCCATGAAATATACAACTTTTATTCACACAACTTCTTCCAAAAGTTATTGGATCTCAAGTTATAATTTTAAGAACACATGGTCATGAAACAAAACACTTAGTGAATTTTTTGCCCTAATTTGGTCAGGATTTTGACCCAACTTCATGGAACTTTTTCATATAGTTCCAAGGGTAATTTTCAAAAGTTATTCAAATATGGGTTGTAGATCACATTACAAGCTTTCCAAAATGTCTAAGAACTCCTTGAGATCATTTTTGAGTATGGAGAATCGAAGAGATGAAGTTAGGATTTTATCACTTGAATTACAAGTCATTTTGTGATGAACAAGATTTAAAATTCAAACTTATGTTGCATAACCTCTACTTTGCAGGCCTCAAACTTGTTAGGCACTCCATAATTAATTGCTTGCACAACTGTTAGAGGTCTCAATTCAAGCATTCAATGCAAGGCCATGCTTTATATCCATTTTGGGAAGAAAGTGCACATTGCCATTTTGATAAAGTGGCTTTTTGCATATAACTTGTTCTTGAGCCTTGCGATTGCTTTCTTCTGATCATACAAGTCCCATAACTCAATAGAAACTTGTTTAGACACTTACAATCACCCAGCCCATGCTTGTACTACACATTGAAACTTGTCTTCCCACTTTTCTTCAAAATCAAGTAACCTAGCAATTAGCTTGTAACTGCTACTTCTGACTCTCCAAAGCACTCAAATCTCTTTGCTTAAACATACACAAGTCATTTGCCACAAATCCCACGCGTGTTTGACCCCTGAAAACACCAAGAACACATAATCACCAAAAACACTTCAAAACTTGCCATTTCTGAGTTTTGAATCCAATCTCCAAATTTGCTCGTGCGTTTCTTGGCCTTTTACTTTCAAAAGCTTTTAAACAACATACACAAAAAATCCCAACACCTGCAACACCACTGTAACACCTCCATCCTCATCCACCATTTTCAAAAACAGCACCTTGCACCTTGACTTCTCCAGAATCCTTAGGCACTTTCAGCTCAAGCTAAGTATCACATTAGCTTCCTGGGAACTTGAGGAAGCTAATCCAATCTTTGGAACTCACTAAAAGCTGCTCAAACTCCAAACACGATTCCCTCTTGCAAGGTAAGTTTTCTGACTTTTGAACTCTCCATACAAGCATCATTAATGGTTTATTTGTGAATGAAAAATGTAGATATCATTGCCATAAAGCTAACCATGTCCATAGTTTTCATTAATTTTATTTGAGCTTAGAGAATTTTAAGAATGAAGTTTCTGAAATTTTTAGGGTTTAGATTAGGGCCGTTAAAATTCATGCTCATCTTTGATCTATAATTTTATTGCTTTGCATTTCTGAAATCGTGAGGAAATTTGCTACAAGTTTCCTGTTTACACTTTTCATTTTTGTTGAGAATTGATTGAGATACAGAGGCTCTGGAAGGGCGCGAGGTTGAATATGAAGTTGGCCTCAAGAACGTGTTTACCATATATATTTATGGTTTGATTTATATAAACAGATGTATAGCCACCCCAGTAGTAGAAGCGCGCGTCTGTGACTATAAGGACCTGGGTTCGAGCCCTAGTGGTACCCTTTTGGATTTTTTTTGCATATTTCTCACATTATGACTTTTTGGACAGGTGACTGGGCCTAACAGTCTTGGGATTTTATTTATTTTTCTTACTGCTGACCCCCCCTGCTGGCTACTCACACCCCTGGCCCATTTTATTTTAATTTTCTTATTTTTATTTATTTGTTTTCTTAAATTTTTTATCTAATACTAAAAAATCATAAAAAATATAAAAATATTAGATTTATATTTTGTTGTAGTTTATTTATTTTTTACACAAAAAAATTATTTTATTTAATCATACTTTATTTATTTTACTAATTTGATTTGTAAATTTAATTAAAAAAAACTAGGGTTTTAGTTATTTTCTTTTACACCATTAAAATATTATTTTAATATAAAAAGACCAAAAAATATTTTATAATACTATAAATTATTTTTAAGACAAAAATACCAAAAATATTCTTCTCGTGAACTTAATTTCTTTTTTTAATTAATATTTAGATTAGCGTTTTATTTAAATTCTTTTCCTAGTAAATTTAGGTTTACTTTTTATTATTTTTATTAATTATTTTCTTTTAATTAATTAGGTGAAAACAAAATCCCTTTTCCCTAAAAATCCAAATAAACATCCATTTTCTTTACATTTAAATTCTTGTATATTTATTCAATTTTGTACATTTATTTATTCAATTCTTGTACAAATTCAATATGGTTGTGATAGATAATTAGGTTTATTTTCTTGCAATCCCCATTTATAATTTGTACACCCCTCCCACAAGTATTGTAATAACGTAGTAATTTTAAATTCTGCAATTTATCGCTTTATATACAAATGCTAGTAATTAGGGTTTGTATGGAAAGACTAAAACCAATCAATTAGAAAACCCTAATCAAAGACAAAATCAAGCATGAAAACAATACACTTGCACACAAGCACCCATAGGGTAAATCCACTTGGTTGCCTTACTAAATGACCATATTACGCATGTGAGGTATCTTAGCAAAAACAAGCAAAATACAAGATCATAGTCCCTCGATGATGCTATCCATGTTTCCTTTCAAATGATCTTAGTCCCTAAAAGAGAATGCTAAGATACCTTGCAACATTGCTAATCATGGTTATACGATGACCCACGCCCGTCCTGTTTACATCTAAAGATAGGGTTACTTACCAAATCAATGGTAAGATAACAATGTAAAAGGAAAAGGAAATGAACATGAAAGACTTTTGAGTAGGTAGAATGCTCCTAATTACTTGCTCCATTTCAAAACAAAACATCCTTGCTATTTTCAAAACAAACACCTACACTTTCAAAAACATCTTACAAACTTGAAAACATTTTCAAAAGATAAACATCTTTGTATACATTCTTACGAACGAGAATCATTACAAAGTTGTCCTAAACAATAGCCTCTTTACAAAATACTTTCAAAAACCACTCAAAGCACATTTTCGAACAAAAGCAAGTGATCTAGCAAGTAACTAAGAGCCCATGGAAAACCATGGATGAAAAGGGTGCTAATACCTTACCTTTTCATAATCTACTCCCCGAACTCAAGGAACAATCTCAAAGGTCTTTCCTATGCTTTTTCACCTTTCCTTTTGGGTAAAAGAAAAGTCGGTGGCAACTCTTGCTAACCGCAACAATTGCGATCAAACGCAAAACACCCAAGTCAGTTCTTCCACCGTACCACACAGCTAACTCTCTGTAAATACGCGTCGACTCATCCTTTTGTTTGTGTCGACACATGCCTTTAAACTACTCTATGTTTCGAAACATACGAGCTTCGTGTCGACTCATGTGCTGTTGTTTTAAATCCTAAAAATATCTGGAAGTACGTGTCGACTCATGACCTACTACAGGTCAACATATGTGTCAATTTCTGTCATGCATGTGTCAACAGATCATGTACCAAACTTCAAAAATTAGTTTTCTTTTGTTTTTCTAGGTCTTTCTTTTGCTTCCAGGTCACACACACACACACACACACACACACACACACACACACACACACACACACACACACACACACACACACACACACACACACACACACACACACACACACACACACACACACACACACACACACACACACACACACACACACACACACACACACACACACACACACACACACACACACACACACACACACACACACACACACACACACACACACACACACATATATATATATATATATATATATATATATATATATATATATATATATACATATATATATATATATATATATATATATATATATATATATATATATATATATATATATATATATATATAGATATATCATACATGCATCATTTTCATTTTTATGAAACTATAAACACTTACTTGATTGCTCTTCATCTTCGACCTTGACCCTATGCATACACACAAATAACGTACACATAATCATTCATTATTTCGGGGCTATCTCAGTTTATAACATTCAATTTAGATTAGTTGTAACCTAAGATTGAGTTGAGAATCAAGGGGATTTCATCTGGAAAAACCTTGGGAATTTTTACCTCAAGATCATGTGGATATTTGAGGATTTTAAACAATATTGTGCTGATATTGGATTCGATCGAGTGAAGACCTTGAAGAACAGGGTGGTTCTTGCAACCCTAGTAGCGTGAGATGATAAATCATTGGGTAATCTTGTGTGACAACAAGCTTGAAATTGTATTTAGTCGAGTGAATATTGAAGAGAATTTTCCTCCAACTTAGTAGTGCGAGACAATGGATTAATTGAAGTTGTTGGGGGCTTGATCTAACTTCATCAAGCCAAATGGAATTTTGTTGGATCATCATCAACCATAGGTGTTGTAGGGGTACACTGCAACATTTTGTAGAGTCATGCTTCAACATGTTTATAATTTGATGATTACAAATATCACGATCAAGGCAAAAGACATTATAAAAAAGAAGAAGAACAAGTATCTACTCAAAATGGAATTTTGGCTTGCATGTTAAGTTACTCCTAAAGAATACTTAGGTATTTGATCTTCAATATGGTACAAGACACCAATTCAATATAGTATGTTACTATAGTGCTCAAAATATACTATAAACATTATGCATAAGTGTTATGATAATTTAAGAGTAAAACATTGCATGTCCATCACTTAGAAAATATTTGTTTATCGCTTTGACTAAGTGGTAACCGGTTACAGTGCTTCGTAGAAATAAAAATAAATTATTTGTTCAGTGGTAACCGTTTACAGCTTTTGGGTAATCGGTTACAACCATGTAGATTTGAAAAATATACACGTTGTTGCGTCTTGGAGTCCAACCATTTTATTCTTCCATGCATTTAGAACCTTTTAAAAGAGTGCATTACATGTATAAATTTCATTTTCATTTCTGATGCAAATAAAGACAATAACAACAACAATCACAACATACAATACAATATTTTGTATCTTATTTTCAAACAAGTGCATTGATTAATATTATGATCTTGCATGAAACTTTTACTCTTACATTTTTCAAATATATTATAAAAGTTTCATCATATGCATTGAGCACTTGTGTAATATATTCATTGAATTGTTGTTTTGAAAGAGAAGAGATCAATACTTGGTATTGACATTGATTATAAACTTTCATATCTACTTCAAGTTCAAGAATTTGTTTCTAATCATTTTTCCAAAGTGATTGTGGTGTAACCCTGCTGTCCAGGATTGTTGGAAGCAAGAGAGTATTAAGGGAGGATTGTTCTCTTTTTACTTTGTATTGGTTACCCTGTCCTCAGGATTGTTGGAAACAAGTGTGTGCATTGAAGATGATTGTTCTTCTTGCACTTAGTGTTTAGATCTTAAAGGTTTTAAGAGCCTTTAATCTCCCTATAGATTAGATAGTAAGCATCACACTTGATGTGGATAGGCTGTACAATAATTCTATTTATAGTGAAATCTATTTCATATTGAAAGGGGACTGGAGTACTCTTGGACTTTAAGGGGAACCATGATATATCTGGTGTTATTTATTTTTCTGGATTTACCGCTTTCATATTCATACACAAACCAGAAAAAATAAGAACATCATCGCATAAAAGAATAAAAATTTCAATCCACTTTATTCAGCCCCATCTTAGACGCACTCAAAAACCAACATCTAGTATTGGAGCAGGTTATAGGTAAGCTGTTCCTAAAGATCCAGAATGGCTTCCGCAAATCAAAATCCAATTTTTAGAGATAGTGGTAGTAATAACAAGCCTCCATTGTTTTGTGGTGAATACTTTGATTTTTGGAAAATTTGCATGAAGGCTTATTTAGAAGCACAAGGAGAAGAAATATGGGATGCTGTCCAAAATGTTTCATTAGTTCCTACAAGTGTTGTCAACAGTGTTGGAACGTTAAAGCCTAAAGGTTCGTGGGACGAAGATGATAAGAAAAGGCTCATCTATGACAAAAAGGCAATCAATCTTCTACAAAGTGCACTTAGTATGGATAATTTATTTCGCATTTCAACATGTACATCGACAAAGAAAATTTGGGATACTTTGGCTGAAACTCATGAAGGAACCACTGGAGTTAAGAGATCAAGATTGAATACTTTAAGTCAAGAGTATGGACTTTTAAGAATGCAGCCCTAGGAGACAATTCTCAACTTACAAAAGAGATTCGTTCATCTGACGAACCATTTGATAGCACTCGGTAAGACTTTTACTAACGATGAATTAAATTTTAAAGTGCTTAGATAATTGTCCAGGGAATGGCAACCAAAAGTGACGGCTATATCATTAAAGAAAAGACTTTCAAAAATGGCATCCGCAAAATTGTTCGAAAAACTTTAAGAATATGAAATTGAACTTGGAAAGCTAGAACAACATGAGATTCAAGATGAGGATTCCAAAGGCGTTGTATTGAAAGTTAACTCAAGGGAAGAACTTGAAAAAGATGATTCATAGGATTTAATGCATCTTATAAAAAGGATCGGTACGTTTTTCGCCAATAATGATAAATCTTTCAACTTTGCAAAAAGCGAGAAACTTTTCAGAAAGAAAGAAGGCTCTTCGTCACTATACAATGTCAAATGCTATGAATATGGAAAAGGTGGACACACAAAGATGAAGTGCCCAAATCTGTCAAAGAAAATGCTTACAAGGGAAGAAAAATCTCAAAATCCAAAAAGGATTACATTGAAGAAAGTAATACAAGTTCTTCATTCGATTTGGAAGCGAAGAATATGCAAATCTTGCATTTATGGCATTACCACATTCCAATGGTGAGAAGGAAGAAAAGGTTACTAATTTTTATCCTAAGAAAAGAGTTTCTAAAAAGAAAACTTATGTTACAAACAACTTTCTTCCTACTTGTTTATATTATGGTATTATTGGTCACACACATAATGCTTGTCATGCAAGAAATTTTAATGCTACTAGTGGGAATTATGTGTGGGTCAAGAAAGGAACTAACCATGAAGGACCCAAATCACATTGGGTGCCTATCAAAACTTAACTTGTTTTATAGGTTTGCTTAAAGACCACTTCAAAATCTTTGATATCTTAATAAGTGGTTGATCCAAGCATATGATGGGAGGTATAAGCAAATTTTCAAATCTAATAGGCCAAGGGATGTGTCACATGTGAGGTCAACATCAAATGAAAGATTCTTAGGAAGGAAAAGATAAGAACTAACTTTCATATCCATGAAGAAGTGCTTCATGTTGAAGGATTAATACAAAGTCTTCTAAAGGATAAGTCAACTAATATTATGCTATTCTTCTATTTTGATTATGATATTATTTTGTTTCTTTTTCCCTTCATTTTTGCTAATGACAAAGGGGGAGAAGATATATGTGTATGTTTTGTCTCTATCTCATGCAGAAATTGTCAAATACTCTATTGATCAAGGAGAAGCATTGATCAAGGGGGAGTTATCATTGATAGGGGGAGCATATTTAATTTTCAAGCAATCTAAAGCGTTTCACATAACAAGTGTTTGTCATCATCAAAAAGGGGGAGAATGTAAAGTCATGCTTCAACAAGTTTATGTTTTGATGATTACAAACATCATGATCAAGGCAAAAGGCATTATCAAAAAGAAGAAGAAAAAGTATCGACTCAAAATGAAGTTTTGGCTTGCATGTTAAGTTACTCCTAAAGAATACTTTGGTATTTGATCTTCAATATGGTACAAGACTACAATTCAATATAGTATGTTACTATAGTGCTCAAAAATATACTCTAAACATTTTGCATAAGTGTCATGGTCATTTAAGAGTAAAATATTGCATGTCCATCACTTAGAAAATAAGTTTTTATCACTTTCACTCAGTGGTAACCGGTTACAGAGCTTCACAGAAATAGTAATAATTATTGGTTGAATGGTAACCAGTTACAACTTTTAGGTAACCAGTTACAACCATGCAGATTTGAAAAATATATATGTTGTCGCGTCTGTGTAACCGGTTACAGCCCTACAGTAACCGGTTACTATTGAAGAAAAATTTAAATTTTTTTATGTTTTACTTGGTTTTTGGGTGATACCTCTTGGAGTCCAACCATTGCACTATTCCATGAATTTAGAACCTTTTGAAAGAGTGCATTACATGTATAAATTTCATTTTCATTTCTGATGCAAATAAAGACAACAATAACAACAATCATAACATACAATACAATGTTTTGTATCTCATTTTCAAACAAGTGCATTGATTAATATTCTGATCTTGCATGAAACTTTTACTCTTACATTTTTAAATACATCACTAGAAAAGTTTCATCATATGCATTTAGAACTTGTGTAATATATTCATTGAATTTTTGTCTTGAAAGAGAAGAGATCAATACTTGGTATTTACATTGATTATAAACTTTCATATCTATTTCAAGAATTTGTTTCTAATAATTTTTCCAAAGTGATTGTGGTGTAACCTTGTTTTCTAGGATTGTTGGAAGCAAGAGAGTATTAAGGGAGGATTGTTCTCTTTTTACTTTGTATTGGTTACCTTGTTTTCAGGATTATTGGAAACAAGTGTATGCATTGAAGAGGATTGTTCTTCTTGTACTTAGTGTTTAAATCTTAAAGGTTTTAAGAACCTTTGATCCTCTTATAGGTTAGATAGTAAGCATCACACTTGATGTGGATAGGTTGTACAATAATTCTAACTATAGTGAAATCTCTTTCGTGTTGAAAGGGGACTGGAGTACTCTCAAACTGTGAGGGGAACCAAGATATATTCAGTGTTATTTATTTTTCTGCATTTACTACTTTCATATTCATACACAAACCAGAAAAATAAGAACATCATCACATAAAATAATACAAATTTGCAATCCAATTTATTCAGCCCCGTCTTATAAAGATATTTTTGCAAATAGTAAGTGTAGCGGTAAAAAGTTGAGACTAAGTCATTGATTGACTTAACTCATAAAGTGAAAGTTGCACCGCACTTTATTTTATCCAAAGGAAATGAGAGAAGAGTGAACAAAACCCAAAATAAAATAGAGATCAAGGTAAGGGGATTGGTTATGCAAAGGGAAGGTATTAGTACCCTAAACATCTACGGTACTCCGCATGAACCTCTTTGAAAATATCTGTATTCGACTAAAAAGAAATATGTACAAAATAGATTGCGGGGATGAGAAAATAAGTTTGTTTTTTACAATTTATCATTCACATCACTCAATAGTCTCACAAACAAGTTCAGGTCCAAGCACTACACTTTCTCCAGATTCATGCCAACATAAAGGAGTTATACATCTCCGACCATACAACGCTTCAAAAGGTGCCATCCCAATACTAGAATGGAAACTGTTATTATAAGTGAACTCTATTAATGGAAGACAAGTACCCCATGAACCTCCCTGCTCAAGAACACATGCTCTCAACAAATCCTCCAACGGTTGAATAGTCTTTTCTGTCTGACCATCCGTCTGAGGATGATACGCTGAACTCAACCTCAACTTAGAACCCAATGCCTCTTGCAAACTCTTCCAAAAATTAGAAGTAAACCTCATATCTCTATCTGACACAATGCACAAAGGATCACCATGCAACTTCACAATTACACTAGTTTAAATCTCAGCCAACTTCGACACTGGAAAACTGGTGTTAATAGGAATAAAATGAGCCGACTTTGTAAGCCTATAAACTATCACCCAAATTGAATCATGTCCTCTTAAAGTATTAACCCCGTCACAAAGTCCATCAAAATGCTATCCCATTTCCATTCTGGAACTTCTAACGGTTGTATCAACCCTGCAGACTTCTGATGTTCAACTTTCGACTTCTGACAAGTCAAACATGCGTACAAACCGAGCCACATCACTCTTCATCCCAGGCCACCAAAACAAAATTTTCAAATCCTGATACATCTTTATAGAATACTCAACTTACTTCTATGTCTCTCTTCAAGGATCACTTTCTTCATCCCTGCATCATCAGGAATACAAATCCGATTATGAAATCTCAACACATCTTGTGCATACAACTTAAAATCAATATTCTCAGACTGATCGATCCCAATCATTGAATCTACCAGTTTCACATATAACTTCTGAGCTTCTCTGATACTGTCCAGAAATTCATTATTAATCTTCAGCATTCCCAACATAACACTCCGCGGTGTCACTTTGAAAACTAAGCTCATATCTCTGAACTGTTCAATTAATTCCAACTCTTTAACCATCATTGCTGACATATGTAAAGTCTTTCGACTCAATGCATCAGCTACCACATTCACTTTTCCTGGATGATAATTCAAACCGAAATCATAATCCTTTAACAACTCCAACCATCTTCGTTGTCTCATATTAAGTTCCTTCTGATGAAATAGATACTTTAAGCTCTTATGGTTATTAAACACTTCAAATCTAGAACCATAAAGATAATGCCACCAAATCTTCAACACAAAAACAACTGCAACAAGCTCTAAATCATGCATAGGATAGTCCTTATCATGAGTCCTTAACTGCCTTGATGCATAAGTAACTACCTTATCATTTTGTATAAGCACACCTTCTAAACCCATCTCATAAGCATCACAATATACCACAAAAGGCTCTCCTGGATTAGGTAACGTCAAAATTGGAGCCGACGTCAATATTTTCTTCAGTTCCTTAAAACTTTCTTCACAATGGACATCCCACACAAAAGATCTACCTTTATAAGTTAACTTAGTTAACGGAAGTGCCAACTTAGAGAAACCTTCGATAAAACTTCTATAATAACCAGCTAATCCCAAAAAGCTTCTAATCTCGGTAGCCGACTTCAGAGTTTCCCATTGCAACATAACATCTACTTTTGACGGGTCTACAACAATGCCACTACCTGAGATCACATGACCAAGAAAACTAACCTCCCTTAACCAAAATTCACACTTAGACAACTTTGCATACACCTTATTCTCTTTCAAGACTTGCAATACTATTCTTAAGTGTTTTGCATGCTTTTTCTTCTGACTTAGAGTAAATCAAAATATCATCAACGAACACCACTATAAATCGATCAAAATAAGTATAAAAGATGCGATTCATGTATTCCATGAATACTCCCGACGCGTTTGTAACACCGAAAGGCATCACCGAATACTCATAGTGTCCATAACGCATTCTGAAAGCCGTCTTTTGGATATCTTCACCCTTCACTTTAATTTGATGATATCCCGACCTCAAATCAATCTTATTAAACACACGAGCATCCACCAATTGATCCATCAAGTCATCTATCCTTGTAAGCGGATACTTGTTCTTAACCGTCACTTTATTCAACTGTCTATAATAAACACAAAGCCTTATACTTTTATCTTTCTTCTTTACTAGCAACACTGGAGCTCCCCATGATGATACACTTGGTCTCACAAACTTCTTTTCAAGTAACTCTTCCAATTGTTTCTTTAACTCTGACAATTCAGATGCAGACATCCTGTATGGTGCCATAGACATAGGTCTGGTACCAGGTACAAGATCAATAGAAAATTCAACTTCCCTCTCTGGCATTGCATTAGGAGTTTCATCAGGGAAAACTTCAGGAAATTCATGCACCACCTGCAATTCCTCAATTATAGCTTGATTCTCGACAGATAGCAACGCCATCAACAAAAACATCTGAGCTTCTTCTTGCATCAACTTCCTCAACTGTCTAGCAGAAAACAAACCATCTTCCTCTTCCTCAAGAGTAGAAAACCTCATAGACTTGTTATAATAATTAATATGAACATAGTTATGCTCTAACCAGTTCATACCCAAAATCACATCCAACCCTCTTAAAGGAAAACAAACCAAATCTACAGCAAAGTCTCTGTCGAAAATCGACAAAGGACACTTTAAACACACAAAAGAAGTAGTCACCGACCCCTTGGTTGGAGTGTCGATGACTATCTCTCCATTCATAGAAGATAACATGAGACCTAATCTTTCAACACAATCAACAAAAATAAAGCAATGAGTAGCACCGATATCAATAATAGTAATTAAAGGAGTACTATTAATGAAATATGTACCTCTGATAAGTCTGTCCTCAGTAGCTGCCTGATCCTTAACCAAAGCAAACACTTTACCACTGGTTTGCGCCTTCTTTGGTTTCTGACACTGACTACCAATGTGTCCTTCTTCACCATAATTGAAACAAATCATCTCCTTATGCTTGCACTCAGATACAACATGTCTAGTCTTACCACAACGGAAACACCTCTTCACCTTAGCAGCACACACATTACTCTTATGCCCAGGTATTCCACATTTGAAACAAACCACATCAGCAGGAGAATCTCCCCCACTAGTCCTCTGACCCTGAGCAATTTTTTGTTTACCTTTACCAGCTGGGGCATCATAAGGTTTACCACAATTTTGTTGGTGCTTACCCCTCTTCTCACTGATAATCTTGTAATGAGCATTATTATCCTCTTCATAAATCCTATAACTATCAATCAAATCAGCAAAGACACAAATCTTCTGGTATCCAACTGCCTTCTTGATCTCTGGGCGCAACCCATTCTCAAACTTGATACACTTAGAAAACTCAACATTTACCCCACTATAGTATGGATAAAACTTAGTCAACTCAGCAAACTTTGCAGCATACTTTACAACCGACATACTCCCTTGCTTCAGCTCAAGGAATTCAATCTCCTTCTTACCATGAAGGTCTTCAGGGAAATACTTCCTCATAAATTCTCTATGAAACACATGCCAAGTGACATTTTCACCTACAACTTCTAACCTCTGACATGTCTCTAGCCACCAGTCATCAGCCTTGACTACTAGCATATGAGTACCATACCGAACCTTCTGCGCTGGAGTACAGTCCATCACACGCAATATTCTTTCAATCTCTTCCAACCAATCTAACGCTCCATCAGGATCATACTTTCCCTTGAACGTAGGCGGATTCTCCCTCTAGAAAGTCACCAAACTACGAGATCCAGCATTCTCGTCAACATTCGGCTGATTCTCCACAGCATGTGCCATTTCTTCTAAAGCAGCAACGTGTGCAGTATCATTCCTTCCAGCCATCTCAACTTATCACTACAACATAAATAATGGTTAGAACTCAAATTAACAATACTCGATTATTAAACAACCTACGACTCAACAACTTGGTCGGACGAACCAAATTTTGCTCTGATGCCAACTTTGTAACACCCCAATTCTACCCGACAATATAAATGTAAATCAGAGTTATAAAAATTATACAACTGAATCAGGATGCCACAAATTCAACTTAAAACCATTTCATTCAACATGGATACATAACACTTTAAAACTTTGGATGAACTAACAACAAAATAAATTAATCTCTTAAATCAACAACTTGAATAACTACGCAGCGGAATCATAATAACATCTTTATCCAACATGGAAGAAACTTCTGAATAACAAGTACTTAACAACAATCAACTTAAAGTTCAACAACTGAAATAACAAATACTAAAGCAACAAGCGTCCATCCCCCCGAGTGTTAGTATCAGAGCAATGACACCGACTCGAACTACTGAAGGTCAATCGCCTTCACTCTGGATTACCTGCACGTTACCAACATAAGGGTAACATCCAAACATAAGGGGTGAGATATAGAACACTATAATAGAACATATGATAAATATTACATTAGAATCAGTTCATGCAAAAATCACCACTTCAAAACTCATAAATCACAACAATCACAACAGGTTATCAACAAAACACAACAACTAATTCATCATTACAACAACTCAATTATATAACTTGGAATGCGACTCAATACTATGCGAATGCATGTGGTACCATTGGAGAAGAACTCCCATCTTAAAAATGGAGCAGACCTTCCATATTAATAATTGCCAATTAATAGAGGCATCAACAAGGCATAAGCCTTCTTCGCAGTTTTCTAATCCAGGCCATCACAGATTATGCAAATGTATGTGACTCAATGAATGCACTATCACATACTCACAACAATTATCATCCATCGCAAGGCATAAGACCACATCACCATTGTGATACGGTGGGAGAACTGACTATGAGTTTTGCGTTTGTTTTTGCAAATGTTTCGGTTGAGCAAGAGTCGCCACCGACTTTTTATTTTATCCTAAGGAAAGGTTTAAAAAGCACAGCAAAAACCTTTGAGATTTTTCTTGGGTTCGGGGAGTAGATTATAGAAAGGGAAGGTATTAGCACCCTTTCTATCCATGGTTATCCATGGGCTCTTAGGTACTTGCTTAGATCAACTTGCCTTGGTTTTCATTTGTTTGAAATGGTGCTTGGTGTGTGGTTTTGAAAATGTTTTAAAAAGATGCCTTGTATAGGAAAGTGTTTGTGAAGTGTGGTTTGAAAATAGGCAAGTGTTTTCTTTGCAAATTGACAAGTACCTAAGAGTTATCTACCCTAAAGTTTTCTCAAAGATTCTTGTTATGTTTTAAACCTTTTGACAATTTTGTTCCACCCTTGCATTTGGTGGACAATCTTGCATTAGGAGGTGAAAGGGACGGGCGCGGGTCATCGTTTAGACCATAATTGCAATAGTGCTAAGTCTCTTTGGGCAATTTCTCTTTGAAATGGACTTGATCATTTTAGGAAACTTTTCGAAAGCGTCATCGAGGGACTATGATCGTTTGATTGTTTGTTTTACCCAAAGAAACCTAACATGCAATATGGCCCAATTATTTGAAGGCAACAAAGTAGAATACCCTAGGGGTGCAAGTGCGATATGTGTTGTCCATATTTCATGCTTATTTATCTTGAAATTAGGTCAAGCTATTTTGTTCTTTTTATTTGCATACAAACCCCAATTCTAGCATGGTATATTTAGAAAGCGATAAGGTGCGAAAAGTAAAATTCCTACACTATTACAACACAATAATATGGGGAGGGGGATACAAATGTTCAAATGGGGATATTTTGACAAGAAAATTAAACCTAGCTATTACATCAATTTGGAATATTTACAAGATATTTAATTTGCACAAATCAAATAGAAATAAAACAAATATGCAAGAATGCAAAAAAAAGGTTTTTATATGTATGAAAAAAAGTATTATTTATGTCAAATAAATAAAAATAAAAAAAATATTATTTTTGGAGTATTTTCATATTTAGGGCAAAAACCTAATTTACTAAATAAAATGCATTATTTATTCAAAATATACAATATTCACTATTTATATACAAAAATAAAATAAAAATATAGTATATTTGTAAAAATGTATTTTTAATGTTAAATATTAATAAAATAAAAATATGTATATTTTTGGGTATTTTATTCTAAGTGTACTAATATATATATATATATATATATATATATATATATATATATATATATATATATATATATATATATATATATATATATATATATATATATATATATATATATATATATATATATATATATATATATATATATATATATATATATATATATATATTTATGTATAAATGTCCATATAAACAAATAAATACTTAAAAAATGCAAAAATGGTGTAAAAATGATTTTTCAAGTTTTAAACATTATTAGCAAAAATAAATGAGTCAGAAATAAAAAAGAAAGATAAAAAAATCATTAAATCAAACAAATGGGCTCAGGGGGGTATGAATCAAAAAATATGGTGTAAAAAGCAATACAAAAGCTGGCCCAGCCCATGAGGCTTCTTCTTCAACCTCTGAACAAAATTATTCAAAAAAACGCGCGCTAGAACCTCCATTCGAACATCCTGATTCCTTGATTTTTTGCACAAACTTCCAACATAAGAAATGTTAAGCATTGAATCACGATTCTAAATATATAAGAAACTCATCCTAACTCTCAGAAATGAGAGAGAATTTTGACATTCCCAAATCCTGACCTAAGTTTTCTGCCATTTTCAAACCTTAAATTCTCATAGCTCAGGCAAAATAAATGAAAAGTAAAAGCATGTACAGGTTCAGGGGCATGAGTAGAACATTTCTTATTCACAAACCTAGAGTTAATGATGCCTATACTAAGAGTTAGAAGTTCACCAAAATACCTGTTCAGCTGAAGTTCCATCTGGCAATGGGGAAGCTTTCAGTGCAAGGTGATGGCTGGTATAGCTTCCTTGAGGTGTGGTGATGCTGTTCCAATGTTTACTTTGCCTTGAGACACCTTGAATCGAGCTGTGGAACTTCAACTGCAAAAATGAGAAAGTGAAAATGGTGGAACTTGTTAGAGGAATTACAGGTCGTGTTTCAGGTCTTGGTTAGCTTGCATTGATGCTAGGGAATGTGTTTGATAAGCTTTGGTCAAGAAATCATGCAAGGAATGAGAGATGATGTTCAATCTGCAGGCCCTGCCCTGTTTCTGCAGTTTGAGAGTGATTATGGCAATGGAGAGGTATTGGAGGTCTTAGGGTCGTGTGCTAGCTCAATTGGGATGTCTTGAATGTGTTTTAAAAAATTGCTTAAGGGTTTGCAAGCTGATATCAAAGTTGTGTTGTACAATGCAATGTTTCTTAGCACTTAAGCAAGAAAAGGTCAAGTTGGTGTTTAGGCAGCTAGAGGCCCCCATAACATGCTGCATAACTCAGTCTTGATCAGTGTGATTAATACCTAAACTTGTGCCAAAGAGATCTTAACTGTACTTCTTGGATTTTCAATTGGACATAAAGCTTGCTTTTTCAAAAATGGATAAAGTGCTTTATCTATTTTGGGATTAATCTACTATGCAATGCTTGAATCCTTAGAACATGGTCTTGGCACAAAGAGTTTGCATTAAATTTATGAGTGTTGGATGGTTTAAGGACCTGTAATCAAGATATGCAAGCTGAGATTGAAAATGCCTAGTGTTATGAACATGTAAATTGACCAATTCAAAAGTGAGTTTTTGCCAAATTGTGAAATTCGATTCTCTCAAGTTATGAGGTTGTTTGATGAGTTCTTGGACATTTTGGAAAGCTTGGAATGTGTTCTACAATCCATCTTTGAAATGCAAATTGAAATTCCAAGTGGAAGTGTATGGAAAATGGCCTTGAAGTTGGGTAGAAAACCTTGTCAAAATAAGTTAAAATTTCACTAAGTTAAGAATGGTTTAGTACCCTTATTCAAAAAATTGTAACTTGAGATACAAGCCTCATTTGGGAAAACTTTGTGAATCAAAGTTGTAGATTATGCAACAAGCTACAACTTTCATGTTTTGACTTTTGTTTGAATCCAAATAGATCTTGGTGAGAAAGTGGGGCAAAGTTGGGAAAAAATTAGGATTTTTCATAACTTAGAAAAATTCTAAGTTATGAAAAATTCTCATTTCTAACCCTAATTTGCATTTTTTGATTTCTTGGTGAACAAGTTTCATGATTTGGCATGTTTTTATGAAAAATGAATCTTGACTCTTGATTTTGACCAAAAAGTCAAAGTTTGACTTTTCAGTATACAGTCAAAATTGATCAATTGATTGGGAAATTCAACTGTCAATCTTGTGTACTTGGGATCTTTTGAGTTTGTTGAGCATGTCAAGATAATTCCATGGGGTCCTTGAGTCCATATGTGAGCTTGGTTTGCCATTGGTTGGGTCAAACAGTCAAAAATTGCCTTTGTGCAGTCAAAACCCTAAAAATGACCATTTTGCCCTTTTGGTGATCTGATCAAATTTCTTGTGGAATTGTGATCCAAATTTGATCAAATGGTCCATATGAGTTCATAATGT
This sequence comes from Vicia faba, assembly GCA_948472305.1. Lineage (NCBI taxonomy): Eukaryota > Viridiplantae > Streptophyta > Magnoliopsida > Fabales > Fabaceae > Vicia > Vicia faba. The sequence goes on from OX451739.1 coordinate 1,272,048,594, forward strand.
TGATGTGGGTCAATTTTCATGAGGTTTGACTGTCAATTGGCTACAGTTGACTTTTTCCCCAATACAGTTGATTTCTAGGTCAACTGTCCAATTGACCGGGCAAAACTTGGAATCAAGACTTGAAACTTGATGTGGATAAACTTGGGAGTCCAATATGAAGCAAGAAAGTCATATTAGGCATTTTAGGTCAAAACATCTTTGTGCAAACACAAACCCTAATTTGGGTCAACAGTGCAAGGAGAAGTCTTGAGCAGATGAAACCCTAACTGGATCTTGAGCTTCAAGGGCTTTGTGGTGAGAAATCAATGAGAAATGGGAGGGCAAATTTTGGGGTACAACAGTTACCCCTGTTCAATCTTCTTGAATCCGAAGAGTTGGATTGGCAAGCTTGCCTTTCGTGACTCGAGGGTAAAAGGAGATTGGACACTAGAGTGCCCGGAAATTTGCACTCGTCAAAGCAATGGATGCGAGAATGGGCTTAGAGATGCCATTTAGAGATGGGCTTAGAGATGCCATCTTGTGGGGTGACAAAAACTTGTCGGGGATGGGCTTAAAGATGCCATCTGGAATGAGTATCAGGAAGGCGTCCATGCTTTGGACCATCTTCGAACTGGGGGTCTGAATAAGCAATAGATTGACATCCGTTGTTGGGAGGAATCTGTAAACTGTTTTCAAAGGTTGCATCTGAACAAGTGATAGATTAACATCCGTTGTTGGGAAGAATCCATAGACTGTTTTCAGAAGTCTTGGAGTTGAATAAGCAATAGAGCAGCATCCATTGTTGGGAAGCGTCCGTAAACCGTTTTCAAAGGTGAGAAGAGTCTGAACAAGCGATAGGTTAACATTCGTTACTTGGAGAACCCGTGAACTGTTTTCAGAAATCTTGGAGTTGAATAAGCAATAGAGCAGCATCCGTTGTTGGGAAGTGTCCGTAAACTGTTTTCAAAGGTTGCATCTGAACAAGTGATAAATTAACATCCGTTGTTGGGAAGAATCCATAGACTGTTTTCAGAAGTCTTGAGAAGAAACTGAACAAGCGATAGGTTAACATCCGTTACTTAGAGAACCCGTAAACTGTTTTCAGGAATCTTGAAATTTGAGGAGGAACCGGTGTAGGGTTGCCTGATGATGAGTCCGTGTAAAAATGCATCTAAAACTGTTAATGATAGCCTTTTATTCTTATCCTGAAAAGGACAAAATGTTAGCTAAACACAAAATTATGTCGCATGAAATGTATGATGCAATATATGTTATATCAATGTTTATGATATGAATGTAATGAATGCGCATGTAAGTTGATGAGCTGTCTTGCTGGGGATAGATGAATCCTGGATGGCTGAAGATAAAAGCATCTTGACTGCTGCCGGGAAGAACAATTCCTTGGTTGTTGCTGGGGAATAAGGAGCTTGGGTTGTATACCAAGCCTCTGGGGAATTCCGATGACTTCTACTGGGGAGTACCAATCTAGTAGACTCATGCTGGGGATGCAAGACTGAGAATCTTCCGTTTGGCGAGAAGCATCTCTGGCGACTTCACTGGGGAACTCAAGATTTGCTCTCCTAAAACTCTGTAGGGAGAAGGTTCATTAGCCTGGCTTCGCTGGGGATTCTGAAACTTAAACTCTAAGGGGAATTGAATTTCTGAGGACCCTCTGGCTGGGGGATTGTAAAGATAAGTTACTGCTGGGGAATTTTGATGAACTCCGCTGGGGATAGGAAGAATTTTGGCGAGTGCGATCTTCCGTGGTTGTTAGCTGAGGATAACCCAGTTATAAGGCCTTGTGAGGAATAACTTTGAATAAAACTCGGGAGAGACGTCCGTACTCTGCGGGGGATAAGCTTCCAAAATCTACTGGGGATTTCCTTTGAAAGGGTATCAAGATATCTAACTGCACCTTTGACCTATCAGTAATCCTCTTTCTTGATTCGTAAGGAAATGATTATGTTCAAATGCATATGCCTATTTAACAAAACATTGGACGTTTCTCAAAATAAAACAAATAGTGCAAGAGAAAAGAAAAGGAAATGACACAAATTTCTGGGAAAAGTATTTGTATTGAATTTCTATGAGTATATTTGTACAAAGGAGACAATCATCCTAGTAAGAGGATTTTGTCGTAAATATTGAAAGATTTATACAAAATAAAGGATGGCTATGTGAAATAATTCCATGGGATTCCATTCCGCTTATAGCTTTCACGACTCTGAATATCTGTCCATTCAATGCTTCGTTTGCAGATGACTGGATTTATCAGAAGCCTGGAACCGGTTGATGAAGAGATTGTCTTTGAAGTGATCCGACGAGGCATAGTCATACGCTTTAATTCCCTAACTTTTGCCTGAATCGCCCTTTCAGGTTTTCGATCCACCGGGAAACCCCTTTTTTCCCAAGCCGCCCTTTCGGGTTTTCAACTTGCCGGGTGTACAAATTTTTTTGTTTTTATCCCTAATTTTTGCCTGAACCGCCCTTTCGGGTTTTAGATCCACCGGGATGCCCATTTTTGCCCAAGCCGCCCTTTCGGGTTTTCGACTTGTCGGGTTATTTTATGCGTAGTATCTTTTGACTATGTCTGCGTTCGCAGGGTGCGGCAAATCGTCGCCGTCCATGGTGGTCAGAATCATTGCCCCACCAGAAAATATGCTCTTGATCACAAATGGTCCTTCATATGTAGGAGTCCATTTGCCCCTGGGATCACTTTGCGGCAAGATAATCCGCTTGATTACGAGATCTCCGACTTGATACACTTGACGTCTGACTTTCTTATTGAAGGCCTTGATCATCCGTTTTTGATACGTCTGACCATGGCATATAGCAGTAAGTCGCTTTTCGTCGATCAGATTGAGTTGATCAAGTCGGGTCTGCATCCAATCATCTTCATTCAAACCTGCATCCTTCATAATCCTTAGAGAAGGAATCTGAACTTCCATAGGCAAAACAGCTTCCATGCCATAAACCAAAGAAAATGGGGTTTCCCCAGTTGAAGTACGTGTCGTCGTACGGTATCCATGTAGAGCAAACGGTAACATCTCATGCCAGTCTTTGTAAGTGACTGTCATTTTCTGAATGATCTTCTTAATGTTTTTGTTCGCAGCTTCAACAGCACCGTTCATCTTCGGCCGATAGGGAGATGAATTGTGATGATAAGTCTTGAACTGTTCGCACAAGGCGGTGATCATTGTGTTATTCAGATTTGTACCGTTGTCTGTGATGATCCTGTATGGAACACCATACCGACATATGAGATTTTGCTTGATAAAGCGGGTAACCACATTTTTAGTAACAGAGGCGAAGGAAGCTGCTTCGACCCATTTGGTGAAATAGTCAATGGCAACCAGGATGAAGCGATGTCCGTTGGAAGCCGTGGGCTTGATCTCCCCAATCATATCAATGCCCCACATTGCAAAGGGCCATGGAGTAGTCAGAACGTTGAGAGGGACCAGAGGGATATGAACCTTGTCAGCGTAGACCTGACATTTGTGGCAAGTACGGGAATGTTGATGGCAGTCAGCTTCCATGGTAGACCAGTAATAGCCTGCCCTTAGGATCTTCTTAGCCATCGTATGCCCGCTTAAGTGAGTGCCAAACGTGCCGCTGTGTATATCAGTCATGATCAACTCTGCTTCAGCTTTGTCTACGCATCGGAGTAACACACAATCATGGCTTCGTTTGTAAAGGATGTCGTTGCTCAGGAAGAATTTAGCGGCAAATTTCCTTAAGAACTTCTTGTCATTTACGGAAGCTCCTTTAGGATAATCTCTGGTCTCGAGATACCTTTTGATTTCATGGAACCAAGGTTGTTCCACTACTTCTTCGATATTAATCTCGTGACAATGTGCAGGTTCATCCATTCGCTCAATGGTGATTTGGGGAGCCTCGTTATCCCAGTTGAGTTTAAACATGGAGGACATTGTGGCCAGAGCATCTGCTAGCTGATACTCTTCTCGCGGGAAATGCTCGAAGGTAATCTGCTCGAAATGAGGCAACAATGTCAGGACATGTTCTTTGTATGGGATAAGATTAGGATGCTTGGTATCCCACTCTCCTTTGATTTGACTGATAACCAAAGCCGAGTCCCCAAATACGATCAAAGATTTGATCCCCAGGTCTATAGCAGCCTTGAGACCAAAGATGCAAGCTTCATACTCAGCCATGTTGTTTGTGCAGCTGAAACAAAGTCGGGCCGTGAAAGGAGTGTGACAACCTTCCAGAGAAATGAGTACTGCACCGATACCATTTCCAAGTGCATTTGAAGCACCATCAAAGTACAGGGTCCATCGGGATCCCTTTTCGGGTCCGTCATACGGTCCGTTACCTTCAATGTTGTCCAAATTCATGATGTCCTCGTCTGGGAAGTCAAATCTCATGGGTTGATAATCTTTGATAGCTTGATGAGCCAAATGGTCAGCTAGTACACTCCCTTTTATAGCTTTTTGGGTGGTGTACTGGATGTCATACTCAGTTAGGATCATTTGCCATCTGGCTATCCTTCCAGATAAAGCGGGCTTTTCGAAGATATACTTGATAGGATCCATTTTGGAAATCAACAAGGTAGTATGAGTCAACATATACTGTCTTAGTCGGCGAGCAGCCCATACCAAAGCGCAACAAGTTTTCTCGAGCAGTGAGTAGCGAGTCTCACAGTCGGTAAACTTTTTTCTAAGGTAATAAATAGCATGCTCTTTTTGACCAGACTCGTCATGCTGGCCCAAAACACACCCCATTGAGTTATCCAAGACGATCAAATACATGATCAATGGTCTTTGTGATCGGTGGATCTGGAACTGACTGTTTAACGCTGGATCGCGAAATGTCGCGGAAGCAAGAGTCGCCACCGTCTTTTATTTTCTCCAAATGGAAAGGACAAAAGCACAGAAAAATTCCTTATAGAGATTGCTCTCGGTTCGGGAGGTAGATTATAGAAAGGGAAGGTGTTAGCACCCTTTCTATCCATGGTTATCCATGGGCTCTTAGATACTTGCTCAATGTGTTTTCAAAATGTTTGCTTGCTTTTTAATGTGGGTTTAAAAAAGTTTCTTTGAAAAATTTCAGTTCGACTCGTACGTCAGAGTGTTTGAAAAATTTGCTTTGAAAGCTTTTGAAAAGTGTCGGTGTGAAAAGTCTTTGAATTTTTGTTTTGAAGAGAGCAAGTATCCATGAGAACCTACCTACCCTAAGGAATTCGTCTGTGTAAATGTCCTTTAAAGTAGTGCCATCCCACCATTGAGAGGTAGGTAGCACCACCGTTGGAGGTGTTCGGGTCAATTCGAGGTTCGGGACATGGTGATCACCAGAGCAATGGGAAGACACCTTAGAAGCTACACTCATGCCAGGTTCCCGGATCATGAGGACTTACTAAGACGTCCTCTACTCGACGATCACCTTTCGAAGGCAAGGCAACAGTGAGGCGTACCCTAGGGGTGGTGTGTGCGATTTGTGTGTCGTTTTCATTGATATTTGTCTTGTCATGTTTGTTGTGATCTACGCTTGATTTTATTTTAAGGCCATACATTCTTTCATGCTTTTTGTTAACAGTTAAAAGTTGCGGGAAAATAAATCTACAACTATTACAAATGGCGCGGGTCCACATCGCTAAAATTAAACCGGACCCGATTTGACGGAAAGTAAATAAAGCGAAAGAAATAAAAGTGCGAGCAATTGTTTACACGGCTTTGGGAGAGATACATAATTATTTGAGCGAAATAAATAAATACGCGAAATAAAGGAATTAAAAACAAAACTAGGGCGTTGGGCCCTTTTGCAAAAATATTTAAAGTTAATGAATTAATTAATTAGAATTAATGAGGAATTAAAATTAAAGAAAAAAAAAAGAATGTTTTTGGTATTTTATGTTTTTTATGATTTAAGAGAAAAAAGAATTAATTAAAACTAAAAATTGGATGTAAACCCTAATTCTAATTGTTTTTTAAACTTATTAAAAATGTTGAAGTTTTTAACCTAATTTAACCTAAGTTATTTATGTACAATTAATTATGAAAATAATAAATAAATAAGTATCATGATAAAAAAGAAAAATTAAAAGGAATGAAAATCTTAATTAAACCTAATTCTACTTTTTTGTATTTTTGTTATGAAAAGAATTTAGATCAAACCTAATTTATACTAAGTTTATTTACATACAATTTATTTATGAAAATAACTAAAATAAAATAAATATTATATTGTTCTCTTTTTCTGATTTTTGTGTATTTTATAATTTGTAAAGAAAAAAATAATTAATTAAAACAAGTAAAGAAGATATAATAGCAATTAAAAATAAAATAAGAAAAATATGGAGAAAGCAAACCAGGGGGGGTTCAGGCCCCAAAGTGAGGTGTTGGCCTTAGCATTCTGGCCCAATTAAGCTTGGATCCGTTTGACTTTTTGCATAGCGTGTGATGCGTTTGACTATGGTACATGGTGCTCTTCAGATCTAAGCCTTTGGTTTGATCTCCAGGGGAATGTGTCACGCTTGATGGTGAGGGAATATGGTGGTTTTCCACATGAGCGCTGCATGTGAATATTAGAAGAAAAATAATATTGAAGTTATACAGACCTGGGACTCGAACCCAGGTCTTGGACATTGCAACTCAACACCTGTACCACTACGCCATGTTAACGCGTTTAATATATAAATAACAAATAAATAATATAAAGAAAGCAACGCGTTTAGTGGATTGGAACGCGCGAAATTTGAATAAGCCAGTCACGTCTTGCCACCGAGCCTTCTTCTTCGTTGTCTTTTTTATTTTCTGAAACATAAAAACAAAAAGCAACGGTTTTAACCCGTTGCTATAGAGGACATATCAGAAAATAGCGAATAGGATTCTGTTAGTCATAAATTCATCGCGAGTAGTGCTTCCTGTTCGTCCCAGCTTGCTGAATCTAATGGTGGTGGCCTTGAACCCTAATTTTTCCTTGGGTGAAAAACCCCAATTCAAAACTCTGAAAACCCTAGATATTAAACATGGTGAAATCGCGTGGAAAGCACAAAAACAAAATCAAATGGTACAGTTAGCATCAGAACATCACCATGAACATGAATTAATGAATAAATTTCACAAATAACGCATGGAATATGATATACAATTATGAATTTTCTTTGATGCAGTTCGTGTTCCATATACCAATTCGTGGAGTTCTGAAGGATGTTTGGAGTTGGAATATGATCAGGAGCCTTCAAGGAAGCTAATGGATTATGAATTATACCTCGAATTAACCTCTAAGGTGGTTTTCAGTTTTGCTTTTTTTTGACAAAAATTCCAAGTTTGTAAGGTATTCTTGAGCGCAGCTTTCAGTGTATGAGCATTAGGGTTTGATTCATGTTTATGTAATGAGGCTATTAGGTCACAAAAACTCAATAAAATCCATGGCATTGATGGTTTTTCATATTTGATTTTCTTAAGATCTTTTCAAATCTTTTTCACATGGTTTTTGTACCAATTAGCAACCAATCACCTCAAATCTTTCCTAATTAGCATGTGCACGAATTATAGAAGCCAAAACATGTATAAAAAGATTGGTTTTGTTAGGTTAAATATTTTTTCACATATTTAATTGATTTAATTGAATTAATATAAATAAAAACTCAAATAAATAAATAAAAAATGAGAAAATACTTCCCTTTGGGCCAAGTGGTCGTGCATATGCTTGGAATGATGAATCATGGAAGAAAAATGGGCCCATTAGCAAATTTAGGTCATTTGAAGTAATGTTGACTTTTCAAAATTTCCAAAAATTTCCCAACTTCCACAAGGCATAACTTGCTCAATTTTTAATCTTTTCTCATGTTCTTGGACATTTTGGAAAGGTCTTTGAGTCCTCTAACCAATGCCTTTGGTCCCATGTCATTTTGATTTACCAATCACAAGTTATGGCCTTTGACTTAAAGTCCCTTTTTGTTGACTTTTAAAAATGACCTATAATGTTGAAATTGATAACTTTTTGTGAGAGCATTTCTTGGACTTGAAGTATGAAGATGAGTTGTAGGAAATGTCTTTCTCTTCAAAATGAGCTTTGGATGGGATTTTTCTGATAATCCATGTGAAAGTTATGCCCTGGTCAATTTCAGTTGACTTTTTCAGCTGTCCAAATATAGTAACTTTTGCATCTTTGATGCTTTCTGAGCCAAATTTTGAGAATCATGATCAAGAATTGATCAAATGATGTTTGTGGCTTCAAAATGATATGTTGACCAAAAATTTGAACTTTTGACTGTCAAATGACCATTTTGCCCCTACAGTTGACTGTAGTGCAATTTAGGGTTTTGACTGTGCAATCTTGAGCTGAATGCCTTGAAACTTGATATGAGGATACTTGACCATCTTTGTAGGCATGTGAGACTTGATTGGGCTTTTGAACACTCCATTTTCTTGATCAGCACACAAACCCTAGTTTTGACTGTATGGAGGCCTTTGCACTGTGCAACTCTTGGGGAATTTTGTAGCTTGACTTGGCAGTTTATTGGAGAATATGGGAGGGCAAATTTTGGGGTACAACAGTCTTCCTTCGATGGGTGGCATCAGAATAGGAGGTTCTAGCAAATACTCCTTGATTCTATCAAAAGTAGCTTGGCAATTGTCGTTCCATTCGACTACTTGATCTTTCTTCAAGAGTTTGAAAATTGGTTCACAGGTAAAAGTCAGATGAGAGATGAATCTAGCAATATAGTTCAAGCGCCCCAAGAATCCTCTAACCTCCTTTTCAGTACGGGGAGCAGGCATCTCTTGTATTGCTTTCACTTTTGCCGGATCGACTTCAATGCCTTTGTTGCTTACAATGAATCCCAGGAGTTTACCAGACCTAACTCCAAAAGTACATTTACTTGGATTCAGCCTGAGCTTGTATTCTTTCAACCTGGCAAACAGCTTCTCCAGATATTCAAGGTGCTCTTCCTCTGTTTGTGACCGAGCTATCATATCGTCTACGTAAACTTCAATCTCATGATGTATCATATCATGAAATAAAGCTACCATGGCGCGTTGATAAGTTGCCCCTGCGTTCTTCAGCCCGAACGGCATCACCTTGTAACAGAAAGTGCCCCATTGTGTGACGAAAGTAGTTTTCTCCATGTCCTCGGGGGCCATTTTGATTTGATTGTAGCCCGAGAACCCATCCATGAAGGAAAACACTTTGTGCTGAGCTGTATTGTCGATCAAGATGTCAATATGAGGTAGCGGGAAATCATCTTTGGGGCTGGCCCTATTCAAATCCCGGTAGTCCACACACATCCTGACTTTGCCATCTTTCTTAGGTACTGGCACGATGTTAGCGACCCATTGAGGATAGGACGTAACAGCCAGAAATCCAGCGTCAAACTGCTTCATTACTTCTGCTTTGATCTTTTCAGACATATCAGGCCTCATTCGGCGAACTTTTTGCTTGATCGGTGGACAATCCTCTCTTGTGGGGAGACGGTGAACCACGATGTCTGTGTCTAAACCCGACATGTCTTCATAAGACCAAGCGAAGATTTCAACATACTCATTCAACAACTGTATCAGGCTTTCCTTGACACTCGGTTTCAGATTGGCACCCACTTGCACCTCCTTCCGGTCTTCCTCGGTTCCCAAGTTGACAGTCTCCAATGACTCTTCGTGCGGTAGGATGGCCCTTTCCTCTTGTTGTAGAAGTCTGGCTAGTTCCCCTGGTACTTCACAACCTTCGTCATCTTCATACTCGGCTTGATTGACCAGATCTTCAGAGTTATTGAAAGATACAGCAGAATAGTCACCCATGGAATCCGGAGTGGATGGGTACCTGCATTGGTGAGTGTGGGTGTGTGTAAGGGATAGCCATCCTTAAACAAAAAATGCAAAAGGAAAGAAAATGAACACAAGCAGTTTATCAAATGAAAAACGTCCAATGAATCATTAAACATGGCATATGGATATGAAAAATAATCAAAACCCTTACAAGTGGACCTACATGCCTCGGGCAAGGCAGGAGGTGAAAAGATAGTGTACGGATTGTTTGAAAATAAATATTACAGACCAAATAAGAAATGTTTAACAGATAAATTACTGATGAATAAAAGTGATGGGGACAAAGTCTTTTGCCTCCCAGTTGCTCAACCCCCTTTTGACAGTTGGATAGATCCACTCTTCGATGTTACTCTCTTTGTCTTCATCCTCCAAAGCGTTGATTCCGTAGGGAGAAATTTTGACTGGCGCCCTTTCAATCTTCGCACGGCGCATAGCTTTTTGGCCTGCAGCAGTGAACCCTAATCCAAATTTGTCTGTCTTGTGTGGAATGTCAGGTAACTGCCCCCATGCTGAATTCTTCCCTTCCTTTATTACGGCCCTTGCGTCCTCTAGAGATGCCATCCTGGCCATCTGCCTCGGTGTCTCAGCTGCCAATTTTGCTACTGCTATTTCAGGAAGGACTTCTTCGAAATGTTGAAACGGCGTCTCAATGAATTCCCCTTTAACCTCCACATACCGGAAAGAATTTAAGTGGCTAATCATGTACTCTTCTTCGCCATGGACAGTAATGATCTTTCCCTTGACAGGATACTTCAACATTTGATGCAAGGAGGAGGTGACTGCCCCAGCATGGTGTATCCAAGGTCTACCCAGCAAGCAAGAGTATGATGGACGGATGTCCATCACATAGAAAGTGGATTTAAACACCTCAGTGCCTATCTTGATGGGAATTTCAACCTCTCCATGGACCATTCTCTTTGAACCATCGAAATCTCTGACAACAATATCACTCGGCTTCAATTCCAACCCTTCACAATCTAGTCGGTCCAAGGCCTTCTTAGGCAAAACATTCAGCGACGAACCAGTGTCAACCAAGACATACGCGAGAGTGGTTCCTCGGCACTCGACTGAGATGTGCAAAGCATCATTGTGATTTCTACCTTTAGGAGTTAGGTCGGCATCAGAGAACCCTAATCCATTGTCCGCCGTCAGGCTAGCCACGCAATTCTGGAATTGATCCGCAGAGGTTTCCTGGGGCACATGGGCTGCCTTCAGGAATTTTATCAGAGCTTTAGCGTGCGCTTCCGAGCAAAGTAGTAGTGCCAGCATGGAGATCTTGGAGGGGGTCTGCCCCAGCTGTTCTACCACATCGTAATCACTTCTCTTGATTATCCTCAAAATCTCATCCATTTCCTTCTTGGAGGTTTCCGGGATAACCAAGGGTTGAGCCCTCGTCCTGACGGGCTCATCTCGGATTCCCTTACCTTTGTCAGCAGCGGTAGGAGAGACAGTACTAGGAACAACAACATCTTCAATCAAAGGAGTTCTAGCAGAAAGTTTTATTGGTGCAGGGATGACCTTGTCAGCTGATGAGGGTCCAAAGACTGCTCTTGGAGGGGCAATCTCTGGAGAAAATATTCTCCCGCTCCTGGTGATTTTGCTAGTGCCTGCAATGTTACTAATGCTGGCTTCTTCATCATCCGAACTTTCTTCAGTTATTTCAATTTGTTTGATACCATGGTAGTAGATGTCACCGCCATAGTTCCAAGGTATCGACTTCTCAGAAACATAGGGAACAGGCCCTGGCATTGTTATCTTCAAAGGAACAGATTTCGCAGCTGGTGTAATCTTAACAGGCTTTTTGACGGCCTTGGAAAGATTGGCGTGAATGGTTATGATTGAGACATCTTCAGTATGAACTGGAACAGCAGAAACTTTTTCAAACAAAATTTGTCGACTATCCATAAGGCCTTGGATGCCTTCCTTCAGTAACGGACAATCAAACGGCAGAGAGTAACAACAATAGTAGTCTTCCTTACATCCCGGGAAGATCCCGGCCCTCAACAGGTTCAACTTAATGGTTAGCAGTGGAGTAGTCAGATCACTGACATCAGCAACATACATATCTTCTTCAATGGCATTGACATTTCGGCCGTGCTTTGGCATGGGTGCAGATATCACATTAGGCTTCTCTGGAGCATCAAACTCCACCTCCTTCGCCTCTATCAGGTCTTGGATTTTATGCTTGAGTGCCCAACAATCGTTGGTGTCGTGCCCAACACTGTCTGAATGGTAGGCGCATTTAGCATTAGCATGATAATGTGGAGAGGACGTATTCACATTCTTTGGTGCCTCCTTGATGGTGGCGAGATTCAACTTCAACAGATGGGGAAGCACTTGCGCTGGAGTCATATTAATACGGGTGAACTGCCGTTGTGGCCGTTCCACTCGTTGTTGATTTGGTCTGGACTGGTTATAGCGAGGCTGCTCACTTGGAGTGTTTTGAATCATTACGGCCCCCACAGTTGGCCGGCGCTCCGTCTTCCCTGCTCTTCTCTGAGAATATACCATAGCTGTTTCCTTCTTAAAAGGCTTCTTCTCAACACTTGCAGCAACACCCTTCTGAATCTTTCCTGACTTGATGCCAGCTTCTATTCTTTCGCCTGTTAAGATCAAATCGGTAAACCCTGCGGAAGAGTTACCAATTAGATGATTGAAAAATGGCCCATATAGGGTCCCTAGAAACATATCAACGAGTTCGCGGTCGGTTAAAGGAGGCTGCACCCTGCCAGCCAAATCCCTTCATTTTTGTGCATATTCTTTGAATCCCTCGCTTGTTCCTAGTGACATACCCTGAAGTTGGGTACGAGTAGGAGCAAGGTCAGAATTATACTGGTATTGTTTGTAAAAAGCGGTGGCCAAATCTTCCCAATTTCGGACGCTGGTTCCCTCTAGCTGATAAAACCACTCCAACTGAGCTCCAGAAAGGCTGTCTTGAAAGAAATGAATCCAAAGGTTTTTATCTGCCGTATAGGGTTGAATCTTTCTCACGTAGGACCTGAGATGCATTTTTGGACAGGACAGCCCATCATACCTTACAAACACTGGCACTTTGAATTTTGGGGGAATCACAATCCCGGCGACCAAACCCAAGTCTTCAAAATCCAAACCCGGTACTCTTTGTAATTCCATGGCGGCCAATCTGTCTTCTAGCCCTTTGTATTTATCATCAGCTGGAGGGTATTGCTGATCAGAATAATCTTCATCCTCTTCGACCTCTTCCTCTTCCGCATCAGACTCGGAAGGTACCGCAGCTCCACCTCCTTTGCTAGTTCCTTCATCAGAAATAGGAGGAAATTCAAGCACTCTCCGAGCTTCTCCGTCAAATCTTCTCCCCAAAGTAGCCACCCTGAGTCTCTTTTTCTTCTTCTTTACTGGGTCCTCGTTCCCCAATTGAGTCTTGATATCCTCCTGACCCTTAGCCAAGGTCATCAGGAGTTGCTGGAACTGTGCATTCTGAGCCTGTAGGTCTTTGACAGTTTGCTCGAGATCCATCCTACTGAAATAAACAGCAGACAGATAAGGAAACTTGGAGTGTGACCTGCTTATGCACATGATGAATGGTATGCTTATGTATGCAATGCATTCAAGGATTTAGGACATTCAAAATTGTTTCAGACAAAGAAGAACGCACATCATATTAATAAGAAGAAATTTGTTAGTACATAAATGCCCCATGGGCCAAATATTACAAAATAACTTCTCAAGGCAAAAAGACATTGCGCATCCTCTTTGGTGCGATGTAGGTGTTGAGGGCCTCTTGCTCATGGAGTCGGCGGGTAAGCTCTAGAACCTTCTTCTCACTGGCATAGAAGCTAGCTTCAAAAGTCTTCCGTTCTTCCTTGAGCTGAATCCAACTTTTCTGCATTTCCTCCCACGATGTAGGCATGTCTGGATGTAGGATGGTGTAGGGAACCTCTCCTTCCTTGACGGGCTCTTTAATCACAGGGAGAACATGAGGATAAGGCATCATCAGACTTTGGGCTCGGGCTCGTACCCACTTGAGATAAGGCTCAAGAGGGATGAAGTTCTTGTGTCCCAGAGTCTTGCTATCAACCTTGTTGAGTTTTCCCCAAGCTCTGATGAATCTTTGGCGAAGTCCTTGCGCATCGTTGTCGAAGTCAAAAACTAGGTCAGGAATCAACATGTCATGAGGGCCATCCCTCCGGGCATATCCAAATTGCCTCAAAGCTAGGCAAGGGTTATAGGTGATACCTCCTCTAATTCCAAGTAAAGGAACATTAGGAAATTCTCCGTTGGGACCACCTTGAGCCTTGGTCATTCTTCAGGACAGATTGTGGAAGGTGCGAAATAAACCACCTTGCAAGGAGAGGAGTACAGCACATGAGAACACCCCTCTTTCTCTTTGTTCATGTTTAAAATGAGTGAAGAATGTCCCCAAGCAATGTTGGTATTGGATTTCTGGACAAGAAGATTTTGACGGCGTTGACATCTACCAATTGGTCAGGATTTGGGAACAAGACCAACCCATAGATAAGGAGTGCCACAATATCTTCAAAGGCTTGTAGGTCCAATGAATTCCAACATTCTTGTGCCTTCTCAAACAAGAATTTTGCTAAGAATCCTTTGACGCCGCTTCTGGTTTCCCAATGCCCCTTGATGTCGGATGGTTGTAGATGTAATGCTCGAGCAACATCTTCCGGCTTTGGTTCCTTTTCCGTACCGTTGAATGGTAGTTGATTAAGGATAGGGATTCTTAGGAGTTGAGAAAACTCCTCCAAAGTGGGTACCAACTGATAATCAGGGAAAGTGAAACAGTGGTGAAGAGGGTCAAAGAACTGGAATAACACTTTCATCATGTCTTCTTCAATGTTGGTGTTGACTAGGCTGAGCAGTCTGCCATGTCTTTCACTAAAGGATGAGTTTTCCGGGATTCTTGAGGTGATCTCCTTGAGTTGAGGAGAGATTCTCACAAGGTTGACTTGAATGGTGTTTCTGCGAGGAATTTCCATGTCCTACAAAACAAGAACAAAGATGAAGATCCAAAACCCTTGAAATGGTTAGTGAATGCATATGATGTTTTATGATGTTTATGATGTATGCACAAGACATATGTACAAGCAAATCACACCAAACCCTAGTTTCAGGCTTGCATGGGGTTTCACAGGTAAGTACCCTCTTGAGTGTAATTGGCTTAAAAACCTGTCCTATAAATAGTAACCGGGTTCTAAGGAGCTCAATATCATGGGATTATTTTCATTGTTCATTGTTTTGGTTTAGCCACTTAACTAGCAACCAAAATATTCCAAGAAAACAACCCTCAATGAGTGTAGTATCGAGTATCTACCAACTTCGGACTGCACCAAAGCCGGTCATCTCACTACCCCTAATAAAAGGCCAAGATGGTCAAGTAAGGTTCTAGGTCATTAGTGCTTAGTGACATCACTCAGCGGCCCCGTACTCTCCTTGATTGAACTCAAGGGTTACCGGTACTCACAAATATGTCGCACTAATGTAGCTATTGCTTTGACCGTGTCGGTATACCCCGCACAGTTTCCACAATGTATTGCTATCTATGAATGTTTCCCCAAAATCCGGGTGTAGGATTGCAAACCCAAACAATAAAGCCAAGATATAAAGCAAACAAATCAAACAATTAGTCATGCAAGAGGGTGATCTAAGCCCTAAGGTTACTCCACTTTTAAAATTCTCCCCAGCAGAGTCTCCAGTTCTGTGATACGGTGGGAGAACTGACTATGAGTTTTGCGTTTGTTTTCGCAAATGTTTCGGTTGAGCAAGAGTCGCCACCGACTTTTTATTTTATCCTAAGGAAAGGTTTAAAAAGCACAGCAAAAACCTTTGAGATTTTTCTTGGGTTCGGGGAGTAGATTATAGAAAGGGAAGGTATTAGCACCCTTTCTATCCATGGTTATCCATGGGCTCTTAGGTACTTGCTTAGATCAACTTGCCTTGGTTTTCATTTGTTTGAAATGGTGCTTGGTGTGTGGTTTTGAAAATGTTTTAAAAAGATGCCTTGTATAGGCTACCCTTGTAACAATTCTTTACTCGAATGTTTTACAAAAGGTGTTTTGTCTTTTGAAAAGATGTTTCAAGGTTTTTTTGAAAGTTTGTTTTGAAAGTGTTTGTGAAGTGTGGTTTGAAAATAGGCAAGTGTTTTCTTTGCAAATTGACAAGTACCTAAGAGTTATCTACCCTAAAGTTTTCTCAAAGATTCTTGTTATGTTTTAAACCTTTTGACAATTTTGTTCCACCCTTGCATTTGGTGGACAATCTTGCATTAGGAGGTGAAAGGGACGGGCGCGGGTCATCGTTTAGACCATAATTGCAATAGTGCTAAGTCTCTTTGGGCAATTTCTCTTTGAAAGGGACTTGATCATTTTAGGCAACTTTTCGAAAGCGTCATCGAGGGACTATGATCGTTTGATTGTTTGTTTTACCCAAAGAAACCTAACATGCAATATGGCCCAATTATTTGAAGGCAACAAAGTAGAATACCCTAGGGGTGCAAGTGTGATATGTGTTGTCCATATTTCATGCTTATTTATCTTGAAATTAGGTCAAGCTATTTTGTTCTTTTTATTTGCATACAAACCCTAATTCTAGCATGGTATATTTAGAAAGCGATAAGGTGCGAAAAGTAAAATTCCTACACTATTACAACACAATAATATGGGGAGGGGGATACAAATGTTCAAATGGGGATATTTTGACAAGAAAATTAAACCTAGCTATTACATCAATTTGGAATATTTACAAGATATTTAATTTGCACAAATCAAATAGAAATAAAACAAATATGCAAGAATGCAAAAAAAAGGTTTTTATATGTATGAAAAAAAGTATTATTTATGTCAAATAAATAAAAATAAAAATAAAAATTATTTTTGGAGTATTTTCATATTTAGGGCAAAAACCTAATTTACTAAATAAAATGCATTATTTATTCAAAATATACAATATTCACTATTTATATACAAAAATAAAATAAAAATATAGTATATTTGTAAAAATGTATTTTTAATGTTAAATATTAATAAAATAAAAATATGTATATTTTTGGGTATTTTATTCTAAGTGTACTAATATATATATATATATATATATATATATATATATATATATATATATATATATATATATATATATATATATATATATATATATATATATATATATATATATATATATATATATTTATATTATTTACAAAAATATATTAAATATGCACAAAATAATAATATTTAATTTTTATAAAAAAAAGTATTTTTTGATACAAAATGTTTCCAAAAGAGAAAAATGAAATAAAAATCAGAAATAATATGTTTACATTATTTTTTCTAATATTTCTAAATAATAGTACATATATATATATATATATATATATATATATATATATATATATATATATATATATATATATATATTTATGTATAAATGTCCATATAAACAAATAAATACTTAAAAAATGCAAAAATGGTGTAAAAATGATTTTTCAAGTTTTAAACATTATTAGCAAAAATAAATGAGTCAGAAATAAAAAAGAAAGATCAAAAAATCATTAAATCAAACAAATGGGCTCAATCAAACAAATGGGCTCAGGGGGGTATGAATCAAAAAATATGGTGTAAAAAGCAATACAAAAGCTGGCCCAGCCCATGAGGCTTCTTCTTCAACCTCTGAACAAAATTATTCAAAAAAACACGCGCTAGAACCTCCATTCGAACATCCTGATTCCTTGATTTTTTGCACAAACTTCCAACATAAGAAATGTTAAGCATTGAATCACGATTCTAAATATATAAAAAACTCATCCTAACTCTCAGAAATGAGAGAGAATTTTGACATTCCCAAATCCTGACCTAAGTTTTCTGCCATTTTCAAACCTTAAATTCTCATAGCTCAGGCAAAATAAATGAAAAGTAAAAGCATGTACAGGTTCAGGGGCATGAGTAGAACATTTCTTATTCACAAACCTAGAGTTAATGATGCCTATACTAAGAGTTAGAAGTTCACCAAAATACCTGTTCAGCTGAAGTTCTATCTGGCAATGGGGAAGCTTTCAGTGCAAGGTGATGGCTGGTATAGCTTCCTTGAGGTGTGGTGATGCTGTTCCAATGTTTACTTTGCCTTGAGACACCTTGAATCGAGCTGTGGAACTTCAACTGCAAAAATGAGAAAGTGAAAATGGTGGAACTTGTTAGAGGAATTACAGGTCGTGTTTCAGGTCTTGCTTAGCTTGCATTGATGCTAGGGAATGTGTTTGATAAGCTTTGGTCAAGAAATCATGCAAGGAATGAGAGATGATGTTCAATCTGCAGGCCCTGCCCTGTTTCTGCAGTTTGAGAGTGATTATGGCAATGGAGAGGTATTGGAGGTCTTAGGGTCGTGTGCTAGCTCAGTTGGGATGTCTTGAATGTGTTTTCAAAAATTTCTTAAGGGTTTGCAAGCTGATATCAAAGTTGTGTTGTACAATGCAATGTTTCTTAGCACTTAAGCAAGAAAAGGTCAAGTTGGTGTTTAGGCAGCTAGAGGCCCCCATAACATGCTGCATAACTCAGTCTTGATCAGTGTGATTAATCCCTAAACTTGTGCCAAAGAGATCTTAACTATACTTCTTGGATTTTCAATTGGACATAAAGCTTGCTTTTTCAAAAATGGATAAAGTGCTTTATCTATTTTGGGATTAATCTACTATGCAATGCTTGAATCCATAGAACATGGTCTTGGCACAAAGAGTTTGCATTAAATTTATGAGTGTTGGATGGTTTAAGGACCTGTAATCAAGATATGCAAGCTGAGATTGAAAATGCCTAGTGTTATGAACATGTAAATTGACCAATTCAAAAGTGAGTTTTTGCCAAATTGTGAAATTCGATTCTCTCAAGTTATGAGGTTGTTTGATGATTTCTTGGACATTTTGGAAAGCTTGGAATGTGTTCTACAATCCATCTTTGAAATTCAAATTGAAATTCCAAGTGGAAGTGTATGGAAAATGGCCTTGAAGTTGGGTAGAAAACCTTGTCAAAATAGGTTAAAATTTCACTAAGTTAAGAATGGTTTAGTACCCTTATTCAAAAAATTGTAACTTGAGATACAAGCCTCATTTGGGAAAACTTTGTGAATAAAAGTTGTAGATTATGCAACAAGCTACAACTTTCATGTTTTGACTTTTGTTTTAATCCAAATAGATCTTGGTGAGAAAGTGGGGCAAAGTTGGGAAAAAATTAGGGTTTTTCATAACTTAGAAAAATTCTAAGTTATGAAAAATTCTCATTTCTAACCCTAATTTGCATTTTTTGATTTCTTGGTGAACAAGTTTCATGATTTGGCATGTTTTGATGAAAAATGAATCTTGACTCTTGATTTTGACCAAAAAGTCAAAGTTTGACTTTTCAGTATACAGTCAAAATTGATCAATTGACTGGGAAATTCAACTGTCAATCTTGTGTACTTGGGATCTTTTGAGTTTGTTGAGCATGTCAAGATAATTCCATGGGGTCCTTGAGTCCATATGTGAGCTTGGTTTGCCATTGGTTGGGTCAAACAGTCAAAAATTGCCTTTGTGCAGTCAAAACCCTAAAAATGACCATTTTGCCCTTTTGGTGATCTGATCAAATTTCTTGTGGAATTGTGATCCAAATTTGATCAAATGGTCCATATGAGTTAATAATGTTGATGTGGGTCAATTTTCATGAGGTTTGACTGTCAATTGGCCACAGTTGACTTTTTCCCCAATACAGTTGATTTCTAGGTCAACTGTCCAATTGACTGGGCAAAACTTGGAATCAAGACTTGAAACTTGATGTGGATAAACTTGGGAGTCCAATATGAAGCAAGAAAGTCGTCTTAGGCATTTTAGGTCAAAACATCTTTGTGCAAACACAAACCCTAATTTGGGTCAACAGTGCAAGGAGAAGACTTGAGCAGATGAAACCCTAACTGGATCTTGAGCTTCAAGGGCTTTGTGGTGAGAAATCAATGAAAAATGGGAGGGAAAATTTTGGGGTACAACAACCATTATTACCAGTAAATAGAGGTAATTCATCATCATGTAAATTCCCTGCAACTTCGCATTATCAACGAGAATTCACAATAATAATCACAACAGCACAACAACTCAACATAAATCAACATTGGCCATAAGCCTATCACATCAATCAACGATTCAGTCATTAACATAATCAAACGACAACTTAACAATAATTCACACAACATGATTAACAACCAAAACACAGCATGTACGGGCAAAAGGAATAGGGAAGTACGTTCCCCTCGACATGCACAACAACTAGGACAATATGACAACTAATATATACTCCTCGACACGCACTAAGAAAATAGGGCAACGACCGACCTATGCTCCTCGACACGTCCTGCAACCTAATTCTTCTCAAAAAATCTAACGCATCATTCCCCAACACGCCTCATAGCCTAAAACGCCGCTTGATACCTACTACTTCAGTATCCTCCCGGACCACTAATTCGGCCAACAACACATGCACAATGCAAAGTCCTAACGGCTATACCACTATAATTCATAACTTCCGACCATCCGCTCAGAATAACACAATAGCGGGCAACTACATTCCCATCGACAGATTCGTTCATTATACAAGACTGACTACAACAATAATTCCTAACATCATAACGACCATACCCTCATAACGACCACAACAATCTAAAAAGCACAACAAAAAGCAATAATATACACTAACCTACTCATCAATTAGACCGGGCAGTCACACAGTAAACTCAAAATGTCCGCAACACATAACCGGGCAACTTCCTAAAACAGATTTATTAAACGGTCATACGGTCCTTTCTAATGGCCATAACATGAATAAGCGGACAACTTCGATAGCAATTCAGAAACATCCACACATAACAATCATAAAACAACCAACTCCCACGTAATACACATCATAGGTCCCATTACAAGGTTAGAACCCCACCCTTACCTGGATTGAAAGTCGCTCAACCAAAGTCTCTAGCCGACGGCTTTGCTTCGCTCTTCCCGACACCGGGCAGCTTGCTTCTCTCTCCGTGTAACTCTTCTGGGAAACGTACATGGCTTCTTATTCTCCAACTAAAAAAAATCCTTGTGTCAGCTTAGTCTTATATATCAATCCTCTTGGGCCTAACCTGCACCCCCACTTTACTACTTCTAACCAATAGTATAAGTTCAACATTATTTCATATGTTCCCTTTAATTCCACATTATAATTATTATTAATCAACTAATTAATTAATTAATAATAATCTAACAACTCACACCGATAATTCTTAACATCTCGCAACTTCACAAATAATACAAAAATAATTTAATTAAATAAATAATTAAATTACGGGCGTGGGTCACCGTACAGTCGTAGAAGGTAACTTGTAAGATATTTTAACAATTATCATAAGGGACTAAGATCGTTTACCGAAGGAAGCATTGAAGGGTCATCGAGGGACTACAATCTTTTAATCGAGGGTCTTTGCTAAAACATCTCACATTCAAGGGACATGAATGTTTATATCCGAGGCAACAAGTGTGGGTTACCCTAGAGGTGCATGTGTGCAAAGTGTGTTGATTTCATGTATATTATGTTAGATTATGGTTTTGCTAGGTTTGATTTTAAGTCTTGTCATGCAATCCCTAACTACTAACAATAATAAGGAAAGCGGTAAATTATAAAGTTTAAATGTCCTACGCTATTACAGCGCTTTGGGAAGAAAGCAATAAAGCCCTAATTATCTATTACAAACCCTTGAACATGAATAATAATAGAATGTACAAAATGTAAAGAGGAAGAAAGAAATTGTTTGTAGGGTGTTTGATGGAGAAAATGGTTTTATAGTTAACCTAATTAGACTAATTGATTTTATTTACAAAAGAAATTAATTTATTATTTAAAAAATCTAAATTAATTAAAATAAAAAAACGAAACCTAAGTCTAAAATAACTTGTTTAGAAAATAATTTGAGGGTTAATGTTAATTTAGAAAAATGTTTTAAGGAATGGAAAATAAGAAAAATCTAATTTAAATATTAACAAAAATAAAACACGTGTTTAAATTAAAATATTTTTAATTTAATTGTTTTAAGAAAATATATTTTTATATTTTGGGGTTAAATAAATAAATAAATGAAATATAATAAAAGTTGAGTCTGAGTGTAAAAAAGGTAAAATGGGTGTAAAGTAGCAAAAAAACACTAGGCCCAAGTTTGTATTTTGTTTAAATCAGAAATAAAAAAAATGTATATGAGCCTAAGCGTGTGTAAGAAAAAAGGGGGTGAGAATTCAAAAACAATTCAGGCCCATAATAGAAATCCAACGCCTGTATGGATCAGGTGTGGCCAGCCCTTTGGAGGTGCATCATGCATTTTGCTTTGTGGAGCGTTTGATTTGATTTCCTGTCAGATGGATGGTATGGATCAGGGGTATAACGCGCATGTCTTGGGCTTTCCTGCACAGAATCTGAAAGAAACAAATATGAAAGAAATAAAAGGGTACCACTGGGGCTCGAACCCAGGTCCCTATAGGGTAATGCCTTATACGCGTGTGCTCTGCCACTAGGGCGGCTATTACATCTGGTAGTAATACAACTTTCACTAAATATAAAATAACCCAATTCTGAATTTGAAAATGACTTCATCTTCAACCTTGCGTGCATAGAGAAGAACACCACCATGGCCAAAACTGTAACTTCTTCATTTCTCAACCATTTTCAAAATTATAAATATGAAAGTTGTTCCATTTTCACCACGAATTCAACCATATAAATAACTAAAGCTATAAATCAAAGATGAACATGAATTTTGTTTGGTACCAAATAAAACCTAATTTTTTCAAAAAGTTTAACATCAAAATTCACATCACTCAGGCAAGATAAATGAAAACCAAAGGCATGGTTAGCTTCAGGGCAATGATGTCTATATTTTTCATTCACAAAGTAACCATTAATGATGCATGTAGAGAGAGTTCAAAGTTGAGAATACTTACCTCAAAATTGGGAATCATTTATGGATTTTGAGAACCCTTGGGAGTGTGGTGATTATCTGGATAGGTTCATTGGATTCCTAGGAAGCTAATGCAACTCTTACTTTATGCTGAAAGTGCCGGAGAAGGCAAGTTACAGGTTTGAATATTTGGAAATGGAGGATGATGAAGATGAAGTTACAGTGCTGAAACATGGATGGGGATGAGTTATATATGAGGTATGGAAGCTTTATGATTGATTAAAAGTGAAAACGCATGAGTGGATTGTGAGATTGGTGTTCAAAGTCAGAAATGACAAGTTATGGAGATTTTTGTGCAAATTCTGGTTTAAGGGAGTTTGATAGGGTTATAGGGCTTGTAAACTCGTCCCTTGGATTTCAAGTGACTCTGTTATTTATAGAGGGAAGGTTTTGAAGGCCATAACAATCAGAAATCAAGAATCCCATGTTATGGCTATGTGACTTGATTTTGAAGTAAACTTGAAATTCATGGTTTCAATGTGAAGTACAAGGGCTTGTAGGGTGGTTAATAGGTTGTAGATGGTTGATTCTTGGCTTTGACATTGTGTATGCTCAGAAGAAACAAGTGCAAGGCTCAAGGAGAGTGGACTTTGTGATTAAAGCCACTTTTCCAAAACGGAAGTCTTGACTTTCTTCCCTAAATGGAATGATCACTTGGAAAATGACTCAAATGCTTGGATAATGGCTCAATCAGTTGTGTAAACATCTGATTATGGATAAATATGCAAGTTAGAAGCCTGCAAAGCAAGATTTATGCAGCATGGCTTGAGATTTGTTCAAGTGTTCTTCATGAAAATGGCCTATAATTCAAGAATGGATGTCCAACTTCTTCTCTTTGTCTCTCCTAGTTCAAGTATGATCTCTTAAAGTTCTTAGACATTTTGGAAAGCTTGAAACATTTTCTACAACCTTCATGTTGAATACTTTAGCTAAATTAACTTGGAACTTGGTGAAAAATTGCTAAGAAGTTGGGACAAAAAATCTGCCTAACTTGATGAAAATTTCACTAAGTGTTTTTGATAAAAAGTCATGACTTCATGAGCCTATATCTTCAAATACAAGAATTTTTTAGACATCAACCCTAAGGGACAAGGTTGTAGAATTCATCAAGATCTACAACTTTCATGTTTAAAGTTTTGACGGAGTCTGCCCTAGCTGTTCGACTACATTGTAGTCACTTCTCTTTATAATTTTCAGAATTTCTTCCATCTCCTTTTGGGAGGCTTCAGGTATAGATACTGATTGTGCCTTCATCCGGACAGGCTCAACCATAATTCCTTTTACCCGAGTCTCGGTCGACTCAGTGGTATGAGTGTCAGTAGGGGTAACCATAAGGATTGTAGTAGTAGTGTCAACAGGAATAGAAACAAGGATGATCACAGGACCAATAATAGTCTTCGGAGGAGCAATCTAGGGAGAGAATACTTTGCCACTTCGGGTTATCTTGTTGGTTCCTGCAATGTTACCGATGTCGGGGTCATCCTTCTCAAAAATTGAGTCTTCATCAGCCAACCAATCTTGCTTGACACTGTGATAGTAGACGTTGCCCCCATGATTCCATGGGACATTTTTATCTGATGAGTACGGGATGGGTCCAGGCATAGTAGTTATCAGTGGAGCCACTTTAGGAACTGATGTAATCCTAACGGGTCTTTTGGTGGAAACCCTGGAATGATTAATGGAAATGGTTACTATTGAAACACCATTGTAAGAAATGGTTGGAACGAGAGTTTTTTCAAACAAAATCTCTTTGTCATCCATTAGGCGTTGAACACCTGCTTTTAACAAATGACAGCCAGTTGGTAGGGATAAACAGAGGTGGCAGCTTTCGCCACAGCCCGAAAATAAACGAGCCCTCAATAGGTTTCTCTTGATAGTTAGGAGAGGAGTAACAAGTTCATCAACAATAGTAACAAACATATCATCTTCAACAGTGTTAACATCACGACCATGCTTGGGCATATGAGCGGTGATAACATTTGGGATCTCAGGATCATCAAATTCAATTTATTTTTCTTTAAGAAGGTCTTGTACCTTGTTTTTCAAAGTCCAACAGTTGTTAGTATCATGGCCTGGACTTTCTGAATGGTAAGCACAACGGGCATTAGGATGGTAGTGAGGAGAGGTGGTGTTGGGATTCTTCGGGGCTTCCTTCAAAGTTACCAGATTAGATCTCAACAAATGTGGCAGGACTTGAGATAGTGTCATATTAATCTGGGTAAATTGTCTTACTGGTCTTTTTGTTCTAGGTTGGTTGCTCCTTTGTTGAGTAGGTGCAAGCTTAGGGATCATGACAACCCCTACCATTAGAAGGAATTCAGTTATTTCTTGATTCCTTTGATGATACACAAAACCAACTACTTACTTCCCAATAAATGGCTTTCTCATGGCACTGGAGGATGTGTCCTTTTGAATCTTCCCACTCTTAATCCCAGCTTCCACTCTTTCTCTGGTCAAGATTAATTCAGTGAAGCCTTCGGATGAGCTTCCAATTAGATGATTAAAGAAAGGATCAGACAGGGTACCCAGAAACATGTCTACTAACTCTCTTTCGGACAGGGGAGGTTGGAATCTTCCTGCTAAGTCCCTCCATTTATGAGCGTAGTCTTTGAAACCTTCACTTGAAACCATAGCCATACTCTGGAGTTGAGTACGGGTGGGAGCAAGGTCTGCGTTGTATTGATACTATTTATAGAAAGCAGCGGCAAGGTCTTCCCAATTATGGATATTGGCCCTCTCTAGTTAATAGAACCAATCTAGCTGAGTCCAGATAGACTGTCTTGAAAGAAGTGTACGCACAAATCTCTGTCAGCAGTGTGAGGTTGTATCTTCCTTACATAAGATCGGAGATACATCTTGGGACACGAAACCTCGTCGTACTTAGCGAACATTGGTGCCTTGAATTTTGGTGGAATAACAATCCCAGACACCAAACCCAACTCTTCAAATTCCAACCCAGACACTTTTTGAATTTCCATTGCACTTAGACGTTCTTCCAAATGTTTGTATTTGTTGTCGACCAGGGGATATTGCTCTTCAGAGTAATCCTCTTCTTCTTCCTCTTCAAATTATAGCTGGGTAGTCGCTTCCTTGCCTTTCCCTTCTTGATTGTCTTTTTCACCAAATGATGTTGCGAAGTCTAAGATCTTTCTGGCTGCCTCCGGGAACCTTCTTCCTAGATTCATAACACTGGTTGCTTTCGTTGCTTTCTTCTTCTTTTCTTTAATCAGCAAAATTTTCAAATCCTTTTGTCCTTTGGCTAGAGTCAAGAACATCTGTTGAAACTGAGCATTCTGTGCCCAGAGGTCTTTTATTGTCTGCTCGAGATCCATCTTACTGAAATAAACAGTAGAATGATGAGGAGACTTGTTGTAAGAAACCTACTTATGTTATGATGAATGGTAGATGCATATGCAATGATTTCAAGGAAATTAGAGATTTAAATTTGCTTTAAACCAAAAAGGAACACACGTTATATTAATAAATCAAAGCTTGAGTACATCATGCCTCTTTTGGGCTTACAAATAAATATAAAAATTCTAAGATAAAAAAGTTGTATGCATCCTCTTTCGTGCTATGTAGTCGTTCAGGCTCCATTCCTCATGAAGTTGCTTAGTGAGTTCCAAAACCTTCTTCTCGCTGGCGTAGAATTGGGCTTCGAAAGTGTCTCGCTCCCCCTTAAGTTATATCCAATCCCTTTGTAAGTCTTCAAGAGAGGTGGGCATGTCAGGATGCAGGATAGTGTATGGAACATCTCCTTCCACAACAGGCTCTATGATAATCGGGAGAATGGAGGGGTAAGGCATTATAAGACTTTGAGCAAGAGCTCGTACCCATTTGAGGTAAGGCTCAAGAGGGATGAAATTCTTCTGCCCCAAATGTCTTGCTATCTACCTTGTTCAACATCCTCCAAGCTTGGATAATCTCTGGTGGTGACCTTGATCGTTGTTCTCGTAGTAGAATACCAAACCTTGAATAAGCATCTCATGTGGGCCATCCCTTCGAGCGTAACCAATCCGTCTTAAGGCTAAACATGGGTTGTAGGTGATACCTCCTCTAATGCCAAGTAAAGGGACATTAGGGAATTCTCCATAACAGTCGATAATAGTAACATTCTCTATAGATCGGGAACACCAATGAATATATGAATGTTTGAGTGTCATCAACCTATGTGACCAAATTGAACCTTGCTCGGTCTTAAATACAGATTGGGGAAGATGCGAAATAAACCATCTTTCCAAAATAGGAGTACAACACATAAGGATACATCTTTTCCTCATAGTGCGGGTGTGAAAAGAATGTAGGATGTCCCCTAACAAAGTAGGCACCGGGTTACAAGACATGAAGATTTTGATGGTGTTCACATCTATGAGTTGGTCAGTATTTGGAAACAAAACCATCCCATAGATGAGGAGAGCCGCAATTTCTTCAAAATCTTGCAAATCCAAAGAGTTCCAACAATTTTGGGCTTTCTCAAACAAGAACTTTGCTAAGAAACCTTTGACACCACTCCTTATTTCCCAATTAGTTGTGATATCAGATGATTGCAAGTGTAGGGCTTGAGCAATCTCTTCTAGATTTGGATCTCTTTCCGTACCGTTGAAGGGTAGTTGATTGAGAATGGGAATCCTCAAGAGTTAGGAGAATTCTTCCAAAGTTGGCACAAGTTGATAATCGGGAAATGTGAAGCAATGATGTAGAGGATCAAAGAAATGGAAGAGCACCTTCATCATGTCTTCATTAGTGTTGGAGGTAACCAAGTTTAGAAGGCGACCATGTCTCTCGGTAAATGGAGAGTTTTCAGGAATCCTTGATGCTAGCTCTTTAAGTTAAGGAGGGATCCTTACAAGATTGACTTGAATGGTTTTCCTGCGAATAGAATCCATGTCCTACAAACCAGAACAAAGATAAATCCTAAGATCCTTGAAATGGTTAGTGAATATGAGTATGATGTTATGATGTTTATGATGTTATGTACAAGTATATATATACAAACAAAGCAAACAAGTCCTTAGGTTTAGGCTTGCATGAAGTCTCATAGGTAAGTACCCTCTTGAAGTTTAGTTGGCTCAAACCTGTCCTAGTAATAGTAACCAGGTTCTAAGGAGCTCAATATCACTGGTTTGTGTCCTTGGGCATTGTTTCAACACAAGCCTCTTTAATGGTGACCGAAATATCCCAAAAAAATAAACCTCAAGGAGCGTGGTATCGAGTATCTACCAACTTCGGACTGCATCAAAGTCGATTATCTCACTACGTCCTAATGGCCAAGTTGGTCAAGTAAAGATTCTAGAAGTTAGTTAGTGCTTCATGACATCACTCAACGGTCCCGTATTCTCCTTGACTACTCAAGGGCTACTGGTACCCATAAATATGTCGCACTAACGTAGCTAATGCTTAGACCATATCAATATACCCCGCACAATTTCCACCATGTATTGCTACTTACCTATAAGGTATCCCAAATCCAGGTAGAGGATTCAAACCCAAACAAAGAACCATAATATAAAGCATACAAGTCAAACAATGAAAGCAAGTAAATGTGATCTAACCCTAATGTAACCCCACTTTTAAAATTTTCCCCAACAGAGTCGCCAGTTCTGTGATATGGTGGGAGAACTAACTTAGTTATTTTGTGTTTGATCATAAATTTTGCGGTTAGCAAGAGTCGCCACCGAATTTTCTTTTATCCAAAAGGAAAGGTGAAAAAGCACGGGAAAGACCTTTGAGATGTTTTCTTGAGTTCGGGGGGTAGATTATGAAAATGGAAGGTATTAGCACCCTTTTCATCCATGGTTTTCCATGGGCTCTTAGTTACTTGCTAGATCACTTGCTTTTGTTAGAAAATATGCTTTGTGTGGTTTTTTGAAAGTATTTTAAAAAGGCGCCATCGTTTAGGCGAACTTTGTAATGATTCTCGTTCGTAAGAATGTATACAAAATGTTTGATCTTTTGAAAATGTTTTCAAGTTTGAAATATGTTTTAAAAGTGTTGTTGTTTGTTTTGAACATAGCAAGGATGTTTTTGTTTTGAAATGGAGCAAGTAACTAGGAACATTCTACCTACTCAAAAGTATTTCATGTTCATTTACTCTTTCCTTTGACATTGTTATCTTACCATTGATTTGGTAAGTAACCCTATCTTTGGATGTAAAAGGGACGGATGTGGGTCGTCGTATAACCATGATTAGCAATGTTGTAAAGTATCTTAACATTTTTTAGGGACTAAGATCATTTTTGAAAGGCAACATAGATAGCGTCATGGAGGGACTATGATCTTGCATTTTACTTGTTTTTGCTAAGATACCTCACATACATAATATGGTCATTTTTGTAAGGCAACAAAGTGGATTTACCCTAAGGGTGTTTGTGTGAAAGTGTATTAATTTACATGCTTGATTTGTCTTTGATTAGGGTTTTATATTTATTGGTTTTAATCTTTTCATACAAAATCCTAACTACTAGCATATGTATATAAAGCGATAAATTGCGAAAATTAAAATTACTACGCTATTACATCATTTAGGGGAGGGGGTGTACAAATTACAAATGGAGAATTGCAAGAAATTAAATCTAAATAATTATTACAACCATATTGAATTTCAATAAATGTACAAAAATAAAGATAAAAATGTAAAAAGAAATGTGATTTTTGTTTGTTTTTTTTTCTTCATGAAAAGGGTTTTTTGACCTAATTAATTAAAATAAAATAATTAACTAAAAGAAAAATAAGAGAATTAATATTAAGTTAGTAGAATAAATTAATTTAAAGAAAACAAGTTTTTTAGGGTTTTGGTGAATTTAATTAAATTAGTAAACAAAAATAATTAAATAAATAAAAAAAACCTAAATTCTAAATTGATTTTAATTTACAAAATAATATAATAATAATTAAAATTAAATTATCTAAGTATTAAAATAAAGGAATTAATTAAAGAAATTTTTTTGTTCTTTTATAAATATAAATAATAAAATATAAATATTTTTTGGATTTTTTGTATTAATGAAAAAAATAATCATAATAATATTAATAATAATATTCATAATAATAATAAATGAAAGATAAAAAAGAAAAATAAAATAAAATAAAAAATAAAGTCAGGGGGGCTGATAAGTGAAAATAGGGCGTATTGTAATAAAAAAAGGTCAGGCCCAAACTGTTGGCCCAGGCGCTGCAAAAACAGAAAAGTGTCAAGAAAAAAATGGAAAAAAATGCAAAAGGTCACGATGGGGCTTGAACCCAGGACCTAAGGGTGACAGGCGCGCGCGTTAACCACTGGGGTGGTGATACATCTGTTAACTTAAACAAAACAACAAATATATAATATAAGTCTTGCCCTAAATGTACTTCATCTTCAACCTCCAGCCAGAATCCCTGCAACTTATTCGTTTCTCAACCATTTGCAAAAATGTAAACATGAAAGTTGTGTAAAATTTTATCACGATTCCAAAAATGTAAATAACTAAAGCTATAGATCAAAGATGAATGAGAATTTCTAATGGTACCAAATTCTGACCTAACTTTTCTAGGATGTTCAGATTCAAAATTCTAACTACTCAAGTAATATAAATAAAATCTAAAGACATGGTTAGTTTCAGGGCTATGATATCTCCATTTTATCTTCACAAATGGAAAACAAATGATGCCTATATGAAGAGTTCAAAAGTCATAAAACTCACCTTGAAAATGGAATTCGTGTTTTGAGTTTGAGCTTGTTTCAAGGTGTTGCAAGGATCAGGTTAGCTTCCTTGAGGTCCTAGGAAGCTAATGCAATGTTTAGCTTGGTTGGAGAGTGGCTGAAATGGTCTGGAGAAGTCCAACTGTGAGGCTCTGTTTTTAAACTTGGAAATGGAGGAAGATGGTGTTACAGTCGTGTAACAGGGACAGGGATGACTTGTGTATGATGCTTGGAAGCTTTTGGAAGCAAAAGGCCAAGAAACGCACAAGTAGTTTTTGATTTTGGGATTTCTGGCCAGAATATGCAACAATGGAAGTATGAGATGCAATTCTGAGTTCTTGTGAGTTTTAAGGCTTGTATATGCGTGTGTTTTCTTGCAAATGACTTGTGTATCTATAAGCAAAAGGTTGGAGAGGTTTTGCACAAAGGATTTCTGAGTTATAGAGTTATGGCTATGTTGCTTGATTTTGAAGAAAAGTGAAAGTATGGTTCCAAGATGAAGTACAAGCATGGGCTCAGTGATTGTAAGACTTGAGACAAACTTCTCTTGAGTTATAGGACGTGTATGATCATAAGAAAACAATTTCAAGGCTTAAGAACAAGTGTTGTGCATAAAACTACTTTTTCAAAATGGCATTGTGCACTTTCTTCCTAAAATGGACATAAAGCATGTGCATTGCATTGAATGCTTGAGTTGAGGCCTCTAATATCTGTGCAAGCATTTAATTATGGAGTGCCTAACACTTTTGAGGCTTGCAAAGCAAATATTTTGCAGCATAGGTTTGAGATTTGAATTTTGTTCATCACAAAATTTGCCTTGTAAAACAACTTGAAACCCCAACTTCTGACCTTCGATTCTCCTTGCTCACAAATGACCTCAAGGAGTTCTTGGACATTTTGGAAAGCTTGTAATGTGCTATACAACCCCTGTTTGAATCACTTTTGCAAAATCTAAATGTAACTAGGTGAAACTTGGGTCAGAAGTTAGGTCAAAATCCTGTCAAAAAATGTTCAAAATTTCACTAAGTGTTTAGTTTCATGACCATGACTTCATGGATTAATAACTTGAGATCCAAGAATTTCTAGGAGAAGTTGTGTAAAGCAATGTTTTATATATCATGTATATCTACAACTTTCATGTTGAAAGTTTCTTTTGAATCATCTTGCATCATGGTGAAAAATTGGCTCAAAGTTATGAAAAAACATGAAGTTTTCAACACTTGGAAAAATTTCTAAGTTTGAAAACTTTGACTTTTCAAAATGAAATCTTGACTTTTTGATTTCTTGATGAATAAGTTTCATATTTTGACATGTTTTGATGAATTGTGATCTTTGACACTTGATTTTGACCCAAAAGTCAAAGTTTGACTTTTCAGTGTACAGTTGACTTTTGATCAGTTGACTGAAAATCCACTATCAATCCAATTGATCTTGAGAAATGTTTTGAGTCATACAATTAGGTCAAAATGGTGCAATTGAACTCTTAATATCATGCCTCAAACCAATTAACCATTTTCTAGGTCAAAAATCAGAAATTGCCCTTTCTCTGTCAAAACCCTAATTTTGACCATTTTGCCCTTTTGATGATTTGATCAAATTTCTTGAGGAATTGTGGTACAAACTTGATCAAATGATACCTATGAGTTTATAATGTTGATATGGGTCAAAAATTATGAAGTTTGACTGTAAATTGGCCACAATTGACTTTTTCTCTAATACAGCTGATTTTTAGGTCAACTGCTCAATTGACTGAGCAAAAATGTGATTAAAGGCTTGAAATTTGACATGAGTAATCTTGGGGGTCCATAATTATCCATTAAAGTCATATGAGACATTGAAAATTCAATTATCCTTGGGCAATCTAAAACCCTAATTTCAGTCATCAGTGCTTAAGGAGGTGTCTTGAGCTGATCAATCCTTGTGCAGTCTTGAACCAAAGGAGATCTTATGGGAAAATACTTGATAAATGAGAGGGGAAATTTTGGGGTACAACAACTTCCCCTGTTAAATCTTCTTAAACCTGGAGAGTTAGATTGGCGGATCTGCCATTCATGACTTGAAGGTGAAAGATGATTGGACACTAGAGTGCCAAGAAATTTGCACTCGATGATGTGGTGGTTGATGGTGTAGGAAATGGGCTTAAAGATACCATTTGGAGATATGATGGAAAGTTGTTGGAGATGGGCTTACAAATTCCATTAAAAAATGATTGTTGGCAGGAATGGAAGAAGTGTCAGAATAAATCTCTGGTTGATTTATACTGAAATAATGGATGTGTTGGGTTGAGTACCAAAATAATATCCATAAATGGATTGTATTTGACTCGTATTTGAAAGCTAAAAATTGAATGAGTATCAGAATGGCGTCCGTATCTAGAGCGTATTTGAACTGTATCTGAAAGCCGAATCCAAATGAGTACCAGAATAGCATCCGTATCTGGAGCGTATCTAAAAGCTGAAACTGAATGAGTATCAAAATGGCGTCCGCATCTGGAGCGTATCTGAACTGTATCTGAAAGCTGAATCTGAATGAGTATCAGAATGGCATCCATATTTGGAGCGTATCTGAACTGTATCTGAAAGCTGAATCTGAATGAGTATCAAAATGGCGTCCGTATTTGGAGCGTATCTGAACTGTATCTGAAAGCTGAATATGAATGAGTATCAGAATGGCGTCCGTACCTGGAGCGTATCTGAACTGTATCTGAAATCTGAATGAGTATCATAATGGTGTCTGTATCTAGAGCATATCTAAACTGTATTTGAAAGCTGAATGAGAATGAGTATCCGAATGGCGTCCGTATCTGGAGCGTATCTGAACTGTATATGAAAGAGTGTATGAGAAGAAGCCTGTGTAGGATTGCTTCAGCTGGTTGTGTAGATAATTGTCTTGGCTTGTTTCAGGTATCAATCTATGACCTCTTGCAAATTGTTGATGATAGCCATCTGCTGACTGATCTTTCCTGAAAGATTAGTTGTATGCAATGTCATGATGTATGAAATGCATTATACAATGATGTTCTAACAAATGAATTAAATTATGTTGTATGTATTCGTGTTGTCAATGTTATGACGTATGAAAGCAATGTATGGGCATGTAAGCTATTCTTCTGTAATACTGTTGGATTAGGGAAAATAAATCCCTGACTGCTGTTGGGGACGTGGAATGTAAGTCTTCATGTTTTGAAGTGCTGATGAGTTGATGAGCTTCTATTTGTTAGAGAAACAAACTCTGTTGTAATGGAAACATCATGTATTGCTTGTGAAATCCTATTGGGGAATCCCGAGAAATTGGGTGACTTCTACTGGGGAGTGATAACTGGAAGTTTTGTTCCGCCGGGGATGTCAGAGAGCTTGATATCATTAAGCTGCACACTGTGGGGATTTTATAGTCTAAAGATATTATCCTATTTCTTAAAGCCATTAGTGATTGTCTTTTTATTTTTTGTTCATTTGTAACCAGTAGTTACATTTAAATGCATATGTTCAAAAATAAATCATTGGACGTTTTTGTAAACAAAACACAGGAATAAATAAAAACAGATAGTTTTGCACTTTCAAAGGGGTATCTTTGTATTAACTTGAATAAGTCTTTTTTGTACAATGAGACGAACATTCTATTAAGAGAATGTCGTCGTAAAAAATTAAAATTTGATACAAAGAAAAGATAGCTATGTGGAATAATCCCATGGGGTTCCCATTCTGCTACAACCTTTGTGTCTTTGAGCGTCTTGTCCACTTGCTGCCTTGTCGGAAGTTGATTGGATTGATCAGAATCACTGAGTTTGTCAATCGAAGCTAAAGGTTGTCTGTAAGGTGATCCAACGGGACATAATCATACGCTTTAATTCCCTAACTTTTTCCTGGACCGCCCTTTCGGGTTTTCAGTCCACCGGGATACCCCTTTTTGCCCAAGTCGCCCTTTCGGGTTTTCAACTTGCCGGGTGTACAGATTTTTTTGTTTTATCCCTAATTTTTTCCCGAACCTTTTGGTTTTCCAGGATGCCCTTGTTTTTCCTAGGCGTGTCAACCTAGCGGGTCTCTTATGCGTAGTATCTTTTGACTATGTCCGCATTCACAGGGTGTGGCAGGTCGTCACCATCCATAATGGTTAAGATCATTGCTCCACCAGAGAATATGCTTTTGATCTAAAATGTTCCTTCAAATGTAGGAGTCCATTTACCCCTGGGACCACCCTGCGGAAGTATGATGCGCTTGATCACCAGATCCCTGACTTGATATACCTGACGTCTGACTTTTTTGTTAAAGGCTTTAATCATGTGTTTTTGGTACATCTGGCCATGACAGACAGCCGTGAGCCTTTTCTCATCAATTAGGTTCAACTGGTTAAGTCGATTCTGGATCCAATCCTCTTCATTCAACCCCACGTCCTTTATGATTCTCAAAGAAGGGATCTGGACCTCAATAGGCAAGACAACTTCCATGCTGCATACCAGAGAGTAAGGTGTTGCCCCGATTGATGTGCGCGCTGTGGTACGTTAACAGTGGAGAGAGAATGGTAGAATCTCATGCCAGTCTTTGTAGGTTACTGTAATTTTTTGTATGATCTTTTTGATATTCTTATTTGTAGCTTCGACAATGCCATTCATCTTTGGACGGTAAGGGGAAGAATTATGGTGCAAGATCTTGAATTGCACGCTCAGTGCAGTGATCATAGTATTGTTGAGATTCGTACCATTGTTTGTGATGATTCTCTCTGGGATACCATACTGACATATGAGATTCTGTTTGATGAAACGGGCCACGACATTCTTGGTAACGGAAGCGAAAGAAGCTGCCTTAACCCACTTCGTGAAATAATCAATGGCCACCAAGATGAAGCAGTACCCATTAGAAGCCGTAGGTTTTATTTCCCCAATCATATCGATTCCCTACATTGCGAATGGCCAGGGAGCAGTCAGGACATTCAGAGGAACTGGAGGTATATGCATTTTGTCAGCATAGATCTGACACTTATGACAGGTTCGTGAATGTTGATAGCAATCTGCTTCCATTGTAGACCAGTAATACCCTGCCCGTAGGATCTTCTTAGCCATCGTATGTCCACTGGAATGGGTGCCAAAAGTGACTTCATGTAGATCAACCATGATCTTTTCTGCCTAAACCTTGTCTATGCAATGAAGCAACAGAGTTGTGGTTGCGTTTATAGAGGATGCCATTACTGATGAAGAACTTAGTAGAGAATCTCCTTAAGAACTTCTTATCATTAACTGAAGCTCCTTCCGGATACTCTTGAGCATCGAAGTACCTCTTGACTTCATGGAACCAAGTCCGGTCCACTACTTCTTCAGTATTGATCTCGTGACAATAAGCTGGTTCATCCATTCGTTCAATGGTGATCCGGGGAGCCTCGTTACCCCACTTGAGTTTAAACATGGATGACATTGTGGCTAGTGCATCTGCTAGTTGATTTTCCTCTCATGGAAAATGCTTAAAGGTAATTTCCTCGAAATGTGGGATTAACGTCAACACGTGTTCTTTGTAGGGGATGAAGTTAGGGTGTTTAGTGTCCCATTCTCCTTTGATCTAGCTGATAACTAAGGCTGAATCTCCGAATACACTTAAGGACTTGATCCCCAAATCTATGGCAGCTTTGAGACAAAAAATACACGCTTCATATTATGCCATGTTATTTGTACAGTTGAAGCAGAGTCTTAAAGTTAAGGGAGTGTGACATCCTTCAGGGGATGTGAGTACAACACCTATGCCATTGCCGAGTGCGTTGGATGCCCCATCAAAACCCAGGGTTCATCGAGATCCTTGTTCAGGTCCGTCATATGGTCTGAATTCTTCAGAGTTGTTTACCATCATGATGTCTTCATCCTGGAATTCGAACTTCATGGACTGATAGTCATCCACAACTTGATGAGCAAGGCGATCGGCTAGCACACTTCCCTTTATTGCTTTTTGGGTAGTGTACTGAATGTCGTATTCTGTTAGGATTATCTGCCATCTTACTATTCTCCCAGAGAGGGCAGGTTTCTCGAATATGTATTTTTATTGGATCCATCTTGGATATCAATAAGGTAGTATGGGTTAGCATATACTGTCTTAGCCGACGAGCAGCCCATGCCAGAGCGCAACAATTTTTCTCGAGCAGTGAATATCTTGTTTCACAGTCGATAAACTTTTTGCTCATGTAATAAATAGCATGCTCTTTTCGGCCAGACTCGTCATGCTGCTCCATCACACACCCCATTGAATTTTCCAAAAAGGTTAGATACATGATCAATGGTCTTCCCTCGACGGGTGGCATCAAAACAGGAGGCTCTTGTTGGTACTCTTTGATCTTGTCGAAGGCAGTTTGGCATTCATCATTCCATTTGACTACTTGATCTTTCTTCAGTAACTTGAAGAATTGTTCTCAAGTAACAGTTAAGTGAGAAATGAATCTGGCAATGTAGTTTAGCCGTCCCAAGAATCCTCTGAATTCCTTCTCGGTATGAAGAGCAGGCATTTCTTGTATTGCTTTCACCTTGGCAGGGTCTACTTCGATACCTTTACCGCTGACGAAGAAGCCTAGGAGTTTACCATACCTCACCCCAAATGTGCATTTATTCGGGTTCAACCCCAGCTTGTATTTCTTTAATCTCTCAAACAGTTTCTGTAAATGGTCAAGATGTTCCTCTTTAGTTTGAGATCTGGATATCATGTCGTCCACATAGACCTCTATTTCGTGATGTATCATATCGTGAAATAGAGCTACCATGGCGCGCTGATAGGTTGCCCCAACATTCTTCAACCCGAATGACATAAACTTGTAACAGAATGTGCCCCATTGTGTGACGAAGGTTATTTTCTCCATGTCCTCAGGTGCCATTTTGATCTGGTTGTAGCCTGAGAAACCATCCATAAATGAGAACACTTTATGCTGTGTGGTATTGTCAACCAGAATGTCAATGTGGGGAAGTGGGAAATCATCCTTACGGCTTTCCCTATTCAAATCTCTATAGTCCATGCACATACGTACTTTGTCGTCCTTTTAGGCACTAGAACAACATTGGCTACCCATTGTGGATAGGAGGTAACGGCTAAGAAACTGATGTTGAATTGTTTCATGACTTTAGCCGTAATATTCTCTGACATGTCTGGTCGCATGCGACAGACTTTCTATTTTACCGGAGGGCAGTCTTCTTTTGTTGGTAGACGATGTACCATGATATCAGCATCAAGTCTTGGCATGTCTTTGTACGACTAGGCAAATACCTCAACATAATCATGTAGCAACTGAGTCAGACGCTTTTTGACACTGGGTTCCAGATTGGCACCCACTTTGACTTCTTTCTTGTCATCTTCGATACCTAGGTTAACTGTGTTCATTGGTTCTTTGTGGGGCTGTATGGTCCTCTCTTCTTGTTGTAGTAACCTGGCTAGTTCCCATGGCACTTCACAATCTTCCTCACCTTCGTCTTCGGCTTGGTAGATTAGATTTTCAGAGTCACAGAAGGCCATAACAGAATCGTTACCCATGGGATCCCGAATGGATGTAGATCTGCATTTTGAATGTGAGTGTGTGTAAGAGTATAACTATCTTTGAAAGAAATAAAAATGTATAAAAAGAAAGACAAAGAGCACAAAGTTTGTATGCAAAAACGTCCATGATTCATTGATGACATATGAAAATGAGGTAACAACCCTTACAAATGGACCATTGTGCCTCGGGTAAGACACAAGGTTTTAAAAGTCTGAATTGTTTAATTATTACAGGTCCAACAAAAAATTAAAGAAAATTACTGTTGGATAAAAGTAATTGGGACAAAATCTTTAGCTTCCCAGTTGCTGAGTCCTCAATTGACAGTTGGGAAAATCCATTCCTCCAGGCCGTAGTTATCCTCATCATCATCCCCCACTGCGTTGACTCCGTGGTTGCTGATCTTCAAAGGTGGTCCCCTGGCACGAGCATGACGTACAACTTTCTGGGCTCCTAAAGTGAAACCCAAACCAAATTTGTCAGATTTGTATAGGATATCCGGGAGCTGGCCCTGAATAGTACACCCACCTTCTTCGATCACTGCCTTGGCATCTTTCAAAGACGACATCTTTAGCAGAGGCCTTGTAATCTTCGGGATTTGGGAAACATTCTTGGTTACTACCACGGGTTGTGGGACTTCCTCGAAATGCTGAAACGGAGTTTCAATGAATTCACCATCCAATTACACGTATATGAAGGAGTTTAAGTGACTGACCATATATTCCTCTTCTCCATGGACAATAATGATTTTCCCCTTGGTCGGGTATTTCAGCATTTGATGTAATGTAGAGGTGACGACACCAGTGTTGTGAATCCATGGTCGGCCCAATAATCAGGAGTAGGAAGGGAGAATGTCCATCATGTAAAAAGTTGAATCAAAGGTTTGAGTTCCAACTTTGAGGGGATGTCCACCTCCCCATGCACCATTCTCTTTAAACCGTCGAAGGCTCTTACCACTATGTTGCTGGGTTTTAAGGTCAAACCTTCACAGTCAAGTCTATCAAGAGCCTTCTTAGGTAGCACATTCAAAGACGAACCGGTATCAACCAAGACATGAGCCAAAGTTGTGCCCCTTCATTCGACAGAGACATGTAATGTCTCATTATGCTTCCTCCCCCTAGGTGTCAGGTCAACATCAGAAAAGCCTAAACCATTATCCGTGGTCAAGCTAGCCACATAGTCTTGGAACTGATCAACAGAGGTTTTTTATGGTACATGGGAAGTTTTAAGAAATTTCACCAAGGCCTTCGCATGAGCCTCAGAGCACAACAATAAAGCCAACATGGAAATCTTTGACGGAGTCTGCCCTAGCTGTTCGACTATGTTGTAGTCGCTTCTCTTTATAATTTTCAGAATTTCTTCCATCTACTTTTGGGAGGCTTCAGGTATAGATACTGATTGCGCATTCATCCGGACAGGCTCAACCATAATGCCTTTGCCCCGAGTCTCGGTTGACTCGGTGGTAGGAGTGTCAGTAGGGGTAACCATAAGGATTGTAGTAGTAGTCTCAACATGAATAGAAACAGGGATGATCACAGGACCAATAATAGTCTTCAGAGGAGAAATCTCGGGAGAAAATACTCTACCACTTCAGGTTATCTTGCTGGTTCCTGCAATGTTGCCGATGTTGGGGCCAGCCTTCTCAAAAATTGAGTCTTCATCAGCCAGCCAATCTTGCTTGATGCCGTGATAGTAGACGTTGCCCCCATAATTCCATGGGACAGTTTTATCTGATGAGTACAGGATTGGTCCAGGCATAGTAATTACAGTGGATCCACTTTAGGAACTGATGTAATCCTAACGGGTCTTTTGGTGGAGACCCTGGAAGGATTGGCGGAAATGGTTACTATTGAAACATCATTGTAAGAAATGGTTGGAACGAGAGTTTTTTCAAACAAAATCTCTTTGTCATCCATTAGGCGTTGAACACCTGCTTTTAACAAATGACAGCAAGTTGGTAGGGATAAATAAAGGTGGAAGCTTTTGTCACATCCCGGAAATAAACCAGCCCTCAATAGGTTCCTCTTGATAGTTAGGAGAGGAGTAACAAGTT
The DNA here is from genome assembly GCA_948472305.1 of Vicia faba. Lineage (NCBI taxonomy): Eukaryota > Viridiplantae > Streptophyta > Magnoliopsida > Fabales > Fabaceae > Vicia > Vicia faba. The sequence continues at coordinate 1,272,088,564 of OX451739.1, forward strand.
CATCAACAACAGTAACAAACATATCATCTTCAACAACGTTAACATCACGACCATGCTTGGGCATAGGAGCGGTGATAACATTTGGGATCTCAGGAGCATAAAATTCAATTTCTTTTGCTTCAATAAGGTCTTGTACCTTGTTTTTCAAAGCCCAACAGTTGTTAGTATCATGCCCTAGACTTTCTGAATGGTAAGCACAACAGGCATTAGGATGGTAGTGAGGAGAGGTGGTGTTGGGATTCTTCAGGGCTTCCTTCAAAGTTACCAGATTAGATCTCAACAAATGTGGCAGGACTTGAGATAGTGTCATATTAATCCAGGTAAATTATCTTACCGGTCTTTTTGTTCTAGGTTGGTTGCTCCTTTGTTGAGTAGGTGCAGGCTTTGGGATCATGACAACCCCTACCATTGGACGATGTTCAGTTCTTTCTTGATTCCTTTGAGGATACACAACACCAACTTCTTTCTTCCCAATAAATGGCTTTCTCATGCCACTGGAGGATATGTCCTTTTGAATCTTCCCACTCTTAATACCATCTTTCACTCTTTCTCCGGTCAAGATTAATTCAGTGAAGCCTGTTGAAGAGCTTCCAATTAGATGATTAAAGAAAGGACCAAATAGGGTACCCAGAAACATGTCTACTAACTCTATTTCGGATAGGGGAGGTTGGACTCTTCCTTCTAAGTACCTCCATTTCTGAGCGTAGTCTTTGAAACCTTCACTTGAAACCATAGTCATACTCTGGAGTTGAGTACGGGTGGGAGCAAGGTCTGCGTTATATTGATACTGTTTATAGAAAGCAGCGACAAGGTCTTCCCAATTATGGATATTGGCCCTCTCTAGTTGATAGAACCAATCTAGCTGAGTCCCAGATAGAATGTCTTGAAAGAAGTGTACCCACAAATCTCTGTCAACAGTGTGAGGTTGTATCTTCCTTACATAAGATCGGAGATGAATCTTGGGACACGAAACTCCGTCGTACTTAGCGAACACTGGTGCCTTGAATTTTGGTGTAATAAAAATCCCAAACACCAACCCCAGCTCTTCAAAGTCCAGCCCGAGCACTTTCTGAATTTCCATTGCACTTAGACGTTCTTCCAGATGTTTGTATTTATCGTCGGTCGGGGGATACTGCTCTTCAGATTAATCCTCTTCTTCTTCCTCTTCAGATTATGGATGGGCAGTCGCTTCCTTTCCTTTCCCTTCTTGATTGTCTTTTTCACCAGACGATGTTGCGAAGTCTAAGATCTTTCTGGCTGCCCCCGGGAACCTTCTTCCTAGATTCAGAACACCGGTTGCTTTCGTTGCTTTCTTCTTCTTTTATTCAATCAGCAAAGTTTTCAAATCCTCCTGTCCTTTGGCTAGAGTCAAGAACATCTGTTGAAACTGAGCATTCTGCACCTGGAGGTCTTTTATTGTTTGCTCGAGATCCATCTTACTGAAATAAACAGTAGAAAGATAAGGAGACTTGTTGTAAGAAACCTGCTTATGTTATGATGAATGGTAGATGCATATGCAATGATTTCAAGGAAATTAGAGATTTAAATTTGCTTTATACCAAAAAGGAACACACGTTATATTAATAAATCAAAGCTTGAGTACATCATGCCTCTTTTAGGCTTACAAAGAAATACAAAAACTCTAAGATGACAAATTTGTACGTATCCTCTTTGGTATGATGTAGGCTTTCAGGCTCCGCTCCTCATGAAGTTGTTTAGTGAGTTCCAAAACCTTCTTCTCGTTGGCGTAGAATTGGGCCTCAAAAGTCTCTCTCTCCCCCTTAAGCTGTATCCAATCCCTTTGTAAGTCTTCAAGAGAGGTGGGCATGTCAGGATGCAGGATAGTGTATGGAACATCTCCTTCCATAATAGACTCTATGATAATCGGGAGAATGGAGGGGTAAGGCATTATAAGACTTTGAGCACGAGCTCATACCCATTTGAGGTAAGGCTTAAGAGGGATGGAATTCTTATTCCCCAATGTCTTGCTATCTACCTTGTTCAACATCCTCTAAGCTCAGATAAATCTCTGGCGGTGAACTTGATCGTCGTTCTCGTAGTCAAATACCAAACCTTGAATAAGCATCTCATGTGGGCCATCCCTTTGGGCGTAACCAAACTGTCTTAAGGCTAAACATGGGTTGTAGGTGATACCTCCTCTAATGCGAAGTAAGGGGACATTAGGGAATTCTCCATAACGGTCGACAATAGTAACATTCTCTATAGATCGGGAACAACAATAAATATCTGAATGTTTGAGTGTCATTAACCTATGTGACCACCTTGAACCTTGCTCGTTCTTCAATACAGATTGGGAAAGATGCGAAATAAACCATCTTGCCAAAAGAGGAGTAAAACATATAAGGATACCTCTTTTCCTCATAGTGCTAGTGTGAAAAGAATGTAGGATGTCCCCTAACAAAGTAGGCACCGGGTTACGAGACATGAAGATTTTGACGGTGTTCACATCTATGAGTTGGTCAGGATTTGGAAAAAAAGCATCCCATAGATGAGGAGAGCCACAATTTCCTTAAAAGCTTGCAAATCCCAAGAGTTCCAACAGTTTTGGGCTTTCTCAAACAAGAACTTTGCTAAGAAACCTTTGACACCACTCATTGTTTCCTAATTAGTTGTGATATCAGATGATTGCAAGTGTAAGGCTTGAGCAATCTCTTATGGCTTTGGATCTCTTTCCGTACCGTTGAAGGGTAATTAATTGAGAATGGAATCCTCAAGAGTTGGGAGAATTCTTCAAAAGTTAGCACAAGTTGATAATCGGGAAATGTGAAACAATGATGTAGAGGATCAAAGAAATGGAAGAGCACCTTCATCATGTCTTCATCAGTGTTGGAGGTAACCAAGTTTAGCAGGCGACCATGTCTCTCAGTAAATGGAGAGTTTTCAGGAATCCTTGATGCTAGCTCTTTAAGTTGAGGAGGGGTCCTTACAAGATTGACTTGAATGGTTTTCCTGCGAATATAATCCATGTCCAACAAAACAGAACAAAGATAAATCTCAAGATCCTTGAAATGGTTAGTGAATATGAGTATGATGTTATGTTGTTTATGATGTTATGTACAAGTATATATATATACAAACAAAGCAAACAAGTCCTTGGGTTTAGGCTTGGATGAATTCTCATAGGTAAGTACCCTCTTGAAGTTTAGTTGGCTCAAACCTGTCCTAGTAATAGTAACCGAGTTCTAAGGAGCTCAATATCACTGGTTTGTTTCCTTGGGAACTATTTCAGTGCAAGCCTCTTTAATGGCGACCTAAATGTCCCAAAAAACCAAACCTCAATGAGTGTAGTATCGAGTATCTACCAACTTCGGACTGCATCAAAGTCGGTCATCTCACTACGTCCTAATGGCCAAGTTGGTCAAGTAAAGGTTCTAGAAGTTAGTTAGTGCTTCATGACATCACTCAGCGGCCCCGTATTCTCCTTGACTACTCAATGGCTACCGGTACCCACAAATATGTCGCACTAACGTAGCTATTGCTTAGACCATGTCGGTATACTCCACATAGTTTCCACAACGTATTGCTACTTACCTATATGGTATCCCAAATTCGGGAAGAGGATTCAAACCCAAACAAAGAACCATAATATAAAGCATACAAGTCAAACAATGAAATAAAGTAAATGTGATCTAACCCTAAGGTAACCCGACTTTTAAAATTTTCCCCAACAGAGTCGCCAGTTCTGTGATACGGTGGGAGAACTGACTTGGTTGTTTTACATTTGATCACAAATGTTGGGATTAGCAAGAGTCGCCACCGACTTTTCTTTTATCCAAAAAGAAAGGTGAAAAAGCACAGGAAATATCTTTGAGATGTTTTCTTGAGTTCGGGGGGTAGATTATGAAAAGGGAAGGTATTAGCACCCTTTTTATCCATAGTTTTTCATGGGCTCTTAGTTACTTGCTAGATCACTTACTTTTGTTTGAAAATATGCTTTGTGTGGTTTTTTGAAAGTATTTTAAAAAGGCGCCATCATTTAGGCGAACTTTGTAATGATTCTCGTTCATAAGAATGTATACAAAATGTTTGATCTTTTGAAAATGTTTTCAAGTTTGAAAGATGTTTTGAAAGTGTTATTGTTTGTTTTGAAAATAGCAAGGATGTTTTTGTTTTGAAATGGAGCAAGTAACTAGGACCATTCTACCTACTCAAAAGTCTTTCATGTTCATTTCCTCTTTCCTTTGACATTGTTATCTTACCATTGATTTGGTAAGTAACCATATCTTTGGATGTAAAAGGGACGGGCGTGGATCATTGTATAACCATGATTAGCAATGTTGTAAGGTATCTTAGTATTTTTTAGGGATTAAGGTCATTTTTGAAAGGCAACATAGATAGCGTCATCGAGGGACTATGATCTTGCATTTTGCTTGTTTTTGCTAAGATACCTCACATACATAATATGGCCATTTTTGTAAGGCAACAAAGTGGGTTTACACTAAGGGTGTTTGTGTGCAAGTGTATTGATTTACATGCTTGATTTGTCTTTGATTAGGGTTTTCTATTTGTTGGTTTTAATCTTTTTCATACAAAACCCTAATTACTAGCATTTGTATATAAAGCGATAAATTGCGAAAATTAAAATTACTACGCTATTACATCATTTAGGGGAGGGGGTGTACAAATTACAAATGGGGAATTGCAAGAAATTAAATCTAAATAATTATTACAACCATATTGAATTTGAATAAATGTACAAAAATAAAGATAAAAATGCAAGAATGTAAATGTAAAAAGAAATGTGATTTTTGTTTGTTTTTTTTTCATGAAAAGGGTTTTTTGACCTAATTAATTAAAATAAAATAATTAACTAAAAGAAAAATAAGAGAATTAATATTAAGTTAGTAGAATAAATTAATTTAAAGAAAACAAGTTTTTTAGGGTTTTGGTGAATTTAATTAAATTAATAAATAAAAATAATTAAATAAAAAAAACCTAAATTCTAAATTGATTTTAATTTACAAAATAATATAATAATAATTAAAATTAAATTATCTAAGTATTAAAAAAAAGAAATTAATTAAAGAAAATGTTTTTGTTCTTTTATAAATATAAATAATAAAATATAAATATTTTTTGGATTTTTTTTATTAATGAAAATAATATAATAATAATAATATTAATAATAATATTCATAATAATAATAAATAAAAGATAAAAAAGTAAAAAGTAAAACAAGTAAAAATAAAGTCAGGGTGTCTGATAAGTGAAAACAGGGAGTATTGTAAGAAAAAAAGGTCTGGCCCAAACTGCTGGCCCAGACACTGCAAAAATAGAAAAGTGTAAAAAAAAATGGAAAAAAATGAAAAAGGTCACGCTAGGGCTTGAACCCAGGACTTAAGGGTGACAGGTGCGCGCTTGAACCCAGATCAAAGATGAATGAGAATTTCTAATGGTACCAAATTCTGACCTAACTTTTTCAGGATGTTCAGATTCAAAATTCTAACTACTCAAGCAATATAAATGAAATCTAAAGACATGATTAGTTTCAGGGCTATGATATCTACATTTTATATTCACAAATGGAAAGCAAATGATGCCTATATGAAGAGTTCAAAAGTCATAAAACTCACCTTGAAAATGGAATTCGTGTTTTGAGTTGGAGCTTGTTTCAATGTGCTACAAGGATCGGGTTAGCTTCCTTGAGGTCCCAGGAAGCTAATGCAATGATTATCTTGGTTGGAGAGTGGCTGAAATGGTCTGGAGAAGTCCAACTATGAGGCTCTATTTTGAACTTGGAAATGGAGGAAGATGGTGTTACAGTCGTGTAATAGGGACAAGGATGGCCTGTGTATGATGCTTGGAAGCTTTTGGAAGCAAAAGGCCAAGAAACGCACAAGTAGTTTTTGATTTTGGGATTTCTGGCCCGAATATGCAACAATGGAAGTATGAGATGCAATTCTGAGTTCTTGTGAGTTTTAAGGCTTATGTATGCGTGTGTTTTCTTTTAAATGACTTGTGTATCTATAAGTAAAAGGTTGGAGAGGTTTTGCACAAAGGATTTCTGAGTTATAGAGTTATGGCTAGGTTGCTTGATTTTGAAGAAAAGTGAAAATATGGTTCCAAGATGAAGTATAAGCATGAGCTCAGTGATTGTAAGGCTTGAGACAAAATTCTCTTGAGTTATAGGACGTGTATGATCAGAAGAAAACAATTTCAAGGCTCAAGAACAAGTTTTGTGCATAAAGCTACTTTTTCAAAATGGCATTGTGCACTTTCTTCCTAAAATGGACATAAAGCATGGGCATTGCATTGAATGCTTGAGTTGAGGCCTCTAATAGCTGTGCAAGCATTTAATTATGGAGTTCCTAACAATTTTGAGGCCTACAAAGCAAATATTATGCAGCACATGTTTGAGATTTGAACTTTGTTCATCACAAAATTTGCCTTGTAAAATAACTTGAAACCCCAACTTCTGACCTTCGATTCTCCTTGCTCACAAATGATCTCAAGAAGTTATATGACATTTTGGAAAGCTTTTAATGTGATATATAACCCCTGTTTGAATCACTTTTGCAAAATCCAAATGTAACTAGGTGAAACTTGGGTCAAAAGTTAGGTTAAAATCCTGACAAAAAATGTTCAAAATTTCACTAAGTGTTTAGTTTCATGACCATGACTTCATGGATTAATAACTTGAGATCCAAGAATTTATAGGATAATTTGTGTAAAGAAATGTTGTAGATCTCATAGAGATCTATAACTTTCATGTTGAAAGTTTCTTTTGAATCATCTTGCATCATGGTGAAAAATTGGCTCAAAGTTGTGAAAAAACATGAAGTTTTCAACACTTAGAAAAATTTCTAAGTTTGAAAACTTTGACTTTTCAAAATGAAATCTTGAATTTTTTATTTCTTGATGAATAATTTTCATATTTTGACATGTTTTGATGAATTGTGATCTTTGACACTTGATTTTGACCAAAAAGTCAAAGTTTGACTTTTCAGTGTACAATTAATTGACTTTTGATCAGTTGACTGAAAATCCACTATCAATCTAATTGATCTTGAACAATGTTTTGAGTCATACCATTAGTTCAAAATGGTGCAATTGAACTCTTAAGATCATGCCTCAAACTAATTAACCATTTTCTAGGTCAAAAATCAGAAATTGCCCTTTCTCAGTCAAAACCCTAATTTTGACCATTTTGCCCTTTTGATGATTTGATCAAATTTCTTGAGGAATTATGGTCCAAACTTGATAAAATGATACCTATGAGTTTATAATGTTGATATGGGTCAAAAATTGTGAAGTTTGACTGTAAATTGGCCATAGTTGACTTTTTCCCCAATACAGTTGATTTTTAGGTCAACTGCTCAATTGACTGAGCAAAAATGTGATTCAAGGCTTGAAACTTGACATGAGTAATATTAGGGGTCCATAATGATCCATTAAATTCATATGAGGCATTGAAAGTTAAATTATCCTTGGGAAATATCAACCCCTAATTTCAGTCATCAATGCTTAAAGAGGTGTCTTGAGTTGATCAATCCTTGTGCAGTCTTGAACCAAAGGAGATCTTGTGAGAAAATACTTGATAAATGAGAGGGAAAATTTTGGGGTACAACAATGTAGAATTCACATCCTTTGGATTAAAGCCACAAGCATAACATAGACCAATAGCATACCAATCATTAATGTGAAAATAAATTACAAGCAAATAAGTATCAAAGAAACCCAAGGTATTAAAACCCAAAGCAAGGTCTTCAATATTGAGCCATGTGCCACATATATCACTTAATACTAACATAACAACACCTACACATAGAAGATTTACTAATACACAAGTAATATAATAATAAGGCAACACAAGGCCTAAAGGTCTTGAAGTATCAAGGCTTCTAATCTTAAGTCCAAGAAGGTCCACAACTCGAATAAGCCAACGATAGTAACCAATAGTCCATAAAGAGCATTAAGTCTTTTAATGATCAATTAAGTTATTAAGTGTCTTCAAAATAAAAAGAAAATCTCAAATGAGTAAAAAATAAATGACATAAAAAATAAATGCTCAAGTGAGCAAAGATAAAATGACATAAAGAAGAATGCTCGAGTGAGAAAAAGGCAAATAATATGAGATGTAAATGCTAAAGATAAAAATTCATAAAGATAAAAGCATAAGATAAAGACATAAAGTAAAGTTCATTGTTAATGAGTTAGAAGTTAGAAGTTAATGGTCGCAAATATGATCAATGATGATTGAATGATGATCTTGGACCAAGAATAATGAAAACTAATTAGAGGATTGATAAAATCAAAATCTTCTAACAACAAGTGTCATAGGTATTGGCCCCAAGATAACCAATCAATCATACTTGGGCATTTATGCATAAAGTTTGAGCCACAAATGATCATTTTCTGAGTCGGGACAAATTTAGCGCTATGTTAAGCAATCGTAAGTGGACTTATGTAGAAGTCGCACCAATTTGAGGCGGTCAATAGCAATATATGTACCATATATGTTAGAGACATCTTAGAAACCATGCTCCTAAAACATGTAGCACAAGTCAAAACAAAAGGATCAAGACCTAAGTCATGATAAAATAAGAATAGAAAAAGATGAAGAAGAAAAAGAAAAGGATGAAGGAGATGGAATCCATAATAAATGACTAATGATGATTAGATAATGAACTTAGGTCAAAGTTGATGAAGACTCATTAGAGGATTGACAAAATTAAAGCCTCTTAAAACAAACTTCAAAGGTTTTGAACCACAGTCCAATAATCAACCATACTTTGACCTTCAAACATAAGTTTAGGCCACTAATGATAATTCAAAGGGAGAAAAGAAAGAGATGAAGTAAGATGGAATCAGCCACAAAAAGAAAATAAAATGTAATTAAAACAATTAAAAATAATAATTTTAAAATGGTTAAATAATAGGAATTAATTGATGAAATATTCAAAGTGTATCAAAACACCAAATAAAAACTCCAAAAAATTACCAGAAGTCAAACATTAACCAAGAAGTGTTGACAAATTTTTTCAAAATTTTAAATGGTCATAAACTAATTTTAAAAATAAAAAAATAAATCAAAATAAACCAAAAATCACAAAAAATAGGAAATTCGAAAATAAAAATCAATCAAGGTCACCATAAGTTGTAAAACTATCATTGGGACCATTCTATACATTTTTTCCAGAATTTAAAAAGTATTAAAAGTATTTTTAAACCAATTAAAATAAAGAAAATAATCCAAAAATTATAAAAAATAGCAAACATTTAAATAAAAATATGAAAAAATATTCACAAAGTCAGAAATAATTCAAAGTATTTTTGTGATTTTTCCCATAATTTTTGGATAAAAAATAAAGAGTTATGAATTTTGGAAGAGAAAATGAATTTAAAAATAATTTTGTCTAAAAGAAATAAATTAGAAAAAATATAAGGCATTAGATCTGACTCATTAAAACATGCTGGCAGATCCAAAGGACCAAAGCTGATGATGTATGGCAGATACAAGTTAAAGCACACGCATCTGATTAAAAAAGTCACACCAATCAAAATATTTCAAATGGTGTACCTTCATTGGTTGAAGATGACGCATAGGTCATCTTCAACCTCCAGACGCTTGCAAGTAAGGCAAGGTTGAGATTCCTCAAACTGTAAAATTAGACGCTCATAGTGGTATCATTAGATGTGTCTCTTCAAGACGTCCTGACCATATCCTCATGCCAAATTTATATTAAACACATGCTACTCAATTTGGAAAGAATCAGGAAGAAAATAGATTTTTTTTGAAATTGCAAGCTTAAATCAACGTGAAAATGAAAACCAGAAGAAGCATAAGCTTCAGAGATGAAAGGACTACATCCTAACAATTTATTTGAAACGATTTGGTTGAGTAATCTACCTGAACAAAGTTCACTTTATATGCCTATGAAAGTGGACTTTAATATCTTGATTCAGTGCTCGATTTTTTTGGATTTTGACGTGAATAGCTTGTGTGATGATCAAGGATGAGGAATCAGTAGAGAGTTTTGAACAAGAAGGCTTGAAATGGTGAAACTGATTTCAAAATTTTAAGCTTTGAATGTGACTTTGATAGGGTGATTCTGGCTATCCAAGTTTGGAAAAATGAGAGGAATATGATCCTCTATTTATATAGGAATGATTATGAGCTTAAGCGTGTGAAATGATGAGGATTGGAGGGAATTCATGTGAAGCTTGAAGGTGAGAAAAGTGTGACTTGTGATTCATCAAAATTCACTTAATTCTTGCGTTTCAAGGTTTAAACAAGTCCATGAAAGTTTTTTAAACATGTTTAAATGAAAATCACACATCAATTTGGTCATTAGAAGGCACACTAATCAAATTGCAATATGACTGTACGAAAAGCTTCAGTTTCAAAGTGCTGCTGGCTTTAAATCTATGGGGAAACTTGCTAAGGAGGATTTATGGTCTTATTCTTTTCACATTTGAAAGACATCATCACAAACTTTGCAATGTGCAAAGAAAGATTCCATTTGGAAATTTGAGCTGAAAGTTGTGCCTCTTTGAAATCAGGAAAAACCAACTGTTTTTTACACTTAGAAAAGTTTATAAGTATAAAGCTTCATAATGACCTATAATGTTTTGCAAACTTACATAGCCTTCCACTAAAAATTAGCTCTTTATCATTGAAGATGAAATGAAGTGGACTCTTTAAATGGAATTGTGGAATTGAGATCACTCAAAAATCATAAAAAATGAGAGAGTTATGGTTCTTGGAAGCTGATGAAAATTTCTTGAGGAATCCATAAATGACCTATAATGTTTTTTTATCAATTCCATTACAAACATTTTTAGATCTTGAACTTTGAATCAAAGTTGTAATAGACATCCTCAATATTGTTGTAGAAAAATAATGAGCCCATGGAGATGAAAATTGATCAAGTTATGATCTTTTGAAGTCAAGTCAAATATTTTAATGGCTTTCTTAAAGAACTTGTAATCTTTTCAAATTTTTGATGATTCTCAAAACTTAATTGGATCTTGTCATGAAAAGAGAATTTGTTAGAGATGATGAGAAGAATCTATAGCAAAAATAACCATTTCAAAATATTGAAAATTAAGATAGTTATGCTCTTATGAGCATAGAATCAAGGACTTGCCAAATTAGGTCAAACCACTTGGATCAACTTTGAATATTTTGAACTTTTCTTACAAGTTAAGGCATGATGAATCACACTAGACTTTGAAATGATGTTGTCTTGAAGCAAACTTGATAATAAGGCTCGTTGCTTGATAAAACTTGTTAAAGAAGGCATAGAAGTAAACACATGTACCTATGAAGTTTCTTGATGAATTCAACCACTAACTTTGAGACAAACTTGACCAGATAAAGTTGAGAGAGTTATCAAAACAAATAACTTTGATGCTAAGATAAATAGCCTTGAAGCTCAAGCTTTTAAAGTCCAATGAATAGCCAATTGACTGAGAATAAATCTTCAAAGCCATAGCTTAGGAGGTGAGATAGATGCACTTAGATCTATACCTACAATGTACAAAGCATAAAAAGAAACACATACATATTTTTGGATTTTGGTTAAGGGTTAGTAAACATAATATACACATAAACAAGATACACAATTCAAGGTGTTCGCTGATCCCTCAAGGATAAACTTAAAGAATAGGAGAGAGTAGAAGAGATAACCAACCCATATGTGTGATCTTAATGTATTGTGAGGATGTGGACTGATGGATGATCTTAGGGGGAAATTAGGGTATAACAACTGCCCTTATTTAAGTGTCTTCTATATGGAGATACGAAGGTTAAAATCTTCGTCTCGACGCGATTAAAGATGCTTAAATACAAAGCAACCTTATTTTTGGCCCTAAGATACCATGAAATGCTTATGCCTATGAATGTAAAACACGAACTCCACATGGGAAACAAGACACCATTGGGAAAGGAAAAATAATGTAGACAAAGGTATGCCACAAGACAAGCTAAGAAAGAGTGTTCAACCAGGAAGATAAATCATTGGGGAACAACATGACTCTAGGGATAACTATGAGTAGGAAAAACCAAAATCACAGTTAAAGAAACAAGAGGCAAAGTAAGAATTCAATGGGGAAATTCTTAATAATGCAAACAACAAGACAGCAAAAAGGTAATCTTGAGACATGATTACCGACTCGATTGGGAAAGAAACTTAACTCCATTGGATAAAAATTAACTCCGTTGGGAAAAAAGAACTCAACTCTGTTAGGGTAAAGCCCAAGGAGGAGAAAGAATAACAACATCTTCAATAAATGAGAATAATACCAAATCATGGATGACGGTAAATACCAACTCAATAGTTGATAATAATAAACTTCCATATGCTTCGGGAGATAAGTCACAAATGAGTCTTGGTTCGAATAACAAACTTCTCCATGCTTCGGGAAATAAGCCACAAACGGGTCTAGGTTAAGATAATAAACTTCCCTATGCTTTGGATGATAAGCCACAAACGGGTCTTGGTTCTGATAACAAACTTCCCCATGCTTCAGGCGATGAGCCACGAACGGGTCTAGGTTCGGATGATAAACTTCCTCTTGCTTTGGGCAATGAGCCAAAACGGGTCAAGGTTCGGATAAAAACTTCCATGCTTCGGGCGATAAGCAACAAACGGATCTTGGTTAGGATAATAAACTTCCCCACGCTTTGGGCATTGAGCCACAAATGGGTCTTGGTCCAGATAATAAACTTCCCCGCACTTCGGGCAATAAGCCACTGACGGGTCTAAGTTCGGATAATAAACTTCCTAACACTTTGGACAATAAGTCACGAACAAGTCTTGGTTTTGATAAAAAAACTTCCCCACGCTTTGGGAGATGAGCCACAAATGGGTCTAGGTTTGGATAATAAACTTCCCCACGCTTCAGACGATAAGCCATGAACGAGTCTTGGTTCTAATAACAAACTTCCCCACGCTTCAAGCAATGAGCCACGAGCGGGTCTAGGTTCGGATAATAAAATTTTTTGCGCTTCAGGAAATGAGCCACGAACGGGTCTAGGTTTGGATGACCAACTTCCCCACACTTCAGGTAATAAGCCATGAACAGGTATAGGTTCGAATGATAAACTTCCCCATGCTTTGGGAAATAAGCTACGAACGAGTCTAGGTTCGATAATAGACTTCCCTACGCTTCGGACGATAAGCCACAAATGGGTCTTGGTTCTGATAACAAACTTCCCCATGCTTCAGGCGATGACCCAAGAACGGGTCTAGGTTCGGATAATAAACTTCCCTATGCTCTAGGTGATGAGCCACAAACGGGTATAGATTTGGATAATAAACTTTCCCACGCTTCGGGCGATGAGCCACAAACGGGTCTAGGTTTTCATAATAAACATCCCCACGCTTAGGGAGATAAGCCACAAACGGGTTTGGTTCCTTCTTTAACCAAGCCTTCCACCTAGAAAGGGTAAAAAATTTATATAATCTTCATTGGGAATTAACAGACAGCTCAAAAGAGACTGCCACCTTCCATCAAAAGAGAATCCGGGGACATATAAGCTTCTCAAATAAAGAGACCACCACTTGTTGTTGGGAATAATACTACAATAACAATATTGGGAAATGAATTTTGACTTCCTGAGGAAATATAAACACATTCCTTCTGAGGAGAAAAATTCTTCACGTGTAGAATAAATGAATTCCCAATCCAATGCTTACTACTTAGAGAGATCAAAACAAACTGGAGTGAAGCAGTCAAAGGAGGTGAATACCATCGATCAAGTATATGATAGTTTAACAATGGTAGACAACCAAGGAAGGTTATGGATAAACAAATCTTTAAAGTAAAACAAAAATTGCTAATAAAGACCAAAGCTCAATTTAGGAATAAACTAGAAAGGAAGGGTCAAATAAGACTTTATCCAACGAGGGACAAGCTCAAAGGGGGATTAATTCCATCCAGATAATAAGATGGTAGAATGAATGAAGCAAAATTATTCCATGATGAATAATTCAACGGGGAAGTGGAAAGGATATACATTTTTTGCTTAAGGATGACATTCTATTGGAGAGAAGATACACACTCTACAAGGAGGATAAAATATCAACATAAACATCAATGAATGCAAATGAGAGATGAATTTTAATTCAGCTATGCATGATGTATGTATAAATGAATGAATTCATGTCATGTATATGCTGACAAAATAATCGTACTATATTGGGGATAACCAGCCAAAACAAACTTGGGTATAGAGACACTCATCTAAATCGCATCCAAGATGGAAATCCCAAAAGAGAGTAAGCAACCAATTGGGGAAACAACATCCTATTTTCAAGGCTTAACTTTTCTGGGAAATAACACAAAAACTTCGCTAGGGAAGATGATACCATATCTGTTGAGAAGAAATGACACAACATTAAGAATAATGGTTGCACAAACTCCATAAGGGAAGATCAAAGAAACTTCATGGGGATAAAAACCTTAAAGGGAAACATCATCATTGGTTTACATGAGAAACTAAGAAGTTAACATCTCAGCAAACATTTAAAATTGCGGGCATTTTTAAATCAAACTCAACACAAGGTGAGAGAAAACCCAAAAGTTGATAACTGTCTCAACACTTCTTAGAGAAGATACTGCTTTTGACCTGATACTTAGGGATCACATAGAAGCAAAAATGTTATAACAAGAAAGGAAACATACTTTGTAGAAGATTCTTTATCAAGTCTCAACACAAAGGGAGAAAGAGTCCAAGAACTAAGAAAATGCTTCACAATTTTACAATCTCTGCTTGATCAACTTGGCTGGGAAAAGAATCACACTCAGTTGGAGAAATATGAACCAAGACTTAACTGGGGAATATTGGATCACAAACCCCGCACCACATATCAATTTGGTGGAAAACCAACTACGACAACTATAGGGGAAACCATGCACACATCTGCGAGAGTAACCAGAGGAGGCGCCTTGAAGAAAATTTTGAACCTCAAAGTTCGTCCATCCTCGGAGCAACTGCTCTTATTCCTTTGGTTCATAAAATCCAAGTAAAAATAATTTTTGAAAATTTTTCAAAAAACTTATTTTTATTATTATTTAAGTATTTTTGTTTTGAAATTTACTATCAATAATAAATGAAATTTTTGTAAGGAGAACAAAAATAAGAATTGAAAAGAATTGGGTAAAGGCTCAAACTTTATTATTAGAATGGTAGTTCGCAAATGGCGTGACTCCATATATGACTACAAATGTTTGGAAAATGGTAAATACACAGAAAATATACATTGAAATACAATGACCACTATTCTCTCTAACAACTTTGAATTCGTGTGCTTAAGCTTCAGTTGAAGAGCGATGAGAATCCAAGAAGATTATTGTCTCAATGATCAAGTCTTGTCTGATGCAGTTACTTGCCAAGAATCCCTAACTTTTGCCTAGATTGCCCTTGCGGGTTTTCAATCTACCGGGATGATTTATTTTATTTATGTCTCTAACTTTTTCTTGGACCCCCCTTTCGAGTTTTTAGCCCACTGAGAAGCTCATTTTTTGCCTAAGCTGCCCTTTTGATTGTTCTTTTATTTCTTTAGGCGAAGTATTTCTTGACTGCACCAGCATTCACGAAATGTGGGAACTCCTCACCATCCATAGTTTCAAGAATCAATACACCGCCCGAGAAGGATTTCTTGACAACATATGGGCCTTCATAATTGGGAGTCCACTTGCCCCTATAATCAGCATTAAAAAACATGATCTTTGTAAGCATAAGGTCGCCTTCTCTGAATTCACAAGGTCTGACCTTTTTATCAAATGCTTTCTTCATTCTTTTCTGGTATAATTGACCATGACATAAAGCGACCATTCTCTTTTCTTCTATCAAATTCAGCTGGTCAAACTTATTCTGAACCCATTTAGCCTCTAACAATTTGGTTTTCATTATCACACGCAAAGAGGGAATCTCTACTTCGACGGGGAGCACTGCTTCCATGCCATAAACAAGAGACAAAAGGGTTTCCCCTGTTCAAGTACGGACGAATGTATGATACCCATGCAAAGCAAAAGGAAGCATCTTATGCCAAGCCTTATATATAACAACCATCTTTTGAATGATCTTCCTAATGTTCTTATTAGTAGCTTCAACAACCCCATTCATCTTATGTCTGTAAGGATAAGAGTTGTGATAAGGAATCCTAAAATCTTCACAAAGTTCCTTTATCATTTTATTATTTAGATTTGAGTCGTTATTAGTGATAATCTTTCTTGGCACACCATATTGACAAATAATATGGTTATTAATAAACCGTACTACAACCTGCTTGGTCACATTAGCATAAGAAGCTTCCTTCACCCACTTGGTGAAGTAATCAATTGCCACTAAGATGAAACGATGTCCATTCGAGTCCTTGGGTTCAATCATCTTGATCATATCAATACCCCACATTGAGAAAGGCCATGGAGAAGAAATAACATTGAGAAGAGTTGGAGGCACGTGAATCTTTTCAGCATAAATCTGACACTTATGGCACTTCTTTGCAAATTTGTAGCCATCAAATTCCATTGTCAACCAATAGTAACTTTCCCTAAGCATCATTCTTTGCCATCAAATGCCCATTGGCATGGGTACCAAAGAAACCTTCATGGATCTCATGCATTAACATGTCTTCTTTGTGTCTATCCATGCATATGAGCAAGACCATGTCGTAATTTCTTTTGTATAACACATCTTCATTAAGGAAGAAACTACCTGCTAACTTTCTCAATGTCTTCTTGTCTTTGTTTGATGCCTCAAGTGGGTATTCTTAAGTCTGGAGAAAGTGTTTGATATCATAATACCAAGTTTTATCATCCGATGTCACCTCTGCAGCAAATACATGAGTTGGCCTATCTAGACGTCTGATTGTAATATGAGGTGCTTCATTTGGGAAGTTCACCTTGTACATAGCGGACAAAATGGCTAAAGCATCTGCCATATGATTCTCGTCTCGAGGAATGCGATGGAATTCAACTTTATTGAAGAAAGGTAACAGCCATCTCGTGTAATCCTTGTAGGCAATCAAGCCAGGGTGACGAGTCTCCCATTCACCTTTGATTTGATTTATAACTAAATCTGAATCACCATGTATATCAAGAATCTTGATTCTAAGATCCATAGCTTCTTCAAGACCCATAATACAAGCTTCATACTCCGCCATGTTATTGGTACAATCAAATGTCAACCTTGCAGTGAAAGGGATGTGGGAACCATGGGGAGTAATAATCACAACACCAATTCCTTTTCATAAGCAGTCACGGATCCATCAAACACCAAACCCCATCGGGATTTAGGATCTAGAACTTCTTCAGGCAAAGGTTCATCATAATCTTTAACTTTTAAATACATCACACCCTCATCAGGAAAATCAAACTTGACAAAATGATAATCATCACTTGGTTGGTGGGAAAGATACTTTGCCAACACACAACCTTTAATTGCCATCTGAGTATGGTATTCAATATCATATTTAGACAACAGCATATGCCAACGGGAAATTCTTCTAGTAAGATCAAGTTTTTCAAAGATATACTTAATTGGATCCATTTTGGATATCAACCAAGCAGTATGATTCAACATATATTGTCGCAGACACTTCACAGCCCAGGCTAAAGCACAACATATCTTTTCTAACATAGAATATTGTAACTCACATTTAGTTAACTTCTTTCTCAAATAATAAATGGCATACTCCTTTCTTCCTATTTCATCTTGTTGTCCCAAAATACAACCCATGGAACTATCCACAACAACGATATACATTACCAATGGTCTTCCTTCAACGGGATGGAGCAAGATATGAGAGTCAAGAAAATACTCTTTAATATTTTCAAAATCCTTTTGGCAATCATTTGTCCATACATAACCTTTATATTTCTTTAGAAGCTTGAAGATCAGTTCATAAGTTGCAGTCATGTGGGAAATAAACCTAGAGATGTAATTCAGACGTCTAAGGAATCCCCTGACTTGCTTTTTAGTTCTTGGTGCAGACATCTCTTGAATTTCCATAACTTTATCAGGGTCGACCTTAATACCTTTCTGGCTGATAATGAAGCCTAACAACTTTCAAAAACGAACACCAAAGGTACACTTATTCGGATTCAAGCAGAGACAATACTTCCTCAAACGCTCAAACAATTTCAACAAGTCTTCTAAGTGACCTTCCTTGGTATGAGATTTGGAGATCTTATCATCAACATATACCTCTATTTCTTTATGCATCAGATCATGGAATAGGGTTGTCATAGCCCTCTGGTACGTTGCACCAGCTTTCTTCAACCCAAAGGGCATCACTCTGTAACAGAATGTTCCCCAGGGTGTGATAAACGTTGTTTTTTCCATGTCCTCAGGAGCCATCTTAATTTGATTATATCTGGAAAATCCATCCATGAAGGAGAAAAATTTGAATTTTGTGTACTATCTACCAACATATCAATATGTGGCAATGGTAAATCATCTTTTGGACTAGCCTTATTCAAGTCTCCATAGTCAATGCACATGCAGACTTTTCTGTTTTTCTTTGGAACTGGAACAATATTGGTAATCCATTGAGGATACACTAATCTCACAAGGAAACCAACATTAAATTGTTTCAAGACTTCCTCTTTAATCTTAATTTCCATGTCAGGGTGAGTCCTCCTCAACTTTTATTTAATAGGAGGACATTCTGGCTTCAACGGAAAATGATGCTCCATAATATCGGTATCCAACCCAGGCATGTCTTGATAGGACCAAGCAAAGATATCCACGTACTCTTCAGTAAATCAATCAACTTCTCTTCACATCAGGATGAAGCAGTGCCCCAATCTTAACTTCCATCAAACCCTCTTCAGAACCCAAGTTAATCGTTTTCAACGACTCTTTGTACGTCTGGATGGTATTCTCCCCGCGCTTAACCAACCAAGAAACCTCTTATGGGATTTCAACAAACTCCTCTTCTTCCGCTACATACACAAGATATTCAAAGTTGGGAAAGGGCGTAAAGTCATTATTTTCAATGTTTTTTTTAATTAATTTGCAGATATGATTATGCTTGATTTTATAAACTGATAAATGCAACAAGTGATCATGTAGATTTATGTACCGTTATTATTTATTTTGAAAGGTTTTCTTATTACCATTTTCCAAGAAAAAGATGAAAATAAAAACACAATTGGATAACAAAAACAACTTTTATTAATGATTTTAAAATTCAAAACAAAAGACAAGCCCATACAATATCACTTTCACCTTGGGAAGAGTGAAAGGATTTTAAAAACAAGCAAAGACAAATTACTTTGATATGTGAATGCAACTGGGAACATCAATAGTGATCCAATTCTGAACTCCCACTCCATGCATCACAAAGTTCGACATTTCCTGCTCTGGCTCATCTTTAATAATAGCCCCGACCTATGGAGGAGTCAGAAGGAGATAACCCCCACTGTGAAATATGTCTTGATAAGGACGGAAAGCAGACTTTGGCTTCACCACTTCATTCTTACCCATCTGACGAGAAAAACACATATCGACCATGTTTTTGTTTTCTAGCAGATTAATAACCTGCCTCCACACAGTTCTAGGACCTTTCTGAACCACATGTTACACATCTCTGAACAAGGCAATAGAATCTTCACTCTTCTTTATGTTATAAATGGACAAATCTTGGAATTGAGTTCCAACAACAGCTTCAGCTGCTTCAATAATGCTAAAAGAGGACAAATGTGACACCAACATAGCCTGTTCAACATTAACAATTTCTACTTTTCCTTCTCAGAGAAATTTCAGTTTCTGATGTAAGGTGGATGCAACAGCTCCCGCCTCATGAATCCAGGGTCGACCCAACAAACAATTGTAGGCTGGAAAGATATCCATGACCTGAAAAGGTGATCTAAAACATATGTGGTCTTATCCATATTGGCAAGTCCACTTCTCCAATGATAGATTTATTTGAACCATCAAAAGCTTTCACTACAATACCAATGTAGCGCATAGGAGTTCCTTGATAAGTGAGCTTTGACAAAGTACTCTTCGGTATGACATTTAGGGCAAAGCCATTATCTATCAACACATTTGACAAATCATCATTTTTGTAGTTCAGAGATATATGTAATGACATATTGTGATTCCTTCCCTTATCAGGCAGTTCGTCATCATAAAAACTAATATTATTGCAAGCCGTGATATTTACCACAACACCATTAAATTGGTCAATCGAGACATCCTGCTGAACAAAAGCTTGGCCCAAGACCCTCATCAGAGATTCCCGATGAGCTACAAAATTCATCAACAAAGCTAGAATGGAAATTTTAGATGATGTTTATAGCAATTGGTTAACAATTTTAAAGTCACTCATGTTTATGATTTTCAGAAGATCGTCAACATCCTTTTCCAAAGTTATTCCACTAGTATGCCCTTCAACCTTCTTAAGTTCAGTACTAGTTTCAACAATTTTCTTACCAAATCAACAACCTTTTGAAAAGTCGGAGCAAATACACGACTACTCCGGGTCACACGACCAGCCTCAGCAATATTTTCAACACAAGACCAAGGATGAATTGCCATTTCTTTGTGGTTTTCCAAAATAGCTGCATGATATTTGTAGGGAACAACCTTATCAGACTTATACGGAACATGACTGGGTAAATAGATAACTAGAGGAGTCACAAGAGGCTTACCTCAGTATGCAATTTCCACAAGGGTGGGAATGTTAAAATGTTTCACTATGACATTCACCTCAGCCTTTTCAGCACACTCATTTTGAGTTTCAACAGGAGTCACAAAATCAACATCAGAAGTCACAAACTCATAAGAGTAATCTTCAATCATATTAACCTCATCATAATCAGCTCTTAGTCGGATGATATGGATAAGACCCTGATCCATCATCTCTTGAAGGTCAGTTCTTACTTTATCACGCCCTCGAGGATCTTCACTACAGACACTGAAGGTTGCATGGTCATGTTCATAATAACTAAACTCGCAGAGATTGACATACATCTCTACCAAGTTTCCTCTTATCAAGTATACATAAAAAATTCTAAACTCTCTAGGACATCCAGAAACCATATTCATCGCATTTCCTCCTTCATGCTTGGGTAATAGATTGGCTTGCACATTTGTACCTATGTGTTTAAAAGACAGGATACTAGATCTCACTAGCTTTTGAACTTTAACTTTTAACGGAAATAATTTTCAAGATCATGCTCTGGGACTCCTTAATGAAAGGTGTAGTTCAATTCGGCTTTATAATACCAAGGAAGTTTTGCGAGTACAACCAGAAGAGACCTAGTATGTATTAGGTTCTTTTGAATTAGTGTAGGAAACAATTAAGTATAGCTCATTAGTGTGATACTGTGGGAGAACTGACTTGATTGTTTTGTGTTTGTGTTCGCAAATGCTGCGGTTTAGCAAGATTCTCCACCGACTTTTCTTTTATCCAAAAGGAAAGGTGAAAAAGCACAGGAAAGACCTTTAGAGATGTTTTCTTGAGTTCGGGGGGTAGATTATGAAAAGGGAAGGTATTAGCACCCTTTTCATCCATGGTTTTCCATGGGCTCTTAGTTACTTGCTAGATCACTTGCTTTTTGTTTTGAAATTGTGCTTGTGGTGTGGTTTTTGAAAGTATTTTGAAAATGTAACTTTGTAATGATTCTCGTTTCTATAAGAACGCATACAAAGTGTTTGTTTCGAAAATAGTTCAAAGATGTGTTTGTGAAATGTGTTTTTAAAAGTGATTTTGAAAAGGTGTATTCTTTGTAATGGTTCTCGTTTCTATAAGAACGCGTACAAAATGTTTGTATTTTGAAAATGTTTCAAAGTGAGAGTGTTGGTGCATAAAATGTTTTTGTTGTGAGCAAGCGAGTAACTGAGAGCGAACCTACCTACTCAAAAGGTCTTAGATGTTCTTTTCCTCCTCCTTTAGATGTTGCTATTTGTTGTACCCCAAAATTTTCCCTCCCTTTTTCACAAGAAAATCACAACCCTAGGGTTTTTTCTGATTTTTAAGATCGGCTCAGGAATCGATCAAACATACTTTTCTTTGGCAGTAAATCCGGAATTAGGGTTTTCTCTCGCATTTCTCAGAAGAAATTTAATCCTCAGAAATTCAGTTAACTGTTATATGTTTTCATGCTTGTTCAAGCTTACTGATTGTTCTCAAAGCCTGATTATCTGGGATAAGAGCTGAGACTCTTATTTGGAATATTAAGGCATCTGCTTGTTAATGGAACTAAAAGTTTACTTGTTAATGGAATGCATGCTTGCTTATTAGAATACACAACATGTATGTTGATTAGAATGCTGTTGCAAGTCATGAGATTGCAGAGTTTTAAAAATTACTTGGATTTGAAGTTATATGTATTGGAAATGCTGGAATGCAATTTCAGTTATTTTTAATCAGGAACTTTAAATAAAAAAGTGAAGAGGCAAAGGGAAAAATTGAAAGATAGTTGACAGTAGAAAAATTCTTTTGGATAAAGACTTTTTATTCATTTAAACTGTTGTTACAAAATTATTTGAATATTGTAAGTTTACAACTTATAGTATTTAAAATAATAAATGTTTACAATAATTGGAAAATAAACCTAAATCTAAATCCTAAACTCCATTGCTCCCGTGCCCGAGGTCTTTTGCTTCCTCTGCTTCCTCCATTGTCCAAGTTGCTTTCACCTGAAAAAGAAGAAGGAAAAGAAAATTAGTACAAGAATTTTCAAATAAAGAAAAGAAGGTCATCATTAAAGTTTGCCGGCCAGAATCAGAATGCTATTTGTTCATCATGTTTTTATTTTTCTCTTTGCAAATCACAAGAAGATTGCTCTTCTTGGTTCACAAATAGAAAATTAAAAAAATACAAATTGAAAAAATGCAAGCATACTGAATTACAAAGTGAATATACAAGGCAAACCAAGGCGCCAAAATTCAAATATGATGGGCACCCATTGTACTGCATTACAAAGCAAACTGTACTGCAAACTGAATACCAACTGCAGTGACCAAACTAAAGGCAAAACCAAGGCGCCAAAATTCAAACTAAGTTGCAAAACAAGTCAAGAAGCATAACAACTAAAGCAACCAAGTACAATGCAGAAAATATGCAATCAAAAAAGTACACAACGCAGCAGGCAAATATAATGTAGAGGGAAAACCAATTGACAAGCCAAAGGCTTGTCATAGCTGTCATCATTTTCTAGCCAGCAAACTTTTCAGAAAAATATAATATAATAAGAAAAAGTGCTTATTTGGGAGAGAGAGAAAGAGAGGACCTTTAGTGAAAAGTTTTGCAGTTTGGCTAAAGCAGGCTGTCTCAAGTTATCAAAGACAAAAAGAGAAAAATGATATAAAACTATCTAACTGCATAAACAGGAGGAGAGAAGAAAAAACTTGGCCACAAAAAAACCTGTACAACTTACAAACTCAACAAGCCTGCAGTTCAAACTAAAAACACCCCAAGCTGCAAAACAACCAGGCTAAACCCTGCCAAACTGGTAGCTTCCAAAAACCTGCAGTTCCAGTGCAAAACAAACAAGCTGCAACTTTGCTCAGACCTGCATAACAGCAAGCCGAACTTGCCAAACCTGCAAATAGGCCAAACCAAAACAACCTGCAAACAGGCCAAACCAAAACAACCTGCAAACAGCTCTAAACTACATAACTGTAAATCTGTACCAAACATCAAAACTGTTGTCAAAATAAGCAAACAGCCAAGCAGTTTCAAGCTCAAGCCTACTAGCAACAAACTGTAAACCCTCAAGCCTGCCCAACTGCAAACTGTTTTTGGAAAACTGCAAGCTACAACCAAGTTAGCAACAACTTGCAAACTAGCCAAACCCTGCAACTTTTCCAGACTGCAGAACCAAACTAACATCAACCAAAACCAACGAATCATCAAGCCTGCTACCAAATAAACCATCAAAAAACAGAGTTTCAGAAGCTTGTAAAAAGCTTCATCATCAACCATCACAAATAAGGAACCACAAAAATCTGTTTCAGGGGTTTTTCTCATCATCATCATTAACATTCCAAGAAAAGAGGAAGAGCAGTTCAAAAGCAAAGGCAAAAGTTTCATAACCATGTCATCATAAACAATACTCAGGAGAGAGAAATAGAGAGTTTTAGAAGCATAAACAAAATTAGTTTCAGAATCAAGTTCATCAACAACAACATTCAGATAGAGCAAACCAATAAATCATCAAGTTTATCAAACATCACATTCAAAATACAAACAAGCAGTTTCAGATTTCATCATCAACATCAAAGCCAAGAAGAAAGAGGAAGCAGTTCAAAAGCAAATCAAAAACAATACAGTCTCATAATCACATTCATCATCAACAATCAACAAACAATCAGTTTTCAGAATAACCATCATCATCAAACAACCATTAAAGTTTCAAAAGCCAGGGAAAAAGACAAAGATACCAGAAGCGTGTTCATCTCATCTTCCTCCGCCCTTAGCCTCTAAGGAGCGCCACCGGCTCGCCCTCCATCTCTCTTTTCCAGAAACAAAAACTCAAGGTATGATTTTTCTCAACCCCTTTACTGCATCTCAAGCATAAAATCCATGGATTAAAACTTGCAAGCAAGAATCAAACATAAAAACCACAAAACTGTAAAACCCTAAAAGGACAAGAAACAATTCGTACCGTTCAAACAAAAGCCGTGGACCACTATGAGAGGATGAGAGAATGGGACGGGAAGTCGCTCTGGTAGCTAGGTTTAAGGAGAGAATCAACGCTTATGGCCTGAGAAGGATGAAGAGGAAGAAGAACGCAAGAGCGGCGCCGCTGTTGTCACCAAACAAACAAACCCTAATCCTTTCAAAACTGATCAAACCCTAAGAAAAATGTTGCACAATTTCACATTGGGCCTGACTCGCCCCAAACAAATGCAATATCCCACAACATTTTGCTAAGCACGCAACCCCCCCCCCCCCCCTTTTCATTCTGACTTGCTAATTGTTCTTCTTCATTTATTCATTATGGGCCAAAACACATAAATCCCAAAGCCCATTCCTTTTTTCTCTTTTTATACTAACCTTTTTATTATTTCACTAATTTGTTTTTATTTTGTTAATAATGATACTATTATTTTTTATTTTCTTAAATTAATTTAGTTTCTTTTTTTTAATAATTGTTACATTTAATAAAATACAATAATAATAGAAATTTTTATTAATTAATTCTTGTTTTTTCTTTAAAAAATATGTGAATGATAGAAGTGTTGTTTAATTAATTTTTCTTCAAAACCTTTTTCCTTTTCATAATTAATAAGACACATACATTAAATAATAATATAACTTTTAATCTTTCTTTTAGAATAGATTTTTATTTGTAAATAAATATATGCATCTCATAATTTACTGATTTTCCTTATTTTTATAATTTGTTATAATTTTACACTGAATTGCGACAATTCGATTTGGTTGTAACACTTGATATGTGGACATTATTATCCTTGTGAGATTCATCCCCATTTGTAAATAATTTGTACCCACATCCCTGGATACTCTTGTAATAACTTAGACTTTTAATTCCCGTAATTTATTGCTTTCCAATATACTGTATAGTAATTAGGCGTGTATGGCAAGATTCAAAATCAATCGCTAGATGACCTAATCCAATAATAAATGCATGAAAATCAATATACAATTCACACTTGCACCTCTAGGGTAACCTCGCTTGTTGCTTCAGAAAATGCAATCATGTCCCTCAAATATGAGACACTCTAGCAAATGCCCCTTCGATAAACAAAGATCGTAGTCCCTTGATGACCCTCGATGTTGCTTTCGATAAAACGATCTTGTCCCTTACAAAATTGCTAGAGCGTCTCACAAGTTGCTTTCAATGATTGTACCGCGCCTGTCCCATTTAACATCCTAACACAAGGTTGTTCACCAAATACAATGGTGAAATAACACTATCAAAAGGGTTAAAAACATAAGAAAGATCTTTTGAGTAAAATAGGGTAGACAACTCTTAGTTACTTGATCAAAAGCTTGCAAAACATCCTTGCCATTTTCAAACACACCTCACAACACAATTTCAAAATAAACTTTCAAAACATTGAAATATCTTTTCAAAAAGACACACACCTTTGTATATATTCAAACAAGAATCATTACAAAGGTTGCCTAGACAAGGCCTCTTTTTCAAAGCATTTTCAAAAACCACACACAAAGCACCATTTCAAACAATTGAAAAGCAAAGGTAAGTGATCTAAAACAAGTAACTAAGAGCCCATGGAAAACCTTGGATGAAAAGGGTGCTAGCACCTTCCCTTTTCATAATCTACCCCCCGAACCCAAGAAAACATCTCAAAGGTCTTTCCTGTGCTTTTTGACCTTTCCTTTGGATAAAATAAAAAGTCGGTGGCGACTCTTGCTAAACCACATAATTGCAAACACAAACTCTAAACCTCAAGTCAGTTCTCCCACCGTATCACACTATCTTACCATCGTTTTGGTAAGAAGCCCCATCGTTGGATGTGAAGGGACGGGAATTGGGACGTTTGTATCGTCATCGAAGGCATCATATGGGACGTTTTAGCAATGTCATTTTTGGGACTATATCGTTTTATCGGAGGAAACATCGAGGGTCATCGAAGGACTACGATCTTTTATCGAGGGTCTTTTGCTAAAACGCTCATGTTTGAGGGGCATGACTATTTTTCTGATAGGAAATAAAGTGAGATTACCCTAAGGGTGCGTGTGTGCAAAGTGTGTTTGATAGCATGCATTTAGTCTTGATTAGGGTGATCTATTTGTTGATTTTCATATCTTGCCATACACACCCTAATTACTAGCATTTACATTTGAAAGCGATAAGTTGCAGAAATGTAAAGTCCTACGCTATTACAATATTTAGGGGATGGGGTGTACAAGTTTATGAATGGGGGTTGCAAGTAAAAATAAGTCCTAAGTTACTATTACAACCATATTGAAATTTACAATATAAGAAAGAAATGGACTTGTTTAGAAAATGTTTTTGTCTTAAGGAAATAAATAAAAAGGAAAATATTTTTATGTTTTTTTATGTTAATATAAAAAAATGATGAAAAAGGAAATAAATGAAAGACAGAAACAGCGTGCTACTGCAAGCAAAAATAAACAAGGATAAGAAGTTCTGAAGCCAGGCGTGTGATGACTTAGGGAGGAACGTCAGTGGGCATCAGAAGTTCTGGATTGGTATACTCTGAGGTCCTGCAAGACACGTTAGAGGGAAAACACAAGTTCTAGATTGCTATGTGCTGAACTTCTGAATGTTAGAACAATGAGAAAATCTTAGAAGTTCTGTATATTAAAACAGTGAAGAGAACTCAAAGGTTCAGTTTGTGCTAAGACAGTGAGTGAACATCAGAAGTTCAGCGTGTTATCAGCATGTAAGAATTAGAAGTTCAGTGTGTGTTAACAGTGAGAAAAATCATAGAAGTTTTGCATGTTAAAACAGTGAGGAGAACTCAGAAGTTCTGTGTTGTGCTAAAACTATGAGTGAACATCAGAATTTCTATGCCATATTTCAACTCTTAATCAGCACATCTGCAATTTATTCAGTTCTTATTAAACAACAAATCAGAAGGATAACAATACAACATTTTATAGATGTTCTAATCCTAAATCTGAGTCTATGATATTGACAGTTTTTCTACTTATGCAATGATATGGACAACATTAATACTATGATATTTACATGTTAATGATGTTCAGAATGAAAAAAACAAGCAAAGTCAGAAAGACTTACCTTGAACCTGGAGCGTGCTTGGAGCTTTGAGTTGCTGCCTTTGGATGTTCTGAGTCAGCAATAGAAACGAAAGAGGAAATGCCAAGCTCTTTGATTCAAAAGGAAGAACAAAGGTTTTGGTTTTCTGTTTTGGATTTCTGGATTTTTATGAAAGGTTTCACATGTTTCTTTTCTCTTTTGATAGTTCTCTCTTTCCAAAAGCCATCCCCTTGAAAGTATGATGGAGCAACTTATTTATAGGTGAATTTGTTGTGATTTTGGGGGGAAAAACAAATGGGATTCAAACCTTTTTGGTATACTGTTCCATTGCTTTTTAATCACAGTTTTTGTATGCTAGTTTGGTGCAATTATGGGATGCATGCGTAGGCTGAATTAGCTATTGGTTATAGGTTTGCAACGGGTTGTATAAACAAGGTTTTTGGGATTTGGTCAAGTTCTAACCAAAGAATTGAATATAGCCTTCATATGCTAAAGCGATGCCTTGTTCTTGAAGAAAGCATGGTGGTTGTCAGTAGGAATTAAGGAAAAGAAAAAGCAAAGCATGGGCCTAGTACCAAAGTTTTCTATCCCAAGACAGTAGAGGTACACGTGGGGGAAATCCTTTGGATAAAGACTCAAAAGTGGTTGTGAGCATTAAATGATGATGAGACTTATCAAAACCAGAAATCCTGCAACGTGAGATTCTACACCATGGCTTAATTCTGGATCAGAAGTTCTGCTTCAGCGTAGCATCCAATCTTATGATCCTTTCATCTTCTGCTTCCAGTATGTTTTGAAGGAGTTTCCAGGCTCTCCAGGAAGTTTGTAACATGCTTTGTAAACCTTCTTTGAACTGCTCTTGCAAGCTCTGACTGAGCATTTGTGAAAACTGGTCCAAAAGTTCTGACCAAACTTTATTTTGAGAGTGTCTAGAATTTTCTGAGTGTTATGGTGATGTTCTGATTGCAGAAGATCATAAATGTAACCTCCAAATGCTGAAGGGGCATGTTCTGACTAGAGCGTTGAACATAGCCTCCATATGCTGAAGAATCATGTTCTGACTGAAGCATCATGTTTTGACCAAAGGGCATCGCTTCTGCATGTTCTGATTGAAGCATCATGTTCTGAACCGTGTTTGCAACTTCTGATTGCACTTGCATAGAGGCTGGCTCAGAAGTTCTGAAGTATTATATTCTCTAGACACTTAGAAAAGTTTCTAAATGTTTAGAAAATTTGATTTTCAAAGTAACTTCTGACTTCGGATTTTTTGATGAATCAATTTCATGTTTTAATGAAATATAATTGTTGAAACTTGATTTGGATCTAAAAGTCAAGGTTTTATTTGGATCTAAAAGTCAAGGTTTGACTTTTCAGTGTCTTTTTGACCATTTTCCCCTTGCGAATGATTTTCTTGAAAAGTTGATAATTTAAGGCTTGGAAACTTGGTAGAAGCAAACCTGGGATCCAGGGTGACCCCTTATGAAATGAGAGGGCAAATTTTGGGGTACAACAATTGGGATAGGATCAAAATATGCTCTTCTCTTATTTTTCCCTTGGTTGGCTTATTATTGTGCTCTCTGAGGAAACTGGTAAGCAACAGCTGTTGGAGTTACGCTGACAACTAGGGTTACTGAGGCAACCTGTTGTTGGTGTTAATGATACCTTCTCCCGTACATACCTTATTTTCTTTGGATAATGGCATTAGCCTCCCTATTGTACCCCAAAATTTACCCTCCCTTTTTATTGAAGACATTCTCCTAGGGTTCTCAAATGCTCAAAGTTGCTCAAGAATTGATCAGACAAATCTTAAGCAATAGACTTACAACTAGGGTTTCATTTTTCTCAAGGAAGATTGGGTTTCTAAGGTCTCAAGTATATTTCATGGTCTCTTATATGTCTCCAAGAATTCGCATACCAAGTTTTATGCCGTGCATCACAAGTTTGCTCAGTCAATGGCTCAGATGACTAAAATCAACTATATTGGACAAAAAAGTTAATTGTGGTCAACATACGGTCAAACTTCAAGGTTTTTGGTCAATATAAACATTTTGAAGTGATATTCATCATTTGATCAAGGTCTTATCACGATTCATCAAGGAAAACTCAAAAATCATCAAGGGTCAAAAGTTACAAAATTAGGGTTTTCTTTAGGAGAAGTCAACTGAACTTTGATCAAGCATAACTTTCACATGCTTCATCAAATTTTCATTAACCAAAGCTCATTTTGAATTAAAATCAATTCTCTACATCTTTGTCTCTCTAAGCTTAAGTCCAAAAAATGCTTCATTTGAGAGATATGAGCCAATACATTATAAGTCATTTCAAAAGTCAACAAAATGAAACTTTTTGTCAAGGCAACTTACATCATGACAATGTCTTCAAATTAAAAATGATGAAAATAGGTATTGTAGAGGACATCTTGAGCTTTCCAAAAAGTCCAAGATCACCTTCGAATGATAAAAAATGAGAGAGTTATGATCAGTGTAATTTGGAAAATTTTGAGAAAATGCATGAAACCAAAAGTAATCAAACTTGGAATTTTAGGCTATTGGGCTATTACTTCAAGATCCAAATGTGTTCTACACTTTATATACACCTCAATACTTGTTCATACACCTCCCTTTGGTTTATTATATTTATTTTTTACTTTTATTTTTTTTAAAGTCAAAATAAAATAAAATAAGGCAAGGCTTTTTCATACAAGTCCAAGCCCACCATATGTTGACCTAATGCTTTTCTATATATTCTCTTCATTCATACAAACCCTGACCACAAAAAACCTTGCAAGAAACCATCTTCCAAAAACTTAAAAATTTGTCAAACTAGGGAAAACTTGAACTCTCTCATACAACCATCCTCAAGGCCAAGAAATTATCCCAATCAATTTCTGAGGTGCCACAAAGTAAGCCTAGATCATTCTTTATGATCAAAGAGGCCTAAAACCTGCATTTCATACATCATCATTTTACATGTTTTTGTGAATTTCATTTCTTGATTTTTATGATGCTTTGACTTGAACTAACGTTTGCAATGTGTTTCTGAGATAAAATAATGTCGTTTGATCCCTTGCATAGGTCTCATAACGCCAGAATAACCTATCACCATGTTTGGACTGATTTGCCTTATTGAGTTTATATCTCATTGTGAAGGATGATTTAGCTCAAAATAATGATTCCATTAAATTTGCAGGGTTGGATTTAGGGGGGAAGGGTACCCTCAGATATCTAACTTTCATTATTTTGCAGGAACAAGAAAAGGATTCACCAGAGAAGATGACCAGAGCTAGGGCTCCGACGCCTCTCCAGTCATGCAATGTGATTTTAATTATATATTTTTTGTTTCATTTTAAATAATGGATGTATAACCACCCCAGTTGTTAAAACGAGCGCGCTAAGGCTTTCCTCTATCAAGGCGTGGGTTCGATCCCTGTCTTTTGTGGCTTTTTTTTCTTCATAATTTTTTATTTTTGAAGGTTAACATACAAAGTGCGCCGGTTCCCTTTCCTAGACACAGACGTGCGCTTGGCCTAGTGGTAAAGGTCTTGGTGGAAAGAGCAAAGGGTGTGGGTTCAACACCCACCCCTGGCAGTATTCTTTTAAACTTCGTTTTTCGTCATATTTTCCTTATTTTTGCATTTACAAACCCTAAATTCATAAAACCAAAAACCTTTTAACAAACCTATTTTTTTTAAAACCTTTTTATAACCCTAATCAAAATTAGGGTTTAGGCTTTTAATTTAATTAATAAATTTATTTTTTTAATTAAAATTAATTAGGGTATTTTAGGTTAATCATTAAAACCTTTTTATAAAAAAAAATCATCAAAAACTTTTTCGCTTTCCTTTTTCCTATTTTTACATGTTGCGTAGTTTATTCTTCTCACATTTTTTCATGATTATTGTATCTGCTCACAAATTTTAATAGTAATTAGGGTTTATTTTCCGTACTCTACTATGTTTTAACTACCCCAAAGCATTGTAATAGTCTAGGGTTTTCTTTCCGCATTTACTTTCCGCATATTTACTGCTTTCCTATTTTGCTATATTGTTATTAGTAATTAGGTCTTATATGGAAAGATTAAAAGCAAACGCTAGCTAAACCTAATTGCAAGATTAAAATAACTGAACATAATACACTTCTCACATTCGTACCTCTAGGGTAACCTCCCTTGTTGCCTTTCGATAAAAAACAGTCATGTCCCTCGAATGTGGGGACGCTTTAGCACAATCCCTCGAAAATAAAGATCGTAGTCCCTCGATGACCCTTTCGATGTTGCCTTCAGTAAACAATCTAGTCCCTTAAACGATAACTGCTAAAGCATCTCTATCAGTTGCCTTCGATGATTTTACGATGACCCACGCTTTTCCCTTCACATCCAATGACAGGGCTTCCTACTAACTAATGGTAGTATAGCACTATCTAAAGGAGGAAGAAATTACAAGAAAGAGTTTGAGTAGGTAGACCGCTATTAATCGCTTGCTCACAAACATTTCAAAACAAAAAAACATTTTTTCACAAACACTTTTCAAAAACTATTTTCAAAAACCCTTTGTACGCGTTCTCGAGGACAGATACAAGAATCATTACAAAGTCTTGCCTTACAATTGGCATCTTCAAAATATTTTTTCAAACACACATTCACAAAGCATTTAAAAAACAAAGTGAGCTAGCGATTAAGAGCCCGTAGATAACTACAGATGAAAAAGGTGCTAACATCTTCCCTTTTCATAATCTACCCCCCGAACTCAAAAGTCTTAAAGATCTTTCCTATTTCTTTCACCCTTTCCTTATTGGATAAAATAAAAGTCGATGGAGACTCTTGCTATCCGAATATTTTCTCTAAAACCAAGTCAGTTCTCTCACTATATCACAGAACCGACGACTCTGCTGGGGATGAACTAAAAAAGAGGGGTTACCTTAGAGCTTAGGGTCACTTTATTTGTTTTTACCTGTTTGCTTTGATTGCTTTACATTTGGGGTTTGATCGGGTTTATTTTTTGCAAAGATCCTATACCTGAATCTGGGGGTACCCTTAGGTAAGTAGCTATAGATCATGGAAACTGTACGGCGTAGACCTATATGGCTGAAGTGATGGCTATGTTAGTGCGACACATTGGTTTTTACTGGTGTCCCTCGAGTTAGTCGGGGAGAACACTAGGCTTTCGCGTGGTGTCATAAGCACTAACTGACCTTTAGAACCTTAATTGACCCAACTTGGCCATTAAAAGGTAGTGAGATAGCCGACTTTGGTGCAATTCGAAGTTGGTTGATACTCGATGCTACGCTCATTAAGATTCGACTCTCGAGTTTTTTTTGGTGGCAAGTCATTGTCGTGCTAAAAAAACCTGTGAGAAAAATCAACGATATTGAGATCCCTAGAATCCGGTTACTATTTTAGGACAACTAAACTTCAAGAGGATACTTACCTACGGACCCCATACAAGCCTTAAACCTAAGGCTCTTGTGTGCTTTGTTTGTGTTTGTTATCTGTTCAAACATGACATCATAACATCATATCATGACATTTTCACTAACCATTTCAAGGATCTAGGGGATTTATCTTTGTTCTTTGTTGCAGGGTCATGACCTACAATCATAGAAATGCTATCTGAATTAACTTTGTAAAGGTACCTTCCAAGAATGAGGAATTAGTCTTAAAGTTTCCTGACAATTCTCAATTCACCAAGAGACATAGTCATCACTCAGTTTGGTTACTACCGGTTTCAAAGAAGACACAATGAGTGTTCTATTCTAGTTCTTTGATCTAAAGCATCACTAATTTACCTTCCCGGATTATCAGTTGGTGCCCATAATGGAATAATTCTCTAAGTTAATTGGAGTTCCTATTCTTGATCAGATACCTTTCACCGATCTAGAGCAAGTTCCAAAACCTGAAGACATTGCAACAACCTTACATCTGAAACAACTGAGCATCGTATCTAATTGGGAAACAAGAAATGGAGTCAAGGTTTTTATTCCTAAATTTATGATAGATAAGGCTCAGTGGTTCCTAGATGCCATGAGTTTTATTGATTTTGAGGATAGTTTGGCTTTGTTGATCTATGGTTTGGTGATTTTACCTAACCCGGACCAACTCATAGATGTAAACACCATCAAAATATTTCTTACATATAATTCGGTGCCTACTTTGCTTGGATATATTCTGAATTATCTTCACACTCGTACTATGGGGAAGCGGGGGAATCTCATGTGTTGCATGCCTCTAATTTCCAGGTGGTTTATTTATCACCTCCCTCGATCAGTAATGAAGAATGAACAAGGCTTGAGGTGGTCTCAAAGGATGATGTCACTCGCTCATTCAAATATCGATTGGTGTTCCCGATCTCAGGAGAACATCACTATTATTGACCGCCGTGGGGAATTCCATAATATGCCACTCCTTGGCATAAGGGGAGGTATCACTTACAACCCTTCCCCAGCTCTACATTAGTTTGGTTATGCTCGAAGAGACAATCCTCATGATATGCTCATCAAGGGTATAGTATTCGACTATGAGAACGATTCTCAGAGTTACCGTTAAAGGTTTATGCATGCTTGGGGGATGATTAATAAGATTGATGGCATGAATTTGGGGCATAAGAATTCCATTCCTCTGGAGCCTTACCTTAGATGGGCACGATCTCGTTCTCAAAATATTATGATGCCATATCCTACTATCCTACCAGTGATCGTAGAGCCTGTTGTTGAAGGAGATGTTCCTCATACCATTATTCATCTTGATATGCCTATTGACTTCGAAGAACTACATGAGTTATGGATTCAACTCAAGGAAGAAATGGATATCTTTGAGACTCAGTTCTATGCTAGTGAGAAGAAAGTATTGGAGCTAACGAAACGACTCCACGAAGAACAAAGCCTTAATGCATATGTCAACACAAAGAGGAAGCGCCCATGGGAGACTTGAGTTCATATTTTGCTTCTTTTTAACTCTTTTTGTTGTCATTATAAGCCTAGAAGGTAATTGTAATTTGAGCTTGTTCACTAAAACTTATTTGTTTCCTTTTGTTTAAAAAATTTAAATCCCACAATGATCCTTGAAAACATTGCACTTGCATCTACATATCATGCATAACAAGTACTTTGCAGACAAGTTTTCTTATCTTGTTCTTGTTTATTTCAGTAAAAGATGGCTCTTGAACAAACTGTGAATGAACTTCAAGCTAAAAATGTCCAATTTCAAGAGATGCTCCTGAACGCAGCCAAGGGGAAGCAACAACTGATGCTGCTCAACTCCAAGAAGAAAAAGACTAGGAAACCGGCTGGTATCTTCAACATGGGAAGGAGGTT
The DNA here is from genome assembly GCA_948472305.1 of Vicia faba. Taxonomy (NCBI): domain Eukaryota; kingdom Viridiplantae; phylum Streptophyta; class Magnoliopsida; order Fabales; family Fabaceae; genus Vicia; species Vicia faba. The sequence continues at coordinate 1,272,123,537 of OX451739.1, forward strand.
TAAAGGTCCTCCAAAACAAGCTCAGAACTGTGTTATCTCCTCTGATGAAGATGACAAACAAGGTGAGGAAGACAAGAGTGTGAAGGTTGATAGAGGAAGCAACTTGGGTTTAGGCCAAGATTTTGATGAAGACTATTCTGCTGAACAATATCCTCCCGCTGATGATAGATACAAACAGTTGGAAGATCGACTTAATGCTATGGAGATCCAGAAAGTGCCTGGGCTGGATTTTGAAGAACCAGGGCTTATCTCGGGGGTTGTCATCCCTCACAAGTTCAAGGTCCCCATCTTTGCCAAATATGATGGTGTTTCTTGTCCTAAGCTTTATCTGACAGAAAGTTATGGGTTCACTTCTTTCAAGAGAGCTTATCTGGGACACAACTGGAATGGTTTTATCAGCTGGAAGGAACCAATATACGTACTTGGGAAGAACTACAAGTGGATTGAAAACTTCCAAATAGCCTTTGAGAAAATCAAGGAATACCTATAAGAACCTCTGATTCTGATGCCACCAGTTGAAGGAAGGCCTCTAATCATGTACTTAATAGTGTTGGAGAATTCAATGGGGTGTGTATTGGGCCAGTATGACGAGTCTGGTCGAAAAGAGCATGCAATATACTACCTTAGCACAAAAAATTCTGACTATGAAACAAGATACTCACTTCTCGAGAAAACTTGTCGCGCTTTGGCATGGGCTGCTCACCGACTAAGACATTATATCTTAACTCATACTACTTTGTTGATCTCTAAAATGGATCCCATCAAATACATATTCGAGAAGCCAGCCCTCTCCGGAAGGATAGCCCGATGGAAAATGGTCTTAACAAAATACGACATTCAGTACACCACTCAGAAGGAAATTAAAGGAAGTGTATTGGCAGATCATTTGACGCATCAATCCGTAGACGACTACTAATCTATGAACTTCGAGTTCCTCGATGAGAATATTTATGCTAGTTACAGATTATGAAGAACCTGGACCATATGAAGGACCTGAGCTAGGATCCTGATGGACTATGGTTTTTGAAGGAGCTTCTAACGTGCTTGGTAGTGAAATTGGTGTTGTGGTTGTGTCTCCCAAGGGTTGCCATACGCCCTTCACTGCCATATTATGTTTTGACTGTACCAACAACATGGCACAGTATGAAGCATGCATCATGGGTATAAAAGCTGCTATTGACCTAAGAATCAAGTTCTGGAATGTATATAGGGACTCAACCATGGTAATCAGTCAGATTAAAGGAGAATGGGATATGAAGCACCCGAATCTCATTGTATATCGGGAGCATGTGTTAACATTAATTCCATACTTTGAGGAAATCACTTTTGAACATATCCCACCAGAAGAGAATCAGTTGGCAGACGCATTGGCAACCATGTCATCTATGTCAAAAGTCAGATGGGACAATGAGGCTCTGCGAATTACTATTGAGAGACTAGATGAACTGGCACATTGCTATGAAGTTAATACTGATGGAGTAGAGGAGAAGCCTTGGTTTCATGAAGTGAAGAGATACCTCAAGGCTCAAGAGTACCCTGAAGGAGAATCTATCAATGACAAGAAATTCCTACGAAGGTTCTCTTCTAAGTTCTTCCTGAGCAATAAAATTTTATACAAATACAACCATGATTCGACTCTGCTTCATTGTGTAGACAAGAAGGAAGTAGAGAAGATTATGGAACATATGCACAAAGTTGTCTTTGGTACTCACTCCAGCGTGCATATAATGGCTAAGAAGATTCTGAAAGCGGGTTACTATTAGTCGACTATGGAAACTGATTGCCATCACCATTCAAGAACTTGTGACAAATTCTAGATCTATGCCGACAAGGTACACATGCCTCTGGTTCTTCTAAATGTCTTGACTGCTCCTTGGCCATTTGCAATGTGGGGTATTGATATAATTGGTGAGATTAATCCTACAGCTTCTAACGGACATCGTTTCATCCTCGTCGCCATTGATTATTTCACGAAGTGGGTTGAAGCGGCCTCATTTTCCTCTGTTACTAAGAATGTTATGGCTCAGTTCATTAAACATAATCTTATCTATCAGTATGGAATCCTCTAATGGATCATCACGACAATGGTACCAATCTTAACAATACTATGATCACAGAACTCTGCATGCAGTTCAAAATTAAGCACCATAATTCTTCTCCATATCGACCGAAGATGAATGGTACAGTGGAAGCCGCCAATGAGAACATCAAGAAGATTATACAGAAGATGACGATGACGTATAGAGATTGGCATGAGATGTTACCATTCTCTCTTCATGGCTATCACACTTTAGTACAAACATCAACTAGGGCAACCCCATTCTCTCTATCCTAAGGTATGGAAGCGGTTCTACTTATAGAAGTCCAGATTCCTTATCCAAGGATTATGAAGGACGCAGACTTAGACGAAGATGAGTGGATTTAAACTAGGTTGTACCAGATAAGTTTGATCAACGAGAAAAGGCATGCGGCTGTCTGTCATGGTCAGATGTACCAGAAACGTATGATCAAGGCTTTCAATAAGAAGGTCAAGCATCAGGTATATCAGGATGGTGAATTGGTAATAAAGCGCATCATCCTATCACAAGGTGATCCCTGGGGCAAATGGACTCCCACCTACAAAGTGCTATTTGTAGTCAAGAAAATATTTTCTGGCGGTGCAATGATACTTACCACTATGGACGATGAAGACTTTTCGCACCCTGTGAATCCAGACATATTCAAAAGATATTGCGCATGAATATGACCCGCTAGGTTGACCGACCTAGGAAAAAATAAGGGCATCCTGGCGAACGAAAAAGGTTCGGGAAACAATTAGGGATATACATATAAAGACTATACACCCGGCAAGTCGAAAACCTGAAAAGGCGGCTTGGGCAAAAAAGGGTATCCTAGTGGACTGAAAATCCGAAAGGGCGGTCCAAGAAAAAGTTAGGGATTAAAGCATACGACTATGTTTCGTTAGATCATCTACTTACCACAAGATTTATTACCAATGTCGAGTTCAAATGATACATATCAATTCAGTCAACTTCTTCCGACACTGAGGGATGAGATGCTTGAAGACATAAAGGCAATAGTAGAGTTGAAACTCAGTGAGATCATTTCCACATAGTTGTTTTCTCTTTGTTTCACTTTGTACTCTTTTCATTTTACGACGATTTCCTCTTACTAGGATTTCTGTCTCTATGTACAAAGCCCGCATGCTTATAGGCAAACTATCAATACAAATACAATTGCAAAATTCAAATTTTGTTTTATCTTTTCTGTTTTGTTTGCAAAAATGTTCAATGACTAAATTGAATGAACATATGCATATGAATATGATTACTGTTAACAAATATATGCATAACAACAGGAATTAACATTTACTAAAGACTCTAGGAATTGAGATAAGGTTTAAATCACCCATAAATCCCCACAGAGCAAGCTCCATGGGATTATTCCCACAGAGTTACCTTCGCAAGCTCATCCCAGACAGAGATACATTCCCATGCAAGTCTAATATGCCTTCAGACAGAAATTAGGGCATCTTCTAGCTATTAACATGACCATACTCCCTACCATATCCCCTTAGCAGATAAAGGAGTTTGATCATTTCCCCAACATACGGCGGAAACTTCCTCGGCATAGTTCACAAGAATCTAATTCCCCAACTGAGTTTATTTCTCCAACACTGTACAATCTCTTACATGGTTCTCTTCTCCAGCATGGCTTATTTCCTCAACAGGGTTTATTTCCCCAATGAAATCTAATTTCCCAAGAAAATTCATTTCTCTGACTACTGCAAATCACCGGCAAAATTCCCCTCTCCAGCAAAATGTAGTCAAGGCTACTATCCCTAGAGAGTTACTACAGAATCTGAAATTGGGTCAGATATCAATTTTGTCCTCCTCAGGAGAGTTGTTACCATACCTAAAACTCGGTCATAAAGCTTCTCGGAAGATTATCTATCTCTTTTATTCCCATCCAGGATATAAGAGTTAGATCCCCCATTAGAGAAATGAACGACCAATGCCCCTAAACTCTTCTATCCTCAAGCAGAAGTCAAACATTCCCGGCGAAGTATCCTCAAACAGAAAGCATGAATCCCCAGCAGAGACATTCTAAACAAAATTGAAGATTAATATTCTTCATCCCCAACGATAGTCAGGGATTTATTTTCCCCAGCAAAGATGTTACACGAAGCTACCAATATGCCTCAACGACATCTTACATCTATGCACATTTACAAAACATCATGGCATATACATACGAAACACATATAGCACACTCTCATTTACTTTGAGAACATTATTACGCGATGCATTACATACATCATGACATTTCATAAAGACTAACTTTATCTTTTCAGGTAAAATTCACAAATAGACAAATATCATCAACAATTCTCAAACAGGTCAGAGATTAATTCTCGAAACAGGACGAGGCAACTATTTGTATGACCAGGTCTAAGATTAATTCCCGAAACAAGACATGGCAACTATCCGTACGACCAGGTGATATGAATTCCAGAAACAAGACGAGTTTGCCAATAAAAAGCAGGTCCTAGATTAACTCCCAAAACAAGACGGGGAAACTATATGTATGATCAGGCAAGATTAATTCCTGAAACAGGACAGGGAAACTATGGACATGGCCAAGTGGTATGAATTCCCGAAACAGGACAGGTTTACCAACAAAAAACAGATTGTGGGTCAATTCCCGAAATAGTACGGGGCGACTATCTACAAGATAAGCATTTCCATCAGAGATTAAATATGACAAGCATTTCCCTAAGATACTAAATCTGATAAGAAGCTACTTAAGCACCTTCCCTAGAGGTTCATTTTGGAGAGCATTCTTCAGATAAAGTTAAGTGTAGTCTCATTCTGATACTCCTATCAACAACTATTTTGATGGCATCTATAAGCCCATCTAATGAAATTCTGTCACCTCTCCAAATGACATCTTTAAGCCCATTCAAGCAATATTTGTAAGTTTAAGATTGCGCCTAAGAGGGGGGGTGAATTAGGTGGTGGTCGATTTTTGACTTATTTTATACTTTCTGGTTTTGATTTAGTGCTTTGAAAATTGTAAAGTACAGAAAGTAAAGAGACATGGAGAATTATCCTGGTTCCTTCCACACCCCGGAAGTACGTCCAGTCCCCTTGCAAACACGCAAGAGATTTTACTATTTTGTTAGAACTTTTACAAGACTCTTCCTAGTCTTATCAACTAAAGAACCTAACAAATAACCAAGAACACCCTCTTGGATTTCCAATAAGTCTAATGAGAATAATCCTCTCAAAAGATACCTCTTGTTTCTAACAATGGACAACAAGGAACAAAAGTAATCTAATACTTAATTCCAACAATCCTGGAAATAAGTTACACTTTGTATGATTTTATGAAGTATGATTTCTTGAAAGATGTTGATCACATAGAGTGACTTCTTTGAAGTTTCTTCTTTCTTCTCTTGTAAGAAATTCAAACTGTAACAAAATGGTTAGATAATGCTCAAAGATTTTTGTTCTTTATATGTGTGAAAGTGCAGAAAATCTTTGTTCTTAAAAGTTAAGAAATATGAAGTTTGAATATTTTACAAAGTTCAGATTTTATTGCATAAGAGAAGAGTTGTTTTTTGTTTTGAAAGATTTTGTAATATATAGTAATCAAGATACCTTTCCAAATGGACACTTTTCTGTTTGAAAAACTTGACAAGATGCAATGTTTGATCATGCAACTATTGGAGAAAAGGTGTGAAGGATATCTTGAAACCAGTTCAGATTTTTCAAAATTTTCAATGTGCAAATCGATTAACATAAGATGCAAATCGATTGCACGGGTTTGTAACATTCAGAATTTCAAAAAATTTGAAGTGTAAATCGATTAGCATGTTGTGCAAATCGATTTACAAGAGTTAAAAAAATAGTTTGTTCTGTGATCAATCGATTTACATAACATGTAAATCGATTGCTGGCAGGAGCAATCAGTTTTTTGAAAAAGCATGTGTAAATCGATTTACACAAGATGTTAATCGATTTACAGCAGAGAAAAACTTAAAAATTGTTTTGAAATATAATTGAAGTGTTGTGGCAAGTGTGTATATCATTTTTGAGCATTTCTAATCAATGTAGTTCAATTGAGAATTGATATACTTGATTGCTTTCCATGATCCTTGAAGCTTTGAGTGAATGATGCTTTAATTTAATTTCCACTTCTTTTCCTTCTTGCCATAATGCTTGTTTGTCTTTCATCAAACTAGCTTGTTTGTCTTTCATCAAAACTAAAGTTAAGTTGAGGCTTGAGATTACATTCTCCCCCTTTTTGATGATGACAAACCATTTTCCTTTATGTGTTGTTCAGAATTTGAGCAGAATGTGTTTTCTCCCCCTGAGAAGATTTCTCCCTCTATGGAGAAAAAGATTTGAAAGCTTGCTCTGTAAAGACAATGAAAACAAACAACCATAAAGTGCTATTACATTCTTCTCCCCCCTTGACATTATCAAAAAGAAGGGAAAGATGCAACAAGAAATGATAACAGAAAGAAATATATATGAACATGAATGAAAAAAATAAAAACTTCTAAAATTATCGAACAAAGTTTAAGAACACCATACATAAAACGAACACTTGAAATACAACAAGACAAAAACCATAATGATACTTATAACAAGAATTTAATAACATTGATCAGGAACATTTTAGAAAGGTCCTTGATATGGAAATTGTTGTTGAAGAGGTGGTTCGGTGTATTGAGGAGGCGGAGGTGCAGGATTGGATGGGTCGTATGGAGGGATATGAAGATGTGAATAGAGATATGAAAATTGTTGGTTCACATCATTCTGAAAAGCATTGATACGAGAGGAGGTAGAGTCATTTATGAGGTTTTAATTGGGTGATTTGGTCAAGGTTTCATGATTGGTCAAATATAAGGTGGGAGGTTGAGAGAAAATGAAAGTTTGACCAATATATTAAAAGCTCATACAAGTATCACATGCTAAAAAATTAAATTGCATAGAAAAAGTACACAAAAAATGCTTCAGATTCTGTGGTAAATCGATTTGCCCCTTGGTTAAATCGATTTACACAGAAATTTTTTTATGAAAAATAATTTTCGTTCAGTGGTAAATCGATTTACATATTGTGTAAATCGATTTACACAAAATATTTTATTAAAAAAATGATTTGCTTCAGTGGTAAATCGATTGACATATGGTGTAAATCGATTTACTTAAAGAAAAATTTAAAAAATCATTATTTTTAACATTTGAAACAATGTCTAACCACATATATATGTACATTAAGGTATAGTTAAGGATTGAGTGCACCTTATATATCTTGTTCATCGAGGATTCCAAGTTCACGACGAATTTTAAAAAATGCATCCTTTGCAAGTGGTTTTGTGAAGATGTCTGCGAGTTGATTTTGAGTGTCCAAGAAAGTGATCTCGACATCTCCTTTGAGTACATGATCTCGGATGAAATGATGTCTAATGTCAATGTGTTTTGTCCGAGAATGCATAACTGGATTTTTCGTAATATTGATCGTGCTTGTGTTATCACATCGAAGAGGAATGCATCCAAGGTTTACTCCATAGTCAAGTAATTGTTGTTTTAGCCAAAGAATTTGAGCGCATCCACTTTCATCCGCAATGTATTCTGCTTCAGCAGTGCTGAGTGCTATGCTTGCTTGCTTTTTGCATGACCATGAAACCAAGGCATTTCCAAGAATGTGACATGTTCCACTTGTACTTTTGCGATCAATTTTGCAACCTGCATAGTCAACATCAGAATAACCAACTAGATTGCACATACTACCTTTTGGATACCATAATCCGATGTTGGTTGTTCCTTTGAGATATTTTATTATGCGCTTGACTGCTACAAGGTGAGACTCTTTAGGACTGGCTTGATATCTTGCACATACACAAACGCTGAACATAATGTCAGGTCTACTTGCTGTTAAATAGAGGAGTGAGCCAATCATTCCACGATACTTAGTTATGTCAATAGAATTCCCTGATTCATCTGGATCAAGATAGGTGCCGGATCCCATAGGAATTGCACTTTCTTTGCTACTTTCCATCTCAAACTTCTTTATAAGGTCTTTGCAATATTTTGATTGGTTTACGAAGATACCATGTTTGAGTTGCTTAATTTGAAGACCGAGAAAGAAATTCAATCTTCCCATCATAGACATCTCAAACTCTCCTTGCATCATAGACGAAAATTCCTTGCACATATTTTGGTTAGTTGAACCGAAAACAATATCATCTACATAGATTTGTACAAGTAAGGTATGATGATTAACATTTTTTATGAAGAGAGTGGTATCAACTTTACCCTTTACAAACCCTTTTTCACATAGGAATGCGCTTAGTCTATCATACCAAGCCCTTGGTGCTTGCTTCAGCCCATAGAGAGCTTTCTTCAGTTTGAAGACATGATTAGGATGTTTGAAGTCTTCAAATCCGGGAGGTTGCTTTACATAGACTTCTTCATTTATGAATCCGTTGAGAAATGCGCTTTTTACATCCATTTAAAAAAGTTCAAAGTCCAATGAGCATGCATATGCAAGTAATAATCTTATTGCTTCCAAACGTGCTACCGGAGCAAAAGTTTCTTCAAAATCAATTCCTTCCTCTTGGTTGTATCCTTGAGCAACTAGTCTTGCCTTGTTTCGAGTGATTATTCCATTTTCATCCATCTTGTTTTTGAAAACCCATTTGGTTCCAATGATATGTTTATTTCCTGGATTAGGAACAAGTTCCCAAACTTCGTTCCGCTCGAATTGGTTTAACTCCTCTTGCATGGCAAGGATCCATTGATCATCTTCTAGTGCTTGAGCCACTTTAGTAGGTTCAACTTGAGATACAAACGCCATATTTAAGCATGCATCCTTAAGATTTAGCCGTGTAGATACTCCTTTGCTAATATCTCCAATTATGTTGTCAATTAGATGATCACGATGAGTTATCCATTCTTGAGGAAGATCATCATCATTTTCATTTTGATGTGAAAGTTCATGTGTTTGTTCCGGATTGACAATTTTGCCATCTCTGCAGGAATTCTCATGAGATAGATCTATAGAATCATCATCATCACAAATAACAACTTTCTCCTTGGAGGTGTTAGATTCATCAAAAGAAACATGCATTGATTCTTCTATAGTTAAAGTTCTTTTATTGTAAATTCTAAAAGCTTTGCTAGAAAGGGAGTAACCAAGAAAAATACCTTCATCCGATTTTTCATCGAACTTACCGAGATTGTCTTTGTCGTTGTTAAGGACAAAACATTTGCACCCGAAAATATGAAAGTGAGAGATATTTGGTTTTCTTCCTTTGTAAATCTCATATGGAGTTTTCTTTAGTATAGGTCTTATGCTCACGCGATTGCTTACATAACATGTCGTGCTTACTGCATCCGCCCAAAAATATTTAGGCAAACTTGAGTCACTTAGCATGGTTCTAGCAAGCTCCACCAAAGACCTATTTTTCCTTTCAACTACTCCATTTTGTTGTGGAGTTCTTGGTGCTGAAAAATTGTGGAAGATCCCATTTTCTTCACAAAATTCTTCAAATAGACTGTTTTGGAACTCTCCACCATGATCACTTCGGATTGATGTTATCTTTAATGACTTCTCATTTTGAACTTGTTTTGCATATCTCTTGAATGCCTTGAATGCTTCATTCTTGTGCACTAAAACAAAGTCCAAGTGAAACGGGAAAAATCATCTACAATAACTAAAGCATAAATGTTACCTCCGAAGCTTCTTGTTCTAGATGGACCAAAAAGATCCATGTGCAACAATTGAAGTGGTCTTGTTGTTGAAACCACATTCTTTGGTTTGAAAGTTGATTTGGTCTGTTTGCCCTTTTGGCATGCACTACATAATTTTTCTTTGATGAACTTCATCTTTGGTAGACCAATAACTAAGTCATGCTTAACCAATTTGTTCAAGTGCTCCATGTGAATGTGAGCAATCCTCTTGTGCCATAACCAAGCGTCATTGTTGTTTACCATAAGAAATTGTACCTTCATAGACAAATCATCTAGAGTAATCATAAAAATATTGTTAGATCTTATACCTTTGAGTTTTACCTCATTGGTTGCCTCATCCATAATAAGGCATTCTTCTTTGTTGAATTTGATCTTGAACCCTCTATCGCAAAGTTGACTTATGCTGAGAAGGTTGTGCTTTAATCCTTCAACATAGAGAACATCCTCAATTGGAATGGATGGAGGTGTGCCAACTATTCCAACGCCAAGAATCTTTCCTTTGGTGTTGTCTCCATAGGTGACATACCCTTTGGCTTTATGTACTAGATATGAAAATTGGTGTACATCTCCTGTCATATGCTTTGAACATCCACTGTCAAGATACCAAACATTTGATGTGGATTTCAAGCATACCTCTTCTTCATCGTCGGAGTGATGCGATGCCATTAAGGCTAAGTTTGCACATTCGTCGCTTTCCGATTCCGATGAACTTCTCATATCATTATCTTCCTATGCTATGTAGGCTTTCTTTTGTTTTGAGTCCTTTCCTTTGAATCCATTTTTCTTTGGGAGATTTGGACAGTTTGGCTTGATGTGTCCTTGCTTTCCACATTCATAACATGAGACATCTTGTGTTGATGTGGAGGCTTCTCTTTTCTTGAAGTGCTTTCTCTTATGTGCATGAGATCCGCCTTTGTCATTTCTGCCAAAAAACTTCCCAAGTCTTTTCACAAGAAGCATGAAATTTTCATCTTCTTCCAGATTGTCTTCTTTTACCACTTCCTTTGAATCAATTTTTAAAGCAATGTTTTTGGACTTCTTTTCTAGATTCTCATGTTTTTCAAGTCTACCGAGTTCCGTTTCGTATTCTTGAAGTTTGCCAAATAATGTAGCGGAAGTCATTGCAGAGAGACTCTTCTTTTCCGAGATTGTCGTTACCTTTGGTTGCCATTCCCTAGTCAATGATCTAAGGATTTTCAAGTTGAGTTCATCATTTGTCAAGGTTTTACCAAGAGCATTTAAGTGATTTGTCAAATGCACAAATCTCTTTTGTAAGTCAAGAATGGATTCTCTGGGCTGCATTCGAAATAGATCATATTCTTGACTCAAGGTATTTAGCCTTGATCTTTTTACTTCAGTCGTTCCTTCTTGAGTTTGAACCAAGGTATCCCAAATTTCCTTTGTTGTTCTGCAGTTTGAGACACGGGAAAATTCGTCCATACTGAGTGCACCTTGAAGAAAGTTTATTGCCTTTTTGTCATAGAGAACTTTCTTTTTATCATCATCGTCCCATGCAGTTTTGGGCTTTGCAGACCCAACGCCATTGATTACCGTTATCGGGATAAATGGACCATTTTCAACAGCATCCCATACTTCCTCTCCTTGTGCTTCTAAATGCGCCTTCATGCGTATTTTCCAAAAGTCAAAATATTCACCATAGAATAGAGGAGGCTTGTTGTTACTACCAGCATCTCTGAAAACGGGTTGATGATTTGCGGAAGCCATTCTGGATCTCTAGGAGCAGGTTACCTATAACCTGCTTTGATACCAATTATAAGTTCAAGATTGCGCCTAAGAGGGGGGGGGGGGGGGGGGTGAATTAGGTGGTGGTCGATTTTTGACTTATTTTATACTTTCTGGTTTTGATTTAGTGCTTTGAAAAATGTAAAGTACAGAAAGTAAAGAGACACGGAGAATTATCCTGGTTCCTTCCACACCCCGGAAGTACGTCCAGTCCCCTTGCAAACACGCAAGAGATTTTACTATTTTGTTAGAACTTTTACAAGACTCTTCCTAGTCTTATCAACTAAAGAACCTAACAAATAACCAAGAACACCCTCTTGGATTTCCAATAAGTCTAATGAGAACAATCCTCTCAAAAGATACCTCTTGTTTCCAACAATGGACAACAAGGAACAAAAGTAATCTAATACTTAATTCCAACAATCCTGGAAATAAGTTACACTTTGTATGATTTTATGAAGTATGATTTCTTGAAAGATGTTGATCACATAGAGTTACTTCTTTGAAGTTTCTTCTTTATTCTCTTGTAAGCAATTCAAAGTGTAACACAATGGTTAGATAATGCTCAAAGATTTCTATTCTTTATATGTGTGAAAGTGCAGAAAATCTTTGTTCTTAAAAGTTAAGAAATATGAAGTTTGAATGTTTTACAAAGTTCAGATTTTATTGCATAAAAGAAGAGTTGTTTTTTGTTTTGAAAGATTTTGTAATATATAGTAATCAAGATACCTTTCCAAATGGACACTTTTCTGTTTGAAAAACTTGACAAGATGCAATGTTTGATCATGCAACTATTGGAGAAAAGGTGTGAAGGATATCTTGAAACCAGTTCAGATTTTTCAAAATTTTCAATGTGCAAATCGATTAACATAAGATGCAAATCGATTTCAAGGGTTTGTAACGTTCAGAATTTCAAAAAATTTGAAGTGTAAATCGATTAGCATGTTGTGCAAATCGATTTACAAGAGTTAAAAAATCAGTTTGTTCTGTGATCAATCGATTTACACAACATGTAAATCGATTGCTGGCAGGAGCAATCAGTTTTTTGAAAAAGCATGTGTAAATCGATTTACACAAGATGTTAATCGATTTACAGCAGAGAAAAACTTAAAAATTGTTTTGAAATATAATTGAAGTGTTGTGGCAAGTGTGTATATCATTTTTGAGCATTTCTAATCAATGTAGTTCAATTGAGAATTGATATACTTGATTGCTTGACATGATCCTTGAAGCTTTGAGTGAATGATGCTTTAAGTTCATTTCCACTACTTTTCCTTCTTGCCATAATGCTTGTTTGTCTTTCATCAAACTAGCTTGTTTGTCTTTCATCAAAACTAAAGTTGATTTGAGGCTTGAGATTACAATATTATCATCCAACAATGTTACCTCCTACATAGGCGAGTACAAATTTCTGGGCACTTAAGTGTTCAATCCTCTTCCACCTTCAGATCACGAATGGCAGACATGCTAATCTAACACCTCAGGTTTAAGAAGATTGAACAGGGGCAGCTGTTGTACCCCAAAATTTCCCTCCCTTTTTATGTAAGACATTCTCCTAGGATTCTCAAATGCTCAAGGTTGCTCAGGAATTGATCAGACAAATTCTCCTCCTAAGCAATGAACTTACAACTAGGGTTTCCTTTTTCTCAAGGAAGATTGGGTTTCTAAGGTCTCAAGTGGATTTCATGGTCTCCTACGTGTCTCCAAGAATGCTCATACCAAGTTTGATGCCTTGCATCACAAGTTTGCTCATTCAATAGCTCAGATGACTAAAAATCAATTGTAATGGACAAAAAGTCAAATATGGTCAACATGCGGTCAAACTTCAAGATTTTTGGTAAACATCAACATTTTGAAGTGATATTCATCATTTGATCAAGGGTGGATCATGATTCATCAAGGAAAAATATCAAATCATCAAAGGTCAAAAGTTGCCAAATTAGGGTTTTCTTTAGGGGAAGTCAAATGAACTTTGACCAAGCATAACTTTCACATGCTTCATCAGATTTTCATCAAACAAAGCTTATTTTGAAGGAAATTCAATTCTCTACAACTTTTTCTATCTAAGCTCAAGTCCAAAAAATGTTTCATTTGAGAGATATGGGCCAATACATTATAGGTCATTTCAAAAGTCAACAAAATGACACTTTTTGTCAAGGCAACTTACATCAAGATAAATCTTAAAATGCAAACATGAAAAAAATAGGTATTTTAGAGGACATCTTGAGCTTTCTATAAAGTCCAAGATCACCTTCAAATGATAAAAAATGAGAGAGTTATGATCAATGTAAGTTGGGAAATTTTGAGAAAATGCATGAAACCAGAAGTGATCAAACTTGGAATTTTGGGCTATTGGGCTATTAATTCAAAGTGCAGACGTGTTCTACACTTCATATACACCTCAAGACTTGTTCATACACCTCCCTTTGGTTCATTATATATTTTATTATTTTTATTATTTTAAAAGTCAAAATAAAATAAAATAAGGCAAGGCTTTTTCATACAAGTCCAAGCCCACCATATGTTGACCTAATGCTCTTCTATATATTCTCTTCATTCATACAAACCCTGACCACAAGAAACATTGCAAGAAACCATCTTCCAAAAACTTCAAAATTTGTCAAACTAGGCAAACTTGAACTCTCTCATACAACCATCCTCAAGGCCAAGCAATCATCCCAATCAATTTCGGAGGTTCCATAGGGTAAGCCTGGATCATTCTTGATGATCAAAGAGGCCTAAAAACTGCATTCCATGCATCATCATTTTACATGTTTTTGTGAATTTCGTTTCTTGATTTTTATGATGCTTTGAGTTGAACTAACGTTTGCAATGTGTTTCTGAGATAAAACGATGTTGGTTTGATCCCTTGCACGAGTCTTATAACTCCAGAATAACCTATCACCATGTTTAGACCGATTTGCCTTATTGTGTTCATATCTCATTGTGAAGGATGATTTAGCTCAAACCAATGATTCCATTGAATTCATAGGGTTGGATTTAGGGGGTAGGCTACCCTCGGATCTCTTACTTTCATTATTTTGCAGGAACAAGAAAAGGGTTCACCAGAGAAGACGACCAGAGCTAGGGCTCCGACGCCTCTCCGACCATGCAATGTGATTTTAATTATATATGTTTTGTTTCAGTTTAAACAATGGATGTATCACCACCCTAGTGGTTAAAATGCACGCTCCAAGGCTTTCATCTATCAAGGCATGGGTTTGAACCCTGCCTTTTGTGACTTTTTTTCATAATTTCTGATTTTTGCAAGTTAACATATAAAGTGTGTGGGCTCCCTTTCCTAAACACAGGCGCGCGCCTGACCTAATGGTGATGGTCTCGATGGAAAGAGCAAAGGGCATGGGTTCAACACCCACCCCTGGCAGTATTTTTTTAAACTTTGTTTTTCTTCATATTTTTTTTTATTTTTGTATTTACAAACCCTAAATTCATCAAACCAAAAACATTTTTAATAAACCAATTTTTTTTTCAAAACCTTTTTACAAACCCTAATCATAATTAGGGTTTAGGATTTTAATTTAATTAATAAATTTCTTTTTTTAAATTAAAATTAATTAGGTCTTTTTAGGTTGATCATTAAAACCTTTTTATAAAAAAATCATCAAAAACCTTTTCGCTTTCCTTTTTCCTATTTTTACATATTGCGTAGTTTATTCCTCTTGCATTTTGTCTCGATTATTGTATCTGCTCACAATTTGTAATAGTAATTGGGGTTTATTTTCCGCACTCTACTATTTTGTAACTACCCCGAAGCATTGTAATAGTCTAGGGTTTTCTTTCCGCATTTACTTTCTGCACATTTACTGCTTTCCAATTTTGCTATATTGATATTAGTAATTGGGTCTTGTATGGAAAGATTAAAATCAAATGCTAGCTAACCCTAATTGGAAGATTAAAATAACTGAACACAATACACTTCTCACATTCGCACCTCTAGGGTAACCTCCCTTTTTGCCTTTCGACAAAAACAATCATGTCCCTCAAACCTGGGGAGGCTTTAGCATAATCCCTCAAAAATAAAGATCATAGTCCCTCGATTACCCTTTCGATGTTGCCTTTGGTAAACAATCTAGTCTCTTAAACGATAACTGCTAAAGCGTCCATACCAGTTGCCTTTGATGACTTGTATGATGACCCGCGTATGTCCATTCACATCCAACGATAGGGCTTCCTACTAACTAATGGTAGGATAACACTATCTAAAGGAGGAAGAAATTACAAGAAAGACTTTGAGTAGGTAGACCGATGTTAATTGCTTGCTCACAAACATTTTAAAACAAAAAAACATTTTTCACAAACACTCTTCAAAAAATATTTTAAAAAAGCTTTTGTACGTGTTCTCGAGGACATATACGAGAATCATTACAAAGTCTTCCCTTACAATTGGCATCTTCAAAATATTTTTTCAAACACAAATTTACAAAGGATTTTAAAAAAAATAAAGTGAGCTAGCGATTAAGATCCTGTAGATAACTACGGATGAAAAAGGTGTTAACACCTTCCCTTTTCATAATCTACCCCCAAACTCAAAAATCTCTAAGGTCTTTCCTGTTCTTTTCACCCTGTCCTTATTGGATAAAAGAAAATTCGATGGTGACTCTTTCTATCCGCACATTTGGGATAAAACGCAAAACCAAGTCAATTCTCCCACCGTATCACACTCCCTTTCCTTCTTTCCGGAGAATCCATATGCATGCTTTTTGGTGGTACCACTGGAACTTTCATCTTTCGATAAACGTCCTTCTTTGAAAGCCTATTCTAATCAGACACCCATGCCAACCGTTTTAGTAAAGTCAGTGGGAGCACTTGCAACCATCTTCTCATAATAAAACGGGCCAAGAGTCTTTAAGAAAACCTTGGTCATCTCCTTTTCTTCCATCATGGGTATAACTTGAGCAGCTACTTCGCACCAACGTTGCATATATTCTTTGAATGATTCTTTGTCTTTTTGAGCGATGGCTCTCAGTTAGTTGCAATCAGGCGTCATAGCCAGATTATACTTGTATTGTTTCATAAAGGCTTAACCCAAATCATTGAAAGTATGGATGTATGTACTGTTTAACCCTATATACCACTTTAAAGCAGCTCTAGTTAGACTATCTTGAAAATAATGGATTATCAAACAATGATCATCGGTATGAGTAGACATCTTTCGCACATACATCACCATATGTGCTTAGGGACAACAATTTCCCTTATATTTTTGAAACTCGGGAACCTTAAATTTTGCAGGCACCTAAACATTGGGAATCAGGCACAAGTCATTAACATTCTTCCCAAATATTTCCTTCCCTGTGAGGGATTTCATCTCTTTCTTCATTTCCAAGAACTAGTCTTGAAAATCATCCATTCGATCATGTATTCCCAAACTCTCACTGTGAGAAGTATCAACGTGGTAAATTTGATCATTAATAAGCGAAGTTGTGTGCACAACGGGAGGTGTAATAGTCATAATAGGTTGAAAAGGATGAGCAACTTCAATAACTGGTGTATAACCTTCAGGAGTGAAATTTTTAGGCATTCCCCATGGATAACCACAAGGTATCTGATAATGTGCAGCAACAATAATGAGAGTAGTAGAAACGAGAACTGACAATATCTCAGAGATAACAATTATCAGTTGTTGAGGCTGAACCACATAAGAAGAAGGAGGAGGTGGAGGTGGTGGCTGATTCTGCACAACCACCAAGGATTCCACAAAAGAAGACAAGTTGGCCACATCGGTTCTTAGAGCAGTTACTTCCTCGCGATTCTCTTGTTCCAAATTTTCCATCTTCTTATTGGTTTTAGCCTGAGTGTTATAGGAATGTGACAACTTATTGACTGAACGAAGTATAAGAAACAAATAAAACACTTGAGAAAAACATAAGAATGCAAAACTATGTGCAAAATGATGCATGGTATGCAATGCACATGATTGATTTATTTATTTTTTAGTTTTTAAGGAACTTAAAGAACTATAATAATTGCAAACATAAAAGAATAACACATTTTTGAAACACTGAATAATCTCATTTCATTAATAATTTGTAAGGATTGCAACTTTAGTACAAGTTTCAATAATCCTAAATAAAAGAGAAAATACTAGAATCTATAAGTCCTAAGGAGCCAAAGCTGAAGAAGATTCCACTTCACGCTGACGCTTCCCTTTGAGCCTCCTAATCTGATCCTTCAACTGTGTATTCTCTCCTATGAGCTTGTCAAAAACTCCTTTCCATCCACCAAAAGTAGGAAGCATTTGAGAATGGTCTTGTTCACTGGGAACTGGGTGAATGCCAGATGAAAATAAATCCTCTTGCTCTTCCATCATCTCTACATCATGTCGCTCGTGAATCTTGATTAAATCATCTTTCTCCTTCAACTGCTCTTGAAGTTCTTAGTGTTCTACATCCATAGTCTGATATTTATTCTTCCAGGTTTCATTCTCTTGTTGAATTATGACTAAAGCAAGTTGAAACTCTTCAAAATCGGTCAAAAGAGGAGGAGTAGGCTCTACAAAAATTGCAGCTAAGGGTTCTGGACGGGGATAAGGCATCTTTAAATGAATTGCCTTTGCTTGTACCTATCACGTCTGGGATTTTTCATCGAAGCGCGAACGATAGGCAGAAGGACAGAAGACTCGCCATTAATATTATTTATCGTAAGAGAGGGAAAGGAAACACGGAATAGGCCTAAATGAAGGAAAGAGCATGGTCTCATGACCAAGACAAAAGGGTAAGATAGTCGATTACCCAAGGGGAAGGTATTAACACCCCTCACGTCTGTGGTACTCCATAATATCCACAAAAGTTTATTCTAATCTAAGGGTGTATAAAAAGCTAAGTCTAAGGCTTAATTCTACAAGGGAATACATGAAATGCAAAATATATACAAAAAGAAGGGTTTTATTAGTTGTGCCTGCCGCAGTTGCGAACCTTTGTGTCTAGGTACCATCGACTGTGCAATGGAGATCAAGGCACTCATAGTTATTCTAAAAATGTTTTTGGTGTGTTGTGTATTTTTTATGAGAATGATGTGTTATACATTCCAAACGTCGGAACATTAACTTGTTGGGTGCTCGTTTGAAGAGGCTTAAGTTGTTGAGTTTGCTTCGTATCAGAATGGCTAAAACACATTCGTTTACGAAAAGAGTTTTCAAAAGAAAAGCCAAGTGGAAAAAGAAGTTTGAATTGGCTGGTGTTTTTTACTTGGAAAAAGGGTTTTTGTATTATTAGCGTGTTTTAAGAGGTTTGATAAAGAAAAAATAGGTTTTAGTTTTAAGGAGTATACAAAAGGGGAATGAAAAAGTCTAAGGGAGACTAAAGATCCTAGTTTTGTCATAAAATGATGGTACTAAGGTTGGGATAAAGGGGAAACTTCTACCTATGTTAGAATGTATGGGTAAGAACCTAAAGTCTAGTTAGTTCTCATCTCAAAGAAGATGAAACTAACATCCTAATGGAACATGTTATTCATACAAGAAGTAAAAAGAAAGAAAGTAAGCATCAAGCAATATGTGACACATAAGGCAAGTGTGTGGTGAAAAGTGATCATTCATAGTAAGGAGTGAAGTGTTAAGTGATATGCAAAGGTCATGCGATAGAGGATTAAGTATTATGGTGCAAAAGTTAAGACAAGTAGGGAAATGATCAAGCAAACACAAGTCTAAGCATAAATGAGTCAAAACATCTTGGCACATGAGAAAGAGATGAAGTTTAAAAGAAGAAAGCCGCATGGACAATATTAATTGAAAATGATGTGAGAATGAGAAATAAATAGAGCTACAATGATACCAAACAGAGAAGGTCTGTATCCTCTTCAATGCGCACAAGTGATGGGAAAACCCTACCAAATGCCTCTTTGAACTTCGCCGGTGAATATTACGCTCTTAGCTTTCCTCGTAGATTTGTATTCAAAAGCTTGTGAATATTACTATTGATCAACCAATAATCAAGCATACCCAAGTTGCATCAATAATCGATTGCAAAATCATGGCAAAAGCAACAACAAAATGATTAATATCATGAAGAGAATAATTTAGAAAACTTTGATTAAATTCTAAAGGAAAATTTTAAAACAAATCTAAAATATTCTACTAATTATTTATTATCACTAATTTATTAACCAAGAGTTTATGATAAGAGAAATTAAAAATAAAACTAAAATGTAAAAATAAATAAATAAAGGTGAGTAAGGGGAGTGCATTACAGATATAAGCGATATGGATAGTAAACTCTACATTGAGCGCAAGGCCCATCCAGAAGAAGCCCAGGAGTTGTGTTTTTTGTTGTAAACAATTTCAAAATCAGAAGAAAAAAAACTGCAATGGGCTTTGGATGGCCCGACCAGCCCAATCAACAACATCCATCAATATTTACTCAACCCATTTTAAGATTATCAAATTAAATTAACAAAAAAAGGTATAATAAAACAATGATTAGAAAAGGTATTAAGGTAAAGGAGTTTGTCACACTTGAACTTGTACGAGAATAGAATTCTCTTATTCCTCATAAGCTAACTGCGCCAAAGTGTGCACATGAGGCTCGAGACAATCTCCCTCTTCTCTTCAGCGGTGCCGAAGCTCATCACCTTCAATCTTCTCATGAAATATGGTGGCTTCATCCCAACTTCTTCTTTGATTTGCTCCGTGCATCTTTGTTATTCTCAATGACTCTCTCTTATCGTCATCATTCTCAAGCTTCATGGATTAACCTTTGTCTTGCTCTCTTCCTCCGTTCATTTCTGTCTTGGCGACTTCGCACCTCCGCGCACGACTCTTTCTCATACCAGGTTTGGTCGGAGTAGCTGCGACGGTGTTTTGAATATGATTATGACAACAAGAAAACCAGGTATGCGCTAATCTTTTGCTTCACACTTCTTCCTTCAATTTTTTATTCTGAAATTATGATTTTTGAATGCCTTTCTGCAAGATTGAACGTCTGAGATGGAGAAATACAGAAGCCTGAAGATGATTCACAGAGGTTTGCAGATTTGAACATGAAAATGTGAATTTGTTTGAAGGTTCATTTCAGCAAGATGATGATGATGTTTGGTATTTGAAAGTGGATAAAGCTCAATGATGTTGTTCAGAGGATTGATGAAGATTGATGTGGGGATAAAATAATAGCAGTTATGCGAATAGAGAGGGTTTCTGATATTTTTGTGATTATTCTGAGGTGGTTGAAGAATGATTCTCAATGAAGGTGAATTTTCTTTATATGTTCTGTGAATCTTTTTGAAATGTATATCTCAGCTTTCTCTATTTTTCTCTGTGTGAAATATTTTTTCTTCTCTCAGTTTTTCTATGGTTGTTGGTATGTGTGATGGTATCTTTGTTGTGTGTAATGAGAGGAATGAGGGGCTTATTTTATAGGAGATAAGAAGGTAGTTTTGGGAAGAAAAATTGGAGGTTTGGATAAGATCAAGGGTATGAGCTGTGAATTATATAAGAATGAATTGGGCAACAAGCAATTTTGTTAGGCTGGATTGAGGGTGAGGAATGCGTGAGTAGTTTTTGGAGTGGAGAGAATAATCCCTGATTTTGTGGGATTGAATGAGCTATAAAATTCTACACTCTTTTTCTGATTGATGATAGGGAAAATAACAAGTGTACTATTTTTTCCTAAGTAGTAATGATAGGGAATTTCCCCAGATATCGATCTCGAGGACTGTGTATATTACCGAGTTTAACTTGTGGTTCAATTAAACAAAAACTTGTGTTTGGTTTGGTTTGGTTTATGATATGACTTCAACAATTATAAGGATGAAAAGAATGTAAATTATGACTTTTAATGCTAGGGGTAAGTGTTTGATTTGCCATACGATAACTTTGACTCTTGATCTTTTCAACAAGTTCATCAACATCAACTACCTGTTCTTAAGATTGTCTTTCCCTAAGTCCTTAATAAAAAACCTTTTACTTCTATCCTAATTTCAATGTCCATTTAAAAATAGTGATGAAGCCAAGCATTTGATTATCAAGAATTTTCGGTTATTATAAGATTACCCAAGTCCTAGGTGAAATATTCTATAATATAATTGTCTAGAAAACCATAACACGACTGTCCAACTCTACTGCGTTAAGAAAGTGAAACCTATTGATCCGTTAGGGATAAACAATAGATTATTCTGAACAATTAAATTGATGGAAAATAACTATTGTGTTGAATAAAACAAAGAGATCAATATCGTTACAATGATAAATCAGGGACACCCCCTAGAATTGGGGGTTTAGCCTCTCATAATATTAAAATAAAATTCAATAAGAAGATTAGACATTACAAGAAAAGAGGATTGCTTTAATCTTTAATTGCAATTTCTCTTGAAGATCTGTTCTCCGAAACCCTTGAGAGCTATATTCTTTCTTCTGCAATTCCTTCATCCGATCCCTAAAAAGTCTCCTTCCTCTTCTCACAAACAAGTTTTAATAGTATTAGGTCATCCATAAAAAATGCAAAAATGTCCAAAGTACCATTAATTATCCAAGACACTTAAAACTCCAAAAATCAGAATTCCTAGCGCATTGGCCGACACGGGTTGTGTCCGACACGGGTTGTGTCATTGGACACGGGAACCCGTGTCAACCTCTGTCCCTTGCTTCAAGTCACGCGTCCATGCAAATGTTCTGACACGGGCCGTGTCATGTGACATGGACACCCATGTCAGCGTCTGTGACTTTTCTTTCTCACGTCTCTGGTGCAGTTGGTTTGACACGGGCCGTGTCGTGTGACACGGGCACCCATGTCAGCGTCTGTGTCGTGATCCCAACTTAAAATTTTCCCTCTTCTCCTGACACGGCCCGTGTCAGGACCCCTGTAACTTCCAGATTTCTTTCGTCTTTGCACCGATTCTTTGGAGATTTTCACTTGTACCTGAAATCACCAACAACTACCAAACCAAGACATCAAAACCATCTGCTTGACATGAAATTCAAATTGAAACCATGCAAAGATAAAGTTGTGAAATATGAAATATCTTAAACAAAACGATAAAAAGACAAACCAAAGTGTTACCGATTTGATGGATTTTTACCAAATAATTGATGGAAACCGAGTAGAACTGGTGACCGTTCGCAGGCATATCTGCTATGTGATATTTTCTCACGGTTTGCATCTTATTTTTCCTCTGATTTCTTGTTTTTTCTAATTTATTGATAAAACTTTCTCTGCCTTTTTATGATTTTTGAATGAGCTGGTACTGGTTTTCTTCTGGATTATTGATCGAATTGGGGCTGAACCGGTTTTATTTGAAATGGTTTATGGGGTATGAAACCGTTTTTGAATTGAATTTGGTTTTTTATTTATGATGTGCATAATTGGATTTACTAATTGCGAACTGGTTTGGATGCAGGTTGGGTTATTGTTAAATGGACTAGTTTTGACAACATTTAAAGCAGGGTTGGGATTTTTGCAGCAAGGCTGGTGTTTAGTACTGATCTGGTTCGACAATTTGCTAGAACTGTTAGAAATAGGTGAGAAATTAGAAGTGAAACTGTTGAAATCTGTTGCTGTTTGGATTTTATGGTTCAATGATGAATTTGTTGTATTGGTCTTGTATGATTTCTTGACAAAAATTTGGCTTATGTAATGGTTCTCTATACAAAATGCAGGGCTACACAAGTGTCAATGATAAATTGATTTGGAGCATTACTTTGGAAGCATGATCCATGGCATAAAGGCAAGCTTGAAAACTATGATGAACAAGACCATTAGGAAGACGATGAAATGAAGCTTGGAACAAAGTCTAGAATTTTAGCACTAGATTTAGAACACTGCATTATTTTAGTATAAGATTTCTTGTATGAATCTTCTTATATATAATGAAATTTGCACTTTGTTTGAAATGATGAAAATGTTCCTTGGCTTCTTTTTGTAAATCTTTTTGTGTATGAATTTTGGGATTAATGAAGAAAACCTGCTTATCTCAAATGTCCCCTTCCAAGTGCATTATTCTTTTTGATCTTGAAGTTGTAATGGTGTTCTTGCTTTTGTACAACGTTGTGGAGTTTTTTGGGTGATGATACTTTTGTATCAAACTTGAACGGATCATGATATAAACATGAATGAACATAAAAATGGTAGACTGATGTTTCTTAAATTGCAAGATGAACTTTGATGATTTAGTATGCATTGAATAGTGGGTGATGAAGAATGATATATTGTGCTATTCTTCTGTAAAGAATCTTGATTTCAAATGAATCCATGACTTTCTTGAACAACAAGTCGTCTTTAAAACTCATGAAATCTAAAGTGTTTGAAACTCGAATTAGAACTCCCCATGATATCTTGAACTAATTTTGAATGGTTACTGGATTAAAATACCCCACAAATGTCTTTGTAACCTCAATCCTGAGCAAACCAAATATGTATCCTTTCCAATCTCACAAGCTCTAAACACTTTGATTCGTTTGAATCACTTTGAATCCATGTCATGACTCCACACCAATCCACCCTTTCAATATCCACCAAACTTGTATAACAAACAATAAGAGAACCAATAATGACTTAATCTCAGTGAATTCATAACATCATCCTTGTATCATGTCTTGACTTGATGGTCAACAAAATATCAATGCTTTGAATCCTTAAAAACGAATGATAACTATTGAAGCATATAACAACTCCTGGATATCCAATGATCCTCAGTTAAACAAAACTCAAGCATGATGAGATGTAAACCCTAATTGTCTGGACTTGGATGCTCAATGAGGAGAAAGATAGTTTAATCCAAAATCCTGGTTCAAAGATACCTTAGTTGAACCTTTGATGAGACACTAAGTACCATAAGTAAAAACCCTAATTCACTTTGCTCTAGATGAATATTTAATGAAGAAAGAAATTCATAAATCCTGAACCAAAAACCCTAATGCCATAATCCAATGCTCGAAGAAGAACTAGAAGAATCAGAAGAATTAGGCTTTATTGAATATATACACCTCAAAACACTATGAAACCCTGATATCGCACCACCACTGAACTTTGAACCTCAGGTGCTTTATTGAATGAAATGCCTGATATGCAGATGGCCTAATGGAAGATATGCAAATGCAATGAAATAAGCCAGATGAAAAGATATAAGGGTATGACAAATTTGGGGTATGATAACTGCCCATATTTAATCATCTTAAACCTAGAGGTGGGATTGGTGCTAGCCCTTTCGAACATTCGAGGTAGAAGAAGATTAAATACAAAATAACAGGAATTTGTCTGAAAGAGGAAGTGGTGTTTTTTGTAATATCTGTTGGGAAAAGAAAATTTGTTTTTCTGGTGGAAAGATTTAATGAGCAAGTGTGGCTGAATGATGATAGCTTGTAATGTGGTAACAGTGCCAATACAGAGGTTCTCAAAGGAAATGATTGTTGAAAGAAATATGATCGATGACAACTCAGTGATCTATCATGTAAGATCTACAAGACATAAGGAAAGACAATGGGTGAGATCAATGACATCAAAGTATTTGGCATATAGGATCTGGAAACTTGAAAGAAAAGACAGTGGGTGAGATCTATGACAATGGAGTATCTGTCATGTAGGATTTGGCAACCCGAAAGAAAATACAATGGGTGAGATCGATGATGGTGGAGTATCTATCATGTAGGATCTGGAAACCCAAAAGAAAATACAAAGATAAGATCAGCGATTGATTATAATGCGACCTAACCAACATAAAGGATAAAAGTCAAGATCGATGACAACGTGATCTGTGATCATAGAAATATTGATTACAACGTGATTTGTGACCTAACCAACAGAAAGTAGAAAAGTCAAGATCGATGACAATATGATCTAGGATCACAGAAAGAATGACAAATAAGAGATGACTACCAAATGAGAACTGGGTTTTGGATGACTCGTCAGGCGAGAAGTGACTACCAGGCGAGAACTGGGCTTAGAATTGATTATCAGGTGAGAACTGACTACCAGTTGGGAATTGGGAAAAGATTAACTGTCAGATGAGAACTAACTACCAGATGAGAACTAGACTTTGAATGGGTTTCCAGGGCAAGAATTGGACTTTGAAATGGTTTTCCAGAGCGAGAACTGGACTTTGAATTAACTGTTAGATGAGAACTGATTATTAGACGAGAGCTGGACTTTGAATGGATTTCCAGGGTGAGTGGACTTTGAAATGGTTTTCTAGAGCGAGAACTGAACTTTGAATTAACTATCAGACGAGAACTGATTACCAGATGAGAATTGGACTTTAAATAGTTTTCCAGGGCGAGAACTGGACTATGGATTGATTGTCAGACAACAACTGGCTACCAGACGAGAACAAGGCACATATGACAAAATGTATTGATTTTTATGGGGATTTAGAAGTACAAGGTACTAACGCTGTTAGATGGGGATTATGATGTAGTAAAGGACATCAGCTGGGTATTTACCATTTTTTGGCGGAGGAATGATTTGGACTTTCGTGAAAGGCACCTAATCTGGCTTATACTTCGTATGCATGTTTGAATTTTTCTATGGTGTAATGATCCATTTCAATGGATATGCTATGCGTTTGAGGATGCAATGTTTTGTAGTAATAACTATATGCAAAATGTAGAGAAATAAACTATGTGGGGATAAGAATAGGCTCACTGGGACCTGTTGCTCATTGTTTGGAGATACCAATATAGATTGGCATTGGAAAGCTTGTAGTATGAAGGATCACTGAAGATTGAATTGCTGTAAAGTGAGTTTTCAGGTACACCACTGAATTCTAAATTGTAGCTTTGATGGGGAAGAAGGAACTTGGCCTGACTTCCCTACATCTTGGATTGCTTGGGGATGGTAGAATAGACATAGACACGTTGGGGAGTTGCATGCTGAACATCACTTGGATTTCTTAAGATGCCCCAAGTCTACTTCATGCTGGGGAAATACACCTTGAACTGCTTGTGGATCAGGAGATGGACATGGCCTCTTCAACTTCCCCGAGTTTGCTTCTCTGCTAGAGATTAGGTGACAATAATTTGTAGGGGTTACATGTTGAACCACATAGAACTCCTCGAGTTCCCCAAGTTTACTCTACTGGGGAATTATATGTTGAATACATGTGGTGAACCATGCCTCTAAGTCTGCTTTATTGCTAGGGATTACACTTTGAACATCTGTAAGGGATGCGAAAGACTTTTGCATGCTGGCTAGGTCAAGGTGATCATCATGATGCTTTTAACTTGATTTCTTCGACCATTGTCTCACATGATAAAATTTTCTTGAGCAGCTTTGCGAGTATGGAGAAGAAAATGCCCCTGTCTGTAGACCCCTGGAAGAATGTACTAGACTAGAAGACTGGAATATTCATGCTACAATATGATATGAGGTGGCCTGCCCCATTGTCTTTGGTCACGAAATAAACTACCCCTGGTTGCAGATTTCTTGGAGAGATTTCTCGAATCTTGATGTGACTTCCCCAGATTGGCGGCTGTGATACGGTGGGAGAACTGACTTGAGTGTTTTGCGTTTTATCACAAATGTTGTGGATAGCAAGAGTCGCCATCCACTTTTCTTTTATCCAATAAAGGAAAGGGTGAAAAGAACAAGAAAGACCTTTTGAGATATTTTCTTGATTTTGGGGGGTAGGTTATGAAAAGGGAAGGTGTTAGCACCCTTTCCATCCATAGTTATCTACGAGCTCTTAATTTCTAGCTCACTTTGAGATGCTTTGTGTTTGTGTAATTTTGAAAGTATTTTGAAAACGCCTAAGTTCGGAAAACTTTGCAATGATTCTCACATTGTTCAGAATGTATACAAAGTGTTGGTTTTGAAAATATTTATTGAAAAAGAGTGTTTGAAAGTTGTTTTTAAAAATGCCAATGTAAGGCAATTTTGTAATGATCCTCGTATCGTTGAGAATGTATACAAAATGTTTGTTTTTGAAAGTATTTTGAAAGTGTGAGGTGTGAATGATTTTGTTTGTGAGCAAGCAATTACGAGCAATCTACCTATTCAAAAAGTCTTTTTTCTTTTCCTCCTCCTTTAGATAGTGCTTGTCTACCATTGGTTGGTAGGGAGCCATATCCTTGGATGCGAGGGACAGACGTGGGTCGTCGTACAGTCATTGAAGGCAACTTGTAAGATGTTCTAGAAATTGTAGTAAGGGACTAAGATCGTTTACCGAAGGCAACATCGAAGGATCATCGAGGGACTACGATCTTTTAATCGAGGGTCTTTTGCTAAAAAATCTCACGTTCGAGGGACATGACTGTTTATATCCGAGGTAATAAGTGTGGGTTACCCTAGAGGTGCATGTGTGTTGTTTTCATGTATTTTATCTTTGAATTAGGGATTTTCTAAGGTTGATTTTTAGTCTTGTCGTGTAATAAAGCCTTAATTACTATTACAAACCATTGAATATGAATTACAACAATAATTATGCAGAAAATGTAAAGATGAAGAAAAAATTGCTTTTAGGGTTTTTGATGAATTTTTTTTAAAGGTTAACCTAATTGAACTAATTAATTTTAATTACAAGAAAAGTTAATTAATTATTTAATCAAAACCTATAACTTAAATTAATTAAAATAAAACCTAAATCTAATTTAACTTGTTTAGAAAATAATTTAAAGGTTAATATTAATATAGGAAGGTATTTTAAAGTATGAAAAACAAACAAAATTTAGTTATAAATATTAACAAAATAAGATAAATGTTTAAATTAAAATATTTAATAATTTAGTTATTTAAGAAAATATATTTTTGGTATTTTTTGGTTAAATAAAAATATAAATATAAATAAAGATAAAGAATATATAAAGGAAAATAAAACATATTGGGCTGGGTGTTAAAAAAGTAAAAGGGAGGTAAAAAGTTAGCAAAAAGGTTAGGCCCAATATGTATTTTTTGTTTAAAATCAGAAAATAAAAAAAGAGTGTGTATGGGCTTGCGTTTTGAAAAGTAAAATGGGGAGTATAAAGATAGCAAAAATAGAAAAAGAAAGTGGCCCAAGACTGAAGGGCCCAACGCCTATTGAATCAGGTGTGGCTAGAATGTGATGATGTACCATGGTCTTGCCTATGTTGTGCATTGGATCTGCATTGCGGAACATCCAATGGTGTTGATGTGTGGCTCATGATAGGAGCGCCTTGCTTGTATGCACAGAATCTGAAATAAACAAAAAAGTGAAACACAAAAGGGTACCACTGGGGCTCGAACCCAGGTCCTTACATACTAATACCTTACACGCGCTTCCTTTGCCACTGGGGTGGCTGTTTCATCCGGTCATAGTACATGTGGCACTAAATTTAAAATAAACTCAGTCCTAGTTACAACTTCATCTTCTTCCTCGCGCCAACCTCCATTGTTGCATTTTCAAATTTATGATCTTGCTCATTTCTCAACCATTTGCAAAAGTATAAACATGAAACTTGCTCCATTTTTCAATACTAATTCAACCATGTAAGCAACTGAAACTATAAATCAAAGATGAACATTAATTTCTGTTGGTACCAAATAAAACCTAATTTTTTTCAGAAAGTTCAAACTTAAAATTCGCATCACTTAGGCAACATAAATGAAAACCGAGGGCATGGTTAGCTTCAGGGCTATGATGTCTACATTTTTTATTCACAAAGTAACCATTAATAATGATTATAGAGAGATTTCAAAGTTGAGAAAACTTACCTCAAAACTATAAATTGTGTATGGAGTTTGAGCATCCCTAGAAGTGTGGTGATGATCTGGATAACTTCACTGGACTCTTAGGAAGCTAATGCAACTCTTACTTTGTGTTAAAAGTGCCTGAATCGTGCTGGAGAAGTCAAGTTGTAGAGCTGAGTTTTTGAGTCTGGAAGATGATGAAGATGGGGTTACAATTGTGAAACAGGGATGGGGATGAGTTTTATATGATGTATGGAAGCTTTGTGATTAATTTGGAGAGGAAACACACGAGTGGATTGTGAGATGGAAGTTCAAGGGCAAAAATGATAAGCTATGGAGGTTTTTGTGCAATTCTGAGTTTTAGGGGGTTTGAGGGCTTGTAAAATTTATGTGTTAACTTGCAAAATAGTGTCTCTATTTATAGGGAAAGGTTTGAGAAGCTCAAGTTGATTATAATTCAAAATCACATGTTAAGTTCAACATGTGATTTTCTTGAAAAAACAAGTTTCAATGCCTTCTACCTTTGATCATAGAGTGGTTAAACACTTTAATCATAATGCTTCTGACCTTGTAGATGAAGTGTGATCAGAGGGAACAACTGAGAGGCTCAAGAATTGACTTTATGCATAAAAGCTTGCTTTTCAAGAATGGCAATGTTAACTTTCTCCCCAAAATGGAAAATTGACTTGGACAATGCTTACACCACTTGGATCATAGCTCAAAAGTTTGTGTAATCCATTAGTTATGGATAGACACACAAGTTAGAATGCATGCAAAGCAAGATTATGCAGCATAACATTGAGATTGGATTATGTGTTCATCAAGAAAATGACTTGTAATTCAAGAATGGATGCCCAACTTCTTCTCTTCGAATCTTTTCGATTCTCTTAGCTCAAGAATGATCTCTTCAAGTTATTGGACATTTTGGAAAGCTTGAAACATTATCTACAACCTTCATGTTGACCACTTTGGCTAAATCATCTTAGAACTAGGGGAAAATTGGTCAAGAAGTTAGGTCAAAAATCTGCCTAAACTTGCTAAAATTTTCATTAAGTGTTTTATGAAAAATATCATGACTTTATGAGCTTATATCTTCAAATATAAGCATTTTTGGAGATCAACCCTAAGGGACAAAGTTTTAGAATTCATAAAGATCTACAACTTCCATGTTGAAAGTTTTCCTTGAATCATCTTGCATCATGGTGAAAAATTGTCATGAAGTATTGAAATTATCAAGGTTAAAAACACTTAGAATTTTTCTAAGTCTTTGAAATCTTGATTTTTTTTGTTGACTTTTTGACTTTATTGATTCTTGATGATCAAGTTTTATATTTTTGAATATCTTGATGAATTTTGATCTTTGAAATTTAATGTTGACCAAAAAGTCAAAGTTTGACTTTTTGTGTATCAAATGACTTTTCATCAGTTGATCAAATTTTAACTATCAATCCATTGATCTTAAGAAATGATCTGGGTCATGAAATTAGGTCAACATGTTGTGTTTGATTCCTTGAGATCATGTTTCAAGCCATTAGGTCATGTGCTAGGTCAAAAGTCAATGATTAGTTATTTTCAGTCAAAACCCTAAATTTTGACAATTTTGCCCCTTTGATGATTTGAATGCTTTTCTTGAGGAATTGTGATCAACACTTGGTAAATTTATAAATATCACTTCAAAATATTGATGTTGGACAAAAATCATGAAGTTTGACTGTATATTGACCACAACTGACTTTTTACCCAATACAACTGATTTTCAGTCATCTGAGCAATTGACTGAGCAAATTTGTGATGCAAGGCTTGAAACTTGGTATGAGAAATCTTGAAGACCTATAATGAAACATGAAAGTCACTTGAGGCATCAAAAGTTTAATTGTCCTTGAGAAAACCAAAACCCTAATTTGGAGGCTTAGTGCTTAGGAGGTGAGCTTATTTGATCAAACCCTTGAGAACCCTTGAGCATTTGAGATATTTGGTGAGAAATGTCTTGAGAAATGAGAGGGGAAATTTTAGGGTACAAAAACGGCACTTAGAAGAAATTTCTCAACGTGACTGCCTCAGATTGACGAAACTTTAAAGAGATTTCTCGACGTGACTGCCCCAGATAGTCCCCAGTCAATTGGTTCTTCAATGGATTGTAAGAGCTTAAGTTTCAAGGCTATGTCTATGATATCAAAGGTTTTTGGTTCAAAGAGTTCTCTTACCATTATTTAGGTCAAGTTTTCTTCAAGGTTGGTGGTGGTATTCATCAAGAAGATTCATAGGTTCATGTGTTCATTTCCATGCCTTCTTAAATAAGTTTCATTGAAAATTAAGCTCCACCATTGAGTGTGTTTCAAGACAACATCATTACAAGTTTTAATGTGATCCATAATGCTCTATTTTGCAAAGAAAGTTCAAAAGATTCAAGGTTGATTCAATAAGTTTGACCTAATTGAGCAAGTGCTTGATTCGGTGATCACAAGTGCATAACTCTCTCAATTTTCAATATTTTGAGTTGGTTCTTTTTTCTATGGATTATTATCATCATCTACAACAACTTTTCTTAACATGACAAGATCCAATTGTGCAAGAAAAATCATCAAAAGTTGAAAGGGGTTCCAAGTCATTTTGACACTCTCTGAGCTAGGGTTTGCTGACTTCCAATGACCATATCTTGCTCATTCGTTGAGATTTTTGATTGATTCCAAATCCATGATTCTCTTTAAAGGTTCCTTAACAAGTTATATTCAAGGGTTTAAGGCTAATTCAGAATGGAATATCACTAATGGTTGAAGAAGATTACAAGTCCTTTGAAAAGGCTATCAAATTCTCTTGTGTGACTTTAAAGGATCATAACTTAGTCAATTTTTATCTCCTTGAGCTCATTATTTTTATACAATATTCTTTGGAATTTATACTACAACTTTGTCTCAATATGCAAGACTTGAAAATGCTTGGAAAGTTGTTTAAGAATTGAAAAGATTATAGGTCTTTTGTGAATTTCCCCAAATTTGTTCGTCATATTCCAAAGACCATAACTCCTTCAATTTTTATGATTTTTGGGTGATCTAAATTCCAAAATTAAATTTTAAGACTCTACTTCATTTCATCTTCAAGGATCAAGATCAAATTTTGAGTGCAAAGGCTTGTAAGTTTGCAAGACATTATAGGTCATTTTGATGTCCCATACTTAGAAATATTTCTAAATACAAAAGTCAGATTTTTTCCATGATTTCAAAGTGATGTAACTCTTTGATCATATCTCTAAATGATCCCTTTCTTGTCATATTGTAAAATTTGTGACCTCATCTTCCAAATGCAAAAAGAATGAATCTAAAAAGATCCATGAGTAGTGAGCTATGCATTGTTGAAGTTGGCTCCATGGAATCTATTTTTTTCCTTCGAGTCACAATTATTACTATGAGTAAACTTAGATTACAGGTTGAATTAATTAAAGTTTATTTGCTAAACATGTTTAACTAATTGTCCAGATGCGTTTTGATAAGAATTGCACTTGGTATGAGGTCGTTTTGATGCATTTTAAGTCACATGTTTGACATGATCAAAGCTAGCTTGGCTTGCACGATTTGCTTACAATTCCTCTCATTTCTCATCATCATTCACTTCCCTATAAATAGGGGATTCTATTCCGTTCATTTCCACAAGCTTGGATAGCCAAAAAAGCTATGCCAAACTCTCTCCATAACTCACATTTTTTAGTTTTCGATTTTTCATTTTCTTCACTTCCAACTCTTATTTCTTGATTGATTCTTCATCACTGAAATCTACTAAACCTAACAGAAGAATAACCAAGCATTGAAGTGCTCTAAATTGTGCTAGCCAAGTCAAGTTTCAGAGCAAAATTCTCAGACTTTGTTCAGGTAGAATTCTCCACCATTTCACTTCAAATAAATTGTTAAGATGTAGTCTCTTCTTCTCTGAAGCTCATGCTTCTTCTGGTTTCCATTTTCATGGAGAATTAATCATTTAATTTCAAATCTCGTTTTCACTTTTTCTTTTGGTTTTTTCCAAATCGACTGAGCTACAAGTTAAATAAATTTTTCGCGAGGCTGCAGTTGTCTTCGTCTTGATGAAACGAATCGAATGGCACCGATTTGGACCTCTAATTTTTCCATTCAAGAGACATGCAAATCATGTGTTTCAGTTGACTTTTCAATGATCTGAAGGTTAAAGATGATGACATGGACGTCTTCAACCAAATCAGAGTCCCACGCGTGTTTTGTGTTATCTTTTTTTTCCAAAAATGATTCAATATTATTCACTAATGACCATAACATGCACAATGCACCAGATCCCTTGGATTTGATTACTAATGCATTTTAACAATGATCAGATGGTCCACATTTTTTGGTTTATTATTTTATTTTCTTATTTTTAATTTAATTGTTTTAAACATCAAAAATTTATAAAAAAACCATTTCAACTTCTAAAATTGTGAAAAAATTATCAAAAATACTTTTGATTTTTCTCTTTCTGATTTTTATTTTTTCAAAATTTTATTTTTTATGATTTTTCACTTTATTTGACATGTTTTAAATCTTTAAAAATACTTTTTGGTCATTTTAAATTATGGAAAACTTATATAAGGATCCAATGACCACTTGACAAATATCAGTGACCTTATTTTATTTTTATTTTTACTAATTTTCACAAATTTTGGCTTATTTTGCTTATTTTTTTTATATTTTAAAAATAGTTTCTGACTTTAAAAAATTCTAAAAAAATTTATCAACACTTGTTGACTCATGTATGACCTCTGATATCTTTTTAGGATTTTTATTTGGTGTTTTAATACTTGTTTTGTATTTTACCAATTATTTCCTTTTTATAAATCATTTAAATTTTGTTTTATATTAAACATATATTGTTTTTTATTGGTCCCGATGTGGAAGATACTTGAGTGTTATTTTGGGTCAAGTTCCTCAACCTCATTGGATCTTGGGTGTTGATAGGTTGAAAAATCAAATCCATCAAAATGGATGAATGATATTGATGATATTTAAAATCCTAATTTCATCTGATACATTAGTTACACTATCATTCCCCTCCCTCTTCATCTTATCCCTTTCTTGTTTTTACTTGTGCTATATGTTTTTTTGGAGAATGCTTTACATGTCATTTCTCTAACATGTATGGTATATAGATTGCTATTGACCGGCCTCAAAATAGGTGTGGCTTCTACGTAAGTCCACTTCTGATTGCTTAACATAATGCTAAATTTATCCCGATTCAAAAAATGATCATTTTTGGCCCAAACCTATGTTTGCAAGCCCAAGTATGTTTAATTTTAAACCTTGGATCCAATAAATTTGAAAATCATTGTTAGGAGTCTTTGATTCTATCAATCCTCTAATGAACTTCATGAATTTTGGTCTAAGTGAATCATTTGAACATCGTTGATCATATGTGTTGGCTTTCAGTACTTAAAATGAATGATATACTTGATAAAAAGCAAATGAAACTTGTTGTTGAGAGGCTTTGATTTTATCAATCTTCTAATGAGTTTTCAAAAGTAAGCTTCAACATGGTAATTCAACTAACCTTTTGTTATACTTGACCTCTAACTTCTAATTCACTAACAATTAACTTTACATTATGCCTTTAATTTTATGTACCATTTATTTTTTTAGCATTTACATCTCATGTTATTTTTCTTTTACTCACCTGAGCATTTATTTTTATGTCATTTTATGTTTGCTCACTTGAGCTTTTATTTTCTTTTGAAGACACTTAATAATCAACTTGAATATTAAAAGCTTTAAGGTTACTTGGACTATCTGGTTACTATCCCTTGCACTGGGAGTTGTGGATTCGTGAGACTTAGGATTAGAATCCATGAGACCTTGGAACTTTGTGATCTTTGGTTGATATTTTTGTGAAAATATTCTGAAATCCTTGGGGTTTACTCCAAGGCATTTGTTTGAATTTTTCTGTGTGCAGGTTATTTTGATTTTCATGCTTTGTCTGTGATTGAGAATTTCTTTGTATACAATTATTACTCTGGCCAATTTTTGTCAATAAAGACTTTGCTTGGATCTTAATTCATCCGAAGCTTGATATTCCTTAGAGGTTTAGTATTTTTGTTTGCTTGGTTTTAATTCAAAGGATGAGAATTCTACATTGACTTAACTTAAAAAATCTTCTCCCTCCTTTTCTACATTTCTTGGTTAGATCGTCCTTTTCCTTGGATTTTACTTTATGCTTTAGGATAGTCCCTTCATCTCCTCCTATCTTCTTTATTTTAAAAAAATCTTCTCCCTCTTTTTCAAAACTCTTCTTGTTTTCTAACTTGAACCGCTTTTATAATAAACTTGGACTTAGGTCCATGCATTTTCAAAAATATTTTCTTAATCAAACTTTAATCAATTTAATCATACTTTGATATCTTTCTCAAGACTAAAAATCATTAACCTTATGTAGTGACGCAAGCTACTATACTTCTACGATATGTAGTGATGTGAGTAATTTTCCACTTGGGTGTTGAGTGATGGATTTCAAATCCAAATTATATCCTCCACTTTGAGATGACACAAATGCTCCTTTATCATAAATATGGGTAGTGTGATACGGTGGCAGAATCGACTGTTTAATACTGGTTTTGCGTTTGTGTTCGCAAATGTTACGGTAAACTAGAGTCTCCACCGAATTTTCTTTTATCCAATAAAGGAAAGGGTGAAAAGAACAGAAAAATACCTTTTGAGAGTTTTCTGAGTAAGGGGGGTAGATTATGGAAAGGGAAGGTGTTATCACCCTTTTCATCCGTAGTTATCTACGGGCTCTTAGAT
Organism: Vicia faba; assembly: GCA_948472305.1. NCBI lineage: Eukaryota > Viridiplantae > Streptophyta > Magnoliopsida > Fabales > Fabaceae > Vicia > Vicia faba. The sequence continues at coordinate 1,272,159,420 of OX451739.1, forward strand.
GCTAGCTCATGTTTTGAAAATTTATTGTTTTTTGTGTGTTTTGAAAATGTTTTGAAATGCCTTAGTGCAGTGATTCGCTTTGTGATAACTCTTATACCAGTCCTCAAGAGTGTTGACAGAGCAAATGTTTTGGAAAGTTGTTTTTGAAATGTGTAAGTGCAAAAAAGTTTATTTTATTTGAGCAAGCATCTAACAGCTATCTACTTTAGTCGAAAAGTTCTTTTCCTCCTATCCTTTAGACAGTGCTATCCTACTATTAGTGAGTAGGTAGCCCTATCGTTGGATGTAAAAGGGACATTCGAAGGGACGTTATAGTCACGAATGCAACTTGTGGAGACTCTTTAGCAATTTCGTTTAGGGATTAGATCATTTACCGAAAGGCAACTGTAGGGTCATCGAGGGACTATAATCTTTTGATTCATGGGTCTTTGCTAAAGCATTCCTGCCTCATGACTGTTTTATTTCCGAAGGCAACAAAAGTGGGTGTACCTTAGAGGTGCATATGTGTAATTGTTTTCAATTCAGTTATTTTTTTCTTTTTTTAAGTTTGCTAACATTTGATTTCAGTCTTTTTCATACACCCCTAGTTACTAGCAGTTAATATATATATATACAGAAATGTAAAGTACAAAAATATAAAGTGTGAGAATTTAAATCCTACGCTATTACATGACTTTATGAGAGATACATTATAAAAATGCGAGAAATAAAATACTAGTTACTATTACAAACTGGGAAGCAATTACAATAAGATGAGAAAAAAATGCGAAAATTAATAAATATGCAAGCAAATTAAAATGGACGTCTAAATCCTAAGGGGAAGAAATCTTTTTGTTTGTTTTGTTTTATTTTAAGAAAATAGAACCTAATTCTATTTAATTTTAATTTCAAGAAAAAGGTTAGAATAATTAATTAATTTATTTACAAAATTAATTTAATTAGAAAAACAACTAGCCTAATGGTTTTTGTGATTTTTGATTTAAGGTCAATTTAAATAAAAGAGGGTCAACAAATAAATGAAAACAAAAATAAAAATAGAACAAAAAGCATCTTCGATTGCAGGGAGATGGTGTCTTTCGATTCTATGAAGGGAAAGCTGTCTTTCAATTTCCCTTTGATCCAATGACATGATGTGGCTTTCGATCTAGAGGGCGCTGCTGGAATTTTCGGATGGATCACTTATGAGGGCACTGCATCTGCAAGCATGTTGGAAAAACGAAAAGCATGACCTGGGTGCCAAACCCAAGTCTTTCAATTCTGCATGCATTGGGTCTATTCGGGCTACATTTGCAGCAAGTGTTAGCAACCAAACAAATGCAGACCTAGGTGTCAAACCCAGGTCCTTAATTTTGATTACAAATCGAATGACTACAAGTATTGATGTGTCATGCAAATACAAAGTTTGATCTTTTACCCTCTCTTACCAATAGTTGGAACCTTCAATTTGACACTTTCTAGATATGGAGACACTTGCTTAAGGGCTAGGGATGATTGGAAAAAGCTTTAAGAAACCTCCAAGAATATGTTTTTGATTTTGTGTGATTCTCCCTCCTGTTGTCTCTAGTCTTTGGGGTTTGCTAGTGTCTTCTTTATATAGAGGGGATGGAGGGGATAAGAGAAAAAAAAGACTTAAATAGCCATAAACAAATGTTTTCAAAGCCATGAATGATGTTTTGTAACGTTGCAAAAGATGTGGAAACTTGTCCCTTTTTGAAATTTGAATGTATGTGGACATTCTGACTCCTTTGAATGCTCTCTAGTGTTGCTCTTAGATTGGCCTATTTCCTCCTTCGACTGGACCTCTTGTATAACCTTTGAATGGGCCTTTGGTTGCCTCATTCGAAGGGGTCTTTTAGATAGACCATTTGCGTCCTCTTCGAATGGGCTTTTGGTTGCCTCCTTCGAAAGGACTTCTTGAGTGTCTTTCAAATGGTTCCTTCGTTGAACCCATCTATTTTACCTTAGTTGCTTGATTCCAATAGCCCAAGTGATGACTTTATTCTGGACAATCGAAGCCTCCTTTGTCATGAATGTAATGGTGCATGAGGCTTGGGCTAGGCAGCATTCAGGACTTTGGCCAGACGCATCAAAAGACAAAATAACACAGTCTTTCGACTAGACCAAATACATGCCCCTTCAAAGGCACCATTTGTGTGTCCTTTGAATAGCCCACATGCACTCCTTTGTGCTTTCTTTGAATGACTCTCCAATGCGTGTCCTTCGACTGGACCTTTGGAATGCTCTTTCAGAGGGGCCATATTGTGCTATAGTGAAGAAACTGAGCTGAGGAGTCTTGGCCTTGTGTGTTGAAGGCAAGCACAAATGAAGTCTTTGTCTTAGTGAATCCAAGGTATGCAGGCGTGAAGGGGATTTTTTCCTGATGAATCAAAACACGCTTGTAGGGGGTTCTTGCCTTGTGTATCAAATGCGCTGAAGGAAGGCTGAAGAGGGATTATTTTCCTATTTAAAGCAGGAATCCAACTTGCGTGCAGGTAGCCATTGCATTTGTGAGTCAAGCCAGCATGCAAAGCCAAAGGTGCAATTGAAGGAGCACTAACAAGAGGCCCTTCCCCTTTGGATCGAAGGTGGATATTTCAAAGGAAACACATGCCCAGTCGAAGCTTGCATACATCAAACAAGCAGAAGGCCAAGGCTTCAATTGAAGCTGGGAAATTTGAGGCAAGCTTGGAGGAGGTTAGGAGCTCAATCGAAGCCTGTCCAAATACCAATCGAAAGGCCTTTTAATATGCCAATCGAAGGATTTTTTCAAAATTCCAATCGAAGACTCCTTTTTTATCTTCAAAAAAATTTATTTTTCCTTTAACCAAATGTTTGTAATCATCATGTAAGAGAAAGATCTTGGGAAAATATGAGAGGGAAAATTTTAGGGTATAACAGCTGCCCCTGTTCAATCTTCTTAAACCTAAGGATTTAGTTTGGCTTGTCTTCCTTTCGCGATCTGAAGGTGGAAGATGACTGAACACTAGAGTGCCCAGAAATTTGCACTCGCATGAAACAACGCTGATGATTGATGATGTAGGAAATGGGCTTACAAATGCCATTTGGAGGACATGACAGAGAGTCGTCAGAGATGGGCTTAAAGATGCCATCCAAAGTAGATGCTGATTTCACACATGGTCCTTTTGGGATTTACTGTTCTTGCTGTCTGAGGAGGAGTTCGTTGGGGAATGTAGGTTTCTGTTATTCTCCTATTTGAGGAAAACTCTGTGGGGAATAGAGTCTAGGAACTTCAGTTGTCCAAGGCTCTGCTGAAGAGTTATCTCTAGAGAGATGATAGTTTGCTATATTCTGGTTGAAGTCCAGGTTTCCAGTGATTTGCTGGGGATAATGGAATTAACCGTTATTTGGAAATGTATTAGAAAGAGCTTGTGTAGGGCTGCTTCAAGATGAGCCTGTGTTAGGCTGTATAAGAAGAAACCCATGTAAGATTGCTTCATATGGTCATGTAGATAGCTTTCCTGTCTGGTTTTAGGTGTTTAATCTACAATCAGTCGTTCACAGATAGTAGTCCTGTCTAGTTTCAAGTATTAATCTGGAATTTGAAAATTGTCGGTCATTGACAGATAGTTGTCCTGGCTTGTTACATGTATTAATCTCTGAACCAATAAATAAAGATAGTTTTCCTGTATGGTTTCAGGTGTTAATATTCATCTCCTTATGTAGATAGTTTTCCTGGCTTGTTACAAGTGTTAATCTGGAACTTGAAAATTGTCGGTCGCTGAGATAATTGTCCTGTCTGGTTTGAGGTATTAATCTTTAACCTTAGAGAAAGAAAGATAGTTCTCCTGGATTGTTACATGTATTAATCTTCAATCTCTTCATGTAGATAGTTCTCCTGGCTTGTTACAGGTATTAATCCACAGTTGGTCGTCCATATATAGTTCTCCTGACTAGTTTCAGGCATTAATCTGGAACTTGTTTTGCTGGTTACATAGATAGTTTCCCCGTCTGGTTTCGGGCATTAATTTGTAGCCTGCTGTATTTGTTGGTAAACCCACCTTGTTTCGGGAGTTCATACCACTTGGTCGTGCAGATTTCCCCGTCTGGTTTTGGGCGTTAATCTTTGACATGTTGTAACAATTGATAGTATTTGTCTATTTGCTAATTTAACCTGAAAAGGTAAAATCATTTTTATGCGATGTGATGATGTATGAATTGCATGATGATCCCAAAATAAATGAGATTATGATATATGTATTTGTATGCATATTCCATGATGCATGAACATGTAATGCTGTCATGCAGTATCTTTGTATGGGAAAATACATCCCTGACGACTGCTGGAGAGCACCGGGAAGCTGAATATCGGGCTGCTGTTGATGAGTGAAGAAAGTGATTCTTCAATTTCCACTGGGGATAATGAATGGAGATATTTTTGTTGGCGAATCCCTTTCTCTACCGAGGATCATTGACTTCTGTTTGAGAATGATTTTGCCGAGAGGAAGAGTTCTGTTGGAATGTTTCACCAATTTGGAGAAATAAACTCCGTTGGGGGATGAACTTCCATAGCTATAGAAATAAAATCTACTGGGGATAAGGCTTTATAAACTACTTGAGATTTATAAAACTTTGTTGCGGAAGGTGAACTCCATAAACTACTTGGGGATTTTGTTGAAATCTTGTTGGAGAATCTTGAGAAGCTTGGTGACTTCACTGTGGAATTTTCCTCAAATGTTAAAGCAGTAGTTTGGAGCCTGTTGCTCGACCGGGGATATGAGAACTTGACACTTTTAGGCTGCATACTGAGAATGTGGCATAGAACTTGTAGTAGGACATCTCGGCCTCTGTACCTGCTGGAGAAGGTATCTGCTGGGGAAGACATCTGCGGGGATCTTGTGGATGGCCCTTAGATATTGTCCCGTTTCTTAAAGTCATTAGCAATTGCCTTTCTGTTTTTAGGTGTATATTTGTAAGCAGTAATCATATTCAAATGCATATGTTCAAGAATAAACACTGGATGTTTTCGCACACAAAATAGGAAAATAAAAATAGAAGTTTTTCACTTTCAAAGGAATAGTTTTGTATTAACTTGAAATAAGCATTTTTTGTATAAGGAGACAGACATCTTAGTAAGGGAATGTCGTCTTAAGAAAGGAAATTATACAAAAATAATATACAAAGAAAGAAAGCTATGTGAAATAATCCCATTAGGTTCCCATTCTGCTATTGCCTTTATGTCTTTGAGCATCTCATCCCTTTCGCTACTTGTCCGAACTAGATTGGATTGATTATTACCGCTTTGAGCTTGATAGTTGATACTGAAGACTAGCTATAAGGTAATCCAACGGGACATAGTTATACGCTTTTAAATCCCTAACTTTTCCTGGGCCGCCCTTTCGGGTTTTCAGTCCACCAGGATACCCTTTTTTTTGCCCAAGCCGCCTTTTCAGGTTTTCGACTTGCCGAGTGTACAAATTTGTTTTATGCATATCCATAATTTTTTCCCGAACCCTTTTGGTTCGCCGGGATGCCCTTATTTTTGCCTAGGCTAGTCAACCTAGCACGTCTTTGTTCATGTGTAGTATCTTTTAACTATGTCCGCGTTCACAGGGTGAGGAAGGTCGTTACCATCCATAGTGGTCAAGATCATGGCTCCACCAGAAAATATGCTCTTGATCACAAATGGACCTTCGTATATGGGAGTCCATTTTCCCCTGGGATCACCTTGTGGAAGTATGATGCGCTTGATTACCAGGTCACCAGCCTGATATACCTGACGTCTGACCTTCTTGTTGAAAGCTTTGGTCATACATTTTTGGCACATCTGACCATGGCAGACAACCGCGAGCCTCTTCTCGTAAATCAGGTTTAACTGGCCAAGTCGAGTTTGGACCCATTCGTCTTTACTCAGCCCTGCATCCTTCATGATTCTCAAGGAAGGGATCTGAACTTCAATGGGCAGGAAAGCTTCCATACCGTATACCAAAGATAAAGGAGTTGCCCCTGTTGTTGTGCGCATTATGGTGCACTAACCATGAAGAGCAAATGGTAACATCTCATGCCAATCTTAATATGTCACCGTCATCTTCTGTATGATTCTCTTGATATTTTTGTTAGCAGCTTCAACAACGCCATTCATCTTCGGCCGGTAGGGAGAAGAGTTATGATGCTTAATCTTGAATTACGTGCAAAGCTCAGTGATCATGGTGTTTTTGAGATTTTTACCATTATCTATAATGATTCTTTCTGGGATACCGTACCAACAGATAATGTTATGTCTGATAAATCGGGCCACAACTTTCTTGGTAACAAAAGCGAATGAGGCTGCCTCGACCCACTTCGTGAAGTAATCAATGGCAACCAGGATGAAGCGGTGTCCATTAGAAGTCGTAGGTCTGATTTCCCCAATCATATCGAGACCCCACATTGCGAATGGCCAAGGAGTAGTCAAGACGTTCAGAGGAACCGAAGGTACACGTACCTTGTCAGCATAGATCTGATATTTGTGACAAGTTCACAAATGCTGATAATAGTCTGCTTCCGTAGTGGACCAGTAGTATCCTGCCCGTAGAATCTTTTTAGCCATTGAATGTCCACTGAAATGAGAGCCAAAGGTACCTTCGTGTAATTCAGCCATAATCCTTTCTGCTTCACTCTTGTCTACACACCGAAGCAAGGTAGAGTCGTGGTTGTGCTTGTAGAGGATCCCGTTACTGAGAAAGAACTTAGCAGAGAACCTTCTTAGGAACTTCTTATCATTGACTGAAGCTCCTTCGGGATATTCTTGGCTTTCGAGATATCTTTTGACTTCATGGAACCAAGGCTTGTCCACTACGTCTTCAATACCAATCTCGTGACAATATGTTGGTTCGTCCATCCTCTCAATGGTGATATGAGGAGCCTCATTATCCCACATGTCCTTGAACATGGATGACATCGTAGCTAGCGCGTCCGCTAGTTGATTTTATTCTTGTGGAAAATGCTCAAAAGTAATTTCTTCAAAGTATGGGATTAGTGTCAACACATGTTCTTTATACGGGATGAAATTAGGATGCTTCGTGTCCCATTCTCCTTTAATCTGGCTGATTACCAAACGAGTCTCCGAATGCACTTAAGAACCTGATCCTTAAATCGATTGCTGCTTTGAGACCCATGATACATGCTTCATACTCATCCATATTGTTGGTACAGTTGAACCATATCCTGGCAGTGAAAGGAGTATGATAGCTTTCAGGAGATATGATCACAGCACCGATGCCATTGCCAAGAGCGTTGGAAGCTCCATCAAATACCATAGTCCATCGAGATCCTTTTTCAGGTCCTTCATCCGGTCCAAGTTCTTCACAATCAGTTACTAGCATGATGTTCTCATCCAGGAACTCAAGATTCATGGATTGGTTGTCATCCACAACTTGATGTGCCAAATGATCAGCTAGTACATTTCCCTTAATTGCTTTCTGGGTTATATACTGAATGTCGTATTTGGTCAAGATCATTTTCCATCTTGCTATTCTTCTGGAGAGAGCGGGCTTCTCAAAGATGTACTTGATAGGATCCATCTTACATATCAATAAGGTAGTGTGGATCAGCATACACTGTCTTAGTCGGCGAGCAACCCATGCTAAAACACATCAAGTTTTATCGAGCAATGAGTATCTTGTTTCACATTCGGTAAACTTTTTTCTAAGGTAGTATATTGCATGCTCTTTTCGACCAGACTCGTCATGCTGCCCCAACACACACCGCATTGAGTTCTCTAATATCGTTAAGTACATGATCAGAGGTATTCCTTCAACTAGTGGCATCAGAATTGGAGGCTCTTGGAGATATTCCTTGATTTTGTCAAAGGTATACTGGCAATCATCATTCCACTTCACTGCTTGATCTTTCTTCAGTAATTTAAAGATTGGTTCACAAGTAGCGATCAGATGTGAAATGAATCTGGCTATGTAGTTTAGACGTTCCAAGAATCCCCTGACTTCCTTCTCAGTGCAAGGAGTCAGCAATTCTTGTATACCTTTGAATTTTATAGGATCCACTTTAATGCCTTTGCCCCTGACAACAAAGCCTAAGAGCTTACCGGATCTTACTCCGAAAGTGCACTTATTCAGGTTCAGCCTCAGTTTGTATTTCTTCAGCCTGTCAAATAACTTCTGTAGGTGATCAAGGTTCTCCTCTTCAGTATGATACCTAGATATCATGTCATCAACATAGACCTCTATCTCGTGATGGATCATATCATGAAACAAAGATACCATGGCGCTCTGATAGGTTACCCCAACGCTCTTTAGCCCAAATGGCATAACTTTGTAGCAGAAAGTTCCCCACTATGTGAAGAAGGTTGTCTTCTCCATGTCTTCAGGTGCCATCTTGATGTGATTATACCTAGAGAAACCATCCATGAAGGAGAATACCTTATGTTATGCGGTGTTGTTAACCAGAACATCAATGTGGGGAAGCGAAAAGTCATCCTTGGGGCTTGCCCTGTTCAGGTCTCTGTAATCCACACACATACGTACCTTACCGTCCTTCTTAGGCACTGGAACAACATTAGCGACCCATTATGGATAGGACGTGACAACTAAGAAACTGATATTGAACTGTTACATGACTTCAGCCTTGATCTTTTCTGACATATCCTGCCGCATACGACGAACCTTCTATTTCACTAGAGGGCAGTCCTCTTTTGTAGGTAGGCGATGAACCACAATATCGGTGTCAAGTCCCAGCATGTCTTCGTATGAATAGGAAAAAACCTCAACATAGTTATGTAGCATCTATATTAATCGGTGTTTGACACTGGGCTCCAAGTTAGCACCTACCTTGACTTCTTTTCTGTCCTCTTTAATACCAAAGTTCACTGTCTCAACTGGCTCCTCATGAGGTTGTATTGCCCTTTACTCCTATTGTAATAGTCTGGAGAGCTCTCCTAGTACCTCACAATCTTCCTCACCTTTGTCTTCGGCTTGGTTGATCAGATTTTCAAAGTCATAATGAACAATAGGAGAACCGTTATAATGGGATCCAGAGTGGATGTTGATTTGCAGTTTGATATGTGAGTGTGTGTAAGAGCATAGCTGTATATTTTTGATAAAGTAAAGAGGCAAAAAATAAAAACAAGGAGTGTAAAATTTGTATGTGAAACGTCCAATGTTTTGTTGATGACATATGAAAATGAAGTAATGGACCTCACAAATAGACCATTGTGCCTCGGGTAAGACACAAGGCTGTAATGTTTCAATTGTTCAAATATTACATTTCCTTAAAACAAAAAAAAGACAAAATACTCTTGAATAAAAGTAATGGGCACAAAGTCTTTAGCCTCCCAATTGCTAAGTCCACCGCTGATGGTTGGGAAGATCCACTTGTCCAGGTCATAGGTACTGTCAGCATCTTCTATGGCGGAGAAAACATCAATATCATTGACTCCCGGGCCATGCTTGGGCATAGGTGCAATTATGACGCTGGGAGTCTCAGGGGGATCAAATTCAACCTCATTTGCATCAATAAGGTCTTGCAATTTATTCTTTAAAGCCCAACAATCGTTTGTACCATGCCCTGAAGTCTTAGAATGTAGGCACATCGAGCATTTGGGTTGTAGCGAGGAGAGGTAGTATTAGGATTCTTCGGAGCCTCCTTTAGGGTCACCAAATTGGATTTCAGCAGGTGTGGTAAAACCTGGGATATGGTCATATTAATCTGGGTAAACTGTCTTATAGGATTATCTGTTCTGGACTGATTATTCTGTTGCTGGTTTGATGCAGAATTGCAAATCATAACAGCCCTTACCGTCGAACGATGCTCAGTTTTGTTAAGATTCCTTTGGCCATAAGCAGCACTGACCTCCTTCTTCCTTGTGAATGGTTTCTTTGCAGTGCTAGAGGATGCATCTCTCTGTATTTTACCATATTTAATACCAACTTCTACTATTTCTCATGTCAAGATCAATTCTGTAAACCCAACAGAAGAACTTCCAATCAGGTGGTTAAAGAATGGCCCGGATAAAGTGCCCAAGAACATGTCCACCAGATCCCTATCAGAAAATGGAGGTTGGAATCTTCCCGCAAGGTCTCTCCATTTTTGGGCATAGTCCTTAAAACCCTCGTCGGAACCCACAGACATGCTTTGCAACTGTGTACGAGTCGGGGCGAGGTCAACATTATACTGGTACTGCTTGTAGAAAGTAGCGGCCATATCTTACCAATTACACACATTAGTTCTTTCTAGTTGATAGAACCATTCCAATCGAGTTTGTGCCAAACTTTCCTGGAAAGAGTGTACCCACAAATCCCTATCAGTGGTGTGGGGTTGAATTTTCCTGACATACGACCTTAAATGCAACTTAGGGCAGGAGACACCATCGTATTTATCAAATGTAGGGACCTTGAACTTCGGTGGGATGACCACCCCTAAGACCAGTCCTAGCTCTTCAAAGTCCAACCCGGGCACCATTTGGATCTCTATGGCATTGAGCTGATCCTCCAGTTGTTTGTATTTATCATCAACAGGAGGATACTGCTCCTCAGAATAGTCAGGATCGTCTTCTTCAGACTCCCTTGTACTATGGTCTTCTTCTCTTGGCTCTCCTTCCTGATTGTCTCTTTCTCTTGACGGAGTTGCAAGCTCTGAAACTGGCTTCACTGGTCCTTTAAACCTTCTTCCCAAATTCAGAACACCCATTGGCCTCTTTTTCTTCTTCTTGTCCTTGAGAATCAGAGATTTCAAATCTTCTTGTCCCTTATCCAGATTCAGGAACAATTCTTGGAATTGGGCATTCTGTGCCTGATGTTCCTTGATTGTTTGTTCAAGAGCCATTGCTGAAATAAACAGTGAAGAAGATAAGAAACCTGTCCTGAAACCTGTTTATGCAATGATACTATGCAATGTTTTCAAGGATTTCTAAGACTTAAATTTTCTTAGCCAAAGGGAAAACAAACATTAATTGTATTAAGAAGTTTAAGCTGTTACAATGATGCCTCTTAGGCTTACAAAGGAAGTAACAAAGCAAAAATGAACTCTTAAAGCAAAAAGGGCTCAAGCTTCCCACGGGCACATCCTCTTTGGTGCAATGTAGCTATTTATACTCCTTTCTTCGTGAAGTAGCCTGGTGAGCTCTAAAACCTTCTTCTCACTGGCGTAGAATTGAGTTTCAAAGGTATCTCGTTCCTCTTTGAGTTGAATCCAGGATTTTTGTAACTCCTCAAAATTAGTTGGCATGTGAGGATGAAGAACAATGTAAGGAGTATCTCCCTCAGCAACAAGCTCCATGATGATCAGTAGAGTGGCCTCATAAGGCATCCTGAGACTTTGAGCACGGGCTCGTACCCACTTAAGATAAGGCTCCAAAAGAATGGAGTTCTTATTCTCCAATGTTTTTCTATCAACTTTGTTCACCATGCCCCAAGCTCTTATGAACCTCTGACGATAGCCCTGGACATAATTCTCATAGTCGAACACGATTCCTTGGACAAGTGTATCATGAGGACCGTATCTCCGAGCATAGTCAAACTATCGCAACGCCAAACAAGGATTATAAGTGATTCCTCCCATAATTCCTAGGAAAGTGACATTAGGGAATTCCCCACATCGATCAATAATGGTAACATTCTCCAAAGATCGAGGACACCAATGAATGCTGGAATGTGTGAGGGACATCAACCTATTAGACCATCTCAAGCCATGCTCATTCTTCAACACAGATCTAGGTAGGTACGAAATAAACCACCTAGCCAACAGAGGAGTGCAACACAATAGGGTCCCTCTTCTCTTTACAGTGCGGATATGTAGAGAGTGTAGGATGACCCTAAGTAAAGTAGGCACCGGATTATAAGACATAAAAACCTTGACCGCATTCACATCTATGAGTTGGTCCAGATTAGGAAATAGAACCATCCCATAGATGAGAAGGGCAACACTTCTTGAAAAGCTTGTAAATCCAGGGTATCCCAAAAATTATGAGCCTATATAAACTTATCTAGGAACCCTTTGATGCCTCTTCTAGTTTCCTAATTTTCCAGTACATAAGACTATTGTAGAGACAGAGCATGAGCAATATCTTCTGGTTTTGGGTATTTTTCCATACCATTGAAGGATAACAGATCAAGAATGGGCACCCCCAATAACTGAGAAAACTCCTCCATAGTGGGCACTAATTGATAATCAGGAAAGGTGAAACAGTGATGTAGAGGGTCGAAGAATTGAAAGAGCACCTTCAACATTTCTTCATTAGGGCTTGAGGTGAAAAGATTGAGAAGTCGACCATGTCTTTTGTAACACCCCAATTCTACCCCGACAAATTATATAAATAAATCAGAGTTATAAAATTCAATCATACAAACGAATCGGGACGTCAAAAATTCTTCTATCAAAATTCATTGCATTCATCATGGATATATAACACTTTTTAAAACATCGAGTGAACCATCAACATAACATCTTTAATCAAATATTTCAACATCTACGCAGCGGAATTCTCAAATAACATCTCTAACAACAAAATAACAACTTCGAAACATCACATGTATAATAATAATCAATTTAAGGTTCAACAACTGAAAATCAACAATAAAAAACAACAAGCGTTCATCCCCCCGAGTGTTATGTATCAGAGCAATGACACCGACTCGAACTATTGAAGGAATATAACCTTCACTCTCGATTACCTGCACGTTACCAACATAAGGGAAACATTCAAACAGAAGGGGTGAGATATCTAACAATATAATAAAGCGCATGATAATTAATATATCAAATTTGATCAATAACATCACCACTTCTCATCTCATAATCAACAATAATTACAACGTATATACACATTCATCAACATCAAAATTCACTGCTTTATGCAATCATCTAATGCGACTCAATACTATGCAAATGCATATGGTACCATTGGAGCAGAACTCCCATCTCAAAAATTTGCCAATTAATAGAGGCATCAACAAGGCATAGCCTTCATCTCAAAATTGGCCAATACAGGCCATCTCAACGAGCATAAGCTCCATCTCAAAAATGCAATGTATGTGACACAACCATGAATGTAATAATAACACCCAAGTTAACAACATCTCAAATCATCTCAAAACATCTCAAATTAACATCCCAAAAACATCTCAAATTAACAACTCAAAACATCTCAAATTAACATCTCAAAAACATGTCAATTAACATCTCAAAAACATCTCAATTAATCAACATCTCAGATCATAAAAATAATTTATCAAACATCATTTATTTATTATAAATCATCAACACAATATTATTAATAACTTCTCACTAACAACTCAGCTGTATTTTAATTCCACAGTAAATCAATACTGCCATTCTACAACTCTAACGTCAAGACCGACACTATCCTACTGTTATAGCTCAACAGCAGCTTCTAAGCATCTAACGTCCATCGTTCTGTTCGAAAACAACGTAAGGCCAACCCAGCTTCTGACCACGCAACCTCTAACCAACACCATTTCTAATAACGCAACTTCTAATGACACAAACTTTAGGCGACATAATCTTCTGACTACTATAACTTTTGACTAACCCCACCTCTAACCAGACACAACTTCTGATCATCACAACTTATGACTAACCCAATCTTCTGACCAGACACAACTTTTGATCATCACAGCTTCTGACTAACCCCATCTTCTGGCCAGATACAACTTCTGATGACACAGTCCTCTGACAGCATAACTTCTAACCCATGCAACTTCTAACATCAAAACTGCTACTTTCTAATGATTCAACGCAACTTCTAACATCAGAATTTCTACCTTTCACTAAGCCACACAACTTCTAACAACCTACGTCTAACATTAGAATTGTTATTTTCTATTCATCCTATTGTTATAATTCTTTGCCTGATATCAACCTAACTAAGAACAGCATTTACAAATTCTATTCTCCAAATTAGTTCATCATTCTAATACAACAACACCTGGTATCGTTCCAGCGTAATTCTGTGTTTTTCCTTCTTTGCATCTCACTATGGTTCCATAATTAAAGCCCTAAAACTTAATCTAATCATGGAAATTCATCACCCATAATTATCTTATAATTCTACATCATTTAAACAACATCAAGACATCAATATTCAGCGAAATTCATCAATTCTCATCATACATCAATCATATATTCTCAATTCAAGAACAAGACAACAATCACCACTAACCCCACATACCAATCATCATAAACCCAATTATAGAGTCAGAACCCCACCCTTACCTTGGATTGAAGGTCGCTCTACAATTTCCGGTTGAATTCTCGTGCTTGCCGTTTTCCACTTTCTCTAGCAGCTTGCACATTCTCCTCTCAATCTTTATTCTTCTACTTCTTCTTTCTTTCTATTCTCTTCTAACAGCAATAAAATAACACTACTATTCTATTAACTCCTTAATGGGCTTAAAACCAACACACCCCCTTATTACTTCTATTCCTTCAAAATAGGCCCACATCAAATAATATTATACTTCTAATATTATTTCACCACATAATTTTATATCTCTAATATTATTTCTCCACTTAATAAAATAAATCCAATTAATTATAATACAACTTCACAAATATTCCAAAAATAATTTAATTAAATGATTAATTAAATTACGGGCGTTACAACTCTCCCCCACTTAGAATATTTTCGTCCTTAAAAATTTACCTCAATCAAACAATTCAGGATATGAGTCTTGCATCTTGCTCTCCAACTCCCAAGTCATGCTTTCACCAGCAGCTCCTAGCCAAACCACTTTAACCAAGGAAATCTCTTTGCCCCTCAGAGTCTTCATTTCACGATCTGCTATCCGTACAGGCATCGTCTCCACCGTAAGATTATCCCGTACTTGCACATCATCCATATGAATCACATGAGATGGATCTGAAATATACTTCCAAAGTTGCGACACATGAAACACATCATGCAAATTCGAAAGATTAGGCGGTAAAGCCACTGTATAAGCAACATTCCCCACTCTCTCCGAAATCTGATACGGTCTAATAAAATGAGAAGTGAGCTTCTTAGACTTCAATGCTCGCCCAACACCAGTCACAGGTGTAACTTTCAAAAACACATGATCACCAGCTTGAAATTCTAAATCTTTCCTTCACTTGTCATGATAACTCTTCTGTCTACTTTGTGAAGCTTTCATCTTTTCTCGAATCAACTTCACCTTCTCAGTAGTCTCACGAACAAGTTCAGGTCCAAGTACTACACTTTCACCAAATTCATGCCAACATAAAGGAGTTCTACATCTTCGACCATACAATGCCTCAAAAGTTGTCATCCCAATACTGGAATGATAACTGTTATTATACGTGAACTCTATCAACGAAAGATAAGTATCCCACGAACCTCCCTGCTCAAGAACACATGCCCTCAACAAGTCTTCCAACGATTGAATCGTCCGTTTAGTCTGACCATCTGTCTGAGGATGATACACTGAACTCAACCTCAACTTAGAACCCAACGCTTCTTGCAAACTCTTCCAAAAATCAGAAGTAAATCTTGGATCTCTATCTGACACAATGCACAAAGGAACACCATGCAGCTTCACAATCACACTAATATAAATCTCAGCCAACTTTGGCACTGGAAAACTGATGTTAATAGGAATAAAATGAGCTGACTTCGTAAGCCTATCAACAATCACCCAAATCGAATCATGTCCTCTTAAAGTATTAGGAAACCCTATCACAAAGTCCATTGAAATGCTATCCCATTTCCATTTTGGAACTTCCAACAGTTGCATCAATCCTGCAGGCTTCTGATGTTTAACTTTCGACTTCTGGCAAGTCAAACATACATACACGAACCGAGCCACATCACTCTTCATCCCCGGCCACCAAAATAAACCTTTCAAATCTTGATACATCTTTGTAGCTCCTGGATGAATACTCAACTTAATTCTATGACTCTCTTCAAGTATCACTTTCTTCATCTCAACATCATCAGGAATACAAATCCAATTACGAAATCTCAACACACCTTACGCATCCAGCTTAAAATCATTATTCTCAGACTGGTCAATCCCAACCATCAAATCTATCAATTTCACATCCAACTTCTGAGCTTCTCTGATACTGTCTAAAAATGTATTATTAATATTCAACATACCCAACATAACACTCTGCGGAGTAACCTCGCAAACTAAGCTCATATCTCTGAACTGCTCAATCAATTCCAACTCTTTAATCATCATTGCTGATATATGTAAAGTCTTTTGACTCAATGCATCAGCTACCACATTCGCCTTTCCTGGAGGATAATTCAAACTGAAATCATAATCCTTTAGCAATTCCAACCATCTTAGTTGCTTCATATTCAACTCCTTCTGATCAAACAAATACTTTAAGCTCTTATGGTCACTAAACACTTCAAATCTAGAACCATAAAGATAATGCCTCCAAATCTTCAATGCAAAAACAACTGCAGCAAGCTCTAAATCATGCATAAGATAGTTCTTCTCATGAGTCCTCAACTGCCTTGACGCATAATTAACTACCTTACCATTCTGCATAAGAACACCTCCTAAACCCATCTTAGAAGCATCACAATACACCACAAAAGGCTCTCCTGGATTAGGCAACGTCAAAATCGGAGCCAACGTCAACCTCTTCTTCAATTCTGTAAAACTTTCTTGGCATTGAACATCCCACACAAACGCTCTACCCTTACAAGTCAACTTAGTCAATGGAAGGGACACCTTAGAAAATCCTTTGATAAACCTTCTATAATAACCAGCTAATCCCAAGAAGCTTCTAATCTCAGTAGCTAACTTTGGAGTTTCCCATTGCAACACAACATCAACCTTCGATGGATCTACAACAATGCCACTACAAGAAATCACATGACCAAGAAAACTAACCTCTTTTAACCAAAATTCACACTTGGACAGCTTTGCATACAACTTCTTCTCTTTCAAAATCTGCAATACTACTCTTAAATATTCAGCATGCTCTTCTTCTGACTTAGAGTAAATCAAAATATCATCAATGAACACCACTACGAACCGATCCAAATAAGTATGAAAGATACGATTCATATATTCCATGAATACTCCTGGCGCGTTAGTAACACCGAAAAGCATCACCAAATACTCGTAATGTTCATAACGCATTCTAAAAGCCGTCTTCTAAATATCTTCATCCTTCACTTTAATCTGATGGTAACCCGACCTTAGATCAATCTTACTAAACACACGAGCATCCACCACTTGGTCCATTAGTCATCTATTATTGGAAGCGGATGCTTGTTCTTAATTGTCACCTTGTTCAACTGTCTATAATCAACACAAAGCCTTATACTTCCATCTTTCTTATTTACTAACAACACTGGAGCTCCCCACGGCGATACGCTTGGTCTTACAAACTTCTTCTCAAGTAACTCTTCCAATTTCTTCTTCAACTCAGACAATTCAGATGCAAACATTATGTATGGTGCCATAGACACAAGTCTGGTACCAGGTACAAGATCAATTGCAAATTCAACTTCCCTCTCTGGTGGTACATCAGGAATCTCATCAGGGAAAACTTCAGGAAATTCACACACCACCTGCAACTCCTCAATTATAGCTTGAGTATCTATAAATAGCGACGCCATCAACGAAAACATTTGTGCTTCCTCTTGCATTAACTTCCTCAACTATCTAGTAGACAACATACCATCTTCCTCTTCTTCAGGAGTAGAAAACTTCACCGACTTGTCATAACAGTTAATATGAACACAGTTATGCTCTAACCAGTTCATACCCAGAATTACATCCAAACCTCTTAACGGTAAACAAACCAAATTAACAACAAAGTCTCCATCGAAGATCGATAAGGGACACTTCAAACACACAGAAGAAGTAGTCACCGACCCCTTGGTTGGAGTATCATTGACCATTTCTCCATTCAAAGAAGACAACATAAGACTCAATCTTTCAACACAATCAGCAACAATAAAACAATGCGTAACACCAATATCAATAATAGTGATTAAAGGAGTACTATTAATGAAACATGTACCTCTAATAAGTCCATCCTCAGCAGTTGTCTGATCCTCTACCAAAGCAAACACTTTACCACTAGATTGAGCTCTCTTCAGTTTCGGACACTGGCTACCAATGTGCCCTTCTTCTTTACAGTTGAAACAAACCATATTCTTGTGTTCACACTCAGATACAACATGTCCGTTCTTGCCACAACGGAAACACCTCTTCACTTCAGTAGTGCACACATTACTCTTGTGTCCAGGCTTCCCACACTTAAAGAAAATCACACCAGCAGGAGCATTTCCCCCACTAGTCCTCTGACCATGAGTAACTCTCTGTTTACCCTTACCAGCCGGGGCATCATAAGGCTTACCACGAGTTTGTGGGTCCTTACCCCTCTTCTCACTGATAATCTTGTAATGAGCATTATTATCCTCTTCGTAGATCCTGCAGCTATCAACCAAATCAACAAAGACATGAATTTTCTGATATCCAACTGCTTTCTTAATCTCCAGGCGCAACCCATTCTCAAATTTAATACACCAAAAACTCAGCATTTTCCTCAGTGTAATGCGGATAAAACTTAGCCAACTCAGCAAACTTGGCAGCATACTCAACAACTAACATATTTCCTTGCTTCAGCTCAAGGAACTCAATTTCCTTCTTACCACGGACATCTTCAGGAAAATAATTTCTCAAAAACTCCCTACAGAACACAACCCAAGTGACATTCTCACCTGCATCTTCTAACTTCTGACAAGTCTCTAGCCACCAATCATCAGCCTCGACTACTAGCATATGAGTCCCATACCGAACCTTCTGCGCTGGAGTGCAGTCCATCACGCGAAAGATTCTCTCAATCTCTTTCAACCATTCCAATGCTCCGTCAGGATCATACTTTCCCTTGAACGTAGGTGGATTCTCTCTTTGAAAGGTCGCCAAGCTACGAGATCCAGCATTCTCGTCAGCATTCGGCTGATTTTCCATCGCATGAGCCATTGCTTCTAAAGTAGTAGCAAGTGCAACATCATTCCTTCCAGCCATCTCAACTTCTCACTACAACATAAACAATTATTATAGCTCAAATAACAATACTCGACTGTTAGACAACTACGACTCGATGACAAGGTCGGACCAACCTTTTGCTTTGATACCAACTTTGTAACACCCCAATTCTATCCCAGAAAATTATATAAATAAATCAGAGTTATAAAATTCAATCATACAAACGAATCGGGATGTCACAAATTCTTCTATCAAAATTCATTGCATTCATCATGGATATATAACACTTTTTAAAATATCGGGTGAACCATCAACATAACATCTTTAATCAAATAATTCAACATCTACACAGCAGAATTCTCAAATAACATCTCTAACAACAAAACAGCAACTTCGAAACATCACATGTATAACAATAATAAATTTAAGGTTTAATAACTAAAAATCAACAACCAAAAATAGCAAGCGTTCATCCCCTCGAGTGTTACGTATCAGAGCAATGACACCGACTCGAACTATTGAAGGAATACAACCTTCACTCTCGATTACCTGCATGTTACCAACATAAGGGCAATATAATAAAGCGCATGATAATTAATATATCAAATTAGATCAATAACATCACCACTTCTCATCTCATAATCAACAATAATTACAAAGTATATACACATTCATCAAAATCAAAATTCACTGCTTTATGCAATCATCAAATGCGACTCAATACTATGCAAATGCATGTGGTACCATTGGAGCAGAACTCCCATATTAAAGATTTGCCAATTAATAGAGGCATCAACAAGGCATAGCCTTCATCTCAAAATTCGCCAATACAGGCCATCTCAACGAGCATAAGCTCCATCTCAAAAATGCAATGTATGCGACACAACCATGAATGTAATAATAACACCAAGTTAACAACATCTCAAATCATCTCAAAACATCTCAAATTAACATCCCAAAAACATCTCAAATTAACAACTCAAAACATCTCAAATTAACATCTCAAAAACATCTCAATTAACATCTCCAAAATATCTCAATTAATCAACATCTCAGATCATCAAAATAATTTATCAAACATCATTTATTTATTATAAATCATCAACATAATATTATTAATAACTTCTCACTAATAACTCAACTGTATTTTAATTCCACAGTAAATAAATACTGCCATTCTGCAACTCTAACGTCAAGACCGACACTATCCTACTGTTATAGCTCAACAACAACTTCTAAGCATCTAACTTCCATCATTCTGTTTGAAAACAACGTAAGGCCAACCCATCTTCTGACCACGCAACCTCTAACCAACACCATTTCTAATAACACATCTTCTAATGACACAACCTCTCGGCGACACAATCTTCTGACTACTATAACTTCTGACTAACCCCACCTCTAACCAGACACAACTTCTGATCATCACAGCTTCTGACTAACCCCATCTTCTGACCAGACACAACTTCTGATCATCACAGTTTCTGACTAACCCCATCTTCTAACCAGTTACAACTTTTGATGACATAGTCCTCTGACAACATAGCTTCTAACCCATGCAACTTCTAACATCAGAACTGCTACTTTCTAATGATTCAACGCAACTTCTAACATCAGAATTTCTACCTTTCACTAAGCCACGCAACTTCTAACAACCCACGTCTAACATCATAACTATTATTTTCTATTCATCCTATTGTTCTAATTCTTTGTCTGATATCAACCTAACTAAGAACAACATTTACAAATTCTATTCTCCAAATTAGTTCATCATTCTAATACAGCAACACCTGGTATCGTTCCAGCGTAATTCTGTGTTTTTCCTTCTCTGCATCTCACTATGGTTCCATAATTAAAGCCCTAAAACTTAATCTAATCATGGAAATTCATCACCCATAATTATCTTATAATTCTACATCATTTAAACAGCATCAAGACATCAATATTCAGCGAAATTCATCAATTCTCATCATACATCAATCATATATTCTCAATTCAAGAACAAAACAACAATCACCACTAACCCCACATATCAATCATCATAAACCCAATTATAGAGTCAGAACCCCACCCTTACCTTGGATTGAAGGTCGCTCTACAATTTCCAGTTGAATTCTCGTGCTTGCCGTTTTCCACTTTCTCTAGCTGCTTGCACGTTCTCCTCTCAATCCTTATTCTTCTACTGCTTATTTCTTTCTATTCTCTTCTAACAACAATAAAATAACTGTATTATTCTATTAACTCCTTAATGGGCTTAAAACCAATACACCCCTTATTACTTCTATTCCTTCAAAATAGGCCCACATCAAATAATATTATACTTCGAATATTATTTCACCACATAATATTATATCTCTAATATTATTTCTCCACTTAATAAAATAAATTCAATTAATTATAATACAACTTCACAAATATTCCAAAAATTATTTAATTAAATGATTAATTAAATTACGGGCGTTACATCTTTCAGTGAAAGGAGAGCTCCCACGAACCCTGGCTGCTAATTCCTTGAGTTAAGGAGGTACCCTTATGAGGTTGACTTGGACAGTATTCCTGCAAGTGGATGCCATGTCCTACAAAACAGCACAAAGATAAGCCCTAAAAATCCTTGAAATGGTTAGTATGATACGCCATGTTATGATGTTATGATATCATGATCATATTAACACAAGTATAGCAAGCACAAGCAAATCACACAAAGACCTTAGGTTTAAGGCTTGCATGGGTTTTCAGGTAAGTATCCTCTTGAAGTTTAGTTGGCTCAACCTGTCATATCAATAGTAACCGGGTTCATAGAGATCTCAATATCACTGATCTTTCTCATAAGTTTCGTTCCGATAGACAACTGACTTGCCACCAAACAAAACTCGAGAGTCAAATCTCAATGAGTGTAGTATCGAGTATCAACCGGCTGCGGGCTACACCAAAGACGTCTATCTCACTACTTCCTAATGGCTAAGTTGTTCAATTAAGGGTTCTAAGGTCAGTTGATGCTTCATGAGACCGCACAACGGCCCTGTATTCTCCTTGACTACTCAAGGGCTACCGATACCAACTAAAATGTCACATCAATATATCTATTGCTTTGACCGTGTCGGTATACCCCGCACAGTTTCCATAATCTATTGCTACTTACCTAAGAGGTGCCTCAAATCCGGGTGTAGGATCTATAGTAACCCCAAACAAAGCCCTCAAAAGTAAAGCAAACAAAGCATAAAAAAGTAGTTAAATAATGAACTAACTCTAAGGTAACCCCACTTTTTTAAGCTCCCCAACAGAGTAGTCAGTTCTGTGATACGGTGGCAGAACCGACTGTTTAATATTGATTTTATGTTTATTTTCGCAAATGTTGCGGTAAACTAGAGTCGACACCGACTTTTCTTTTATCCAACAAAGGAAAGGGTGAAAAGAACATAAAAAGACCTTTCAAGAGTTTTATGATTAATGGGGGTAGATTATGGAAAGGGAAGGTGTTGGCACCCTTTCCATCCGTAGTTATCTACGAACTCTTAGATGCTAGCTCATGTTTTGAAAATTTCTTATGTTTTGAAAAATGTTTTGAAATGCCTTAGTGCGGAGATTCGCTTTGTGATAACTCTTGTATCAGTCCTTAAGAGTGTTGACAAAGAAAATGTTTTTGAAAGTTGTTTTTGAAATGTGTAAGTGTAAAAAAGTTTGTTTTATTTGAGCAAGCATCTAACAACTATCTACTTTACTCGAAAAGGTCATTCTTTTCCTCCTATCCCTTAGACAGTTCTATCCTACTATTAGTGAGTAGGTAGCTGTGATACGGTGGAAGAACTGACTATGGTTTTGCGTTTGTTTTCGCAAATGTTTCGGTTGAGCAAGAGTCGCCACCGACTTTTTATTTTATCCTAAAGGAAAGGTTAAAAAGCACAGCAAAAACCTTTGAGATATTTTCTTGGGTTCGGGGAGTAGATTATAGAAAGGGAAGGTATTAGCACCCTTTCTATCCATGGTTATCCATGGGCTCTTAGGTACTTGCTTAGATCAACTTGCCTTGGTTTTCAATTGTTTGAAATGGTGCTTTGTGTGTGGTTTTGAAAATGTTTTGAAAAAGATGCCTTGTCTAGGCTACCCTTGTAACAATTCTTTACTCGAATGTTTTACAAAAGGTGTTTGTCTTTTTGAAAAGATGTTTCAAGGTTTTTGAAAGTTTGTTTTTGAAAGTGTTTGTGAAGTGTGGTTTGAAAAATAGGCAAGTGTTTTTGTTTTGCAAGTTGACAAGTACTTAAGAGCTATCTACCCTAAAGTTCTCAAAGATTTTTGCTATGTTTTTAACCCTTTTAACAATTTTGTTCCACCATTGCATTTGGTGGACAATCTTGTGTTAGGATGTGAAAGGGACGGGCGCGGGTCATCGTTTAGACCATAATTGCAATGGTGCCAAGTATCTTTGGGCAATTTTCCTTTAAGGGACTTGATCATTTTTAGGCAACTTTTTGAAAGCGTCATCGAGGGACTATGATCATTTGAATTGTGTTTGTTTTGCCCAAAGAGACCTAACATGCAATATGGCCCATTATTGAAGGCAACAAGTGGAATACCCTAGGGGTGCAAGTGTGATTAGTGTTGTTCATTTCCATGCTTGATTATCTTGAAATTAGGTCAAACTATTTTTGTTGTTTTTATTTGCATACAAACCCTAATTCTATCATGGTATATTTAGAAAGCAATAAAGTGCGAAAATTAAGGTTCCTAAGCTATTACAACGCAATATGGGAAGGGGGGGGGGGGTACAAATGTTCAAATGGGGGGGTATTTGACAAAGAATTTAAACCTAGCTATTACATCAATTTGGAATTATTTACAAGATAATCAATTGCACAAATTAAATAGAAATAAGATAAATATGCAAGATGCAAAAAGGCTTTTTATGTGTATGAAAAAAAAGTATTTTTTTATGTCAAATAAACAAAATAAAAAAAGTATTAATTTTTGGGTATTTTTATGTTTAGGGTAAAACCCTAATTTTATTAGGTAAAAGGTATTATTTATTTAATATGTACAATGTTTATTTATTATATACAAAAATAAAATAAAAATGAAGTATATTTGTAAAAAAAAGGTATTTTTAATGTCAAATATTAATAAAAATAAAATGTATATATTTCATATTTTTTACCTAAATATTCTAATAAATATAGATGTATTATTATTATTTACTAAATATATATTATATGTACAAAAATAATAATATTTAATATTTATAAAAAAAGTATATTTTATATCAAATATTTTCAGAAGATAAAATAAAATAAAAGATGAAAGAAAATGAATGTATTTGGTATTTATTCCTAATATTCTAAAAAAAGTATTATGTGTTTATTTACATACAAATATCAATATAAACAAATAAATGCCTAAAAAAATATAAAAATAGTGTGAAAAATATTTTTTATATTTTTAATATTATTAGAAAAAATAAATAAGTCAGAACAAAAAAGAAAAAGTCAAAAAAACATAAAAATAAACATAATGGGCCAATGGGGTGTGGAAGCAAAAAACATGGTGTGAAAAGAAATAACAAAACAGGCCCAGCCCACGTGGAGCTTCTTCAACCTCTGGCCAGAACCTTTGTCAAAAATGCGCGTTTTGCACCATGATTCAAACACCTGGATTCTTGGACTTTTAGCACAAACTTACAACATAAGAAATGTTAATCATCAAGCCACGATTCTGGACATGTAAAGAACTCATCCTAACTCTCAGAAATGAGAGAGAATTTCATCATTCCCAAATCTTAACCTAACTTTTTATCAATGTTCAGACCTTAAATTCTCACAACATATGCAAAATAAATGGAAAGTAAAGGTATGTACAGTTTCAGGGGCATGAGTAGAACACTTCTTATTCACAAACTTAGAGCTAAGGATGTCTACATTGAGAGATAGAAGTTCAAGAATATACCTGTTCAGTTGAAATCGTGTCTGGCAATGAGGGAGCTTTCAGGGCAAGATGATGATTTGTACAACTTCCTTGAAGTGTGAGGATGCTATTCCAATACTTGGTATGCTTTGAAACCTTCTGTATCAAGCTGCAGAAGTCAACCTGCAAGAGGAAGAAATGAAAATGGCCAAACTGATTAGAGGAGTTACAGTTCACTTCTAATGCTTTGGGTAGTTTGGATTGATGGTAAGGAAAGTGTTTGAACTGGTTTTAGCAAGAATGCACGATGGAAATGAGTTGTGGGATTCAATCTGCAGCAGGTGCTATGTTTGGACAGTTTGAGAGTGATTATGTGTTTGAGAGGGAAATGGAGGTGGATAGCTCGTGTTTCAGCTTGGGTTTGATGATTAGAAAGTGTTTGACAAGTTTTGCTTAAGCTTGGTTTACAGGAAATGAGAGTTGTTGTACAAAATGCTATGTTTCTTCACACTTAAGCAAGAAAAGGTCAAGTGGAATTCTAGACTGATAGAGGCCCCCATTCTATGCTGAACCACCTAGTCTTGATCAGTGTAATTAACCCATAAACTTGTGCCAAAGAGATCTTAACTGTACTTGCTTGGATTTGCATTTTGACATAAAGTTCACTTTTGCAAAAATGGTTAAAATGCTTTATCTATTTTGGGATTAAACCATTATGCAATGCTTGAACACATAGAATATGGTCTTGGCACAAAGAGTTTGCATTAAATTTATGAGTGTAAAAGAGATTTAGGGCCTGTAATCAAGAAATGCATGCTGATTTGAAAATTGCCTAAGTGTATGAACATGGAAATTGGCCATAACAAAAGTAAGTTTTTCCCATATTGCAAAATTCGATTCTCTCAAACCATGAGGTTGTTTGATGAGTTCTAGGACATTTTGGAAATCTTGGAATATGTACTACAATCCATCTTTGAAGTGAAAATTGAAATGCCAAGTGGAAGTATGTGAAAAATGGTCTTGAAGTTAGGCAAAAAATCCTTCCTAAAATAGGTCAAATTTTCTCTAAGTTAAGAATGGTTTGGTACCCTTGTTCCAAAACTTGTAACTTGAGATACAAGCTTCTTTTGGGAAAACTTTGTGAATCAAAGTTATAGATTTTGCTATAGGCTACAAATTTCATGTTTTGACTTTTGCTTGAATCCAAATGAATCTTGGTGAGAAAGTGGGGCAAAGTTAGGAAAAAATTAGGGTTTTACATAACTTAGAAAAATTCTAAGTTATGAAAAATCTTCATTTCAAACCCTAATTTGCAATTCTTGATTTCTTGATGAACAAGTTTCATGATTTGGCATGTTTTGATGAAAAATGAATCTTGACACTTGATTTTGACCAAAAAGTCAAAGTTTGACTTTTCAGTATACAGTCAAAATTGATCAATTGACTGGGAAATTCAACTGCCAATCTTGTGCATTTGGGATCTTTTGAACTTGTTGAGCATGTCAAGACAATTCCATGGGGTCCTTGAGTCCATATGTGAGCTTGGTTTGCCATTGGCTAGGTCAAACAGTCAAAAATTGCCTTTGTGCAGTCAAAACCCTAAAAATGACCATTTTGCCCTTTTGGTGATCTGATCAAATTTCTTGTGGAATTGTGATCCAAACTTGATCAAATGGTCCATGTGAGTTCATAATGTTGATGTGGGTAAATTTTCATGAGGTTTGACTGTCAATTGGCCACAATTGACTTTTTCCCCAATACAGCTGATTTCTAGGTCAACTGTCCAATTGACTGGGCAAAACTTGGAATCAAGGCTTGAAACTTGATGTGGATAAACTTGGGAGTCCAATATGAAGCATGAAAGTCATCTTAGGCATTTTAGGTCAAAACATCTTTGTGCAAACACAAACCCTAATTTGGGTCAACAGTGCAAGGAGAAGTCTTAAGCAGATGAAACCCTAACTGGATCTTGAGTTCCAAAGGCTTTGTGATGAGAAATTATTGAGAAATGGGAGGGAAAATTTTGGGGTACAACAGTAGCCCTATCGTTGAATGTAAAAGGGACATTCGAAGGGACGTTACAGTCACGAAGGCAACTTGTGGAGACGCTTTAGCAATTTCCTTTAGGGACTAGATCATTTACTGAAAGGCAACTGTAGGGTCATCGAGGGACTATGATTTTTTGATTTATGGGTCTTTGCTAAAGCGTTCCTGCCTCATGACTGTTATATTTCTGAAGGCAACAAAAGTGGGCGTACCTTAGAGGTGCATATGTGTAACTGTGTTCAATTCAGTTATTTTTGTCTTTTTGTTAAGTTTGCTAACGTTTGATTTCAGTCTTTTTCATTCACACCTAGCTACTAGCAGTTAATATATATATACATAAATGTAAAGTACAGAAATATAAAGTGCAAGAATGTAAATCCTACGCTATTACATGGCTTTGTGAGAGGTACATTATAAAAATGCGAGAAATAAAATCCTAGTTACTATTATAAACTGGGAAGCAATTACAATAAGATGAGAAAAAATGCAAAAATAAATAAATACGCAAACAAATTATAATGGACGTCTAAATCCTAAGGGGAAGAAATCTTTTTGTCTGTTTTGTTTTATTTTAAGAAAATACAACCTAAGTCTATTTAATTTTAATTTCAAGAAAAAGGTTAGAATAATTAATTAATTTATTTACAAAATTAATTTAATTATAAAAACAACTAGCCTAATTTTTTTTGTGATTTTTGGTTTAAGGTCAATTTAAATAAAAGAGGGTCCACAAAAAAATGAAAACAAAAATAAAAATAGAAAAAGAAGCATCATTCGATTGCAGGGAGATGGTGTCTTTCGATTCTATGAAGGGAAAGTTGTCTTTCGATTGCCCTTTGATCTAGTGACAGGATGTGGCTTTCGATCCAGAGAGCGCTACTGGAATTGCCTGATGGATCACTTATGAGGGCACTGCATCTGCAAACATGTTAGCAAAACGAAAAGTATGACCTGGGTGCCAAACCCAGGTCTTTCGATTCTGCATGCATTAGGTCTATTCAGGCTACATCTGCAACAAGTGTTAGAAACAAAACAAATGCAAACCTGGGTGTCGAACCCAGGTCTTTAATTTTGATTACAAATCTAATGACTACAAGTATTGATGTGTCATGCAAATACAAAGTTTGATCTTTTACCCTCTCTTACCAATAGTTGGAACCTTCAATTTGACACTTTCTGGATGTGGAGACACTTGCTTAAGGGATAAGGATGATTGGAAAAAGCTTCAGGAAAACCTTCAAGAATATGTTTTTGATTTTGTGTGATTCTCCCTCTTGTTGTCTCTAGTCTTTGGGGTTTGCTAGTGTCTTCTTTATATAGAGGGGGATGAAGGGGACAAGAGAATAAAGACTTAAACAACCATAAACAAATGTTTTCAAAGCCATGAATTATGTTTTGTAACGTTGCAAAAGATGTGGAAACTTGTCCCTTTTTGAAATTTGAATGTATGTGGACATTTTGGCTCCTTCGAATGCTCTCTAGTGTTGCTCTTAAATTGGACTATTGCCTCCTCCGACTGGACCTCTTGTATAACTTTTGAATGGGCCTTTGGTTGCCTCCTTCGAATGGGACTTTTGGATAGACCATTTGCGTCCTCTTTGAATGGGACTTTGGTTGCCTCCTTTGAATGGACTTCTTAAGTGTCTTTCGAATGGTTCCTTCATTGGACCCATCTATTTTGCCTTAGTTGATTGATTCCAATAGCACAAGTGAGGACTTCATTCTTGCCAATCGAAGCCTCCTTTGTCATGAATGTAATGGTGTATGAGGCTTGGGCTGGGAAACATGCAGGACTTTGGCCAGACGCATCAAAAGACAAAACAACACAGCCTTTCAACTGGACCAAATGCATTCCCCTTCAAAGGCACCATTTGTGTGTCCTTTGAATAGCCTACATGCACTACTTTATGCTGTCTTCGAATGACTCTCCAATGCGTGTCCTTCGACTGGACCTTTGGAATGTGTAGCAATGAAAAATGTAGCGGGGTAAATCGGAGATCGAACTATTAACTAATTCGTCTCACAAAAGCAAGAGTCGCCACCGCGCTTTATTATTTCCAAGGGAAAAGGGAAAAGAGCGAAATAAAACCCTAAAATATGCAATGTAAAATAATACTTTAAAAGTAATGAAAATACAAGGCGTTTTTGAAAAGAGGTCTAAGGTTCGGGGGTTGGTTATACAATGGGAAGGTATTAGCACCCAATGTATCTATAGTATTCTATAGGAACCTTTTGAAATATCTGTTTATTAAAATGTTTGTTTGATTAAAAAATAAAATGTTTTGGCCAAAAATGGGTATGGACGAGTTTTTGAAGATACGAAGACCTAATGTCGAAGTTTTGACTTAAAAGGTGTGAGTTTTGAAAAATTGAATATTTGGGAAAATTATCTTAAGTTTTTTTAATGAAATAATAAAAGGGATGAATAAGGGTATTCGCACGATGTTTTTCTAACGACATGAAGTCGACAAAAATTAAACAATTCCCTTGGATTTTGCAAGCAACATGAAAATTAAAACTAAAAGTACAAACACTCCAAGATTTTAAAAGAAAACCAAAAGAGAAGCCATGGAATCGAAATATCACAAACTCAACCAACATGTATCATGGGAGGAACATCATAAGGGGGGATAAATTCAAAAAGATAACTTACAAACTTATCAATAAAAGACTAGTTAAAAAAACTAACAAAATTTACTAAAATGCTGACCAAGCGAAATATCAAGATTTAAATAAATTATAAAAACTAAACTAATTAATTGGGTTATAAACTGAAAACGAAATAAAGGTCCAGCATGGGATTGGGATCGAAATCGAACAACGCTCCTTTCAGACTCTTTTTTTTTCTCTCTTTCGAATTCTCTTTTTCGAACTCTGCTTTTCTCTCTTCGAACTCCCTCTTTCGAACTCTGCTTTTCTCTCTTCGAACTCCCTCTTTCGAACTCTGTTTTTCTCTCTTCGAACTCCCTCTTTCGAACTCTGCTTTTCTCTCTTTCGAACTCTGCTTTTCTCTCTTTCGAACTCTCTCTTTTCTCTCTTTCGAATTCTTCTAAAACGAAATCGAACAACACCAACAGCGAATCTTGCTCCATCAATTCGAACTCTTCTCACTCTCTAAATCGAAATCGAACAACTCTGCTCCCTAAATAAAAAACGAACAACAACACTGCTTCTGGTTTCGAACTCCTTCTTAAATAAAAAATGAACAACACCCCTGCTACTGGTTTCGAACCCTTCCTTAAATAAAAAACAAACAACACCACTGCTACTAGTTTTGAATTCTTCCTAAGTCAGAACGAACAACACCACTGCTACTAGTTTCGAACTCTTCCTAAATCAGAACGAACAACACCACTGCTACTAGTTTCGAACTCTTCCTAAATCAGAATGAACAACACCACTGTTTCTAGTTTTTCATGCAGTTAAACATCAAATCAACAAGGTGACAAATATTCATGGAAAGAGAAACAACAATAACAATCTCAAGGGTTCTGATTTATTGAAACATCAACAACAAAAAATGCAGCAACAACATCTAGTTCACAGCATACATCATTATGACAAGCATGGCAACATATCTTTTGAGAAAAAAAGTAGGGAGACTTACAAGATCAGAGCAAGTCTGATGGTTTCGATTTTTGACAATGAAATAATAGAGAAATCCAGAGATGAGGTAATATGCTTTTTAATTCCTCCTGCTCTTCTGAAAATCTGTTTGTGCTTATTGATGATGTATGGAACGGAAACTAAGCAAAGAGTGAAAAACAAGGTATAGTGGCTATGGTATTGTTGAACATAGCGTATGAGCAGTTGAGGTTTGAAGGGAAACTAATGTAAGTGATGGTGGAATGAGGAAGAGATGTTATTGTTTGTGGTTTCTTTCCTTTGTGAACTTTTTATGAACTCTTTGTTTTTTCTTTTCTTTGTGAACTGCCTTTTATTTTTTTCTCTCTCTCTCTCTCTCTCTCTATCAAAAACGAACAACAACACTGCAAGTTTTTTTTGTGTTTTTTCTCTTTGTTCCCCCCTTTATGAACTGAACTTTTTCGATTGCCTACTGCCTGTTTATATAGTGAAACAAGAATGAGGTTTTGGGAGGGAATTTTAGTGAGTTTGAACAAAAGGAATACCCTGTTTTCGGCACTTTTTGATGCATATTTGGTGTGTGTCATTTGAAGTAATTCCTGGACTGATGTGCACAGGTTTTTTGGACTGGTGTTCAACAGTTTTTTTGGTGGTGGAGGCAGCAGAGGATATGACCGTTAGTTGGGCAGCAGATGCAGGGACCATGCAGTTTTTGACATATTTATATTTTCATAATATTAATAATAAACAACAATGACAATAATAATAAAATAACTGTTAGTAAAACTAAACTGAAAATATAAAAGTGAAATAAAAAAGATATTAAATTTTTTGGTTTTTTTTCAAATAAAGTGATGCAAAATATATAAATTATATGTAACTAAGATTTTTTGATAATTTTAAATTAACATAAAAAACTTGCAAAATAAAAATAAAAGGATGTGAAATTACTATTTTTTGAGATTTTTTACTAAATTAAATCTAAAAGACTATAATTTTAACTTAAATGATACAAGAACAAAAAACTAAATGAAACTTAAGGAAACTAATTTTTTGTATTATTTTGAATATTTTGAATACAAACGTAAATAAAAATGAAGATAGCATGAACTAAATATTTTTTAAGATTTTCTCTTTATGAAAATAAGAATAAAAGAAAGATGATAAAAAAAAAATAATAAAAAAAACATGATTTAATAAAGTTAGGCAAAACCAGTTAAATTTCACTAAATTCACAACAATTTCTAAGGTTTCTATTTTTTGGTGGATTTTCAAAGCATAATCATCTCTTGACTTGTAAAGAAAAGTTGTAGTTGTTGCAGAGGAGAATCATATGTAAAAGAACCACTAAAAAAATTGAAATTTGCAGAAGTTATGAATTTTTGAAATCTGACCCGAGAATTGGCAAAAATAGATTGAATCGCTTGTGAATGCTTGCTATGTAATAATGCAGATGGGAGGTGGTATCTTAGGTCAAAATTTGGGGTATGACAGCTGCCCCTATTTAAGTTTCTTCTATCCGGAGATATGAAGATTAAAATCTTCGTCTCGACGAGATTGAAGGTACTTAAATACATAATACACAATTTTTGCCCTAAGATACCGCCGTTATGTTTGTGATACGAATGCAGTTTTTAAATTCACAGAGAATGATATTGTATGAGACAAGATAATGCTGGAGAAACCAAACACCAACAAACCACAGGAACATAGATTATACACTACTGGGGAAATGAGCCATCAACTTCAAATGATAGACTCTTGACGGTGAATAAAAATTTGAGAGAATACGACCTCTGACCCTAACAAAGAAGGCATCTTGCATAGGCCACAAAAACAGATTATTGACCCAAAATAACAGTGAGTTCCCAACTCAAGGTCAAAGATAGACAAAAGGTGTACCAAGTTTGCTGATAATGGATTACCGATTTCTGAAGGTAAAGATTCATAACAAACTTCTCTGCGAGATTTCCGGAGGGATACCAAATAATGCTGAAATAATAATATGGTTGTAGATACACAAGCTGCTCAAATAAAGAAGCTGCCACTTGTTGTCTTCCAAAATACTATGACATACAAGCTGCTCAAATAAAGAAGCTGCCACTTGCTGTCTTCCAAAAACTATGACATACAAGCTGCTCAAATAAAGAAGCTGCCACTTGCTGTCTTCCAAAAATAATAACGTACAAGTTGCTCATGAAGAGCTGCCACCTGTCGTTTTCCAAAAATAATAACGCACAAGTTGCTCATCAAGAGCTGCCACTTGTCGTTTTTTAAAAATAATAACATACAAGTTGCTCATGAAGAGCTGCCACTTGTCGTTTTCCGAAGAAAAATAACGTACAAGTTGCTCATGAAGAGCTGCCACTTGTCGTTTTCCGAAGAAAAATAACGTACAAGTTGCTCATGAAGAGCTGCCACTTGTCGTTTTCCGAAGAAAAAAAATGTACAAGTTGCTCATGAAGAGCTGCCACTTGTCGTTTTCCGAAGAAAAATAACGTACAAGTTGCTCATGAAGAGCTGCCACTTGTCGTTTTCCAAAAGAAAAAATAACGTACAAGTTGCTCATGAAGAGCTGCCACTTGTCATTTTCCAAAAGATAATTCAGAAGAAGATTGCGATACCACTGCCAGAGAATAAAATCTTCGTCAAAGGGAACCATGAATAGATCCTTCCCAAGGAGATCAAATACTTAAATGTGCAAAATAAATGCACCATTCGTCTAGGTTGCCTAGCTTGGAGAAAACCACGAGATAGCCTATGCAAGAGGCGACAACTCCCTCCAGGAATAAACCAGAGAGAAAACAGTCAAACAAGACTCCACCCAATGAGAAAATAACTCGATTGGGGATTCATCCTATCCAGAAATGGACAAGGAAGGCTAAATAAAAAAAAATCATCCACGAGGATTAGCTCAGTTGGGGAATTCAGAAAGGAAGCACATTTTCGGCCTAAGCTAACATTATACTTGGAAAGAACATGTACATTGTCTTAATAAACATACACAAGGTATACAACCCAAAACCAACGACAAGTGTGAATATGCATGCGTGATAGAAGTGTAAATGAATGAATGAATGTTATGCTGACAAAACAGGCAGACGAAATATCTTGAAGATAATAAGATATCACGAAATTATAGATACTCGGCCAATCTTGAAGAAACGGAAAATAACTAGAATTGGAACCACAAAGCAACGTCAGAGCGTATCACGCTACAAAGCTCAAATCTTCTGGGGAGGAAGGATTCAAAACCAATCTTCTAACACCAATAGACTACTGGCATGAGACAAAGTGTACCACACTTCAAAAATCTGCTCAAACAAAGATAACCAAAACAACACTTAACCGGAAAAGCTGGGGAGTCACCAAACTTAGCACCACTAGGAACAAAAGTTTACACAACCAACACCTCGTGATGATTTTGAAAGAAAACATGTTCATCATGCAAGGATAAATTGTTTTGCATTTCATGGCTTGACCAACCTCGGAACAACTGTTAATATTCCTTTCATTATTCACAACACTTTTTTTTTTAAAATAAGAATACTTTAAATAACTTTGTTTCAAATATTGCCGTAAAAAATTAAAATTTTGCCCACAAAAGGTAAATGCTCAAATTTCATTAATAAGATGGTAGTCCGCTAACAACGCGACTCCAACGGTTTATAAAAGTTTGGGAAATAGTACATGAAAGAAAGGGTTACACAAAAACAATGATCACTATTCTCCCTAACAACTTCGAATTCCGAAATGTGCTCAAATGCCACAGCCGGTCTGACCAAAAACCCGCCTAAGCCGCCCCTTCGGGTTTTTAACTTAGCAAACTGTCAACCCAAAACTAGGCGAAATACTTCTTGACTGTGTCAGTGTTCACGGAGCGCGGGAGCTCTTCACCGTCCATATTTGTGAGAATTATGGCACCTCTAGAGAAAACTTTCTTAACGACATACAATCCTTCATAATTCGGAGCCCACTTGCCCCTAGAATCAGGTTGAAAAGATAATATATTTTTGAGCACAAGGTCACCTTCTCTGAACTCGCTTGGTCGAACCTTCTTATTAAAAGCCTTCTTCATTCTCTGCTGATATAATTGACCGTGGCACAACGTTGTCAATCTCTTCTCTTCAATTAAATTCAACTGATCATATCTACTTTGACACCATTCAGCTTCAGAAAGTTTAGCTTCCATCAAAACTCTCATGGACGGAATCTCAACCTCCACGGGGAGTACTGCTTCCATACCATAAACTAGGGAAAATGGGGTTGCACCTGTTGAAGTTCGAACTGAAGTACGGTATATATGTAAAGCAAATGGAAGCATTTCATGCCAATCTTTATAAGTTACCACCATCTTCTGGACAATCTTTTTAATGTTCTTGTTAGCAGCTTCAACTGCCCCATTCATCTTTGGCCTGTAAGGAGAAAAATTATGGTGTTCGATCTTGAATTCTTCACAAAGCTCTTTCATCATCTTGTTATTCAAATTCGAGCCATTATCAGTGATGATCTTGCTCGGGATGCCGTATCGATAAATGATCTGATTCTTGATAAATATGACTACCACATGTCTGGTTACATTAGCATAAGATGCTGCTTCCACCCATTTAGTAAAATAATCGATCGCTACCAAGATGAAACGATGACCATTTGAAGCTTCGGGTTCAATCATTCCAATCATATCAATGCCCCACATAGAAAAAGGCCAAGGTGAAGAGATAACATTGAGGAGGGTCGGTGGCACATGTATCTTGTCCGTATAAATCTGGCATTTATGACATTTCTTCACATATTTGCAACAATCAGTTTCCATTGTCATCCAATAGTAATCAGCTCTCAACATCTTTTTAGCCATTGCATGCCCGTTGGCATGAGTGCCAAAGGATCCTTCATGCACTTCTTGCATCAGCATGTCTGCTTCATGTCTGTCTACACATCTGAGCAAGACCATGTCGCAATTCCTCTTGTACAATACTTCTTCATTGAGGAAGAAACTGCTTGCCAATCTCCTCAACGTCTTCCTATATTTATTGGATGCCCCAGGAGGGTACTCTTGAGTTTGAAGAACACGTTTAATGTCATAGAACCATGGTTTGTCGTTGGTGACCTCTTCTACTGAGAACACATGAGCAGGTCTATCGAGGCGCATAACTCTGATTGTAGGCACATCGTTCCAACCATTCACTTGAAACATTGAAGACAAAGTAGTTAAAGCATCAGCCATTTGGTTTTCATCTCTAGGGATATGATGTAATTCCACTTTGTTGAAGAAGGTTAACAATCTTCTAGCATAATCTCTGTAAGGGATCAAACCAGGATGACGAGTCTCCTATTCTCCTTTAATTTGATTAATTACCAATGCCGAGTCTCCGTAAATATCAAGAATCTTAATCCTTAGATCCACTGCTTCTTCGAGACCCAAAATACATGCCTCATATTCAGCCATGTTGTTCGTACAGTCAAACTTCAACCTCGCCGTGAACGGGATGTGAGTACCTCGGGGAGTGACAATGATTGCCCCAATTCCATTTCCATAATAATTCACAGCTCCGTCAAATATCAAACCCCAACGGGATTCGGGACCAGGTCCTTCTTCAGGTAACAACTCTTCACAATCTTTAGCTTTCAAGTACATAACATCTTCATCTGGGAAGTCAAACTTGATGGATTGATAATCTTCAATTGGTTGGTGAGCCAAATGATCGGCTAAAATACTCCCTTTGATTGCTTTCTGAGTGTGATACTCAATGTCATATTCAGATAACAACATCTGCCAATGGCCTATTCTTCCAGATAAGGCGGGCTTCTCAAAGATATACTTGATCAGATCCATTTTGGAGATCAAACAAGTGGTGTGGTTAATCATATACTGGCGCAGACGGCGAGCAGCCCAAGCTAAAGCACAACAGGTCTTCTCAAGCATTGAGTATCGAGACTCACAGTCTGTGAATTTCTTACTCAGGTAATATATGGCATGTTCCTTTCTTCTAGTCTCATCTTGTTGACCAAGCACACATCCCATGGAGTCTTCCAATATAGTCAGGTACATAATCAAAGGTCTTCCTTCCACCGGAGGAATCAAAATGGGAGGTTCAAGTAAATATTCTTTGATGCTATCAAAAGCTTTCTGACAATCCTTTGTCCACACACATCCTTGGTTCTTTCGGAGAAGCTTGAAAATCGGCCCACAGGTAGCAGTCATATGAGATATAAGTCTAGAAATATAGTTCAGTCTCCCAAGGAATCCTCTTACTTGTTTTTCCGTCTTGGGTGCGGGAATTTCCCGAATAGCTTTGACTTTATCAGGATCTACCTCAATACCTTTCTGACTGACAATGAAACCCAGAAGTCTTCCAGAACGAACGCCAAAAGTGCATTTGTTGGGATTCAAATGGAGTTTATACTTTCTCAAACGCTGGAATAACTTCAATAAATGTTCCAAATGATCCTCTTCAGTTTGCGATTTGGCAATCATGTCATCTACATACACTTCTATCTCATTATGCATCATATCATGGAACAAAGCAGTCATGGCCCTTTGGTATGTTGCACCAGCATTCTTCAAACCAAACGGCATTACCCGATAACAAAATGTTCCCCAAGGTGTAATGAAAGCTGTCTTTTCCATATCTTCTGGTGCCATCTTGATTTGATTATAACCAGAGAAACCATCCATGAAAGAAAAGACTTTGAACTTCGCAGTACCGTCGACCAAAACATCAATGTGTGGTAAAGGAAAATCATCCTTTGGGCTAGCTCTATTCAGATTTCTATAGTCTACACACATCCTAACTTTGCCATCTTTCTTAGCAATAGGAACTATATTGGCTAACCATTGAGGATAGACCGATGTAACAAGGAAACCTGCATTAATTTGCTTTTGAACTTCTTCTTTGATCTTGTCAGCCATATCAGGACGAGTCCTTCTCAACTTCTGCTTAATCGCAGACATTCAGGTCTCAACGGTAAACGATGCTCCACAATATTGTTATCCAAACCTGGCATGTCTTGGTAGGACCAAGCAAACACATCAACATACTCTCTAAGAAGCTCCAACATTTTCTCTTTGACCTCTGGGATAAGCAATTCTCCGACCTTAACTTCCTTTTTATCTTTTTCATCACCCAAATTGATCACCTCTATTGGCTCTTCAAACGGCTGAAAAGTCTTTTCATCGTGCTCCAGTAAACGAGAAATTTCATCAGGAACTTCTTCACTATCTTCTTCCTCGGCTCTGAACACAGGGAATTCAAAGTTGGAAGGGGGCATAGGATTATTGTTTTAAATGGTTAAGTCATGGATTAATCTGCACATATGATTATGCTTTATTTTAGAAATCGATTTGTTCAAATAAAACAAAAAGTTATTATATTTTCCTATTACTACTAATTAATTTTCATTACTATTTCCCCAAAAAAAGTGAAAAATAAAACAGTAGTGGACAAAATAACATTTTTATTCATGATTGGCAATACTTGAAACAAAGAGCCCATACATTTTCTCTTTTGCCTTGGGCAGAGCAAAAGGATTTATTTTCAACATAGCCCGACACAAATACTTTTCGCCTTGGGCAGAGTGAAAGTTTTTTTTTTTCAAAAATAAAATAAAACATTACTCAGAAATGTGCATCACAACAGAAACATCAACAACAATCCAGTTCTGGCAAACCACTCCATGCGTTATAAAATCCAGTTCTAGAAAGCATGTGAAATGGAATGTTGGATGATGCATGATATGCTATGCAAATGATCGTTCATTTTGATAGTTTTTCAAGGAACTTCAATAATTTTGCACACATCAATGGTAAAGGAATTTGGAACAACAAAAACTAATTTCATTAATCAAAAGCGGTAAATTACAACTTACAACTTTGGAATAACAAAACAATAAATTACAACCTTGGGATGATAACCCAATAAAAAGCAGTAAATTACAACTTTGGAACATGAAGCCCATAATAAGAGCAGTAAATTACAACTTTGGAACATGAAGCCCTTTTACAGAGTTTTACAAAATGACAACAGTAAAAATAAAACTAAGAACTGAAGATCATTTAGAATTAACTTCGAGTGTTTCTTCTTCCAAACTCCATAATAATAGTACCTGAGATATCTGCAAAAATCATTCTTAAGTTCCTTGAAAAACAAGTTTTTTTTTTACAAAAAAATGTTGATGGATGCATGGATGAATGATAATGCAATCAGTTACACACAAGTTCACAAACATGGGGTTCAAAGGTTCAATGTTTCGTGCATGGAGTCAAAGGTAAAGCCCACCCCAAGGTATGTACTAACGGTTTAATTACACCTGTAAGACAAGGTTCTAAGAGTTCCCGGAGTCTACATTCCTCCTTCGGATATTACCAACGTCTTGATTACTCAATAATTAGCAATATTCTCGAGAGAAACTCATCCGAGCGTAGCATCGCGTAACAACTACTTCCGGATTACTCTGTTATAATCTCCGCACTACACCTAAAAGGCCAAGATGCGTTAGGGTTCTACGGTTCTCAGCTTCTCTGGCTCCCAGGTCGAAAATAATAATGTCTTCCCGATTACTCGGTAAACAAGTATTACGTTCAAAAGGGCCTTCCATTGAGTAGGGGATTTCATGCCTCCTTCTTCGGGATTACTCCCTCAAAGTTAACATGACTATACCGCCCGTCCTATCCTTAAGTGTAACTTAATTCGGGTATAGGATTCGTCCTTTGCAAAAAACCCAAACAACCCCAATATAAACACATAATCAAACAAATCAAATAATAATAAAACAGATAAAACAAACTAGGCTTAACCCACTTAGGGATGGACCAGCAAGAGGTCAATCTTTCCCCAGCAGAGTCGCCAATTCTGTAGCGATAAAAAATGTAGCGGGGTAAATCGGATATCGAACTATTAATTAATTCGTCTCACAAAAGCAAGATTCGCCACCGCGCTTTATTATTTCCAAGGGAAAATGGAAAAGAGCAAAATAAAACCCTAAAATATGCAATGTAAAATAATACTTTAAAAGTAATGAAAATACAAGGCGTTTTTGAAAAGAGGTCTAAGGTTCGGGGGTTGGTTATACAATGGGAAGGTATTAGCACCCAATGTATCTATAGTATTCTATAGGAACCTTTTGAAATATCTGTTTATTAAAATGTTTGTTTGATTAAAAAATAAAATGTTTTGGCCAAAAATGGGTATGGACGAGTTTTTGAAGATACGAAGACCTAATGTCGAAGTTTTGACTTAAAAGGTGTGAGTTTTGAAAAATTGAATATTTGGGAAAATTATCTTAAGTTTTTTTAATGAAATAATAAAAGGGATGAATAAGGGTATTCGCACGATGTTTTTCTGACGACATGAAGTCGACAAAAATTAAACAATTCCCTTGGATTTTGCAAGCAACATAAAAATTAAAACTAAAAGTACAAACACTCCAAGATTTTAAAAGAAAACCAAAAGAGAAGCCATGGAATCGAAATTATCACAAACTCAACCAACATGTATCATGGGAGGAACATCATAAGGGGGGATAAATTCAAAAAGATAACTTACAAACTTATCAATAAAAGACTAGTTAAAAAAACTAACAAAATTTACTAAAATGCTGACCAAGCGAAATATCAAGATTTAAATAAATTATAAAAACTAAACTAATTAATTGGGTTATAAACTGAAAACGAAATAAAGGTCCAGCATGGGATTGGGATCGAAATCGAAAAACGCTCCTTTCAGACTCTTTTTTTTTTCTCTCTTTCGAATTCTCTTTTTCGAACTCTGCTTTTCTCTCTTCGAACTCCCTCTTTCGAACTCTGCTTTCTCTCTTCGAACTCCCTCTTTCGAACTCTGTTTTTCTCTCTTCGAACTCCCTCTTTCGAACTCTGCTTTTCTCTCTTTCGAACTCTGCTTTTCTCTCTTTCGAACTCTCTCTTTTCTCTCTTTCGAATTCTTCTAAAACGAAATCGAACAACACCAACGGCGAATCTTGCTCCATCAATTCGAACTCTTCTCACTCTCTAAATCGAAATCGAACAACTCTGCTCCCTAAATAAAAAACGAACAACAACACTGCTTCTGGTTTCGAACTCCTTCTTAAATAAAAAACGAACAACACCCCTGCTACTGGTTTCGAACCCTTCCTTAAATAAAAAACGAACAACACCACTGCTACTAGTTTCGAATTCTTCCTAAGTCAGAACGAACAACACCACTGCTACTAGTTTCGAACTCTTCCTAAATCAGAACGAACAACACCACTGCTACTAGTTTCGAACTCTTCCTAAATCAGAACGAACAACACCATTGTTTCTAGTTTTTCATGCAGTTAAACATCAAATCAACAAGGTGACAAATATTCATGGCAAGAGAAACAACAATAACAATCTCAGGGGTTCTGATTTATTGAAACATCAACAACAAAAATGCAGCAACAACATCTAGTTCACAGCATACATCATTATGACAAGCATGGCAACAGATTTTTTGAGAAAAAAAGTAGGGAGACTTACAAGATCAGAGCAAGTCTGATGGTTTCGATTTTTGACAATGAAATAATAGAGAAATCCAAAGATGAGGTAATATGCTTTTTAATTCCTCCTGCTCTTCTGAAAATCTGTTTGTGCTTATTGATGATGTATGGAACGGAAACTAAGAAAAGAGTGAAAAACAAGGTATGGTGGCTATGGTGTTGTTGAACATAGCGTATGAGCAGTTGAGGTTTGAAGGGAAACTAATGTAAGTGATGGTGGAATGAGGAAGAGATGTTATTGTTTGTGGTTTCTTTCCTTT
Source organism: Vicia faba (assembly GCA_948472305.1). Taxonomy (NCBI): domain Eukaryota; kingdom Viridiplantae; phylum Streptophyta; class Magnoliopsida; order Fabales; family Fabaceae; genus Vicia; species Vicia faba. Next base: position 1,272,200,647 of record OX451739.1, read on the forward strand.
GTGAACTTTTTATGAACTCTTTGTTTTTTCTTTTCTTTGTGAACTGCCTTTTCTTTTTTCTCTCTCTCTCTATCAAAAACGAACAACAACACTGCAAGTTTTTTTTTTTGTTTTTTCTTTTTGTTCCCCCCTTTATGAACTGAACTTTTTCGATTGCCTACTGCCTGTTTATATAGTGAAACAAGAATGAGGTTTTGGGAGGGAATTTTGGTGAGTTTGAACAAAAGGAATACCCTGTTTTCGGCACTTTTTGATGCAGATTTGGTGTGTGTCATTTGAAGTAATTCCTGGACTGATGTGCACAAGTTTTTTGGACTGGTGTTCAACAGTTTTTTTTGGTGGTGGAGGCAGCAGAGGATATGACCGTTAGTTGGGCAGCAGATGCAGGGACCATGCAATTTTGGACATATTTATATTTTCATAATATTAATAATAAACAACAATGACAATAATAATAAAATAACTGTTAGTAAAACTAAACTGAAAATATAAAAGTGAAATAAAAAAGATATTAAAATTTTTGGTTTTTTTTCAAATAAAGTGATGCAAAATATATAAATTATACGTAACTAAGGTTTTTTGATAATTTTAAATTAACATAAAGAACTTGCAAAATAAAAATAAAAGGATGTGAAATTACTATTTTTTGAGATTTTTTACTAAATTAAATCTAAAAGACTATAATTTTAACTTAAATGATACAAGAACAAAAAACTAAATGAAACTTACGGAAACTAATTTTTTGTATTATTTTGAATATTTTGAATACAAATGTAAATAAAAATGAAGATAGCATGAACTAAATATTTTTTAAGATTTTCTCTTTATGAAAATAAGAATAAAAGAAAGATGATAAAAAAATAAATAAAAAAAAAACATGATTTAATAAAGTTAGGCAAAACCAGTTAAATTTCACTAAATTCACAACAATTTCTAACGTTTCTATTTTTTGGTGGATTTTCAAAGCATAATCATCTCTTGACTTGTAAAGAAAAGTTGTAGTTGTTGCAGAGGAGAATCATATGTAAAAGAACCACTAAAAAATTGAAATTTGAAGAAGTTATGAATTTTTGAAATCTGACCCGAGAATTGGCAAAAATAGATTGAATCGCTTGTGAATGCTTGCTATGTAATAATGCAGATGGGAGGTGGTATCTTAGGTCACAATTTGGGGTATGACAGAATGCTCTATCGAAGGGGCCATATTGTGCTATAGTGCAGAAACTGAGATGAGGAGTCTTGGCCATATGCATTGAAGGCAAGCATAAACAAAGTCTTTGTCTTAGTGAATCCAAGGCAGGCGTGAAGGGGATTTTGTCCCGATGAATCAAAACACGCTTGTAGGGGGTTCTTGCCTTGTGCACCAAAGAAAAGTCGAAAGAAGCCTTTTGCCTTGTACGCTGAAGGTAGGCTGAAGAGGGATTATTTGCCTAGTCAAAGTAGGAATCCAACTTGCATGTAGGTAGCCATTGCATTTTTGAGTCAAGCCAGCATGCAAAGCCAAAGGTGCAATCAAAAGAGAACTAATAAGAGGCCCTTCCCCTTTGGATCGAAAGAGGTTGTTTCAAAGGAAACACATGCCCAGTCGAAGCTTGTATACAGCAAACAAGCAAAACGCCAAGGCTTTAATCAAAGCTTGGAAATTTGAGGCAAGCTTGGAGGATGTTAGGTGCTCAATCGAAGCTTGTCCAAATACCAATTGAAAGGCCTTTTAACATGCTAATAGAAGGATTTTGTCAAAATTCCAATCGAAGAATCCTTGTTTATCTCCAAAAAAAATTATTTTTCCTTTAATCAAATGTTTGTAATTATCATGTAAGAGAAAGATCTTGGAAAAATATGAGAGGGAAAGTTTTGGGGTACAACATGTAGTAAGTATGTTTTCCACTCGGATATGACGATGATGTCTCTTCTCTTAAAATTAACCAACACACATGTGTTTTAAAATTTTGAGGTGAAATACGAGTACCCGGATCCCCTATTGCATGGAAGGTGGTACGTAGGCCCTAAAGGTTCGCAACCATAGCCGGAGAAAAATTGTAAAAAAACTTCTTTTTTCATTTCCACCATCTTATTTTGTTTACATCTTTTATGGACATAACATGCAAATTTTCAGAGAGGTTCCTACGGAGTACCATAGATTTTTAGGGTGCTAATACCTTCCCTTTGCATAACCAACCCCCGTACCTAGATTCTCCCCTCTTTTTTGTGTTTATTAGGTCTTTTCCCATTTCCTTTGGAAACAATAAAAAGCGCGGTGGCGATTTTATTTGATTTGTACGAGTAAAGTCAATCCAATGGCTTAGTCTCAACATTTCTACCATTACAACAAGGTTAACCTCTTCATAGATACTCTTTGTGTAAACTCCTTTGATGTCAAGATGTTGTTTTTCATGCAGAAGAAAGTTTATTTTAAAAATAATAATTCTAATGAAACACTTATGTAAGCCTTGAAGTTTTATATGGAAAAGACATTGCAACTTCTTGTGAACAAAACACTTTTTAGAGTGCAACACTGAAAACTCTTTATTTCTTTTTGGACACGCCAATCACTTACCTTTTGTTATTTGGTGTTTGATCACACGACTTTGTTTTTTTGTTGAGGATTTTATTTTGTAATCCTTTCTTTTTTAGGATTTTCATTCTTTCTTCTTTTTTTTTTCAGTTCCCTAACTTTTGCCTGGACAAATTTTTTTTGAACTTTGATTTTGAAGTCCAGCTGGATGCCCTAGTTTTTGCCTAAGTCACTTGTTTTCAAGTTTTCAACTTAGTAGTATGTCTTTCTTCTTTTTGTCCTTTTTTTGAACACATCGTGTGATCTTGAGTCGTTTTTGACTTGTTGGAAAGATTGTGACCGCCTCATTCCTTGGTCAGTGAGGGATAACCTTTGTGGTTTTGCGGTTTTTCTAGACCTCCTGATGTGAGGGAATAAGCATTATGGTTTCGCGGATTTGCAGACCACATGCTGCGAGGGATAAGGTGTGGTTATCTTCAGATATGATTTTTTTTTTTAATTTGAACATTCGATCAGATTTACTGAACACTACCCTGCCACTGGGTTTAAAAATGAGGGTTTTTTATGCACATGAAATAAAGTCCTACTTCAAGGCTCAAAAGGGTTAACGAGGGTTTCACTCCCTTATATCTCCGGTGTTTGGAGATTTGAAACAACGCATGTACATCATCAGCAGGGTATTACTCAAAAGCATACGAACCAGATATTTTTGCATTTTTCAATTATCATCATCCTCCCTCCAATCTTTGCCTATGAAAGAGACTTGGTAAAGTTAGTATCAATATGCAAGAAAATCATTTTATGAGTTATATCAAATGGATGAGTGAGAAACGAATGGATCACTTCAAGACAAACATAATTATTGCAATAAGATTAAAATTAAAATATAGACAAGTTTCTAAATGCAAGCAATGTTTAAACAAACAATCAAGATTACAAATGAAAATGCAGTGAAGAAATCAAAGATTGCCATTATTGAGGAGACTTGACTATGTCTGGACTTAATGATTATAATGACTTTCTGCAGTCTTGATGCTCACTTGGGCAAGAGATTCGCTTTCTAATCTGATGTGAACACAACAATCTCTGAATTGACCTAAACTTGGACCTTGTCTCTAGATGACATCCTGTCTCTAAACGAATGGCTAAGTGCCCCAGAATGATATCCATAGAGGATTCTCTCAAAAGATGCGATGAATTCTTTACCAAGAAAACTGGCATACTAAATCACCAAGTATCTTCTACTTTACAGAAGAGATAAAGAGTCTGAAACAGTTTTCCAAATAGGAATTGGACTTTGGAAAAGATGCCAGACATGTGTTGGACTTTATACTTAGAAATCATTGCATTCCTCGATATCACGATCAAGTGTCCCAGAATGGAAGACACACATTGATGCTCAAGCTTCTTTTGTCTTTGTTGATAGGCCTTTCCCCCCAGATTAACTTGGGGAACAAATATTGGTTGTGGGCGGGGAGACCCAGAAACACCAAGTTGTGGAATAGATCCATAAAATACCTAATGATTTGAAAGAGATCCTACAGGATGAAGAGGAATAATAACTTTCGTTGCAGAAATAAGTATATGATCACCTTCCTTTGCCAACATTATATTCTAAATTTCCATAACTAGACTCATCTGAGTTTCCAACTAACTGTTTTCCTCTCTCGAAAGTTTATGACCATGGGCCATAGCTGGCATATCTCTCATAACCACCCTTATCTGAATATTTATCTTAGCCACTTCCTTACAAAGTTGTTCCATAACTGATCTTTGATCTCGAAGCGGTAATAAGTCAAGTTTTCAATTCTGGAGATAATACCAAGTCTGAATAAAGATCTTTGTCTCTGATTACCTGTTATGAATACATGAAGATGCATGAGGTGTATGAGTAGATGCAATGCCATGTTCAATCATTTCCAAGGAACCAACTTGTTTTTTTTATCATTTCAAGCAAGTAAAAGATGGGAAAGCGAGTCACAAGGCTCTGAAGCATGGTTCCTTGGAAAGGGAAAGAACATGTGTGTTAAAATGGTATTAACTTATTATGTATGCAAGGACATGGGGTCAAGGTTTCCATCGTAATAGATAACTGTTGCACTATCTCTAAACCATCTGAATGTAAAAAGATCAAAAGTCCGACATGGCTTCAGAACACACAAGAACCAAGTACCATGTAGATCAACAATTGTACGGGATCAAAGCTTCCAGAATATTGGACAGTGTTAAACTTCCAAAATAAATGGCTATCACAAGGTGAGAATTCCAGAACAAATACCGAGAGAACATATAGTCAACAACAGGAACGAAGTCACCAACATAACCAAAAGTCACCATCGGTACCTGTAATATCAAACCCTCCCCACTCACGGGTGTAGTATAGGTCAAGGTAAGGCAAAGGTTAATTAGAGTCATAGGTTCGCTTGAAATTACTATCATCGTACAACATACGTGATGATGATAACACCCTATTAAAACCTACTCTGATTGTGGCTCTCATGATCAGACTTGATATAGAATCTGCCTATCATTCGTCATGACTCTCCATTTTAATCCTACGTGTTCCTAATGGTATTCAACTCTGGCATAGGTATTGAGCCTTTTACCTCATGTAACAACCTGCCCACCGAGAAAAACACAATCAATTCAGCATATTCAGTATATATGAACAATAATCCAGATGTAGATGAATGCACACATACATATATATGAACATATACACAGATAAACATATATACACATGAACAAGCTATAAAGCTAAAATAAATAAACACCCAAAATATACAATAAACAAGATCTAGGAATGACTCACTAAGTTATCCCCACCAGAGTCGCCAGCTGTCACGTCTAGGATTTCTCATCGAAGCGCGAACGATAGGTGAAAGGATAGATGAGTCACCATAAATGTTATTTATCCTAAGAGAGGGGAAGGAAACACTGAATAAATCTAAAGGAAGGAAATATCATGGTCTCACGACCAAGAGAAAAGGGTAAGGAGTCGATTACACAAGGGGAAGGTATTAGCACACCTCACGTCTGTGGTACTCCACGAAACCCACTCAAGTTTTTCTAATCTAAGGGTGTATAAAAATCTAAGTCTAAAGCTTAATGCTACAAGGTAATGCATGAAATGCAAAGTATATATAGAAAGAAGGGTTTTCTTAGTTGTGCCTGCCGCAGTTTTGAACCTTTGTGCCTATGTACCACTGACCGTGCAATGGGGGATCAAGGCACTCGTAGTTCTTCTAAAATGTTTTTTGGTTTGTTGTGTGTTTTTCATTAGAATGATGTGTTAAACATTAAAAACGTCGGAACATTGACTTGTTGGGTGCTCATTTGAAGAGGCTTAAGTCCTTGAGTTTTCTTCATATCAGAATGGCTAAAACACATTCATTTATGAAAAGAGTTTTCAAAAGAAAAGCCAAGTGGAAAAATAAGTTTAAATTGGTTGGTGTTTTTTACCTTGAAAAGGTTTTTGTATTATTAGAGTGTTTTGAAAGGTTTGATAAAGAAAAAGAGGTTTTAGTTTTAAGGAGTATGCAAAAGGGGAATGAAAAAGTCTAAGAGAGACTAAAGATCTTAATGTTGTCATACAATGATGGTCCTAAGGTTGGTATGAAGGGGAAACTTCTACCTAAGTTAGAATGCATGGATAAGAACCTAAAGTCTAGTTAGTTCACATCTCAAAGAAGATGAAAGTAACATCCTAAGGGAACATGGTATTCATACAAGAAGGAAAAAGAAAGAAAGTAATCATTAAGCAATAGGTGACACATAAGGAAAGTGTATGGTGAATAATGATCATGCATAGTGAGGAGTGAAGTGTTAAGTGACGTGTAAAGGTCATGCAATAGAGGCTTAGGGCTTATAATGAAAAAGTTAAGACAAGTAGGGAAATGATCAAGAAAACCCAAGTCAACTGTGGCCCAAATACAGTCAAACTTCATGATTTTTGGTCAACATCTACATTTTGAAGTGATATACATCATTTGATAAAGGGTTGATCATGATTCCTCAAGAAATGCTCCTAATCTATCAAAAGCCAAGAATTGCTAAATTAGGGTTTCTATAAGAAAAGTCAACTGAACTTTGACCAGGCATAAATTTCACATACTTCATCCATTTTCCCCAACCAAATCTCATTTTGAAGAGAATATAATTCCCTACAACTTCTATTTTGTCCTAAAGTTCAAGAGATGGACCATTTGAAAGATACAAGCTCATACATTACATGTCATTTTTAGAAAGTCAACATAAGACACTTTTTATCAAGGCAACATACATCAAGATAATGTCTCCAAATGCAAAAATGATTAAAAGAGAAAGTGTAGAGAACACCTTGAGCTTTCCAAAAAGTTAAAGATCACATTCAAAAGATGAAAATTGAGCAAATTATGAGATGCACAAGTTGGGCAATTTTCAAGAAATGCGTGAAATGTAAAGTGTGCGAACTTGAAGTTTTGAACTAGTGGGCCTAACTTTTGATGTTAAAACATGTTCATAAGGTGTTAGAAGACCTATAAATCCATTCACATATTTTTTATGATTTTTATTTCTTTTGTTTTAATTTTTATTCATTTAAATGCAAATAAAATCAAATAAAATATGAAACAATGGTATAAAGGCTTGGGCTTTTTGTTTCAATCATCTAAAGGCCCAAGACAACTCATGACAACTCATTACAACCTTGTCAATTTCGTGGGGACTCGAGAAAGGAAGAAACATTGCAAATTTGGCAAGTTTTAAAGTTTTTTTCTTGTTTAAACCATGACATGATTACCTTGATTCCATTCCTTATTTGTCAGCCCAAATACAAGCCAACAACATGTCCAGATTCATGCAAGGCATCCAAAAGACAAGAATCATGCAAAGAAGGCAAGTTTTCAATATGTTGGAATATTTATTTTATGGGCATGATTACCTTGTCCCTTTCCATACTTGTTGGCTCCGATTTCATTCTCTATATAAAGGCAAACAAAGGCCGAAGAATGACCAGAAAAACCATTGCATAACAAAGCTCTACAAAATTCTCAGAAATTTCACAAAGTTGCAAAATTCTTAACCACACTTCTAGGTGCTCTCAAGAAAACCAAAGGATCTGTTCATCTCCCCGATGCTCCCAAGAGTTGAACTAGGCTTATAACCAAGCCCTTCCACGTCTATAAATCTCACATCCAATTGTATCGGTTTTGGTAAAATTTCTTGAATCTCAAACTGTCTATTCATGTCATATAAATTAATTTTGTGCATTGATATGTGTTTATGAGACCATTTAGAACAGGTTAGGACGATTGCATGTGCAGATGAACACCCTATGCGCAAGATGCAATTGTTAGGGCTATAAGCTTTTTGAGCTTCGAATTCTGTGATACGAGGACTTTCAATCGAAACCCACGATAGGCCTCATAGGAGAGATACACGTGATTCTGAAGACTTTTCTCCAGCGTTTGGGCTCTCTTGCTAATGGGCATGGGATTTTGCTTAGCGCATCCCCCCATTTTCTTTACAACATGGCCCATTCTTTTGTTTTTTTTGCTTTAGTTATTTATTTTCTTTTCATTTCAATTAATTCTTTTTTATCAAAAAAATCATAAAATCATAAAATCACAAAAAAATAGATTTAGTTCTTTTCTTTTAATTAATTTAATTTTCATAAATAAATTTAATTTAACTTAATCATGTTTTAGCATTTATTTCATAATTAATTTGTAATTAATTTAGACTTGGGTCTTAAATATTAAAATCAAATCACAAAAATACCAAAAATATTTTTCTTAATACTTAGGCTTTTTAGGACATTTTATTTTCTTTCTAAACAATCTCTTCTTTTTTTTCTTTCTATTTTTATTTTGTTATTTAAATTCTAGAAAGAATGTATAGGTCGCACATTTGATTTTGTAATAGTTAGTTTATCTTTTCGCATTTTTTTCTTTTAAATATTGTAACTGCACATGGGATGTAATAGTGTATGATTTAATTTCCGTACTTTATATTTTCTGTACAATATTACTGTTAGTAAATAAGATTGCATGGAAAGAATGAAGACAAAGCGCTAGCAAACTTAAATTCAAAGACAAATACTTGAAACAAGCACACATACACCTCTAGGGTACGCCCACTTTGGTTGCCTTTCGAAAAAATAGTCATCTCCCTCGAAATGGGGACGCTTTAGCAAAGTCCTGTAAATCAAAGATCATAGTCCCTTGATGACCCTACAGTTTCCTTTCGGTAAATGATCTAGTCCCTAAACAAAATTGCTAAAGTGTCTCCACATGTTTCCTTTATGACTGTACGTCCCTTTGAATGTCCCTCATACATTCAACGATAGGGATACCTACTCACTAATAGTAGGATAGCACTGTCTAAAGGATAAGGAGGAAAAGAACAAACTTTTCCGAGTACAAGTAGATAACTGTTAGATGCTTGCTCAAGTAAAACAGACTTTTACACTTACACACTTCAAAAACAACTAACGCTCTTGAGGACTGATATAAGAGTTATCATGAAGCAAAACTTCGCACTAAGGCCTTTTCAAACTACTTTTCAAATACACACAAAAACACAAGGTATTTCAAAACATGAGTTAAGCATCTAAGAGCCCGTAGATAACTACGGATGGAAAGGATGCTAACACATTCCCTTTCCATAATCTACCCCCTTACTCAGAAAACTCTTGAAAGGTATTTTTTTGTTCTTTTCACCCTTTCCTTTGTTAGATAAAATAAAATTCGACGGAGACTCTTTCTTACCTCAACATTTGCGAATACAAATGCAAAACCAATATAACTAGCCGGTTCTGCCACTGTATCACAGATCTAGCGTCTCTGCTGGGGATAATAATATAAAAGTGGAGTTACCTTAGAGTTAGATTATTTTAAATTTGCTTTACATTGTGTGTTTTGTATACTTTGCTTTTGAGGGCTTGTTTGGGTTGTTACTAAAAGATCCTACACCCGGATCTGGGGCACCTTTTTAGGTAAGCAGCAATAAATCATGAAAGTTGTACGGCGTAGACCGATATGGACAAAGTGATGGCTACATTAGCTTGATACTCCGACTTGTACTAATGTTCCTTGAGTCAGTCAAGGATAACATTAGGCTTCCTTATAGTGTCATTAAGCGCTAACTGACCTTTAGAACCTTTAATTTACTCATCCTAAGCCATTAGAAAGTAGTGAGATGGCCGGATTTGGTTCCGACTGAAGATTGGCTGATACTCGATACTACACTCACTGAGACTAGACTTTTGGGATATTCTGGCCACAATACTTTGGTGTTTGAGCTAGAACAATGCCTAAAAGAAAGGTCAATGATATGAGACTCCTTAGAACCAGATTACTATTAATAGGATAATTTGAACCAACTAAACTTCAAGAGGGTACTTACTTATGGAATCCATGCAAGCCTGAACCTAAGGCTATTTTTCTGATTTGTTTGCTTTCATTATCTAACGACTTGAACTCTTTACAGGGTTTTATTTATTATCTGATGATATGAGTCATTGTCCAATAACCTGGATTTCTAGCAAGACATACTTGTCTTCATCACCCTACATTTTTCCTTGACGCATAACATACACATCATAGCATCATACCATAGCATTTCCTTAACCATTTCAAGGATCTCAAGGGCCTGTGATGCAGATTATGATAAAGAAGACGTCTAGCAAGGGGAAAGGGTATTTATTTTCCTCTAACCAAATGCCTTCAAAAGACCAAAACACGACAACTTGAGTTAGGGGCTATGACCCACTCGATATGGTGAGCTTGATTCACATATAAGGATATTCAACAATACAAAGTTCTTCCGTCAAAGTTGCAGTCAAAATTCAACTTCTGACATTTTCTTGTGTTTACCCAACAAGGTCCTTGAAAACATTGCATCCACACATCATGCATGTCATTACCAAACAGGTTTTCCAGTACGGGTTTCTCATGTTCTCGCTATTTATTTCAGCAAGAGAAATAGCTCTCAAATAGAACAACAAAGATCTCCAAACTCAAGAGTCCCAGTTCCTGGAAATGATCCTCAACCTATCCAAGGGGAAAGAAGAGTTGAAAGCACTCCTCAACGAGAATCTGACCAAGAAACATCCTGACAACAACAAGGATGACCAATCGGAACAACTGCAAGTTGAAATGGAACGAATGAGAATCCAGATGAGTAATCAAAGGGCTCTTATCTAAATTTTAGCTCATGAACAAGAAGAGTTAAGGTTTCTCATCAGCAAGCTTCATCAAGACGGATGAAACCGTATGAAGCAAATAGTCGAGACTGGGGATCAGGTCATTAATCAACCTCTGATGAGATAAGGAGTTGGCTTGGTGGAGAGTAGACCTTTCCAAATTTCTGTTACATCATGAACCCAACCGCCACCTCGCCAACAATGGTAGGGTCATTGGCGTAAGCGGGATGGATTCACTAGGAAATACACCAAACTCAACATACCAATGTCTCAAGTCTTGAAACACATGTTGAAGTTGAATTTGGTCACATTGAAGGATCCTCCTCCAAACCCCAAAACGTCTTCTCCTAACTATAATCCTGATGCAATATGTGCATATCGCTCCAACAGCCCGGGGCATGATACTGATAATTGTTGGATGTTGAAATATAAGATTCAAAACCTGATTGATGAAGGAGTGTTGGAATTCGTACAAGATGGCAAACTGGAATTTTTCCGTCATCCCTCCAAGGCACATCATCTGAAGTGACAAAGTTTAGGCAGATAAATTTTTGTTCATTCAAATTTTCATTTGTAATTTATTTGTTTTGTTTAAACACTTATCTTTATGTCAGACTTTAGTTACTTTCATTAATGCATTGCATATGTTTGTCTTGAATGAATCCATGCGTTTTCACTATATTTGAACCGTGCTTTTACTTATTTTGTGATATTCAACTCCTGATCAAAAGCTCTAAGCCTTTAGAGAAAGGATGACGAAAATAATGCCATGATCTCTATAGTATGCTTTTGAACAGACCCCGCTAACGATGTACAGACGTTGTTTCAAATCCTAAATAGTAGAGTTATAAGGAAGATAATCCCTAGTCAACCCCTTTGAGCCTAAGAAGTAGGAGTTTTTATTTTCACACAAATTAAAACCCTTAATCATAACCTGGGGCAGGGTAGTTCTCTCAATTAATTTAGACACGCGTTCCATCGTAAGCTCTACCTTCATACACGACAAATAGTGTAGAAGGTGCTCTACAAAAAAAGGTGATGGTTCCACATAATCATCAAGACAGGCAGTCATTATTTTTCAAAAGAAAAGTCCGCTAAGTCAAAACCTATGAAGGAGACTTAATAAAAATTGGGGTATCCCGCTGACTGTAATCGCAAAAGAAACAGTTTAGGAAAAAGTAGGGATAACTAAATAAAAAAGGAGATCCTACAAGTACTCAACAAAAAATAAAAGGTTACCAAAATGACTGTCTTCTCAAACGAGCGTTCAATTCCTGAACCATCACCAAGTATCAGAATAAAAATCCCAGACTCAATTGAGATCTAAACGCATAATTAGCTGAGCATAGGATTGAAGAACATCATGAAGAACGGGTTGGGTACAAATAAAATTTGAGCCTTTATCCTTTGTTTCTTAAACCGTGAACCAGGCCATGCTACAACCCTCAAAAGTCCTAACTGAAGCATGGGTTAATTCGAAAGCATACTGTTACAAAAGGTATCCTGACTCTGGTAAGGTTTACTATTAAATCCCGATTTGATATCACACTCCTACAAAATTTGTTGTTTTACTAAAAAAATGAATTTTCAAACTTCAAGACAGACATAAGCTTTGCATTCTTAAAATACCATTGTTTGCATATGACTATTTGTTCAACAGCAGGGAAATTCGCACGACGGATATTCGATGAACATAAATCCTCTCAGTTGAAAAAATTACCTCAGATGGAAAGACATTTCCAATAACGGGACTTTCATAATCAAGGGGCATAGCATGGCGTTCAGCTGATCTGGGGCAGTCAAGTCAAGATTCATGGAATCTCTCAAAAGTTCCAAATAGCCAGGGGCATATCTCCATCTGAATCACTTGGGGCATTGGACATGAATTCTAACAACAAATCTTGTACGATTAAACAAACATCTTCTGGAAGTGTGACAACACTTACTACTATTGACAATGACAATTCTCCGTACCCGGTGAACACAGACATAGTCGGAAAATACTACGCATGAACAAAGACCCACTAGGTTGACTGGCCTAGACAAAATAAGGGAATCCCTACGAATCAAAAAGGGTTCGGGCAAAAATTACAGATATACATACGAAAAATATGTACACCCGACAAGTCGAAAACTTGAAAAGGTGGCTTGGGCAAAAAAGGGTATCCCGATGGACGAAAAATCTAAAAGGACAGTCTAGAAAAAAGTTAGGGATCAAAGCGTACAACCATGTCCCATCATCTCGTCACTTGTCTATCAGTAGAGTGTTGACCACTCTGATCCGTATTTACCAAGGATTCCAGGAGTCGGGACAATATCTAAGGGCCATTCACAAAATCCTCGCAGATGTTTTCCCCAGCAGATACCTTCTCCAACAGGTACAGAGGCAGGGGCATCCTGCTACAAAGTCACTGCCATATTCTCAGTATGTAGCCTAATGATGCCAGGTTCTCATATCCTCGGTGGAACGAGAATCTCTAAATTACTGCTCCACCGAAAGATCCCCCAGTGAAGTCACCAAGCTTCTCAGGATTCCCCAACAGGATTTCAACAAAATCCCCAAGAAGTTCACGGAGTTTACCTTCCCCAACGGGGTTTATTTCTCTGACAATGGAAGTTCAACTCCCAGCGTTTCAACTTCAAACAAAAATCTGAAGACCTACATTCTTCCCCCCAGCAACAGTCATGGATTTATTTTCCCTAATTCAACAATACATCAATGGAATGACTGACACGTTCATACATTGCATTCATACATCATTTTACAAACATCATAGCATATGTAGCACGAACTCGTATATCACAATCTCATTTATTTTGAGAGCATCATGCAATTCATACATCATGTCATCGCATGAAACTAACTTTACCTTTCCAGGTTGAGTTCGCGGAAAGGCAAACACTATCAACCTATACAACATATCAAAGATTAATGCCTGGAACAAGACGGGAAAACTATCTATACGACCAACTGGTATGAACTGCCGAAGCAAGATGAGTTTACCAACAAATACAGCAGACCACTGATTAATGCCCGAAACCAGACGAGAAACTATCTCAATGACCAATGTTGCAAAGTCCCAGATTAATACATGTAACAAGCCAGGAGAACTATCTATGGACGATCGAATGCGGATTAATACCTGTAACAAGCCAGAAGAACTATCCACATGAGGAGATTAAAGATTAATACCTGCAACAAGCCAAGAACTATCTTTATTTCTCAGGTCAAAGATTAATACCTGAAACAAGCCAGGACAACTATCTCAGTGACCGACAATTTTCAAGTTCCAGATTAATACCTATAACAAGCCAGGAGAACTATCTGTGGACGATCGATTGTAGGTTAATACCTGTAACAAGCCAGGAAAACTATCTACATAAGGAGATTGAAGATTAATACCTGTAACAAGCCAGGAAAACTATCTTTCTTTCTCAAGTCAGAGATCAATACTTAAAGCCAACCAGGATAACTATCTCAGCGACCGACAATTTTCAAGTTCCAAATTAATACCTGTAACAAGCCAGGAAAAATATTTGTGGATAACCGATTGTAGTTTAACACCTGTAACAAGCCAGGAAAACTATCTATATAAGGAGATTGAATATTAATACCTGTAACAAGCCAGGAAAATTATCTTTCTTTCTCAGGTCAAAGATTAATACCTGAAGCCAGCCAGGACAACTATCTCAGTGACCGATAATTTTCAAGTTCCAGATTAATACCTGTAACAAGCCAGGAGAACTATATATGGATGACCGATTGTAGGTTAATACCTGTAACAAGCCAGGAAAACTATCTACATAAGGAGATTGAAGATTAATACCTGTAACAAGCCAGGAAAACTATCTTTCTTTCTCAGGTCAAAGATTAATACCTGAAGCCAACCAAGACAACTATCTCAATGACCGACAATTTTCAAGTTCCAGATTAATACCTGTAACAAGCTAGGAGAACTATCTGTGGACGACCAATTGTAGGTTAATACCTGTAACAAGCCATGAAAACTATCTACATAAGGAGATTGAAGATTAATACCTGTAACAAGCCAGGAAAACTATCTTTCTTTCTTAGGTAAGAGATTAACACCTGAAGCCAGCCAGGACAACTATCTCAGTGACCGATAATTTTCAAGTTCTAGATTAATACCGGTAACAAGCCAGGAAAACTATCTGTGGACGACCGATTGTAGGTTAATACCTGTAACAAGCCAGGAAAACTATCTACATAAGGAGAATGAAGATTAATACTTGTAACAAGCCAGGAAAACTATATTTCTTTCTCAGGTCAGAGATTAATACCTGAAACCAGTCAGGACAACTATCTCAGTGACCGACAATTTTCAAGTTCCAGATTAATACCTGAAACCAGACAGGATAACTATCTGCGAATAGATGATTTATATATTAACACCTGAAACACGATAGGAAAACTATCTGCACGACCAGACGAAGCAATCTTACATGGATTCCTTCTCAACTTTCTAGATGCAGTCTAACACAGATTCATCCTGAAGCATCCCCACACAAGCTCATTCTCATATATCTCCGGATGCAGACTAACACGGACTCATCCTGAAGCAGCCATGTGATACGATGGGAGAACTGACTTGGTTGTTTTGCATTTGTTTCGCAAGTGTTGTGGTTTAGCAACAATCACCACCGACTTTTCTTTTATCCAAAAGGAAAGGTGAAAAAGCACAGGAAAGACCTTTAGAGATGTTTTCTTGAGTTCAGGGGGTAGATTATGAAAAGGGAAGGTGCTAGCACCCTTTTCATCCATGGTTTTCCATGGGCTCTTAGTTACTTGCTAGATCACTTGCTTTTGTTTGAATGTGTGCTTGTGATGTGGGTTTTGAAAGTATTTTGAAAATGTAACTTTGTAATGATTCTCGTTTCTATAAGAACGCATACAAAGTGTTTGTTTCGAAAATGTTTCAAAAAAAGAGTTTGTGGGATGTGTTTTTGAAAGTGATTTTGAAAAGGTGTCTTTGTAATGGTTCTTGTCTCTATAAGAACGCGTACAAAGTGTTGTCTTTTGAAAATATTTCAAATGAAAGTGTTGGTGTATAGAATGTTTTTGTTGTGAGTAAGCAAGCAACTGGGAGCGAATCTACCTACTCAAAAGGTCGTAGATGTTCTTTTCCTCCTCCTTTAGATGTTGCTATCTTACCATTGATTTGGTAAGAAGCCCCATCGTTGGGCGTGAAGGGACGGGCGTGGGTCATCGTATAACCATGATAACAATGTTGTGAGATGACTTAGCACTTTTCTGTAGGGACTAAGATCATTTTGAAAGGCAACTTTGATAGCATCATTAAGGGACTATGATCGTATATTTTTGTTTGTGCTAAGACATCCCACATGCATAACATGATCATTTTTGTAAGGAAACAAGTGGAATAACCCTAGGGGTGCTAGTGTGCAAGTGTATTTGATTGCATGCATTTTAGTCTTAATTAGGGTGATCTATTTGTCAATTTCATGTCTTGCCATACACATCCTAATTACTAACATTATATGAAAGCAATAAAAAGTGCAAAAATAAAGATTCTACGCTATTACAATCATTGGGGAATGGGGTGTATAAATTTACAAATGGGGATTGCAAATAAAATTAAGTCCTAAGTTACTATTACAACCATATTGAATGGATAAGAATGTACAAGAAAATGTGAAATGGATTTGTTTTATTTTAGGAAAAGAGATAAGTTTTTGTTTATGAAAATATTTTTGATCCTTTTGTTTTAAGAAATAAAATAAAATATGTAAAAATAAAAAAAAAATGTTTTTTTTGGTGTTTTTGTTTAATGAAATATAAAGGTGATGTTAAAAAAATAATAAAAGGAAAGAAGACAGAATCAGCGTAAATGCTGAAATAGAAGAGGTCAGAAGTTCTGACTTTGACGTGTTGCACAAACAGAAACAGACGTTAATAGAAATAGGGAAGGTCAGAAGTTCTGGGTCTGCTGAGAACACCGGGGTTTTCAGAAGTTCTGATGCAACTGGCAGAACTCTGTCTCCCTCTCCATGATAGTCAGAACATCTACAACTTAGTCATTTCTTAACAGAACAAAAGTTACACATATAACAGTTATGACAAGTTTCATAATGTTTCAGAAGCAAGAGATGTCAGCAATATAGATCAGAAACAAATGTGAATTCGCTAATCCTAATTCTGAGTCCTAATTTCTTCATGAAGCTCTGGACTAGAATTCCCTCTAATTAAGCATGCAGATGCATGAAATCTTAGAATATGTACATCATCAGAATCAAAATATCTACATTGTATTTTAAACATGCAAAATCTGACAATGCCTAAGTAATATGATGAGAGTCAGCAGAAGCTTACCTTGCAGCTGGAAAAGATTATGTGAACTGGAGGTTGGTCCTGAACTCTAGTGATGTTCTGAGCAACTTCTTCACGTACCTAGCAGGTTAGAAATTTTCAACTTCTGGAACAACCAAGGGGTGATGTTCTGACTTCTTTGAGGTCGAGGTGGATGAAAAGTGTATTGCAGTATGAATACAAAAGTTAGGATAGCTTCTAATATGTGAATCAGAAACTGTATGGATGGTTTTAGTCAAGAAACACTTGAGAAAAAATGGAGTTTGAATGCAAGGAATCAAAAGTTAATAGGTTTGTATGTTGTGTTTACAGTTTTTGGACTCTTGGAATTATAGCAGGGGTTCAGGGTTTTTCTTTCTCAAATTTTCGACCTCTTTACCGTTTCCAATGGCTCTCAATTTATAAGCAAAAATCTGGTAGCCTGGAGAAATCAAAAGTATAGCCATCATATGCTAGGTGTTGACTTGTTCTTGAAGCAAGTTCAAACAAGTATGGTTCAAGGCATAAAGTAAGGTGGTTAACATCTTTTAGCCGTGCCTATGCTGGGTTTGTCAGCCAAAATTAAGGAAAAGCAAAAGCAACAGATGGGCCTAGCACCCTTTTTCATAAACGTTTACTTTCCCAAGACAGTAGAGGTACACGTAGGGGAAATCCTTTGAATAAAGACTCAAAAGTGGTTGTGAGCATTAACTGATGATGAGATTTATCAAATCAGAAACCCTGTCATGTGAAACTCTGCATCATTGCTTAACTCTGGGTCAGAAGTTCAGCTTCAGCGTAACATCCAACCTCTGATCTTTGTATCTCCTTGCTCCAGTCATGTTCTGAAGGAGCTCTCAGACTTTCCAGGAAGCATGTAGCACGCTTTGTATTCTTCTTTGAACTGCCCCTTACAAACTCTGACTGAACCTTTATGAAAACTGGCCCAGAAGTTCTGACCCAATTCTGTCTTGAAAATGTCCAGAATTTGCTAAGTGCTTCAATTTCAAGGACATGTCTCTGAACTTTTATAACTTTAAATTCCAGCATTTCCAGGGGAAGTTCTGTTCTGCAATGTTTTAGATCTCATTGAAATCTATAACTATTGTATCATAAGTTCTTCCAGAATCAGCTTGCATCATGGTGATAATTTGATCAGAAGTTTTGAGCTTGTCATATTTCTTAAACACTTAGAACAATTATAAATATTTGGAAATTTAACTTTTCCAAAGTAAGTTTTGATTTTTTGAATTTCCAGATGAAACAAACTTCATATCTCAAACATGTCTTGATGAAATATGACTCCTGAAACTTGATTTTGATCAAAACTCAAAGTTTGACTTTTCAATGCGCAAATGACCATTTTACCCTCGTGAATGACTTTCTTGGAAAATTTGTAAATCCAGGCTTGAAATTGGATAGAAGCAAACCTGAGGGTCCAGGGTGATCTTTTGAGAAATGAGAAGGCAAATTTTTGGGGTACAACAACTGCCCCTGTTCAATCTTCTTAAGCTTGAGGATGTAGATTGGCTGGTCTGCCTTTCGTGATTTGAAGGTGGAAGATGATTGAACACTAGAGTGCCCAGAAATTTGCACTCGATGATGCTGTGGTTGATTATGTAGGAAATGCGCTTACATATGCCATTTGGAAGGCGACAGGGAATCGTCAGAGATGGGCTTAAAGATGCCATCCAGAAAGGATCGGTTGCATAAGAGATTCCTTGGTGAGAATTCCTGTACCTGCTGTTGAGGAGGACTCTGCCGAGGAATGTTGATTTACACCCTGGAAAGTAAGATCTAGGAGCTTCGGTTATCCATTAATCTATTGGGGAATTAACTCTTGATTGAGGGAGTGAAAGTAGAATGTATACCTAGTTAGGATCTAGGTTATACAACGACCTACTGGGGAAATGTGAAACTGACCGTATCTGGTCAGGTCTGGGCCTTTCAGTATTGTAAACTGTTGTCTAGAGATAAGGGAGAAGGAACCTGGATAGTAGGGTTACTTCGTGATGAAAGCCTGGATAGTAGGGTCGGTGGATTTTCCATTCGGAGATATGATGGATAGTTGTTGGAGATGGGCTTAAAAGATGCCATCCAAAAGTGATTATTGGTTTTGTAATTTGTAAGCTGAAAGAATGAGTATCAGAATGGCGTCCGTACCTGGAGCGTATCTAAACTGTATCTGAAAGTTGAGTCTAAATGAGTATTAGAATGGCATCCGTGTCTGGATCGTATATGAACTGTATCTGAAAGTTGAGTCTGAATGAGTATCAGGAAGGCATCCGTGTATGGAGCGTATCTGAAACTGTATCTGAAGTTGTCTTTGAATGAGTATCAGGATAGCATCCGTGTCTGGAGCGTATCTGAACTGTATCTGAAAGCTGTCTTTGAATGAGTATCAGGATGGCATCCGTATCTGGTGCGTATCTAAACTATATCTAAAAGATGTCTTTGAATAAGTATCAGGATAGCATCCGTATCTGGTGCGTATCTGAACTGTATCTAAAAGTTATCTTTGAATGAGTATCAGGATGGCATCTGTATCTGGTGCGTATCTGAACTGCATCTGAAAGCTGTCTTTGAATGAGTATCAAAATGGCGTCCGTACCTGGAGCGTATCTAAACTGTATCTGAAAGTTGAGTCTAAATGAGTATCAGAATGGCATCCGTGTCTGGATCGTATATGAACTGTATCTGAAAGTTGAGTCTGAATGAGTATCAGGAAGGCATTCGTGTCTGGAGCGTATCTGAAACTGTATCTGAAGTTGTCTTTGAATGAGTATCAGGATAGCATCCGTGTCTGGAGCGTATCTGAACTGTATCTGAAAGCTGTCTTTGAATGAGTATCAGGATGGCATCCGTATCTGGTGCGTATCTAAACTATATCTAAAAGCTGTCTTTGAATAAGTATCAGGATGGCATCCGTATCTGGTGCATATCTGAACTGTATCTAAAAGTTGTCTTTGAATGAGTATCAGGATGGCATCTGTATCTGGTGCGTATCTGAACTGCATCTGAAAGCTGTCTTTGAATGAGTATCAGGATGGCATCCGTATCTGGTGCGTATCTGAACTGTATCTGAAAGCTGTCTTTGAATGAGTATCAAGATGGCATTCGTATCTAGAGCGTATCTGAAACTGTATCTGAGAGCTGAATCTGAATGAGTATCAGGATGGCATCCATATATGGAGCGTATCTGAAACTGTATCTGAAGTTGTATTTGAATGAGTATCAGGATGGCATCCGTGTCTGGAGCGTATCTGAACTGTATCAAAAGTTGAATTTGAATATTGTTAATGGTAGCTGTTAATCTAATCCTGAAAAGGGTAAAATGTTAGCTAAAATGCAAAGTCATGTTGCATGAAATGTATGATGTGATGCATTTGCTTTATCAATGTTTATGATATAAGGATGCGATGTATGCGTATGTGAGCTGATTTATTGTATTGTAGTTGGGTTGGGGAAAATAAATCCCTGACTGTTGTTGAGGATATGTGAGTCTTCATGTTTTGAAGTCGAAGTGTTGATGAATTTCCGTTTTGAGAAAAAAACTTTGTTGTAAGGGAAATTCCATGTGCTGCATTTAAAATCCTATTGGGGAATCCTGAGAAGTTTGACGACTTCTACTGGGGATTCACAATTTGAAACTTTGCTCCGCTGGGGATTTAAATGACGTACTGTAGAGGTTTACTTATGGAATAGCTTAGAGATATTTTCCTATCCTTTCAATCTATCAGTAATTGTCTCTTTCCATTTCGTTTATTTGTAAACAATAATTATGTTCAAGTGCATATGCTCAACAATGAATCATTGGCCGTTTTTGTAAACAAAACAAGTGTAAAGAAAAGACAAATAGTTTTTTCACTTTCAAAGGAATATTTTGTATTGACTTTGAATAAGTATTTTTTGTACAAGGAGACAAACATTCTAGTAAGAGAATGTTGTCGTAAAAAAATGAAAATTTTGATACAAAGAAAAGATAGCTATGTGTACAAAAATCCCATGGGGTTTCCATTCTACTATATCCTTCGTATCTCCGAGCGTCTTGTCTATTTGTTGCCTTGTCCGAAGATGATTGAATTGATCAGAACCTCTGAGTTTTGTCAGTGGAAGCCAAAGGTTGTCCATAAAGTGATCCAACGGGACATAGTCATACGCTTTAATTCCCTAACTTTTTCCTGGACTGCCCTTTCGGGTTTTCGGTCCACCGGGAAACCCCTTTTTTCCCAAGTCGCCCTTTCGGGTTTTCAACTTGCCGGGTGTAAAACATTTTTTTGTTTTATCCCTAATTTTTGCCCGAACCTTTTTAGTTCGCTGGGATGCCCTTGTTTTGCCTAGGTGTGTCAACTTAGCGGGTCTCTTTATGCGTAGTATCTTTTGACTATGTCTTTGTTCTCAGGATGTGGCAGGTCGTCGCCATCCATGGTAGTCAAGATCATTGCCCCACCATAGAATATGTTTTTGATTACAAATGGTCCTTCATAGTTAGGAGTCCATTTGCCCCTGGGATCACTTTGTGGCAAGATGATGTGTTTGATCACTAGATCTCCAACTTGATACACTTGGCGTCTGACCTTTTTGTTGAAAGCCTTGATCATCCATTTTTGATACATTTGACCATGGCAAACAACGCTAAGTCTCTTCTTATCAATCAACTTCAGTTGATCAAGTCGAGTCTGGATCCAATCGTCTTCGTTCAAACCTGCATCCTTCATAATTCTCAGAGAGGGGATCTGAACCTCAATAGGCAAGACAACCTCCATGCCGTAAACCAAAGAATAGGGTGTTGCCCTGGTTGATGTGCGAGCCGTGGTACGATATCTATGGAGAGAGAATGGTAACATCTCATGCCAGTCTTTGTATGTGACTGTCATTTTTTGTATGATCTTTTTAATGTTTTTATTTGCAGCTTCTACAGCACCATTCATCTTCGGCCGATAGGGAGAAGAATTGTGATGCTGGATTTTAAATTGCTCGCACAAGGTGGTTATCATAGTGTTGTTGTTTGTACCATTGTCGGTGATGATCCTTTTCAGGATATCATATCGATAAATGAGATTTTGATTGATGAAGCGGGTAATAACATTCTTGGTAACGGAAGCGAAGGAAGCTGCCTCCACCCATTTTGTAAAATAGTCAATGGCCACTAAGATGAAACGATGTCCATTGGAGGCTGTCGGCTTGATTTCCCCAATCATATCAATCCCCCACATAGCAAAGGGCCAAGGAGCTGTTAAGACATTCAGAGGAACCGGAGGTACATGCACCTTGTCAGCATAAATTTGACACTTATGACAGGTTCGAGAGTGTTGATAACAATCTGCTTCCATGGTAGACCAGTAACAGCCTGCCAGTAGGATTTTCTTTGCCATCGTATGCCCACTGGAATGGGTGCCAAAAGTTCCTTCGTGTAATTCATCCATGATCCTTTCAGCTTCAACCTTATCTACGCACCGAAGTAACACAGAGTCATGATTGTGTTTATACATGATGCCATTACTAAGGAAGAACTTAGCAGAGAATCTCCTTAAAATTTTTTTATCATTGATTGAAGCTCCTTCTGGACATTCTTGAGCCTCGAGATACCTCTTGACTTCGTGAAACCAAGGCTGGTCCACTACTTCTTCAGTATTAATCTCGTGACAATGTGATGGTTCATCCATTCGTTCAATGGTGATCTGGGGAGCCTCGTTATCCCAATTATGTTTAAACATAGATGACATAATGGATAGAGCGTCTGCTAGCTGATTTTCTTCTCGTGGGAAATGCTCAAAGGTAATCTTCTCAAAATGTGGTAGCAAAGTCAAAACATGTTATTTGTAAGGGATAAGGTTTGGGTGTTTGGTGTCCTATTCCCCTTTAATCTGGCTAATAACCAAAGCTGAGTCTCCTAATACATCCAAGGATTTGATCCCCAAGTCTATGGCAGCTTTGAGACCGAAGATGCACACTTCGTATTCTACCATGTTGTTTGTACAATTGAAGCAAAGTCTGGCAGTAAAGGGAGTATGACATCCTTCCGGAGATATGAGTATAACGCTGATACTGTTGCCAAGCGCATTGGATGCTCCATCAAAGAACAGGGTCCATCGAGATCCTTGTCTAGGTTCGTCATATGGCCAGAATTCTTCGCAGTTGTCTAATGTCATGATGTCGTCATCCGAGAATTCAAACTTCATGGACTGGTAGTCTTCTACAGCTTGGTGAGCAAGGTGATCGGCTAATACACTCCCCTTTATGGCTTTTTAGGTAGTATACTGTATGTCATATTCTGTCAGGATCATCTGCCATCTCGTTATTCTCCCAGAAAGAGTAGGTTTCTCGAAGATGTATTTTATCAAATCCATCTTAGATATCGACAAGGTAGTATGAGTCAGCATATACTGTCTTAGCCGGCGAGCAGCCCATGCCAGAGCCCAGCAAGTTTTCTCGAGCAGTGAATATCTGGTTTCACAGTCGGTAAACTTTTTGCTCAGGTAGTAAATAGCGTGCTCTTTTTGGCCAGACTCGTCATACTGGCCCAATATACACCCCATTGAGTTTTCTAAAACAATCAGATACATGATCAATGTTCTTCCCTCGACTGGTGGCATCAATACAGGAGGCTCTTGCAAGTATTCTTTGATTTTGTCAAAAGAAACTTGACACTCATCATTCCATTTGACTACTTGGTCTTTCTTCAATAGCTTGAAGATTGGCTCACAAGTAGCTGTTTAGTGAGAAATGAATCTGGAAATATAGTTCAAACGTCCCAAAAATCCCCTGTCTTCCTTCTCAGTACGAGGAGCAGGCATCTCTTGTATTGCTTTAACTTTAGAAGGATCGACCTTGATACCCTTGTTGCTAACGATAAAGCGTAGGAGTTTACCAGACCGTACCCCGAATGTGCACTCGTTTGGATTCAACCTGAGCTTTTGCTTCTTCAGTCTCTCAAACAACTTTTGTAAGTGATCAAGATTCTCTTCTTCTGTTTGTGATATGGCTATCATATCGTCTATGAAGACCTCTATTTCGTGATGTATCATGTCGTGAAATAGAGCCACCATGGCACGCTGATAGGTTGCCCCAACGTTCTTCAGTCCGAATGGCATCACCTTGTAACAGAATGTGCCCCACTATGTGACAAAGGTTGTTTTCTCCATGTCCTCATGCGCCATTTTGATCTGGTTGTAACCTGAGAATCCGTCCATGAAGGAAAACACTTTGTGTTGTGCCGTATTGTCAACTAGGATATCAATATGGGGGAGTGGAAAGTCATCCTTAGGGCTTGCCCTATTCAAATCTCTGTAGTCCACACATATTCGCACTTTGCCGTCCTTTTTGGGCATGGGAACAACATTGGCAACCCATTAGGAGTAAGAGGTGACAACCAAGAATCCAGCGTTAAATTTCTTCATGACTTCTGCTTTAATCTTTTCTGACATATCCGGCCTCATTCGACGTACCTTTTTCTTTACTAGCGAATAATCTTCTCTTGTAGGCAGACGATGTACCACAATATCTTCATTAAGTCCTGGCATGTCTTCATACAACCAGGCAAAGACTTCAACATAATCATGCAACAACTGAATCAGACGCTTCTTGATGCTGGGTTCCAGATTAGCACCCACTTTGACCTCTTTTTATCATCTTAGGTACCTAGGTTGATCATATCCACGGGTTCCTCGCGAGGCTGAATGGTTCTCTCTTCTTGCTGTAGCAGTCTGGCAAGTTCCCCTGGTACTTCACAATCTTCCTCACCTTCATCTTTGGCTTGGTAGATTAGATTCTTAGAGTCATAAAAGGCCATAGCAGTATCATTACCCATGGGATCCAAAATGGATGTATACCTGCATTGTGAGTGTGGGTGTGTGTAAGGGTATAACTATCTTTGAAAGAAAGTAAAAATGTAAAAGAAAGACAATGAGCACAAAAGTTTGAATGCGAAAACATTCATGATTCATTGATGTCATATAAAAAATGAGATAATAACCCTTACAAATGGACCATTGTGCCTCGGGTAAGACACAAGGTTTTAAGAGTGCGAATTGTTTTGAATATTACAGATCCAACAAAATGTAAAGATAAATTATTGAGGGATGAAAGTGATTGGGATGAAGTATCTAGTCTCCCAATTGTTGAGCCCTCCATTGACAGTCAGAAAGATCCATTCCTCTAGGTTGCAACCATCTTCTCCATCTTCTACCGCGTTGACCTCACGGTTGCTGATCTTCAAGGGTGGCCCTCCAACACGGGTACGGCATACAGCCTTTTGAGCACTTGAAGTGAAACCTAAGCCAAAATTGTCAGACTTATACGGGATATCTGGAAGTTGTCCCCAGATAGTGCATCCTCCTTCTTCTACTACTACTTTAGCATATTTCAGTGACGACATTCAGAGTGGAGGCCTTGTAATCTTGGGAACAACCTTGGTCACTGGCACCTCTTGAGGGACCTCTTCAAAGTGTTGAAATGGAGTTTCAATGAATTTGCCGTCCAGTTCACATATCTGAAGGAATTGAGATGGATGATCATGTATTCTTCCTCTCCATGGACGGTGATAATCTTCCCTTGAACTGGGTACTTCAGCATCTGGTGCAATGTAGAGGTAACAGCGTCAGCATTGTGGATCCATGGCCGGCCTAGCAGGCAGGAGTATGAAGGGCGGATGTCCATCATATAAAAAGTTGAATTGAAATTTTGGGTTCCAACCTTTATGGGAATGTCTACCTCCCCATGTACCATCCTCTTCGAACCGTCAAAAGCCCTTACCATTATATTGCTTGGCTTCAAAGTCAACCCCTCACAGTCAAGTCTGTCAAGAGCTTTTTTGGGTAATACATTCAGGGATGAGCCAGTATCCACCAGAACATGTGCCAGCGTGGTGCCCCTACATTCCACTGAGACATGCAACTCCTTATTATGCTTTCTTCCCCTCAGTGTCAGAGCCACATCTGAAAAACCTAAACCATTATCCGCAGTTAGGCTGGCCACGCAGTCTTGAAATTGATCAGTAGACATCTCTTGAGGTACATGGGCGGTTTTTAAGAACTTCACCAAGGCTTTTGCATGTTCCTCGAAACATAGCAGTAATGCCATCATGGAGATCTTAGAGGGGGTTTACCATAGTTATTCAACTACATCGTAGTCGCTCCTCTTTATAATTTTTAGGATCTCCTCCATTTCTTTCTTGGAGGTCTCAGGGATAGTCAATGACTGGGCCTTCGTCTGGAGAGGCTCAACCAAAATACTCTTTCCTCGAGTTTCAACAGTAGGAGTGTCAGTAAGAATGATTACAAGGGTTGTAACGGCTTTGTCAATTGGAGTACTTGCAGAGATGATTATGGGTGAAGGAGCAACCTTTGGAGCAGCTACAGGGATAATTATGGGTCCAGAAACTGCTTTTGGGGGAGCAATTTCTGGAGAAAAGATCCTACCACTCCGGGTAATTTTGCTAGTTCCGGCAATATTGCTGATGTCAGAATTTTCTTCTTCGGAATTTATCTCTTCGGCAGCCGGCCAGTCTTGCTTGACACCATGGTAGTAAATGTCCCCTTCGTAATTCCACGACACGGTCTTGTCTGATTCATATGGGACTGGCCCAGGCATTGTGATTATTAAAGGAGCTGCTTTCGGAACTGATGTAATTCTAACGGTTCTTTTGGTTGAGACCCTGGAAGAATTGGCGGAAATGGTAATGATAGAAACATCTTCAACGGGAATAGGTGGAACACAAGTCTTTTCAAACAAAATCTCTTTGTTATCTATCAGGCACTAAATGTCCGCCTTCAACAAAGGACAACCAGTTGGTGAGGATAAGCAGAGATGGCAAACTTTATTACAGCCCGAGAACACACCGGCTTTCAACAAGTTTATCTTAATAGTCGGAAGTGGGGTCATGAGTTCATCAATTGTGGTAACAAACAAATCTTCTTCAATGGCATTGGTATCGTGACCATGTCTGGGCATAGGAGAAGAAATGACATTTGGCTTCTCGAGTGCATCAAACTCAATTTCTTTTACTTCGATGAGGTCTTGTATTTTGTTCTTTAAGGCCCAACAGTTATTAGTATCATGACTAAGACTTTTAGAGTGATATGCGCAACGAGCATTGGGATGATAATGAGGAGATGTTGTATTGGGGTTTTTCGGAGCTTCTTTCAAAATCACCAAGTTGGATCTTAGTAGATGGGGTAATACTTGAGACGAAGTCATGTTGATTCTGGTGAATTTCCTGACTGGCCTTTCCACCCTTGGTTAATTATTTCTTTGTGGATCAGATGTAGGCTTTGGGATCATAAAAGCCCCCACCATTGGTCGGCGTTCGGCCCTATCTTGGTTTCTTTGCGGATATACGGCAGCCACCTCTTTCTTTCTGATAAAGGGATTCCTTGCAGCTATTGAAGAAGATGTGTCTTTCTGAATCTTTCCACTTTTTATGTCGGCTTCTACCCTCTCTCCGGTCAGTATTAGTTCAGTAAAACCTGCAGATGAACTTCCAATTAAATGATTGAAGAAGGGACCAGACAAGGTGCCTAAGAACATGTCCACCAATTCTCTCTCAGATAGAGGGGTTGAACTCTTCCAGCCAAATCACTCCATTTTTGTGTGTAGTCCTTGAAACCTTCATTAGACACCATGGCCATACTCTGGAGTTGAGTATGAGTAGGTGCCAAATCAGCATTGTACTGGTATTGCTTGTAGAAAGCTGCGGCAAGATCTTCCCAATTGTGAATGTTGGCTCTTTCTATTTGGTAAAACCAGTCAAGTTGAGTCCCAGATAGACTGTCTTGGAAGAAGTGCACCCATAAGTTTTTGTCAGCGGTATGGGGTTAAATTTTCCTCACATATGATCGGAGATGCATTTTAGGGAATAACACTCCATCATATTTGGAAAATACAGGTGCTTTGAATTTCAGAGGAATTACAATCCCTGACACTAGTCCCAATTCCTCAAAGTCTAAGCTTGGCACCTTTTGGATTTCCATCGCGCTCAACCGCTCTTCAAGATGTTTATACTTATCATCAGCTAGAGGGTATTGTTCCCCAGAGTAGTCCTCTTCTTCTTCCGATTCTGACGGGACAACTGTTTCCTTGCTTTTACAAACTCTTTCACCGAATGTTGTTGCAAAGTCCAAAGTCCTTCTTGTCTGCCCAAGGAATCTTCTTCCCATGTTTAAGACTCCGGTTACCTTCTTTGTTTTCTTCTTCCTCTCTTCAGCCAACAGGGTCTTCAACTCTTCTTGCCCCTTGGCTAGGGTCATGAGCAACTATTGAAACTGCGTATTCTGAGCTTGGAGGTCTTTCACTATTTGCTTGATATCCATCTTACTGAAATAAACAGTAGAGAGATGAGGAGACTTGTTGCAAAAGACTTGTTTATGTTATGATGAATGATATATGCATATGTAATGTTTTCAAGGATTTCAAAGATTCAAATTTTCTTTAGCCAAAAAGGAAACACACGTTATATTAATAAGATAAAGTTTGAGTACATCAATGCCCCTTGGAAAAAAATAATACAAAATCTCTAAGATAGAAAAGTAGTGCGCATCCTCTTTGGTGCAATGTAGGCATTCCGAGTCTGCTCCTCATGAAGTAGACTAGTGAGCTCCAAAACCTTCTTCTCGCTTGCATAGAATTGGGCTTCAAAAGTATCTCGCTCTCCTTTGAGTTGTATCCAATCCCTTTGTAGGTATTCAAGAGATGTGGGCATGTCAGGATGTAGGATAGTGTATGGAACATCTCCTTCCTTAACAGGCTCAATGATTACCGGGAGAATGGAAGGGTAAGGCATCATAAGACTCTGAGCGCGATTTCATACCCATTTAAGGTAAGGCTCAAGGGGGATGGAATTATTGTGCCCCAAAGTCATGCTATCCACCTTGTTTAGCATCCTCCAAGCTCAGATAAATCTCTGGAGAAGACCTTGATTGTCGTTGTGGTAGTCGAATACCAAACCTTGAATTAGCATCTCGTGTGGGCCATCCCTTCGGGCATAACCAAACTGCCTTAAGTCTAAGCATGGGCTGTAGGTGATACCTCCCCTAATGCCAATTAAAGGGACATTAGGAAACTCTCCATAACGGTCGACAATGATAACATTCTCTTTGGAACGGGATCACCAATGAATGTCTGAATGTTTGAGCGTTATCAACCTTTGTGACTACTGTTGTACCCCAATTTTCCCCCTAAGATTCCTCTGTCATATCATATCAACTCAATCATAACAAGATCACATTAGGGTTGGTTCTTCATCTTGATCTATCTCATATCTTTAAGTTTTCCCTTGAGGAATTTCCAAGCACCTTGGTTGTGTATCTTGTATATGTGTTGTTGACTAACCTCTAACCAAAATACAAAAAAAAAATATTTGTCTTTGTCTTTGCAATTTGTGTTTTGTAGGTACCAAGTCAAAGCATCCAACAAATAAGGTCATGCAAAGTTGATTGATCCTATTGTGGCAAACAAATCTAGCATGCATCGACCCATAAAGGTATGCATCGACTCATTTTGAGGTGTATAACCAGCATGCGTCGACACATGCATGTATGTATCGACTCATCCTGTTTGTTTAACTAGCATGTGTCGACACATACGTGTTATGTATCGACTCATGCAGTTTGTGTGATTCTGTAATGTGTTGGAATAACAGTATGTATCGATGCATATAGGTATGTATCGACACATGCTGTGTTATGCAGCTAGGATGTATCAACACATACCCCACATGTATCGACTCATAATGGCAAAATGCACATGTTTTATTTGAAAAAATCCAACAAATTCAAACTGTGATCATTTTGGCTCCAATTTTTTCTGCATAATTTGAAATTATATCATTAATTCAAATTTGGCTCCAAGAATCAATTACCAAATTACCACTAATACCAATCCTAAAACTCTATAAATAGAGACCTCATTTCATTCAAATCACAAGCTTTTGATAGCCAAAATCATCTTGCTAAAAAATCTCTCAATTCTCTCCATTTTACCAAATTTACTCAAAGCTCCATTTTCAAAAAGTTAGTAAGCTTTGCATCGAAGCTTACTAATCTTTGAGCTAAACCTTCATCCAAACACTTTTTCTCCATCAATTCTCTACATCCAAGCTTTGGTGATTGATTCTTGTTGTTGAATTGAAGCAAATTCTGAAGTTGTTTGATAATTCTCAAATTCTACCTTTTGTAAGTTGGATCATCATCTTTTACAATGTGACCCCTTGTGGATTTCTGGTTTTGATTCATTGAGCACTGTTTTATAACTCCATTAGTGCTATTTTCTCAAACATTTGCTGGAATTTTCATGCTCAATTGGATCCATGATCATAAGGTGTTTAATGAAAAGTTAGAACAAGAATTTGATCTTTTAAAATGCTGTTTTCTACTGATTTTTTTACAGGTTGTAATCAATTGTTGTAACATTGCAATTGATTGTCACATAAAATTGATTTGATAAAAACTGCACTGATGCAATAGGTTGTTGTCTAGGCACAATTGATTGTAGCTGTGCCAAAAAAACTTTTTCTGCCTTATTTTGGGGGGCTATTTTGACTCAAATATTTTTCTGCACTCTCTTTGATGGATAATTTGGATTGCAATTTTAAATGTCCAATTTGTTTTTAAACTCAATGGACTTTGTGATGTAGATGAAGTTGGATAAATGTTCATCAATTCAAATCTACCTAAGAATGAATTATTTAATTCATTTTTTGTGCTTTGGATTAATGATATGTTTAGTACTTTAGTCCATATAGAGGAGTGGTTGAATTTAAAGATGAAAGAATTTTGGAATGGTAATCCAAATTAGCTTATCATTCCTCTCCCTCATCATCTTATCCCTTTCTTCTTTAATTGTGCTACATTTTAAGGGATGGTGATCCCTATATCATTTATCCAAACATGAAGTACATAGATTGCTATTGACCGACCTCAAAATAGGTGCGACTTCTACATAAGTCCACTTACGATTGCTTAACATAGCGCTAAATTTTGTCCCGATTCGAATAAATGATCATTCGTGGCCCAAACTTATGATTGCAAGCCCAAGTATGTTAATTTGATCTCTTTGATCCAATAACCTTTAGATTCATTGTGTGGAGGCTTTTGTTCTACCAATCCTCTAATGGATCCACAACACCTTTGGTCAATGCGAATCACTTAAACATCGTTGATCATTACATGTTACTCTTGAGGATTCCAAAAATGGATGATATACTTGACAAAAAGAAAATGCAACTTGTTGTGTGGAGGCTTTGGTTCTACCTATCCTCTAATGGGTTCCAAATGCAAGTTTCAAGATGGTCATCCAACTAACCACTAATTTTTAATAATTTACTTTACTTTATGCTTTTATTCTTTATGCTTTATGTACCATTTACTTTTAGCATTTTACATTTTATGCCATTTTTTTACTTTTGCTCATTTGAGCATTTATTTTTCTGTTATTTTTATTTTGCTCACTTGAGCTTTTCTTTTCCTTTTAAAGATACCTAATAATAAACATGAACCATAAAAATCTTTAATGATATTTGGACTATTTGGTTACTATCCTTGGCATTATGGAGCATTGGACTTCTTGGACTTAGGATTAGAGACCTTGGCCTATCTTGGAGACTTTGTGATTTTATTTGATATTTTGTCTGGAGTTCTTGAGGTTTACCTCGAGACATTGGGTTGTTTGTTTGTTTTGTGTGTAGGTTATTGTGATTACATACTTTGTTTGTAATTTGGAATTCACCCGTATACAGTCGTTACTCTGCCCAATTTTTGCGAAGACTTAATACACTTGAAGTTTGGTTCTCTCAAGAGGTCTAGTATCTTTGCTTGCTTGGTTTCAATCCAAAGAATGGCAATTCTATATTGACTCATAATGTCAAATTTTGGCTTCTTGTTGGTTAGATGGTTCTTATCCCTAGATTTTACCTTATGCTTTAGGATAGCCTCTTCTACTCCTCCCATCTTCTTTAATTTCAAAAAAATCTTCTCCCTTCTTTTGAAAACTCTTCTTGTTTTTGAAACTTGAACCATTTTCATAATAAACTTGGACTTAGGTCCATGCATTTTCAAACATTTTCATAAATAAATTTCAATCAATTTAATAATACCTTGACATTTTTTGTGAGAAGACTAAAAGTCAATCAATCTCATTTCAAACCATATTTTCCACTTTGGCTTTTTATCTTTAAAACTTTTCTTAAAAAAGATTAGACTCTTGTCAATCCTTGTAGTGATGTAAACAAACTATACTTCTACAATATGTAGTAAAGAGAGATATTTTCCACTTGGGTGTTGAGTGAGGAATTGTTGATTTTAAAATCCAAGCCATATCCTCCACTTTGAGATGATGCAAATTCTCCTTTCTCATGATTGTGGGTAGTAAGTATGTTTTCCATACGGACAATGACAATGATGTCTTATCTCATAAAATTAACCAATACACTTGTGTTTTAATTTTTTTTAAAGAGGAACTACGTGTACCCTGATCCCCTATTGCACAAAAGGTGGTACGTAGGCACTAAAGGTTCGCAACCGCGACGGGTGCAAAAATCACAAAAATATTTCTTTTCTCACCTCCACCATCCATTTTATATATAACACATTTTCATAGCCAAAATATACAGATTTTTTCAAAGAGGTTCCTGCGAAGTACCGTAGATGTTTAGGGTGCTAATACCTTCCCTTTGCATAACCAACCCCCTTACCTTGAATCTTTCCCCCTTTTTGGGTTATTCGCTCTTTTCCATTCCTTTGGAAACAATAAAGCGCGGTGGCGATTTTTATTTTTCATTTGTATAAAGTCTAATCAATCCAATGGCTTAGTCTTGAACATTTCTACCGCTACATAAAAATGGCGACTTCACCAGGGAAAGATTGACCTCTTGCTGGTCCATCCCTAAGTGGGTTGAGCCTATCTTTGTTTATATCTGTATATGTGTTATTATGTTTATGTGTTATATTTTGTATATATGTTTGTCTGGATTTTCCTGGTTTACAGGGTGCTTAGTGATTACTCATAAGTCCTATACCCGGACTTGGGCAAACTTTAAGATAGGACGGGCGGTATAGTCATGTTAACTTTGAGGGAGTAATCCCAAAAAAGGAGGCATGAGATCCCCCACTCAGTGGAGGCCCCTTTGACTGTAGTATCGTTTACCGAGTAATCGGGAAGACGTACTGCTTTCGACCTGGGAGCCTGCCGAAGCTGAGGACCGTAGATTACCTAACCCATCTTGGCCTTTTAGGTGTAGTGCGAAAGCTATGACGGAGTAATCCAGAAGTAGTTGTCACGCGATACTACACTCGGACGAGTCTTTATTGAGAATATTACTAATTACCGAGTTAATCGAGAAGTTGGTAATATCCGAAGGAAGGATGTAGACTCTGGGAACCTCTTAGAACCTTGTTCGGCAGGTGATAACTTTTTAGACCAACACCTTATGGGTAGTACCTTAGGCCTCATGCTCGTGACGTTGAACCTATGAACCCTATATGTGTGATCTTGTGTGTGATTGTTGCATCATGCATCCATGCACTCATAAGCATCTTTTGAAGAAAATAATATTTTAAGGGATTTAAAGGTTGACTATTTATGAATATCTCAGGTACTTTTAAACCATGAATTCTGGAAAGAGAAAGACCGGGAAATACAGTTTCAAGGATCCCAAGATAGATGAGTTGATCAGTCTAATTCCAAAGATCGAGTGTCCTGCAGACTTTCGGAAGAAGTATGATCCATTATTCCTCTCATGAAGCTGAAGATGAAGGAGAGTTTTCTCTCAACTTTGGTCCAGTTCTATGATACGGTGTATCATTGCTTTACTTTTCCCGATTATCAGTTGATGCCAACACTGGAAGAGTATTCCTATCTATTGGATTTACATGTTATCGATCGTGTTCCTTTTACTGGTTTGGAGGGTGAGCCAAAATCACATGAGATTGCTGCTTTGATTCATCTGGGAAAGTCTGAGGTGGAAGCCCATATGACTACCAAAGGAGGAATTAGAGGATTACCAGCTCAGTTCTTATTGGAGAAATCTTGTTACTTTTCCAGGATAAAGAGTACGGTTGCTTTTGAGGTCATCTTTGCTTTACTCGCCTATGGATTATTCTTATTCCCTAATATGGACAAGTTTGTCGACATTAATGCTATCAGGATTTTCATGATTGCAAACCCGGTTCCTACACTGTTGGGTGATGCTTATTACTCTGTTCATCTTCGGAGTTCCTATCATGGGGGAATGATTATCTGTTGCACGCCTTTGTTGTGCCAGTGGTTTATTTCTCATATTCCCCAGTCTGATGCTTTTTGGGATATCCAGAAGGAACCCCGTTGGGCTCCTAAGATTATGGCACTTACTCACTCGGATATTGATTGGTATCATCGAGCTTACCATGATGTGGAGATTATTGACAATTGTGGTAGTTTCCCCAATGTGCCTCTTCTTGGTACAAAGGGAGGAATTAACTATAACCCTGTTCTTGCACGATGACAACTTGGTTACCCGATGAGAGATAAACCAAATAGTATTCATTTGATTAGTTTCTTTCTGAAGGAAGGAGAAGACCACAGGGAAGCTAGGGAGCAAATTGTGAAGGCCTGGCGTCACATTCATAAGAAGAGCAGGAAGGATTTGGGACCTAGAGGTGTTGTTTCTTTGGAGCCATATCTTCAGTGGGTCCGATCAAGAGCCATTCAGTTGAAGATGCCGTATACTCGGGCGACACCCATGCCTGATTTGTTTGTGAATACCACTCCTCCTGTATTAGATGATCTGGAAGAGCTGCAACTTGCTTTGGTTAGGATGCAACAGGAAAGGGATGCTTGGAAGAACAAGTTTCAGACTTTAGAGAGTTCCTACATGGCAGGCTTGAAAGAGAAAGATGATTTGATCGAGATCCTTGAGATTCGAGCGGTGGAGTCTATGGAGAGGCAAGGGGATTTATTTTCTTCTAAGCCTCAAACAGGTGCTGATTACTCACTTCCTGCTTCAGATGATTGGAAGGAGGTTTCCATCAGACATGTTGAAGAAAACTAGAGGTTGAGGGCTCAGATTTCCAGGCTCACATGGAAGCGCCAGCGTACATATTGATCTCTATTAGTTCCTCTTCTCAGGATTTTAGATTATATTTTCATCTTGTACTTGGGATCATTGAAACTTGTAATCCATTTTGAAGTTATTATAATAAAAAAATTTCAGTATTTCAAATGCGTTATTATTCTGATATTTGCAATATGTCTATAAACCATAAATCCCTTGAAATATTAAAAGATGAAATAAAAATAATCATATGCATTGCATATCATGCATCATATTGTACATATTTCTTGCATTTGTTATGCATATCCAAGTGTCTTACCCAGCTTCTTTACTTCGTTCAACAAGCTGACTCATCACTACAACACTCGAGCTAACTTCAAAAAGAAGATGGACAACTTGGAACAGGAGAATCGCGAGCTACGTCAAGAAGTTTCCGCTTTGAAGGCTGGCTTGGCCAACTTGACTGCTCTGATGGAAGCTCTGGTGGCTGCTCAGAATCAACCACCGAGTGTTCAACCTCAACCAACAAGGGCAAATGCTGAAGTCCCTACTGTTCCTGTATCCGCTACTCCGGCTGTTGTTCAAAACCGTATGCCTCAGGGTTATCCATGGGGAATGCCAGAGAATTTTGCACCTGAAGGTTTCAATCTTGGCCCTCAAGATGCTCCAGTGGTCCAAAATGCTGTTACTCCTGCACCTCCTGTGGTGCATATTGTTCCTGCTGCACCTCCTTCGGTGAATTTAGTTCCATTTGTTAATGAAGATGTGTGTCGTCCTTTCCCTCCGCCGAGTGAAGACTTGGGTCTCTATGATAGAATGGATGATTTCCAAGAGCAGTTTGATAGAATGCAAAAAGAGATGAAGGCTCTTAGAGGAAAAGAGTTATTCGGGAAGAATGTGAATGAGTTGTGTTTGGTCCCTAATGTTAAAGTGTCTGCTAAGTTCAAGGTCCCGGAGTTTGAGAAGTACACGGGCAACACTTGCCCTCGTGATCATTTGGTGATGTACGTGAGAAGAATGTCTACTCACACTATTGATCAGCGTCTGCTGATTCACTTTTTCAAGGATAGTCTGACTGGCGCAGCGTTGAAATGGTACATGAGCTTGGACAACGCCAACATCCATACTTTTAATGATTTGGGAGAAGCATTCATTAAGCAATACAAGTACAATGTGGACATGGCGCCTAACCGTGACCAGCTTAGGGCCATGGTTCAGAAAGACAGAGAATCATTCAAAGAGTATGCACAGAGATGGCGCGAAGTGGCTGCACAAGGGATTCCTCCCATGGAAGAGAAAGAAATGACCAAGATTTTTCTGAAGACACTGGGAGCTTTCTACTACGAAAGAATGGTAGCAAGTTCCCCAAGTGATTTTAGAGAGATGGTAGGAATGGGTTTCCGCCTAGAAGAGGCAGTAAGAGAAGGCCGTTTGTCAAAAGGTGAAGGATCCGAAGGTGCAAAAAAGCAATCTTTTGGGTTTACCAAGAAGAAAGAGGGGGATACAAATGCTGTTATACAAGAGAGAATGGTAAAAGCTCCTAGAAAACATTATCAGCATCATCAGCAAGTCGCCTCAGTTACTCCTGTTATGAATGCCGCTCCGACTACTGCTGATTATCAGAGACCGTCCCAGCAGGGGAACCAAGGGTATAATTAGAGAAGGGAGAACTATGATCCTATTCCCATGAGCTATGCAGAGTTGCTACCATCATTGATTCAGAAGAAGTTGGTCTAGACACGACCACCTCCAGCTGTACCATCACCATTACCTTGGTATTACAAAGCAGACCAGACGTGTGCCTTTCATCAGGGAGCACCAGGGCATAGTGTTGAGAATTGTTATCCTTTGAGGACTGAAGTGCAAAGGTTGGTGAAGTATGGAATTCTATCTTTCAAATACGTGGGACCTAGTGTGAAAGACAATCCTCTACCCAAGCACGGGGGAGTGAATGCTGTAAATATGGTGGCCGGTTGTCCAGGCGACTTCCGGATTTTTGACGTTAATCTGGTTAGAGGAGATTTAGTGAAGATGCACGCAGACCTCTGTGAATTCAGTTATTATACGCATGACCATGCTGGTTATGCTATTTGCAGTACAGATATACAGGGTTGCAAAAAGATAAAGGCTGATTTGCAGGAGATGATGGATGAAGGTTTAATCCATATAATTAGGCCTAGGGAAGAATATGAAGAGGAAGTGAATATGGTTTCTGGATGTCCGGGCGAATTCAGAATTTTTGATGCGGATCATTTGAATGAGGATCTAATACAGTTGCATGCTACCTTCTACCGTACTACTGGTCAGGTAGAACACCAATATGGATCTTGCATAGTTTGTTGTCGAAATCCCCGAGGATATTCTATTGTGAGGGAAGGTGTTCAGTTGTTGTTGGACAATGGAACTATCAAGATCACAGCTTATAGAGATGATTACCATTAGATTGATATGGTTGAAGTTTGTTTGAGGGAAGAAGAGTCAGAGGAAGAGTATGCCTCCGCAGATGAGTATTTCTCTTCAGACGAAGATTTGTTTGCCAGAAATGACCTTTTGATGGCTGATTGTGTTGAGGAAGGGGTGAATGTCGTTGTACCTTGTTTTGGTGCACCCACTCATCTTGAGGTGGAGCACTATAGCAAACCAGCTGCTGCCTCATTGGTAATTAGTCTGCCAGGTCCTGTTCCCTATGAATCAGATAAGGCTGTGCCTTACAAATACAACACTACAATCGTGGAAGATGGGGTGGAGATTCCCATCCAGCCAATGCCAAATGTTGGAAATATATCTGATGATAGCAGGGTGACCCGTAGCGGTTGTGTGTTTGCACCGGTTGTTCGAAAGGATGTTGTTGCTGGAAAGAAAATTGTTGAGAATGATGAGCCTAAGAAGGCTGCAAGAGAGACTAGTGGAGCTATATTAGAGAAAGAAGTGGATGATATCTTGAAGATAATTAAGATGAGCGACTACAAGATTGTAGATCATCTATTGCAGACGCCTTCAAAGATATCCGTCCTAGCTTCGTTGATGAATTCCTCTGCTCACAGAGAATCCCTGATGAGAGTACTAGACCAAGCCTTTATGGAGAATGACATGTCGTTAGATCAGTTCAGCAGCGTAATTGGAAACATTACGTCATGTAACAATTTGAGCTTCTGTGATGATGAGCTACCAGATGAAGGGAGGAATCACAACCTGACCCTCCACATATCTATGAACTGCAAGAATGATTCGCTGTCCAATGTGCTAATTGATAACAGATCTGCGCTGAATGTTATACTGAGGAGTACCCTCATGAAGTTAAAGTATCAAGGAACATTTATGCACCCAAGTGGCATCATTGTGAAGGCTTTTGATGGGTCTAGGAAATCTGTCATCGGTGAAGTGGACTTACCCATCCATATAGGACCATATTTGTTCTTGATAACCTTCCAGGTAATGGACATTATTCCTGCATATAGTTGTTTGCTTGGACGACCATGGATACACGAAGCAGGGGCTGTCACTTCAACTCTGCATCAGAAGTTAAAGTTTGTGTGTGAAGGGAAGGTAGTGATCATAAATGGGGAGCAGGAGTTGTTGATATCCCATCTATCCTCTTTCAGTATTGTAGAAGCGGATGAGGCTGCTGTTGGAACCCAGTTCCAAGCCCTATCTATTGACAACATAAGGAGGAATGAGAATTCTGTGGTTTCGCTGAAGGACACGCAACAGGTTGTGCGCAATGGTCATAATGCAGTTTGGGGACAACTTGTGGATCCACCCGTGAACAAAAATAGAACTAGTTTGGGTTTCTCTTCGAAGAATGGAAAAGGCGAAGGTTTAAAGTCAAAGTCTTCTGTGAACAGTTATCATGATGTTTTCTGTAGCGGAGGCTACCTCCATCCAATTGGTTTTGGAATTAATGTTGTTGAAGAGGATGAAGCAGAGCAAGAAGTACCAAATTATGTGACGCATGGAGTCCGAGTTCAGAACTGGGTCACCGTTTATGTTCCTTCTTGCATACATATTTCAAAGTAATTTGTTTTGTTAATCTATTTCTTTCTTTTGAAAAAGCTTTCACTCTGCCCAAGGTGAAAGTATTGTATGGGCTTACCTGTTTGCTTTGATTTTTAAGATCATTAATAAAAGTTGTCTTTGCTTCCAAAATTATGTCTTTATTTTCTGCTTTTTCTTGGGAAATGGTAATCAAATAAAAAACCCTTTCAAAATAAATAATAACTGAAAATTAATCTGCATGATCACTTGTTATATGTGTCAGTTTCTAAAAGCAATCATAAATCACATGTGCAGATTAATTAAAAAACCAGTTGAATACAATGACCTTGTACCCTCTCCCAACTTGATTGTCCTGTGTTTGGGGCCAAAGAAGAAGATTATGATGAGATTCTAGAAGAGGTCTCACGGTTTCTTGAGCACAAGGGAAATACCATTAAGCCATATAAGGAGCCTTTGGAAGTGATTAATTTGGGTTCAGAAGAAGATTCGAAGGAGGTTAAGATTGGAGCATCGTTGTATCTTGATGTGAAGAGCGGGTTGATTGAGCTGTTGAAAGAGTATGTGGATATTTTTGCTTGGTCTTATCAAGATATGCCTGGTCTAGATACAGACATTGTTGAGCATCATTTGCCTTTGAAGCCAGAGTGTCTTCCAATTAAACAAAAGTTGAGAAGAACCCATCCAGACATGGCAGTAAAGATCAAGGAGGAGGTCCTAAAGCAGATTAATGCTGGTTTTCTTGTGACGTCAGAGTATCCTCAATGGATTTCCAATATTTTCCCAGTATCAAAAAAAGACGGAAAAGTCCGCATGTGCGTAGATTACAGAGATCTAAATAAAGCTAGTCCAAAAGATAATTTTCCATTGCCTCACATTGACATGTTAGTGGACAACACAACAAAATTCAAGGTATTCTCGTTCATGGACGAATTTTCCGGGTATAATCAAATAAGAATGGCTCTAGAGGACATGGAAAAAATAACGTTTATCACACCCTGGGGAACATTCTGTTACAGAGTGACGCCCTTCGGGTTGAAGAACGCTGGTGCAACGTACCAGAGGGCTTTGAAAACCCTATTCCATGATCTGATGCACAAGGAAATTGAAGTATATGTTGATGATATGATTACAAAATCCCAGACTGAAGAAGGGCATATACAAGATTTGTTGAAGTTGTTTCAGCGTTTGAGGAAGTATCGTCTCCGCTTGAATCCAAATAAATGCACCTTCGGAGTTAGATCGCGGAAACTGTTGGGTTTTATTGT
The DNA here is from genome assembly GCA_948472305.1 of Vicia faba. Classification (NCBI taxonomy): domain Eukaryota; kingdom Viridiplantae; phylum Streptophyta; class Magnoliopsida; order Fabales; family Fabaceae; genus Vicia; species Vicia faba. The sequence goes on from OX451739.1 coordinate 1,272,240,958, forward strand.
TAGCCAGAAAGGAATTGAAGTTGACCCTGATAAATTCAAAGCAATTCAAGAAATGCCAACACCAAGAACTGAAAATCAAGTCAGGGGTTTCCTCGGGTGTTTGAATTATATCTCCAGATTTATTTCCCACATGACTGCAAAGTGTGAACTGATCTTTAAGTTGTTAAAGAAAGATCAAGGTTGTGTGTGGATGGATGACTGCCAAAGGGCATTTGAGAGTATTAAAGAATATCTTCTTGAACCTCCTATCTTGATCCCTCCCGTAGAAGGAAGACCGTTGATTATGTATCTAACAGTGTTAGATAAATCCATGGGTTGTATTCTAGGACTGTTGTACCCCAATTTTTGCCCCTAAGATTCCTCTATCATATCATATCAACTCGATCATAACAAGATCACATTAGGGTTGGTTCTTCCTCTTTTTTCCTATCTTTAAGTTTGCTCTTGAGGAATCTCCAAGCACCTTGGTTGTGTATTTTGTATATGTGTTGTTGACTAACTTCTAATCAAAATACAAAAAAATATTTGTCTTTGTCTTTGTATATTTTTGTTTTGTAGGTACCAAGTCGAAGCATCTGACAAATAAGGATTTCTGGTATTATTTTCCTAAAATCTCTATTTTGCAAAGAAAAAGAATTAAAAGTTTTCATTTTTTTTCACTGATGCAATCGATTGCTCTTAAAGTGAAATCGATTGCACATAGTGTATTTTGCGCCATTTTTGAAAAAAAAAATACATTGTGCAATCGATTTGCACTGTAGTGCAATTGATTGCACATCATGAAAATTAAAAAAAAAATCAGCATTTTAAACTTGTTAAATTTTGGCTCCAATTTTCCTTCACTTTTGAAAGATGTATCATTAATTCAAATTTTAGTGCCAATCTTTCATTTTTAAAAAGAATTATCATTAATTCAAATTTTGACTCTAATATATGAAAGAATTATCATTAATTCAAATTTTGGCTCTAATTTTTGAAAGAGTTATCATTAATTCAAATTTTAGCTCCAAGAATCAATTACCAAATTACCACTAATCCCAATCCTAAAACTCTATAAATAGAGCTCTCATTTCATTCAAATTTCAAGCTTTTGATAGCCAAATCCACCTTGCTAAAAAATCTCTCAATTTTCTCCATCTATCAAATTCACTCAAAGCTCCATTTTCAAAAAGTTAGTAAGCTTTGCATTGAAGCTTACTAATCTTTGAGCTAAACCTTCATCCAAACACTTTTTCTCCATCAATTCTCTACATCCAAGCTTGGTCAATTTATTCTTGTGGTTGAATTGAAGTAAATTCTTGAAGTTGTTTTGATAATTCTCTAGATCTACCTTTGGTAAGTTGGATAATTCATCTTTCACAATGTGATCTCTTGGTGATCTTTGGGATTGATTCTTTGAGCATTATTTTGTGATTTCAATGGTGTTATTTTCTCATAATTTGATGGAATTTTCGTGCTCAAGTGGATCCATGATCATAAGGTGTTTGATGGAAAGTTTGAACAAGAAATTGCCTTTTAAAATGCTGTTTTTGCTACTGTAACTGTGTGCAATCGATTTCACAGAAGCAATTTTGCACAATTTTTAGAAAACTGTACTGTGTAAATCGATTTACACAATAGTTCAATCTATTTACACCAGGACATAATGCACTTTTTTGCCTTGTTTGGGGCAGCTTTGATCCAAAATGCTTTTTCTACTCACTCCTTTTGATTGTTGGTTTGGATTGCAATTTTAAATGTCCAATTTGTCTTTAAACTCAATGGACTTTGTGATGTAGATGAAGTTGGATAAATGTTCATCAATTCAAATCTACCTAAGAGTGAATTATTTAATTCATTTTTGGTGCTTTGGATTAATGATATGTTTAGTGCTTTAATCCATCTAGAGGAGTGGTTGAATTTAAAGATGAAAGAATTTTGAAATGGTGATCCAAATTAGCTTATCATTCCCCTCCCTCTTCATCTTACCCCTTTCTTTTTTAATTGTGCTACATGTTAAGGGATGGTGATATCTATATCATTTATCCAAATATGAAGTACATAGATTGCTATTGACCGACCTCAAAATAGGTGTGACTTCTACATAAGTCCACTTACGATTGCTTAACATAACGCTAAATTTTGTCCCGACTCGAATAAATGATCATTCGTGGCCCAAACTTATGATTGCAAGCCCAAGTATGTTAATTTGATCTCTTTGATCCAATAACCTTGAGATTCATTGTGTGGAGGCTTTGGTTCTACCAATCCTTTAATGGATCTACAACACCTTTGGTCAACGCGGATCACTTAAACATCGTTGATCATTACATGTTGCCTTGTGAGAATTCCAAAATGGATGATATACTTGACAAAAAGCAAATGCAACTTGTTGTGTGGAGGCTTTGGTTCTACCAATTCTCTAATGAGTTCCAAATGCAAGTTTCAAGATGGTCATCCAACTAACCACTAATTACTAACAATTAACTTTACTTTATGCTTTTATTTCCATGCTTTATGTACCATTTACTTTTAGCATTTTACATTTCATGCTATTTTCATCTTTGCTCACTTGAGCATTTACTTTTATGTTATTTTTATTTTACTCACTTGAGCTTTTCTTTCTTTTTAAAGACACCTAATAATCAACATGAACCATAAAAATCATTAATGATACTTGGACTACATGGTTACTATCCTTTGCATTATGGAGTGATGGACTTCTTGGACTTAGGATTAGAGACCTTGGCCTATCTTGGAGACTTTGTGACTTTATTTGATATTTTGTCTGGAGTTCTTGAGGTTTACCTCAAGACATTGGGTTGTTTGTTTATTTTGTGTGCAGGTTATTGAGATTACGATCTTTGTGTGTAATCTGGAATTCACCCGTATACAGCCGTTACTCTGCCCAATTTTTGCGAAGACTTAAAACACTTGAAGTTTTGTTCTTTCAAGAGGTCTAGTATCTTTGCTTTCTTGGTTTCAATCCGAAGAATGGGAATTCTATATTGACTCATAATGTCAAGTATTGGCTTCTTGTTGGTTAGATGGTTCTTATCCCTAGCTTTTACCTAATGCTTTATGATAGCCTCTTCTTCTCCTCCCATCTTCTTTAATTTCAAAAATCTTCTCCCTCCTTAAAAAAAACTCTTCTTGTTTTGAAACTTGAAACATTTTCATAATAAACTTGGACTTAGGTCCATGCATCTTCGAAACATTTTCATAAATAAATTTCAATCAATTTAATAATACCTTGACCTTTTTTGTGAGAAGACTAAAAGTCAATCAATCTCATTTCAAACCATTTTGCCACTTTGGCTTTTATCTTTAAACTTTTCTCAAAAGATTAGACTCTTGTCAATCCTTGTAGTGATGCAAACAACTATACTTCTATAATATGTAGTGAAGTGAGATATTTTTCACTTGGGTGTTGAGTGAGGCATTGTTGATTTTAAAATCCAAGCCATATCCTCCACTTTGAGATGATGCAAATTCTCCTTTCTCATGATTGTGGGTAGTAAGTATGTTTTTCACACGGACAATTGCGATGATGTCTTATCTCATAAAATCAACCAACACACTTGTGTTTCGAATTTTTAAAAGAGGAACTACGTGTACCCTGATCCCTTATTGCATGAAAGGTGGTACGTAGGCACTAAAGATTCGCAACCGCGGCGGGTGCAAAAATCATAAAAACATTTCTTTTCTCACCTCCACCATCCATTTTATATACAACACATTTTTATAGCCAAAATATACAGATTTTTCAAAGAGGTTCATGCGGAGTACCGTAGATGTTTAGGGTGCTAATACCTTCCCTTTACATAACCAACCCCCTTACCTTGAATCTTTCCCCCTCTTTTTGGGTTATTCGCTCTTTTCCCATTCCTTTGGAAACAGTAAAGCGCGGTGGCGATTTTTATTTTGATTTGTATAAAGTCTAGTCAATCCAATGGCTTAGTCTTGCACATTTCTACCACCACAGGGACAACAGGATGAAACAGGAAAGAAAGAGTTCGCCATTTATTATCTCAGCAAAAAGTTCACTAATTGTGAGTCGCGATATTCCACGCTAGAAAAGACATGTTGTGCTTTGGCCTGGTCGGCAAAGCGTTTGCGGCAGTATATGTTGAATCATACCACTTGGTTGATCTCCAAAATGGATCCAATCAAGTATATTTTTGAGAAGCCTGCTCTTACTGGGAGAATTTCCCGCTGGCAGATGTTGTTATCTGAATATGATATTGAGTACCGCACTCAAAAAGCTATCAAATGTAGTGTGTTGGCAGATTACCTTGCTCACCAGTCGATGGAAGATCATCAGTTTGCAGAATATGAATTCCCCGATGAGGATGTGATGTTCTTGAAAGTGAAAGATTGTGACGAACCATTGCCTGAGGAAGGCCCCGACCCTGAATCTCGTTGGAGTATGGTATTTGATGGAGCGGTGAATGCTTATGGTAAAGGAATTGGTGCTGTGATCATCACTCCTCATGGATCGCACATTCCTTTTACTACAAGGTTAACATTTGATTGCACTAATAATATGGCAGAATATGAGGCTTGCATCATGGGTCTCGAAGAAGCTATTGATCTCAGAATCAAAATTTTAGATGTGTATGGTGATTCAGCTTTGGTAATAAATCATATTAAAGGAGAATGGGATACTCGTCACCCTGGCTTGATCCCTTACAAAGATTATGCTAGAAGATTACTACCTTTCTTCAATAAGGTTGAATTCCATCACATTCCTAGAGATGAAAATCAAATTGCGGTGTACCAAGTGAATACTTGGAATGATATACCCCGTATTACAGTTCGACGGCTGGATAGGCACGCTCATGTGTTTGCAACATAGGAGGTAGAAGATGAAAAACCTTGGTCTTATGATATCCATCATTTTCTTTAGACTCAGGAATACCCGATTGGCGTGTCGAGGAAAGATAGAAAGACACTGAGAAGATTGGCAGGCAGTTTCTTCCTCAGTGAAAATGTGTTATACAATAGAAATTATGACATGGTCTTGCTCAGATGTGTGGATAGACACGAAGCAGACATGTTGATGCATGAGATTCATGAAGGTTCATTTGGAACTCATGCTAATGGGCATTCGATGGCTAAAAGGGTGCTAAGGGCAGGTTACTATTGGTTGACAATGGAATCTGATTGTTGCAAATTTGCAAAGAAGTGCCATAAATGCCAGATTTATGCAGATAAGGTCCATGTGCCTCCGACACTTCTCAATATGATTTCCTTCCCGTGGCCTTTCTCTATGTGGGGTATAGACATGATCGGGATGATAGAACCCAAAGCTTCAAATGGACACCGTTTTATCTTGGTAGCAATTGACTACTTTACCAAATGGGTAGAGGCTGCTTCTTATGCCAATGTTACCAAACAGGTGGTCGTGCGTTTCATCAAAAATAATCTGATATGCCGGTATGGTGTGCCGAGTAGAATCATCATTGACAATGGCTTGAATTTGAACAACAAGGTGATGGCAGAACTGTGTGAAGAATTCAAGATTGTCCATCACAATTCATCTCCATACAGGCCGAAGATGAATGGGGCCGTTGAAGCTGCTAATAAGAATATCAAGAGAATTATCCAGAAAATGGTTGTTACTTATAAGGATTGGCATGAAATGCTCCCTTTTTCTCTGCATGGATATCAGACATCTGTCCGCACTTCAACAGGAGCAACCCCGTTCTCCCTGGTATATGGAATGGAAGTTGTACTCCCTGTTGAGGTAGAGATTCCCTCGTTGCGTGTGATAATGGAAGCCAAGTTGACAGAGGCTGAATGGGTCCAGAACAGGTTTGACCAATTAAATTTGATTGAAGAGAAGAGAATGACAACTTTGTGTCATGGGCAGTTATATCAGAAAATAATGAAGAAAGCATTTTATAAAAAGGTCAAACCTCGTGAATTCAGAGAAGGCGACCTCGTGCTCAGGAAGATCATGTCTTTTAACGTTGATTCTAGGGGCAAGTGGACTCCCAATTTTGAAGGCCTGTATGTTGTCAAGAAAGCCTTCTCTGGTGGTGCATTAATTCTTGAAACTATGGATGGCGAGGAATTCCCACGTCCCATGAATACTGACGCAGACAAGAAATACTTCGCCTAAAGAAATAAAAGAACAGCTTGCTAAGTTGAAAACCCGAAAGGGAGGCTTAGGCAAAAAGGAGCGTCTCGGTAGGCTGAAAACCCGAAAGGGCGGTTTAGGCAAAAATTAGAGACATAAACAGAATAAATTTCTCGCTAAGTTGAAAACCCGCAAGGGAAACTTAGGAAAAAGTTAGGGATCTTTTCTTGGCAAGTAACTAAGTTAGACAAGACTTGATCGTTGAAGCAACAATCTTCTCGGATCCTCACCATACTTCAACAAAAGCTGCTGCTCAGGATTTCAAAAGTTGTTAGGGAGAATAGTGGTCATTGTATCTCAATGTATCTTTTCCATTATATATTACCATTTCCCAAACTTTGTAATCATCCACGGAGTCTCGCCATTTGCAGACTACCATTCTATTAATGAAATTCGAGCTTTTGCCCAATTCTTTGTGTTCTTAATTTTATTTAGCTTTCAAAGACTTCATTTATTACTGATAATAATTTTTAAAGCAAAAAGATTAAAAAATCAAAATTGACTTTTCAAAAAGAAAGACATCTTTACAATTCAATTTACTTTGGGATTTGTGATGAAACAATAACAACAAAAATGGCGATCCCAGTAATGAACAAGCTTCGGTTGTTTTAAGAAGTTTTACTTCTTTCATGAAGGTTTTTCTCAGGCCATTTTGCTGGTATGTGCGCATTCTTTGTGTGTTTTCTCAGGTAGTTAAAGACAATACCAGTGGGTGCAAGGTACAATATTGGGTTTGTGATCCCATTATCCCCAGCCAAGTCTTGGTTCACTTTTGATTTTGGGTTTGCATGGTCAGAAGCCTCCGTCCCAGATTCCCCAGCAAAGTTTCCCCTCATATGATGAAAGGTTTTATTCCCTCGGTGTACTAAGATATCGCTCTTTTTGCAGTATTGGCATTAGTGTTGACTTCTTGATTTCCCAGGAAGACTATACCAGGGCATCTTTTGTTGGAATAGGTTGTATGACATGAAGACTCAATCCAATGTTCTCCAGTGAATGCCTCATTTATTTGATAGAAGTCCTTTCTACCCAAAGAAGTTGGTGCAACAATTACTCTTGAAGAACGTATCTCCGGTTTCCCCAGTGAACTACGTATCTCCGATTTTTCCAGTGAAGTACGTATCTCCATTTTCCCCAGTGAAGAACGTATCTCCGGTTTCCCCAGTGAAGTACATATCTCTGATTTTTTCAGTGAAGTACGTATCTCCATTTCCCCAGTGAAGAACGTATCTCCGGTTTCCCCAGTGAAGAATGTATCTCTGCTTTCTCCAGCAAAGATCGTATCTCTAGTTAAGCACGTATCTTGGTTTCCCCTCGATGATGTGGTTTTGACCTCCCAATGAAGTCAACATGAAGCCCCCAGTAGATGTCTCGATGATGAAGCATTGTCTCCCTTAGTGAAGTCTGTATGTTTTTCTTCCTTCAAAGTGGGCCTGAATTCCCTAGTGAATGTTTTGACAATTTGATTTCCATCTACCTTATTCAAAATCAGTATTGAAATCCCCAGTAGGAGTATGGACCGTGAAACATTTGTTTTCCCCATTGAAGTCTATGTGTTATTCCCCGGGAAGGTTATCCCAGGGCATCTCTTGTTGGAATGAGTATTCTTGATGAAAAGTTTTCAATCTGCAGTTTTTTCTCCAGGGAAGTGGGTTTGAATTCCCCAGTGAGGTTTGATTGTCTCGGTGTCAGTCTGTTCATTTGAGGCTGGTCTTGCAATCTCCAGTAGGAATGTTGCTTTTGGAAAACTGATTTCTCCAATGAAACCGGAAGAAAGATGTTCTATCCTGGTATCTGTTTGATTTAGCTGCATCCGAATTATGTTTCTCCTCTATGAAGTTAGGACAAGAAATAGGTTTGGTTTCCGTAGTTGCTTTTACCTTTCTTGGATTGATCTTTCTGGTTGAAGTTTAGCCCAATGTTGTTGGTACCTGAAGCGGTTTTGTTTGTTTGTACTAATTATGTATCTTTTTACCAGCACATGCATGATATCACTCATACATTCATGCATCATGCGTTGCTACAAAACATTTTTCATTGATATTGTGTTCTAACCTTCCTACAGTGCTCCTCGCTTAGTTGGATTTGGTTTTCCCTCTTGAGTTTATTTCTCAAAGGATGTATCTTCGTTGGCCGTCTTGCTCCAGTTTCTTTCTAATTAGATTCGTGGTTGCATGACAATATTATTTACTTTGGATTTCTGAGAACTTTGAGTTTCGGTTTGTGCATTTGTTTTGCACGAGAAGACTTTATCTCCTCAGCAAGAATACCGTGGCACTTCCCCAAGAAGTGATATCTCTTTCCCAAGGAAGCCATATTTATTTCCCCAGGAAGCCGTTTCTTTCCCCAGGAAGTCATATCTTTTCCCCCAGGAAGCCATATTTCTATCCCCAGAATGTCATCTTTCTTCGCAATTCCCCTTGACAATGAGTGGATGTCTCTTTATTTGAGATAAGTTTGCATATTACCCTTTCCAGGCAGATTGCCTTGGTTAAAGAAGAGTTGAGACCCGTTCCAGGTGAAATACCAGAATTTTGGGAAAAACTTATGATATTTTCAAATCTACCTTCAGTGAACGTTGGTAGTACATCGGCAGTGAACGTAGGGTTTGTTATCTTTTTGCTATCATCAGTGAACGATGGTAGTTCCTCGTCAGTGAACAGCGATGGTATGATATTTTCAAATCTACCTTCAGTGAATGTTGGTAGTGCATCGACAGTGAATGTCGTTGTTTGTTATCTTTTTGCTATCATCAGTGAACAGTGGTAGTTCCTCGTCAGTGAACGGCGATGGTGTGATATTTTCAAATCTACCTTCAGTGAACGTTGGTAGTACATTGGCAGTGAACGTCGGTGTTTGTTATCTTTTTGCTATCATCAGTGAACGGTGGTAGTTCCTCGTCAGTGAACGGCGATGGTATGATATTTTCAAATCTACCTTCAGTGAACGTTGGTAGTACATCGGCAGTGAACGTTGATGTTTGTTATCTTTTTGCTATCATCAGTGAACGGTGATAGTTCCTCGTCAATGAATGGCGATGGTGTGATATTTCCAAATCTACCTTCAGTGAATGTTGGTAGTGCATCAGCAGTGAACGTCGATGTTTGTTATCTTTTTGCTATCATCAGTGAACGGTGGTAGTTCCTCGTCAGTGAACGGCGATGGTGTGATATTTTCAAATCTACCTTCAGTGAACGTTGGTAGTGCATCAGCAGTGAATGTTGGTGTTTCTTATCTTTTTGCTATCATCAGTGAACGGTGGTAGTTCCTCGTTAGTGAACGGTGATGGTATGATATTTTCAAATCTACCTTCAGTGAATGTTGGTAGTGCATCAGCAGTGAACGTCGGTGTTTGTTATCTTTTTGCTATCATCAGTGAACGGTGGTAGTTCCTCGTTAGTGAACGGTGATGGTATGATATTTTCAAATCTACCTTCAGTGAACATTGGTAGTACATCGGCAGTGAACATCGGTGTTTCTTATCTTTTTCCTCGTCAGTGAACGACGATGGTGTGATATTTTCAAATCTACCTTCAGTGAATGTTTGTAGTGCATCGGCAGTGGACGTCAGTGTTTGTTATCTTTTTGCTATCATCAGTGAACGGTGGTAGTTCCTCGTCAGTGAACAGCGATGGAATGATATTTTCAAATCTACCTCCAGTGAACGTTGGTAGTACATCGACAGCTAACGTCGGTGTTTCTTATCTTTTTCCTCGTCAGTGAACGACGATGGCAGGATATCTTTTTCTCTCTACCATCAAGTATTGAGTTGGTAGTTTACCGTCATATGTGAGTCGGTATATCTTTTTTCTCTCTACCTTCAGTGAACATTGGTAGACATCGGCAGTGAACGTCGATGCTTGTTATCCTCCTCTCTGGTTCATTTCTTTTGGTCCACCAGTGATTTATTTTCCTGGTGGGGGTTGCTCCTTTGTTTCTTCATTTTGGTTGCATCCCCAGTGTTACTTTGCGTCTCTTTTGTTCTATTCATATGCATTCATAATTATAAGCATTGCATGGCATCTTAGAGACAAAAATAGGGCTTGTTTTATATTTAAGTATCTTCAATCGCGTCGACACGAAGATTTTTAACCTTCGTATCTCCGGATAGAAGACACTTAAATAAGGGCAGTTGTTGTACCCCAATTTCCCCCCCTAAGATTCCTCTATCATATCATATCAACTCAATCATAACAAGATCACATTAGGGTTGGTTCTTCATCTTGCTCTATCTCCTATCTTTAAGTTTTCCCTTGAGGAATTTCCAAGCACCTTGGTTGTGTATCTTGTATATGTGTTGTTGACTAACCTCTAACCAAAATACAAAAAAAATATCTGTCTTTGTCTTTGCAATTTGTGTTTTGTAGGTACCAAGTCAAAGCGTCCAACAAATAAGGTCATGCAAAGTTGATTGATACTATTGTGGCAAAAAATCCATCATGCATCGACCCATAAAGGTATGCATCGACTCATTTTGAGGTGTATAACCAGCATGCATCGACACATGTATGTATGTATCGACTCATCCTGTTTATTTAACTAGCATGTGTCGACACATACGTGTTATGTATCGACTCATGCAGTTTGTGTGATTCTGTAATGTGTTGGAATAACAGTATGTATCGATGCATAGAGGTATGTATCGACACATGCTGTGTTATGCAGCTAGGATGTATCGACACATACCCCACATGTATAGACTCATAATGGCAAAATGCACGTGTTTTTTTGAAAAAAGCCAGCAAATTCAAACTGTGATCATTTTGGCTCCAATTTTTTCTGCATAATTTGAAATTATATCATTAATTCAAATTTGGCTCCAAGAATCAATTACAAAATTACCACTAATCCCAATACTAAAACTCTATAAATAGAGACCTCATTTCATTCAAATTACAAGCTTTTGATAGCCAAAATCATCTTGCTAAAAATCTCTCAATTCTCTCCATTTTACCAAATTTACTCAAAGCTCCATTTTCAAAAAGTTAGTAAGCTTTGCATTGAAGCTTACTAATATTTGAGCTAAACCTTCACCCAAACACTTTTTCTCCATCAATTCTCTACATCCAAGCTTTGGTGATTGATTCTTGTTGTTGAATTGAAGCAAATTCTGAAGTTGTTTGATAATTCTCAAATTCTACCTTTGGTAAGTTGGATCATCATCTTTTACAATGTGATCCCTTGTGGATTTCTGGTTTTGATTCATTGAGCACTATTTTATAACTCCATTAGTGCTATTTTCTCAAAAATTTGCTGGAATTTTCATGCTCAATTGGATCCATGATCATAAGGTGTTTGATGAAAAGTTGGAACAAGAATTTGATCTTTTAAAATGCTGTTTTCTATTGATTTTTTTACAGGTTGCAATCAATTGTTGTAACATTGCAATTGATTGTCACAAAAAAATGATTTGATAAAAACTGCACCGATGCAATAGGTTATTGTCTAGGCACAATTGATTGTAGCAGTGCCAAAAATACTTTTTCTGCCTTATTTTGGGGGGCTGTTTTGACTCAAATATTTTTCTACACTCTCTTTGATGGATAATTTGGATTGCAATTTTAAATGTCCAATTTGTTTTTAAACTCAATGGACTTTGTGATGTAGATGAAGTTGGATAAATGTTCATCAATTCAAATCTACCTAAGAATGAATTATTTAATTCATTTTTTGTGCTTTGGATTAATGATATGTTTAGTACTTTAATCCATTTAGAGGAGTGGTTGAATTTAAAGATGAAAGAATTTTGGAATGGTAATCCAAATTAGCTTATCATTCCCCTCCCTCTTCATCTTATCCCTTTCTTCTTTAATTATGCTACATGTTAAGGGATGGTGATCCCTATATCATTTATCCAAACATGAAGTACATAGATTGCTATTGACCGGTCTCAAAATAGGTGAGACTTCTACATAAGTCCACTTACGATTGCTTAACATAACGCTAAATTTTGTCCCGATTCGAATAAATGATCATTCGTGGCCCAAACTTATGATTGCAAGCCCAAGTATGTTAATTTGATCTCTTTGATCTAATAACCTTGAGATTCATTGTGTGGAGGCTTTGGTTCTACCAATCCTCTAATGGATCTACAACACCTTTGGTCAATGCGGATCACTTAAACATCGTTGATCATTACATGTTACTCTTGAGGATTCCAAAAATGGATGGTATACTTGACAAAAAGCATATGAAACTTATTGTGTGGAGGCTTTGGTTCTACCAATCCTCTAATGAGTTCCAAATGCAAGTTTCAATATGGTCATCCAACTAACCACTAATTTCTAATAATTGACTTTACTTTATGCTTTTATTCTTTATGATTTATGTACCATTTACTTTTAGCATTTTACATTCCATGCCATTTTTTACTTTTGCTCATATGAGCATTTATTTTTATGTTATTTTTATTTTGCTCACTTGAGCTTTTCTTTTCCTTTTAAAGATACCTAATAATCAACATGAACCATAAAAATCTTTAATGATATTTGGACTATTTGGTTACTATCCTTGACATTATGGAGTATTTGACTTCTTGGACTTAGGATTAGAGACCTTGGCCTATCTTGGAGACTTTGTGATTTTATTTGATATTTTGTCTGGAGTTCTTGAGGTTTACCTCGAGACATTGGGTTGTTTGTTTGTTTTGTGTGCAGGTTATTATGATTATATACTTTGTTTGTAATTTGGAATTCACCCGTATACAACCGTTACTCTGCCCAATTTTTGTGAAGACTTAATACACTTGAAGTTTGATTCTCTCAAGAGGTCAAGTATCTTTGCTTGCTTGGTTTCAATCCAAAGAATGAGAATTCTATATTGACTCATAATGTCAAATATTGGCTTCTTGTTGGTTAGATGGTTCTTATCCCTAGATTTTACCTTATGCTTTAGGATAGCCTCTTCTACTCCTCCCATCTTCTTTAATTTCAAAAAAATCTTCTCCCTCCTTTTGAAAACTCTTCTTGTTTTTTAAACTTGAACCATTTTCGTAATAAACTTGGACTTAGGTCCATGCATTTTCAAAACATTTTCATAAATAAATTTCAATCAATTTAATAATACCTTGACATTTTTTGTGAGAAAACTAAAAGTCAATCAATCTCATTTCAAACTATATTTGCCACTTTGGCTTTTTATCTTTAAAACTTTTCTTAAAAAAGATTAGACTCTTGTCAATCCTTGTAGTGATGCAAACAAACTATACTTCTACAATATGTAGTAAAGAGAGATATTTTTTCACTTGGGTGTTGAGTGAGGCATTGTTGATTTAAAAATCCAAGCCATATCCTCCACTTTGAGATGATGCAAATTCTCCTTTCTCATGATTGTGGGTAATAAGTATGTTTTCCATACGGACAATGACGATGATGTCTTATCTCATAAAATTAACCAATACACTTGTGTTTCCAGTTGCTTAATCCACCGTCGGTCGTTAGGTAAATCCAACTGTCAAACTCAGATTCTTCAACATCGTCTTTGTTGTACCCCAAAATTTGCCCTCCCATATTTCTCAAAACATTTCAAGAAAAATTCACAAGTCCAACCCGGCGCGTCATATTCAGGTGTTCTTTCACCAAGATATCTCTGATAACGTATTCTCAAATTCAGGTTCGGCTCAAGAGTCAATTCCTTAAAGAAGATATCCGAATGTGTGAGTTTTCTTGAAGAAATATGGTGAAAAAGTGTGCTGAAAGTGCAGTTTTTACGCGCTAAAAAATTCATAACTTGAAGATCGTGACTCGTTTTAAACCTGTTCCGGTGGCCAAAATTCCGTCTTGACATTATCTACGTTTTCATCTCTCACAGCTGGAAACCAATTTCGATCAGAAGGTCTTCAAAAATGTGGATTTATCAAGTATTTTCGTACAGAAAATTTGTGACAGAAGTTTATTTGCGTCATGTTCAGAAAATCATAACTTGGTCGATTTTCATCGTATCGAGCTGGTTCCGGCGCCAAAATTTCACAAATTGAGTTGGCTACATTTTCACAGAAGGTATTGAGTTCAAACGGTATTCAAAAGGCTTTCGTTTTTTGCTCAGAGTGCATGACACGCCAAAAATCCTGAATGCTGAATATTATTTCATCTGGGCCGAAATTTCGAAAATTCATAACTCGGTCAATTTTTATCGGATTGGGCTCATATTTTTACACAAGGTCACTGACTCAAAGATCTACAACTTTTCTTCAAATGTAGAGACCAAATTATGCACCGATCAATACCAGTTTTTTATTGAAGAACGTGTCAGAGTCGACACTGGAGCCCAAAATAAGTTTGTCTGAGCTGAAACTTCAAAAATTCATAACTAATTCACCGTTTATCCGATTGAGCCGATTTTAGGACAGGAGTTAGTTCTCGATATCGGCTACATTTTGTTTTCACATTTCAACTTCAAAAATTGCACTTAAGTCCCTGCGATTTAGCCTGGAAAGTGACGAACTCAAGTGAACATTGGAGGCCCAATTGCACATTCAAAGCCCATTTTCTTTACCCTAATTTCTATTATATAATCACCTTCTTTTCACACAAACCAGGGAGGAGAAAAAAGAGAGAAAAAACCTTGCCACAACACTGTCAGAATATCAAATTCTTTCAAGAACCCTAAAACCTTGAAATCCTTATTATAAATCCCCCTCTCACTACAAACAAGTCATCTCAGTTACAAACCAATATCTCACTACTTCTTCAGTAAGGGTAAGGCTGACTTGATCTCCATGATCAAAAGGGCATAAAAACATTCATATCACTACTTTTCTAGTAAGGGTAAGGTTGATTTGATCTCCATGATCAAAAGGGTATAATCATTCATACATGCCATATTGACCTAAACATTAAATTTCTTCATATATTGGCTTTATTTGTATTTTATGATATATAGTAATTTATTTAATGTGTTCATGAGATTCAACACTGCAGATTTAGACAGGATCCCATGCAGGTTCATTAAGGAACGTTGAAGCCAAAATACAAATGGCCAAAAGCCAAATGGCCAAAACAGGACAGTTTACACATGACACCAATACATGGCGAGACAGACATCCTGAGAAGGTTAAGGAACGTTGAGGCCAGAACACAAATGGCCAAAAGCCAGAACAAAAATGGCCAAAAGCCAAAACATAAATGGCCAAAACAAAACAGTTTACACATGACGCCAATAGTTGTTTCACCCCTCCAATCAGGCTCGTATACTCCTAAACTTTCTCTCTATTTGTATTATGTTCCTTTAATTAATTAATCGTTATTCTTTTTATTAATCACTAACCAATTAACATTTTTTCCTAATAAAATCAAAAACACAAAAAAATATTTTATTTATTAAATTTAACTTCATCACTTTTATTTTTGTAAATAAATTAATTTAATCAATTTAGCTTTAATTAGATTTAACTTTTAATATTTTTTGCAATATTTAAAATCAATTTACAATATTAGGTTTTTATTAGCATTAATTCAATTTATTTTATTTCTTTAAAAACTCAAAAATCCAAAAATATTTTAATTAATTAATTAGTTTATTAATTTAATTGTTAACTTAATTTAATTTTTTTTAATCCAAAAATAACCAAAAAAATCACTTTCTTTCAAAAAAAAAGGGTCAAAACCCAAAAAAACTCGCATCCGATTTAATTTCTCGCACGCGATCCATTTTATCATATTATTGTATTTGTTTCCCGGAATGTAATAGCTTTTAATTAGGACTTTAATTATTTACCGCTTCATTTTACTTTCCGCAATTTAAATTAAAGGGTTTGTTTTTGGCGATGTAAATACCCGACGCCTTGTAATAGCTTAGATTTAATTTCCCACAATTTACTTTCCGCACAACTATTAACTGTTAATTATGCATGACAAGATTTGTATGACAAATAAAATCAACCCATAGCTCACAATGATGCATGTTCAAAGATAAACATAAACTGAAACCTGACACACGTGCACATGCCACTCCTAAGGTACGCCTCATTGGTTGCCTCGAACGTGGTCGTCAAGTATAGGGTGTTTTAGAGGTCGCCCTCCTGTCTAAAGATCATGTTGCCTCGAAACGGTTGCCTCGGATAAAAAAGGATCTAGGACATTAGGGTTACTTCTAAGGCGTCCTACTATTGCTTCGGTGACCACATTGTCCCTAATAATCGAATTGACCCAAATAACTCCAACGATGGTGCTACCTACATCTCAATGGTGGGATAGCACTATCTAAAGGACTCTTACACAGCCTAATTCCTTAGAGTAGGTAGATTCTCATGGGTACTTGCTCTCTCAAAAACAAACAAAATACTTTTCACACCTACACTTTCTAAAAGTTTTCAAACAAATTTTTCATACACTCTTGAGGACAGATACAAGAGTTACTTAGAAATTTTTTCGAACGAAACTTTTTTTCAAAACCCACACACACTTGAAAAGCAAACAAATTTTTGAAAACATAAGAGCAAGTACCTAAGAGCCCGTGGATAACCACGGATAGAAAGGGTGCTAACACCTTCCCTTTCTATAAATCTACCTCCCGAACCGAGAGACATCTCAAAGAAGGAATTTTGTTGTGCTTTTGTCCTTTCCATGTTGGAGAACATAAAAGACGGTGGCGACTCTTGCTTACCGCGACATTTCGTGAACCAGTATTTCAAAATAGTCAGTTCTATTTCCACCGATCACAGAACTGGCGACTCTGCTGGGGACTTATAAAGTGAGGTGTACCTTAGGATTAGATCATACTTATGTTTTCAATTGCCTGTTTTGATTGCTTTAATATTGTGGGCCTGTTTTGGGAGTTTCATAGATCCTAACCCGGATCTGGGGGAAACCTTTTAGGTAGCAACAAATTGTGAGGGAACTGTGCGGGGTATATTGACACGGTTAAAGCAATTGCTACGTTGATGTGGCACTTTGGTGAGTACCGGTAACCCTTGAGTCAAGTCAAGGAGAGTACGGGGCCGCCGCGTGGTGTCGCGAAGCATCAACTGACCTTAGAACCTTACTTGACCATCATGGCCTCTTTAGGGTAGTGAGATGACCGACTTTGGTGCAGTCCGAAGTTGGTAGATACCCGATACTACACTCATTGAGGGTTATTTTCTTGGAATATTTTGATCGCCAGTTCAGTGGCTAAATCAAAACAATGAACACAGAAAACAACCCAATGATATTGAGATCCTTAGGACCCGGTTACTTTTGATAGGACAGGTTTTGAGCCCACCAACTTCAAGAGGGTAGTACCTAAACTTCATGCTGGCCTAAACTCTAAGAGCTGTCTTGTGTGACTTGTGTGCCTTCAAACTTGACTACTTGCATGCTTGTTATCTGACACATGAGTTTCTTGCAGGTTTTGTTTACAGTCCTTAATTGGGACTCATTACAGGGCCTACTTACATCACCCCACGCATAGCATAACATCATACCATCATACCATTGCATACATCCTGCATAAGGACTAACCCGTTTCAAGGATCTCAAGGGTCCGTGATGCAGGTCATGATGTACCAACTGTCTAGCAAGGGGCAAAGGGAATTTATTTTCCTCTAGCCAGGTTAATGACTTGAGTCAGGGGCTATGACCCACTCGATATGGTGAGCCTTGACTCTTGAAGAAGGACTCTCAACAACACGAAGTTCCTTCAATCAAACTACTAGATTCTAACAATTTTTCTTGTTTACCCCGCGAGATCTTTGAAAACATTGCATGCATACATACATATCATTGCATTACAGGTACCCCTTTGACAGGCCACTTACCTTCTTCGCTGTTTATTTCAGCAATCAACATGAATCCTGAATCATCCAATGAACAAGCTATCAAGGCCCTCCAAGCCCAGAACGCCCAGTTCCAAGAGTTGGTAATGAGCCTAGCCCAGGGTCAACAGGAATTGAAGACTCTGCTTATGAAGAAGAAGAAGAAGACTGTTTTGTTCAATCCTAGACGTAGATCTGGGAATGGATCACAAAATGAAGCTGAGCTGACTACCCCATCTGTTGGGAAAGACAGCCCACAAGGGAGAGAGGTTCCTAGTCCCGTGGTCTCCGAAAACGAGACAGATTCCAATAATGAATAGTACCCTCCTGCTGAGGATAAATACAAACAGCTAGAAGACCGTTTGAGTGCCATGGAGATACAGAAAGTGCCCGGCCTGGACTTCGAAGATCTAGGTCTATCCTCTGGGGTGGTGATCCCACATAAGTTCAAGGCGCCTGCTTTTGCAAAGTACGATGGGGCATCCTGTCCTAAACTGCATCTCAGATCATATGTGAGGAAGATCCAACCGTATACCGTTGACAAGAATCTATGGATCCATTTCTTCCAGGAAAGTCTTTCAGGGACTCAACTCGAATGGTTCTATCAGCTAGATGGAGCCAGTATTCATAACTGGGAGGACTTGGCTACTGCATTCTACAAGCAGTATCAGTACAATTCCGACCTTGCTCCTACGCGTACCCAACTCCAGGGTATGTCACTAGGGACGGGTGAAGGATTCAAGGAATATGCGCAAAAGTGGAGAGACCTTGCTGGAAGGGTGCAACCACCTCTAACCGACCGTGAGCTCGTTGATATGTTCCTGGGGACCCCGTCTGGTCCGTTCTTCCACCATCTGATTGGTAATTCTTTTGCTGGGTTTACAGACCTGATTTTGACCGGGGAGAGGATTGAAGCGGGTATCAAAGCTGGAAAGATTCAAGAAGCTGCACCTTCTGATGCTCATAAAAAGCCTTACCATGGGAAAAAGGAGTCCAATGCTGTGCATGGTAAAAAGAGTCGTCATGATCAACATCTAGGGGCAACCCAGATCTCTAATCCTATACCTGCTCAGCAAAGACAGGGGCAGCAACGTAAGGAGGTCGCACCCAAACGACAGTTCACTAAGATCAACATGTCACTGGATCAAGCCTTACAGCAATTGTTGAGGGCAGGGCTGATTACCTTAAGGGCTCCTCTCCGGAATCCAAACACTTCTGCTCCTAACTATCATCCCAACGAAAGGTGCGCATACCACTCTGATAGCCCGGGGACTACTACTGACAACTGTTGGGCTCTGAAGAACAAGGTCCAAGACATGATTGACGCCAAGGAAGTCCAGTTTGAAGCACCAGAGGCTCCAAACATAATCACTGCCCCTTTACCAAATCATTGAAGGCTTTTGTTTTATTTGAATTTCCGAGTTGTATTTTTCTTTGCTTATACAAACAATTAATGTCATAGCAAACTTGTTTATTCCATTAATGCATCGCATATGTCTGTTTGAATTAATCTATTCGTATTCATTTTATTCAAAATTGCTTTCATTTTTCTGTGATGATCAACTCTCGATTGAAAAACTCTAAGCCTCTTGAGGGGAGGATGACGAAAACGATACCACGATCCTTACAATATGCTTTTGGACAAACCCCGCTGATGAGGTACAGGCATTGTTTCAATTCCTAAACACTGGAGTTATAAGTAAGGTAATCCCTCGTCAACCCCTTTGAGCCAAAGAAGTAGGAGTTTTCTTTTCGAAAATTAAAACCCTTAATCATAACCCGGGGCAGGGTAGTTCTCTCAGTGGATCCAAGTGCACAGCGAATAGCATCAAAGAAGTCCTTCCGAGACGAAAAGACAGTGATGGTTCCAGGTAATCATAAAGACAGGCAGTCATTATCTCTTAGAAATAAAAGCCCAATAAGTCAAAACCTATGAAGGAGACTTACAAAACTGGGGCATCCCGCTGACTGTAATCACAAAAAGGAACAGTTCAGGCAAAAAACAGGGATAACGAAATCAAAAAAGAAAGAGGTCCTACAAACCCTCAACAAAAAAGGAAATGACTGCCTATTCAAAATAAAATGTCAATATCTGAACCATCACCAGAATATCAGGACAAAGACTCAAACAAGGTCTAACGCACGATCAACTGAGTTTAGGTTTGAAGAACATCACGAAGAGCGGGTGGGTACAAATAATTTGAGCCTTTATCCTTTGTTTCTTAAACCATGAACCAGGCCACACTACAACCCTTAAAAGTCCTAGCTGAAGCATGGGTTAGTTCGAAAGCATACTGTTACGAAAGGTATCCTGACTCCTTAAGGTTTGCGGTAAAATGACGAGTTGACATCACAGTTTACAAAAAATTCACTTGTTTTTATGAAAAAAAATGCATTTTCACAAAAACTTCAAGACAGACATAAGCTTTTCATTTTTAATATAACATTGCTTGCATATGACTATTTCTTTTAACAACATAGAAGTTCGCACGACGAATGTCTAATGAACAAAAGCACCTCCAAGCAAGGGGCATGGTATGATCATTGTCCATCATCTGGGGCAGTTAAGTCAAGATTCGGAGAATCTCTCAAAAGGCCAACCAGCTTGGGGCAAATCTCCATCCGTATCATTTGGGGCATTGGACGATCAAACGAAGATCTTCTGGTGGTATGGTAACACTGCACTACTAACAGTGACAACTTCCTGTATCCTAAGAGCACGGACATAGTCGAAAAAATACTACGCATAATCAAAGACCCGCTAGGTTGACACACCTAGGCAAAAATAAGGGCTTCCCGGCGAACCAAAAGGGTTTGGGCAAAAATAAGGGATGAATATGAAAAATCTGTACACCCGGCAAGTCGAAAACCTGAAAAGGCGGCTAGGGCAAAAAGGGGTATCCCGATGGACTGAAAACCCGAAAGGGTGGTCCAGGCAAAAGTTAGGGATCAAAAGCGTACGACTATGTCCCGTCATCTCGTCACTTGCTTACCAGAAGAAGATTTGTCAATCGGCAGTCATCAAGCACCTTCACAGGTACCTTCTCCCACAGAAGCTGGGGCAATCAGAATGGTCCAAATTGTACAAGCTGCTCTGTCCTCCAGGTATAAGGTATGTTCAGCTGAAGAACGTAACCAGGATACCGTCACTCCCCGTAGAGTAAGGCAAGACTCAGCAATACTCTCTCCGAGCAGAGTTGGTCTCCCATAAGCCCTAAAAAGGCACAGTATCTCCAGCAAGTCAGCAACACTCTCCCCAAGCAGAGTTAGGCTACTGTCAGCCCTAAGGAAGTTGGATATCCCCAGAAGATCTTAATATTCCCCAGCAGAGTATGCAGATGTTCCTAAGCAAGCATCCCCGGCAGTCTTAATATAAGATTGTTCCCCGGCGGAATACAAACACCCCAGTGGAGCCACTTCCCCAGTATAGTCAAAAGTTTCCCCAGGAAAGTTGAATCAATCTCCCCAGTAGATTCTGGAAGGATATCCCCAGTAGATTCTGGAAGCTTATCCCCAGTAGATTCTGGAAGCTTATCCCCAGTAGATTCTGGAAGCTTATCCCCAGTAGATTCTAGAAGCTTGTCCCCCGCAGAGTGACAAAGAATCTCCTCGGCTTTATTCAGAAGGTTATCCCCCACCAGAGCTTATAACTGGGTTATCCTCAGCTAATTACCACGGAAATATCGTCCTCGGCGAAGTTCTTCCTATCCCCCAGCGGAGTCCATCAAATTCTTCCAACATAGCTTATCAGCGGAATCCCCAGCGGAGTTATCATCAAAACCTCAGCGAAGTATCTCTTTCCACAGAGTATTTCCCCGCAGAGTAATCTCTCCAACAAGTTTATTCCCCAACGGAGTCATCTTCTCCTACCGGTTTATGCTTGCAGCCATCATCCCCAGCGGAAGCGAGAGACTCTACTCTCGATATCAGCCCAGGAGTTAACTTCCCGGCATCCGTCAAGGATTTCTTTTCCTAGACGAAAATACATTCATAAACATCACATCTTCATACATTATAGCATGCATATGCATCATATCACAAATCTCATTTATTTTTGAGGACATCTTAATATCATGCATTTCATGCATCATGGCACTGCATACAGCTAACGTTTTGCCTTTTCAGGAAAAAAGGTCAATCCAAAGATGATTACTATCAACTGCCGCAATTCCAGATTCGATTCCTGTATCTAGCCAGGGCATATCTGTGAGTGACTGATTGTAGATTCGATACCTGTATCCAGCCAGGGCATGTCTGCATGAAGAGTTTAGAGATTCGATACCTGTATCCAGCCAGGGCATATCTGTAGACGACTAATTCCAGATTCGATACATGTATCTAGCCAGGGCATATCTGTGAGTGATTGATTGTAGATTCGATACCTGTATCCATCCAGGGCATGTCTGCATGAAGAGTTTAGAGATTCGATACCTGTATCCAGCCAGGGCATATCTACATTAAAGAGATTAAAGAGATAGCTGGGAAATGCTCCAGAGATGGATGTTATTCTTTTGCTTATTCATATTTCAGAGATAGCTTGGAAATGCTCCAGATATGGATGCTATTCTTCTGCTTATTCAAAGTTTCTTCTCAGAGATAGCTTGGAAATGCGCCAGATATGGATGCTATTCTTTTGATTATTCAGGGTTTCTTTTCAGAGATGACTTAGAGATGCTCCAACCACGGATGCTATTCTATTGTTTATTCAGAGATTCCTTCTAGATATAGTTCAGATGCGATCCAGACATGGCCATATTCTGATACTTATTCCAGATTCCCTTCTCGATATAGTTCAGATGCGATCCAGACATGGCGACATTCTGATACTTATTCCGGATTCCCTTTCAGAGATAGATTAGAGATGCTCCCGATGCGGATGATATTCTATTGCTTATTCAGATTTACTTCCAGAAATAGCTTAGAGATGCTCCGGACCTGGATGTTATTCTATCGCTTATTCAGAGTTTCTTCCCAGAAATGGCTTAGAGATGCTCCAGATATGGATGTTGTTCTTTTGCTTATTCAGATTTTCTCTTCAGAGATAGCTTAGAGATGCTCCAGGCATGGATGCTATTCTTCTGCTTATTCAAGAGTTTCTTTTCAGAGATAGCTTGGAAATTCTCCAAATATGGATGCTATTCTTTTGCTTATTCAAAGTTTCTTCTCAGAGATAGTTCAGATATGCTCAAGAACCGGATGCTATTCTGTTGCTTATTTAGAGTTACTTATTCAGAGATAGCTGGGAAATGCTACAGATATGGATGCTATTCTTTTGCTTATTCAAAGTTTCTTCTTAGAGATAGTTCAGATATGCTCCAGAACCGGATGCTATTCTGTTGCTTATTCAGAGTTGCTTATTCAGAAATAGCTTGGAAATGCTCCAGACATGGATGCTATTCTTTTGCTTATTCAAAGTTTCTTTCAGAAATGGCTTAGAGATGCTCCTGACCCGGATGCTATTCTATCGCTTATTCGGAGTTTCTTCCCAGAAATGGCTTGGAAATGCTCCAGACATGGACGCTATTCTTTTGCTTATTCAGAGTTTCCTTTCAGAGATAGCTTGGAAATGCTTCAGACATGGACGCTATTCTTTTGCTTATTCAGAGTTTCCTGTCAGAGATGGCTTAGAGATACTCCAGATCCAGATGTTATTCTTTTGCCTATTCAGATTTCTCTCCAGAGATGGCCTAGAGATGCTCCAGATCCCGACGCTATTCTACTGCTTATTCAGATTCAAACTTCTAAAGACAACTTAGAGATGCTTCAGACCCGAATGCTATTCTATTGTTTAGTCCAGATTCATTCAAAAGATATTCCAGATACGATCCGGATTCGGATAATACTCTGTCACTCACTCAGATAAAATATGGATATACCCTAGACGCGTCGATCATTCTACTATTTATTCAGACGTCAGCAATTAGATATAGACTAGATATGCTCCAGACATGGAAGCTATTCTATTTCTTATTCAGATTCAACTATCCATTACATTTCCAAATGGCATCTATAAACCCATTCCCGACAAAATTCTGTCACATCTCCAGATGGCATCTATAAGCCCATCCTCCTATCCACCATCTCTCCAAATGGCATCTATAAGCCCATTCCCGACATCACATTGCTGATACTACACTATGCGAGTGCAAATTTCTGGGCACTCTAGTGTTTAATCATCTTCCACCTTCGGATCATGAAAGGCACGTAAGCCAATCTACATCCTCAGGTCTAAGAAGATTGAACAGGGGCAACTGTTGTACCCCAAAATTTGCCCTCCCATATTTCTCAAAACATTTCAAGAAAAATTCACAAGTCCAACCCGGCGCGTCATATTCAGGTGTTCTTTCACCAAGATATCTCTGATAACGTATTCTCAAATACAGGTTCGGCTCAAGAGTCAATTCTTTAAAGAAGATATCCGGTGTGTGAGTTTTCTTGAAGAAATATGGTGAAAAAGTATGCTGAAAGTACAGTTTTTACGCGCTAAAAAATTCATAACTTGAAGATCGTGACTCGTTTTGAACCCGTTCCGGTGGCCAAAATTCCGTCTTGACATTATCTACGTTTTCATCTCTCACAGTTGGAAGCCAATTTCGATCAGAAGGTCTTCAAAAATGTGGATTTATCAAGTATTTTCGTACAGAAAATTTGTGACAGAAGTTTATTTGCGTCATGTTCAGAAAATCATAACTTGGTCGATTTTCATCGTATCGAGCTGGTTCCGGCGCCAAAATTTCACAAATTGAGTTGGCTACATTTTCACAGAAGGTATTGAGTTCAAACGGTATTCAAAAGGCTTTTGTTTTTTGCTCAGAGTGCATGACACGCCAAAAATCCTGAATGCTGAATATTATTTCATCTGGGCCGAAACTTCGAAAATTCATAACTCGGTCAATTTTTATCGGATTGGGCTCATATTTTTACAAAAGGTTACTGACTCAAAGATCTACAACTTTTCTTCAAATGTCGAGACCAAATTATGCACCGATCAATACCAGTTTTTTATTGAAGAACGTGTCAGAGTCGACACTGGAGTCCAAAATAAGTTTGTCTGAGCTGAAACTTCAAAAATTCATAACTAATTCACCGTTTATCCGATTGAGCCGATTCTAGGACAGGAGTTAGTTCTCGATATCGGCTACATTTTGTTTTCACATTTCAAATTCAAAAATTGCACTTAAGTCCCTGCGATTTAGCCTGGAAAGTGACGAACTCAAGTGAACATTGGAGGCCCAATTGCACATTCAAAGCCCATTTTCTTTATCCTAATTTCCATTATATAATCACCTTCTTTTCACACAAACCAGGAAGGAGAAAAAAGAGAGAAAAAACCTTGCCACAACACTGTCAGAATATCAATTTCTTTCAAGAACCCTAAAACCTTGAAATCCTTATTACAAATCCCTCTCTCACTACAAACAAGTCATCTCAGTTACAAACCAATATCTCACTACTTCTTCAGTAAGGGTAAGGATGGCTTGATCTCCATGATCAAAAGGGCATAAAAGCATTCATATCACTACTTTTCCAGTAAGGGTAAGGTTGATTTGATCTCCATGATCAAAAGGGTATAATCATTCATACATGCCATATTGACCTAAACATTAAATTTCTTCATATATTGGCTTTATTTGTATTTTATGATATATAGTAATTTATTTAATGTGTTCATGAGATTCAACACTGCAGATTTAGACAGGATCCCATGCAGGTTCATTAAGGAACGTTGAAGTCAAAATACAAATGGCCAAAACAGGACAGTTTACACATGACACCAATACATGGCGAGACAGACATCCTGAGAAGGTTAAGGAACGTTGAGGCCAGAACACAAATGGCCAAAAGCCAGAACAAAAATGGCCAAAAGCCAAAACATAAATGGCCAAAACAAAACAGTTTACACATGACGCCAATAGTTGTTTCACCCTTCCAATCAGGCTCGTATACTCCTAAACTTTCTCTCTATTTGTATTATGTTCCTTTAATTAATTAATCGTTATTCTTTTTATTAATCACTAACCAATTAACATTTTTTCCTAATAAAATCAAAAACACAAAAAAATATTTTATTTATTAAAATTAACTTCATCACTTTTATTTTTGTAAATAAATTAATTTAATCAATTTAGCTTTAATTAGATTTAACTTTTAATATTTTTTGCAATATTTAAAATCAATTTACAATATTAGGTTTTTATTAGCATTAATTCAATTTATTTTATTTCTTTAAAAACTCAAAAATCCAAAAATATTTTAATTAATTAATTAGTTTATTAATTTAATTGTTAACTTAATTTAATTTCTTTTAATCCAAAAATAACCAAAAAAATCACTTTCTTTAAAAAAAAAGGGTCAAAACCCAAAAAAACTCGCATCCGATTTAATTTCTCGCACGCGATCCATTTTATCATATTATTGTATTTGTTTCTCGGAATGTAATAGCTTTTAATTAGGACTTTAATTATTTACCGCTTTATTTTACTTTCCGCAATTTAAATTAAAGGGTTTGTTTTTGGCGATGTAAATACCCGACGCCTTGTAATAGCTTAGATTTAATTTCCCGCAATTTACTACCCGCACAACTATTAACTGTTAATTATGCATGACAAGATTTGTATGACAAATAAAATCAACCCGTAGCTCACAATGATGCATGTTCAAAGATAAACATAAACTGAAACCTGACACACGTGCACATGCCACTCCTAGGGTACGCCTCATTGGTTGCCTCGAACGTGGTCGTCAAGTATAGGGTGTTTTAGAGGTCGCCCTCCTGTCTAAAGATCCTGTTGCCTCGAAACGGTTTCCTCGGATAAAAAAGGATCTAGGACATTAGGGTTACTTCTAAGGCGTCCTACTATTGCTTCGGTGACCACATTGTCCCTAATAATCGAATTGACCCGAATAACTCCAACGATGGTGCTACCTACCTCTCAATGGTGGGATAGCACTATCTAAAAGACTCTTACACAGCCTAATTCCTTAGAGTAGGTAGATTCTCATGGGTACTTGCTCTCTCAAAAACAAACAAAATACTTTTCACACCTACACTTTCTAAAAGTTTTCAAACAAATTTTTCATACACTCTTGAGGACAGATACAAGAGTTACTTAGAAATTTTTTCAAACGAAACTTTTTTTCAAAACCCACACACACTTGAAAAGCAAACAAATTTTTGAAAACATAAGAGCAAGTACCTAAGAGCCCGTGGATAACCACGGATAGAAAGGGTGCTAACACCTTCCCTTTCTATAAATCTACCTCCCGAACCGAGAGACATCTCAAAGAAGGAATTTTGCTGTGCTTTTGTCCTTTCCATGTTGGAGAACATAAAAGACGGTGGTGACTCTTGCTTACCGCGACATTTCGCGAACCAGCATTTCAAAACAGTCAGTTCTATTTCCACCGATCACAGTCTTCAATGGCGTTCACTCCTGAATTGTTGATAAACAGGGGAGGTCTTCCGATCCGTGCGCTCCGAACAGCCCTTTGAGCTTCTGCAGTGAAGCCCAAACCAAATTTGTTAGTCTTATGTGCAAAATCAGGGAGTTGGCCCCAATTTGCACACCCACCTTTCTCAACAATAGCCCGGGCATCCTTGAAGGAAGCCATCTTCATTAGAGGATCATCAACAACAGTTTCAGTTGATGCCAGCGTCTGGGGAACTTCTTCAAAATACTGAAACAGGGTCTCAATGAACTCCCCGTCTATTTCCACATATCGGAAAGAGTTGAGGTGGCTCACCATGTACTCCTCCTCTCCTCACACCGTAAAAATTTTCCCCTTCACTGGGTATTTCAACATCTGGTGGAGCGTAGACGTTACTTCCCCAACTTTGTGGATCCACGAGCGACCCAACAACAAGAGTAAGATGGTCGAATATCCAACACATAGAATGTAGATGCGAAAACCTGGGAACCAACCTTAATCGGAATATCCACTTCTCCGTGTACCATTCTCTTAGACCCATCAAAGGCCCTGACTACAATGTTACTCGGCTTCAGCTCCAACCCTTCACAGTCAAACCGGTCTATTGCCTTCTTGGGTAAAACATTCAACGAAGACCCAGTATCCACCAATACGTGAGCAAGAGTAGTGCCCCTGCATTCAATGGAGACATGTAGGGCATCATTGTGATTCTTCCCCTTAGCAGTCAAGTCGGCGTTGGAGAAACCCAATCCGTTATCAGCAGTCATACTAGCCACACAATCTTTAAACTGATCAGCTGATGTCTCTTGCGGTATGTGCGCAGTCTTCAGGAAAGAAATCAGAGCCTTCGCATGGGCCTCTGAGCATAGCAACAAAGACAACATAGAGATTTTGGACGGGGTTTGCCCCAGCTACTCGACTACATTGTAGTCGCTCTTTTTGATGATCTTCAAAATTTCCTCCATCTCTTGTCTAGAGGCTTCAATAGTAACCGTCTTCGGTACCTCCGTCTGGGCAGGCTCACCGGTGGTCCTTTTGCCCCGAGCGTCAGATGACTCGGCAACAGGGGTAAGAATTGGAACTTGAACAGGGACAGTAGCAGGTGTACTGGTAGGTGTAATAACAACAGGCTTCTGAATGGTTGGTGGAGAGATCTCAGGGGAGAAAAGTCTTCCGCTGCGGGTGACTTTACTAGATCCAACAATATTGATGACGTTAGTATCAACATTCAAATCTTGTTTAACTCTGTGATGATACACGTTAGCCCTGTAGTGCTATGGGACAACTTTATTTGATGTATAGGGGATAGGCCCGGGAATGGTGATGATCAATGGTGAAATTCTTGGAACAGATGTAATTCTAACAGGCTTTCTCGAGGAAGCCTTGGAAGAATTGTCGAAAATGGTGATTATTGCAACTTCTTCAGTAGGAACCAAAGGAACAAAAGTCTTCTCAAACAGAATTTCTTTTTTATCCATCAGGCGTTGGACACCTGACTTCGAAAGATGGCAACTCGTAGGTAGGACGTAACACATACGGCAACCTTCGTCACAACCCGAAAATAAACCGGCTAACAGAAGGTTCTTCTTCACAGTCATCAATAGAGTAACAATGTCTTTCACAGAAACCACAAACGAGTCTTCATTTATAGCATTTACTCCATGCTTGGGCATAGGAGCAGTCACAACGTTAGGTCTTTCAGTTGCTTCGAACTTAATCTCCTTAGCATCAATCAGGTCTTGTACCTTATTCTTCAAAACCCAACAATCATTCGTATCATGCCTCGGGCTGTCGGAGTGAAAAGCACAACGGGCGTTCGGATTGTACATTGGTGATGTAGTGTTGGGATTCTTCGGGGCCTCCCTCGGAATCATCAGATTGGTCTTTAATAACTGCGGCAGGATCTGAGACATGGTCATATTGAGCTGAGTGAATTGTCTTCGCAGCCTCTCGGCCCTTGGTTGATTATTGCGCTGAGGAGCAACAGCAGGTCTTGATATAACCACCGCATTGACTGCTTGGCGGCGTTCAGGTCTATTATGGCTCTTTGTGCTGTAAATTGTGCTTGACTCCTTCTTAAAAGGCTTCTTTTCGGTGCTAGACGAAGCACCCTTCTGTAACTTGCCAGATTTGATACCAGCCTCAATTCTTTCCCCGGTCATAATCAGCTCTATAAACCCGGACGATGAACTTCCAATCAGATGGTTGAAATATGGACCCGACAAGGTCCCTAGAAACATATCCACTAGCCCCTATCGGCCAAGGGAGGTTGCACTATTCCAGCAAGGTCCCTCCACTTCTGAGCGTAATCTTTGAAACCTTCGCCCGCACCCATAGACATACCCTGGAGTTGGGTACGCGTGGGAGCGAGGTCAGCATTATATTGGTACTGCTTGTAGAAAGAAGCAGCCGAATCATCCCAATCACGGATACTAGCTCCTTCTAGTTGGTAAAACCATTCAAGTTGAGTCCCTGAGAGACTGTCTTGAAAGAAGTGGATCCAGAGGTTCTTGTCAGCGGTGTATGGCTGGATCTTTCTAACATACGAGCGGAGGTGCAGTTTTGGGAAAGAAACCCCGTCGTATTTAGCAAATATTGGTGCTTTTAAACTTGTGGGGAATCACTACCCCAGATGACAAACCCAAGTCTCCAAAGTCCAGACCAGGCACTTTCTGAACTTCCATCGCGCTCAATCGGTCTTCCAGTTTCTTATATCTATCCTCAACCGGAGGATACTGGTCTTCGTCAAAGTCAGTCTCGTTGTCGGAAACCACAAGGCTAGGAGCCCTCCTTTCTTCCTGATTATCTCCCCCTCCAAATGAGTGAGTCAAATCAACCTCTTCTCGCAAATTGTTTCCAAATCTGCGACCCATATTCAGTAGGACCGTCTTCTTCTTATTCTTCTTATCTTTCAGGATAAGGGTCTTCAGATCTTGCTGACCCTTGGCCAAACTCATGAACAATTCCTGGAACTGGGCGTTTTGAGCTTGCAGAGCCTTGATGGCTTGTTCAGTTGATGTTTCAGAAGACATGATGCTGAAATGAACAGCGAAGAAGATGAGAAACCTGTAAGGGTACCTGTGATGAGGTGCATGGGAATGATATGCGTATGATATGATTTCAAAGATTTTAGGGATTCAAATTCGTAAACCAAAATGAAACACACTTTTATTAGATAAACTTTGAATTCAATTGTTCAACAAATGCCTTTAAGGCGTTACAAGAAAGAAAAACTGAAAAGTAAAGCAAAACTAGAAATAATCAAAAGACAATCAGCGCTCCCATGGTCGTTTCCTGTCGGTGCGGACATAGTCGTTGAGGATCTTCTCATTCTCCAATTGCCTTGTCAACTTTTGAATCTTCTGCTCTTGCTCGTGATACTTTTCTCTATAAGTATCCTGCTCTTCTCTCAGCTGCATCCAAGATCTCTTTAATGCCCCAATGTCAGTAGGCATGTATGGATGGAGGATGGTAGGAGGAACCCCTTCTTCATCAGCAACCTCAACAATTATAGGCAAGACGGCTTCATAAGGAATTACCAGCTTTTGGGCACAGATTCTAACCCATCGGAGGTACGACTCCATTGGAAGAGAAGTCTTCGCACCTAGCTCGTGCGGATCAGACCTGTGTACCCTATCCCAGGCTCGTATGAACATGCGGTGTTGCTCGTCACTATCCCCTTGGAAGTCAAAGACAATGCTCAGTGTCAGCATCTCATGGGGTCCTTCCCTCCTAGCTCGCCCAAACTGACGTAAGGCCAAGCACGGATTATAAGTGATCCCTCCATTGATTCCTAGAAGTGGGACATTGGGGTATTCCCCACAGCGATCAATAATAGCCATATCTTCCATGCCTTTGATAGTCCAAATGATGTCATTATGAGAGAGAGACATAATCCTGTAGGCCCAACCCATGCCTTCCTTGTTCTTCAAAACTGATTTAAGGAGGTGAGAAATAAACCACCTCACCAGCAATTGTGCACAGCACATAAGGGTTCCCCATTTCCGAGTAGTACGGGCATAAAGAGAGTGCAAAGTGTCACCCAAGAGAATAGGCACAGGATTACCGGACATGAAAATCTTCACTGCATTCACGTCGACGAAAGAATCTGAGTTAGGAAACAACACCAAACCATATATGAGAAGAGCCAGAATGTCTTCAAATGCCTGAAACTCTAGACTGTCCCAGAACTGATTAGCCCGATCAACCAAGAATTTAGCCAAGAAGCCCTTTGTCCCACTTCGAGTCTCCCAGTTAGACATTACCTCAACCTTTGTCAGATGGAGGGCTGAAGCAATCTCTTCCGGCCTAAGGACTGTCTCCCAACCTGTGAACGGGGTCTGCTCCAGAATAGAGATACCAAGTAGATTAGAGAACTCTTCCAAGGTAGAGACCAAATGGTAGTCCGGAAAATTAAAGTAGTGGTACAGTGGATCAAAAAACTGGCACAAAACACTCATCATTTGTTCATCTAATCTGGAAGTGACCAAACACAGGAGGTGACCATATCTTCTGATAAAGGAGGAAGTATCTGGAACCTTTGCAACCAATTCCTTAAGCTGAGTGGGAATCTGGACAAAGTTGATTCGAATAGTGTTTCTACGCATGGGTGCCATGACCTACAAAATAGAACAAAGACTAATCCCCTCTGTCTTTGAAATGGGTTAGTCCAATGCAAGATGCATGCAATGTCATGATGCATGATGTCATGATAGAAACACACCACAAGTATTCACAGATAGTGTTGTATCCCAAAATTTTCCCTCTCATATTCCTCAAGACATTGCAAGAAAAATCTCCAAGTTGCTCAAGTTTGCTCAAGAGTTGGTCAGACAAGCTATCTCTTAAGGCAGTCAACCCCAAATTAGGGTTTTGTGTTGTATCAATATCCTTGAGTCCAAATGACCTCAAGTGTTCCCTAATGTCATAATATGCTCTCAAGATCATCCATGTCAAATTTCAAGCCTTGCAGAGGAAGTTTGCTCAGTCAATTGCTCAAAGGGTCCAAAAGTCAATTGTGCTAGGACAAAAGTTAACTGTGACCTATAAATAGTCAAACATTAAGATTTTTTGTCAAAATTCTCATTTTGAAGGATATTTCATCATTTGATCAACGGTTGATCATGATTCATTAAGGATTGCTCAAAATTCATCAAGACTCAAAAGTTGCTAAATTAGGGTTTTGTAGGAAAAGTCAACTCAACTTTGACCAAGCATAACTTTCTCATACTTTATGAGAAATGACCCATCCAAAGCTCATTTTGAAGACGATGCAATTGACTGCAATCCATCTTCATACCCCAAGTTCAAAAAATTCACTCACAAGAAGTTATGAATTTGGACATTATAGGTCATTTTGGAAAGTCAACAAAAACACCTTTTTTGTCAAAGCTTATAACTTGCGCATGGAATATCAAAATGAGATGAGACCAAAATGGTTGATTATAGGACATCTCAAGATTTCTAAAAAGTCCAAGAACACTTCCAAAAGTTCAAAATTGAAGAAGTTATGCATTGTTGAAGTTGGACTTTTTTGCAAAATTGCCAAAAGTCAACTATCCCCAAAACTTCAATTTTTGTCAAATGGGCCCATTCTTTTCCACTTGATTTGAGCTTGCATGGTCTCCCACGTGTCCTAGATTCAGCCATGAGCCCATATTTCATTTTTATTATTTAATTTGATTTTTAATTGAATTTATTCATTTTAAATCAAATAAAATCATATAAAATCCAACACTTTGATAACACAAGATCTTTTGGCTATTTCAGGCTTTGATTACAATCATTATCATCATTAAATTCGAATCAAACCAAATCATGTGCAAAAAGATTGGAATTAGGAAAAATTGGCAAGTTTGTAAAGGGAGATAAAATCAAATATGCAAGCATTGATAAGGCAAGATTTGGATCAATTTTGTTGACCTAATGCACTGAGCATTACATAAGGAAGGCAAATACACGAAAACAAGGGTTGGAAACTATTGAGAGAGGCAGAACAACAATTGAAAAATTTACAAAAAAGTGAGAGATCAAAGTCAAAGTTAGAGGCCGTTTCAGGACACGAGAGTGGTCTCAATCGCTTCCTGACCATTCACACAAGCTACCTGGATCCAAAGCAAGCATTTTCAGATGTCCAAACGCATTGTAAGTCCCACGATAGTCACCCCTGTTCTTGACTTTTCAATTCTGAAATTAAGCATCTTTTTCATGAACTAATACCATATTTTGAATCTACAAAACATTTACAAGCGATTGGTATAATTCAATTGCATTTATCTAGCCTGAATGGAGAACCACTATAGTTAGGGTTCTTCGTTTTGTTTTTGGGTTTTTTTATTTCAGGCACAATTGAGACACAAGAAGAACATGGCTTTGATCAGGAGGCCATGACGAATCAAACCATGTTCTTGGAATGGATTTATATGGTCTGGAGAGTATTTTAGCATAGGCCTGCGCTTTTAGCTGCGGATTCAAATCCGCATGTATTTTTGTTACAGGTTTGAGGACAGGGACGATGATGTGTCCCCCATACATTGGCTCTTTCAAACCTTGGCGCCTTTTTTTTTTGTTTTCTGACCAATTAATTTTGTTTTATTATATTATATATTCTTTGTATTATATTAACAAACAGATCAACGTAGCGTAGTGGCAAGCGTGTTAGTGAAAACTCCTTCAGGACCTGGGTACGAATCCTAGGTCCTCCACTTTCTCAATAATTTTGCTTTTCAGGTATTCCCATACAGGCGCCTATATGCAGTCCATCATATTCCCTCATGCATCCAATAGCCAGATGGCCATTGGCCAGATCTTGTGGCCAGGGTCTGAAGGTCCATAGAAGCGTTGGTCAATGCACATGTACCAGATCAGAGAAAGTTAAAAAAAGGCCAGCAATAATGGGCCGCGAAATTGCTACCAGCACCACCTAATCAGGCCCAAACTCCTCTCTTTATTTATTTTGTTTGTTTTATTAATTGTTTTATTATTTTTATTTAAATTTTCTAACCAATCAAAATTCTGTCTTTTTATTAAATAAAATCACAAAAAATGTTTTTTTATTTCAAATCAAATTTTAAACTTTTATTTTTCTTAATAAATTTATTAATTAATTAGGTTTTAATTAGAACACTTTAATTCCTTTTGTAAAATAAACAAAATTAATTAGACTTAATTAGTTTTTAACCATTAATTTAATTATTATTATTTCTTTCCTAAATAATCAAAAACTCCAAAAATAATTTATTTTTCATTTAATTAATTAATTTAATTTGATTTAGTAATTAATTTAGGTTTAATTTCTTTCTTAACATAAAAACAACAAAAACCTAAAAAAGATACTTTCTTTAACAAAAAGGGTCAAAACCCTATTCATGCGTCCGATTTAATTTTGCGCCGCGATTTACTTTTCCTTATCCAATAATGTACCTGCTTCCGGATTGTAATAGTTAATTAGGACTTTTAATTATTTTTATTTTCTTTATTTTATTTTTCAAAGGGTTTGTCTTTGGCGATGTAAATACCCGACGCCTTGTAATTTAAATTCTGCACTTTTAATTCCGCAAATTATAATTGTTAGATGTTTGATAATAGGGTTTGCATGACAAGTCTGAATGTTAATCTTAAAATCAAACTAGATCACCTTTAAGATGTACAAAGATAAGAATAACTGAAAATGACACACTCGCACATGCACACTCTTAGGGTACACCCCACTTGGTTGCCTTCATACACGGTCATTGAGTATAGGTCACTTTAGAGGTCATCCTCTTGTCTAAAAGATCATAGTCGCCTCGAAACGGTTTCCTCAAATATTGTTGCCTCAAACAAATGATCTAAGACATTAGGGTTACCGCTAAGGCGTCCTAACATTGCTTTAGTGACCGTATGTCCCTCATTCGAATTGACCCTTAAACTCCAACGACGGTGCTACCCACTCATTCATAGTGGGATAGCATTGTCTAAAGGACATTAGCATAGAACGATTCCTTTTTCGAGTAGGTAGACGGTTCTTAGATACTTGCTCTTTCAAAAAACAAAGCATTTCGCACTTACACTCCTTTTCAAACAAAATTTTCAAAAACACTTCATTACACTCTTGAGGACAGAAGCAAGAGTTAAATCGAAATTTCAAACAAAAACTTTTTCAAACCCACAAGCACAAAGAAAAACAATTTTAAAAACAATTGAGCAAGTACCTAAGAGCATGTGGATAACCACGGATAGAAAGGGTGCTAATACCTTCCCTTTCTATAATCTACCCCCCGAACCCGAGAAATATCTCGAAAAAGGAATTTTTCTGTGCTTCTTTCCTTTGCTTATTGGATAAAATAAAAGTCGGTGGCGACTCTTGCTTACCGCGACAATTTGCGAACATAAACGTAAAACACAAACCAGCATTCCAAAAAACAATCAGTTCTTTCCCACTGTATCACAGAACTGGCGACTCTGCTGGGGTATTTCTATAAGTGGGGTGTACCTTAGGAATAGTTCATAATATTTTCAATTGCTTGACTTGTATGCTTTATCTTTATGGGCTTGAATCGGAGTTACTATAGATCCTAACTCGGATATGGGGGATACCCTTTAGGTAAGTAGCAATAAACTGTGAGGGAACTGTACGGTGTAGACCAATACGGTTGAAGCAGTAGCTACGTTGGTGTGGCACTTTAGTTTGTACCGATATCCCTTGTGGTGCAACGAGGAGAATATGGGTCTTCTAAGGGGTCATTAAGCACCAACTGACCTTAGCACCTATAATTGAACAACTTGGCCATAGAACAGTAGCAGTATGCTACACTCATTGAGACCAAACTCTCGCAATGATTCCGGCCGCAAGAAAAGGTTGCTAAACTGGAATTATGACCGATCGCGGGTGGTCAGTGATATTGAGATCCTCTAGAACCCGATTACTATTTCTAGGACAGGTTTGAACCAACTGAACTGAAAGAGGGTAGTACCTAAGCTCCTTGCCAGCCTGAAATCCAAGGGCTATCTGTGTGACTTGTTTGCCCTTACCATGTTTGCCATTTGTGGATACTTGTGGTGTGTTTTCTATCATGACATCATGACATCATGACATTGCATGCATCTTGCATTGGACTAACCTATTTCAAAGACAGGAGGGATTCATCTTTGTTCTGTTTTATAGGTCATGGCACCCATGCGTAGAAACACCATTCGGATCAAATTTGTCTAGATTCCCACTCAGCTTAAGGAATTGGTTGCAAAGATTTCAGATACTCCCTCCTTTATCAGAAGACATGGTCACCTCCTGGGTTTG
Source organism: Vicia faba (assembly GCA_948472305.1). Lineage (NCBI taxonomy): Eukaryota > Viridiplantae > Streptophyta > Magnoliopsida > Fabales > Fabaceae > Vicia > Vicia faba. Next base: position 1,272,277,519 of record OX451739.1, read on the forward strand.
GTCACTTCCAAATAGGACGAACAGATGATGAGTATCTTAGTCCAGTTCTTTGATCCACTGTACCATTGCTTTACTTTTCTAGACTACCAGTTGGTCCCTACCTTGGAAGAGTTCTCTGATATTCTTGGTATCTCTATTCTGGAGCAGACCATGTTCACAGGTTGGGAGAAGATCCTTAGGCCGGAAGAAATTGCTTCAGCCCTCCATCTGACAAAGGCTAAGGTAATGTCTAATTGGGAAACTCGTAGTGGAACAAAGGGCTTCTTGACTAAATTCTTGGTTGGTAAGGCTAATCAGTTCTGGCATAGTCTAGACTTCCAGGCAGTCGAAGACATTCTGGCTCTTCCCATATATGGTTTGGTGTTGTTTCCTAACTCGGATTCTTTCGTCGACGTGAATGCAGTGAAGATTTTCATGTCCGATAATCCTGTGCCCACTCTCTTGGGTGACATTTTGCACTCTCTTTATGCCCGTACTGCTAAGAAACGGGGATCCCTTATGTGTTGTGCGCCATTGCTGGAGAGGTGGTTTATTTCTCACCTCCCCAAATCAGTTTTGAAGAACAAGGAAGGCATGGGATGGGCCTACAGGATTATGTCCCTCTCTCACATGGATATCATTTGGACTATTAAGGGCATGGAAGATGTGGCTATTATTGGTCGATGTGGGGAATACCCCAATGTTCCACTGATAGGAACCAATGGAGGAATCACCTATAACCGTTTTTTGGCCTTACGCTAATTCGGGCAAGCTAGGAGGGAAGGACCTCATGAGTTGCTGATGCCGAGTATTGTCTTCTACTTCCAAGGGGATAGTGACGAGAAACGCCACAGGTTCATAAGATCTTGGGATAGAGTACACAGGTCTGATCCACACGAGCTGGGTGCAAAGACTTCTCTTCTGATGGAGCCATATCTCCGATTGGTTCGAATCCGTGCCCAAAAGCTGGGAATACCGTACGAAGTTGTCTTGCCTATAATTGTTGAGGTTGCTGATGAAGAAGGGGTTCCTCCTACCATCCTCCATCCACACATGCCTACTGACATTGGGGCATTAAAGAGATCATGGATGCAGCTGAGAGAAGAGCGGGATACTTACAGAGAAAAGTATCACGAGCAAGAGAAGAAGATTCATAATTTGACAAGGCAGCTGGAGAACGAGCGGATCCTCAACGACTATGTCTGCACCGACAAGAAACGACCATGGGAGCACTGATTATCTTTTTTTGATTATTTCTAGTTTTGATTTACTTTTCAGTTTTTCTTTCTTGTAATGCCTTAAAGGCGTCTGTTGAACAATTGAATTTCAAGTTTATCTAATAAAAGTGTGTTTCATTGTGGTTTACGTATTTGAATCCGTAAAGTCTTTGAAATCATATCATGCGCATATCATTCCCATGCACCTCATAACAGGTACCCTTACAGGTTTTTCTCATCTTCTTCGCTGTTTATTTCAGCATCATGTCTTCTGAAACATCAACTAAACAAGCAATCAAGGCTCTGCAAGCTCAAAACGCCCAGTTCCAGGAACTGTTCATGAGTTTGGCTAAGGGTCAGCAAGATCTGAAAGCCCTTATCTTGAAAGAGAAGAAGAAGAAGAAGAAGAAGAAGATGGTCCTATTTAATATGGGTCGCAGATTAGGAAACAATTTGCGAGAAGAGGTTGATTTGACCCACTCATCTGGAGGGGGAGATAATCAGGAAGAAAGGAGGGCTCCTAGCCCTGTGGTTTCAGACAACGAGACTGACTTTGGCGAAGACCAGTATCCTTCGGCTGAAGATAGATACAAGCAACTGGAAGACCGGTTGAGCGCGATGGAAGTTCAAAAAGTGCCTGGTCTAGACTTTGGAGACTTGGGTTTGTCATATGGGGTGGTAATTCCCCATAAGTTTAAAGCACCAGCCTTTGCTAAATATGACGAGGTTTCTTGCCCGAAACTGCACCTCCGGTCGTATGTTAGGAAGATTCAGCCATACACCACTGACAAGAACCTCTAGATCCACTTCTTTCAAGACAGTCTTTTAGGGACAACTTGAATGGTTTTACCAGCTGGAAGGAGCCAGTATCCGTAATTGGGAAGATTTAGCCGCTGCTTTCTACAAGCAGTACCAATACAATGCCGACCTCGCTCCTACGCGTACCCAACTTCAGGGTATGTCTATGGGTGCGGGCGAAGGTTTCAAAGACTACGCTCAGAAATGGAGGGACCTTGCTGGAAGAGTGCAACCACCCTTGGCTGATAGGGAGCTAGTGGATATGTTTCTGGGGACCTTGTCTGGTCCGTATTTCAACCATCTGATTGGAAGTTCTTCGTCCGGGTTTATAGAGCTGATTATGACTGGGGAAAGGATTGAGGCCGGTATCAAATCCGGTAAAATACAGAAGGGTGCTTCGTCAAGCACCGAGAAGAAGCCTTTTAAGAAGGAGTCGAGTGCTATTTACAGCGCAAAGAGCCATAATAGACTTGAACGCCGCCAAGCAGTTAATGCAGTGGTTATATCAAGACCTGTTGTTGCTCCTCAGCGTAACAATCAACCAAGGGCCGAGAGGCCGCAAAGACAATTCACTCAGCTCAACATGACTTTATCCCAAATTCATCCGCAGTTGTTGAAGACCAACTTGGTGATTCCGAAGGAGGCCCCGAAGACTCCCAACACTACATCACCGATGTACGATCCGAATGCCCGCTGTTCTTTTCACTCTGATAGCTCGGGGCATGATACGGATAACTGTTGGGTCCTGAAGAACAAGGTACAGGACTTGATTGATGCTAAGTAGATTGAGTTCGAAGCACCTGAGAGACCTAATGTTGTGACTGCTCATATGCCCAAGCATGGAGTAAATGCTGTAGATGAAGACTCGTTTGTGGTTTTTGTGAAAGACATTGTTACTCCATTGATGACTGTGAAGAAGAACCTTCTGTTAGACGGTTTATTTCCGGGCTGTGACGAAGGTTGTCGTATGTGTTCCGTCCTACCTACCGGTTGCCATATTTTGAAGTCAGGTATCCAACGCCTGATGGATAATAAAGAAATTCTATTTGAGAAGACTTTTGTTCCTTTGGTTCCTACTGAAGAGGTTGTTATAATCACCACTTTCGACAATTCTTCCAAGGCTTCTCCGAGAAATCCTGTTAGAATTACATCTGTTCCAAGAATCGCTCCCTTGATCATTACTGTTCCCGGGCCTATCCCCTATACATCCAATAAAGTTGTCTCGTGGCACTACGGGGCTGATGTATACTATCGTGGAATTAAACAAGATTTGGATGCTGATACTGATGTCAGCAATATCGTTGGATCTAGTAAAGTCACTCACAACGAAAGGCTTTTCTCCCCTAAGATCTCTCCACCAACTGTCTGGAAGCCTGTTGTTATTACGCCTGCCAGTACACCTGCTACTGTCTCTATTCAAGTTCCAATTCTTACCCCTGTTGTCGAGTCATCTGATACTCGGGGCAAAGAGACCACCGGTGAGCCTGCCCAGACGGAAGTACTGAAGAAGATTACCATTGAAGCCTCTAGATAAGAGATGGAGGAAATTTTAAAGATCATCAAAAAGAGTGACTACAACGTAGTTGAGCAGCTGGGGCAAACCCCATCCAAAATCTCTATGTTATCTTAGTTGCTATGCTAAGAAGCCCATGCCAAGGCTCTGATTGCTTTCCTGAAGACTGCACACGTACCACAAGAGACATCAGCTGATCAGTTTAAAGATTGCGTGGCTAGTCTGATGGCTGATAATGGGTTGGGTTTATCTAACACCAACTTGACTGTTAAAGGGAAGAATCACAATGACGCCCTGCATGTCTCTATTGAATGCAGGGGCACTACTCTTGCTCACGTATTGGTGGATACGGGGTCCTCGTTGAATTTGTTACCTAAGAAAGCATTGGACCGGTTAGACTGTGAAGGGTTGGAGCTGAAACCAAGCAATATTGTAGTTAGGGCTTTTGATGGGTCCAAGAGAATGGTACACGGAGAAGTGGATACTCCGATTAAGGTTGGTTCTCAGGTTTTTGCGTCTACATTCTATGTGATGGACATCCGGCCATCTTGTTATTGTTTGATGGGTCTCCCGTGGATCCACAAAGCTGGGGCAGTAACATCTACGCTCCACCAGAAGCTAAAGTACCCAGTGAAAGGGAAAATTGTGACAGTACAAGGAGAAGAGGAGTACATGGTGAGCCACCTCAATTCTTTCTGATATGTGGAGATGGATGGGGAGTTCATTGAGACCCCCTTCCAACATTTTGAAGAGGTTCCCCAGACGCTGGCATCAACTGAAACTGTTACTAAAGATCCTCCAATGAAGATGGCTTCCTTCAAGGATGCCCGGGCTGTTGTTGAGAAAGGTGGGTGTGCAAATTGGGGCCAACTCCCTGATTTTGCGCATAAGACTAACAAATTTGGTTTGGGTTTCACTGCAGAAGCTCAAAGGGTTGTTCGGAGTGCACGGATCAGAAGACCTCCCCTGTTCATCAGCAATTCAGAAGTGAATGCCATTGAAGACGATGTTGAAGAATCTGAGTTTGACAGCTGGATTTACCCAACGGCCGACGGTGGATTAAGCAATTGGACGGCAAAGGACTTCGTCCCAATTTATTTTATTACCCAGTAATGAGACTTTTGTTTTGAATTTGTAACAGATAATGTTTTAAACTTTACGGCCTGGTGTCTTACCCGAGGCACCGTGGTTTTGTTTGTGAGGGCTTTATGTGTGTCATCTACATATATCATTAATAAAAGCATTGGACGTTTCTTGCATTTAAAATTTCACGCTCCTTGTTTTTCTTTTATTATATATTACGAAACAATTATTTTACACACACTCACATATACAGGTCTACATCCACTCTGGATCTCATTGGTAACGACTCTGCTACTTCCAGTTATGACTTTGAAAGTCCGATCAACTTAGCTGAAGACGAAGGTGAAGATGATTGCGAAGTGCCTGGTGAACTTGCTAGACTGTTACTTCAGGAAGAGAGGGCCATACAGCCGCATGAAGAGCCGGTGGAATCAGTGAATCTGGGTACAGAGGAAGACAAGAAATAAGTTAAGATCGATGCAAATCTGGAGCTTAGTGTGAAGCAACGGTTGATTCAGATGTTGCGTGACTACGTTGAGATCTTTGCCTAGTCTTATGAAGACATGCCTGCGTTGGACACCGATATTGTGGTTCACGGCCTGCCTACCAAGGAAGACAGTCCTCCAGTAAAATAGAAGGTTCGTCGAATGCGCCCTGATATGTCTGAGAAAATCAAGGCTCAAGTTATGAAACAGTTTGATGCCGGTTTTCTAGAAGTTACCTCTTACCCACAGTGGGTTGCCAACGTGGTTCCAGTGCCGAAGAAGGATGGTAAGGTTCGAATGTGTGTTGATTATAGGGATTTGAACAGGGCAAGTCCCAAGGATGATTTCCCTCTACCTCATATCGACGTTCTGGTTGACAACACCGCACAACATAAGGTTTTCTCCTTCATGGATGGTTTCTCCGGTTATAATCAGATTAAAATGGCTCCCGAAGACATGGAGAAGACAACCTTTGTTCCTCAATGGGGTACTTTTTGCTACAAAGTCATGCCTTTTGGATTGAAGAATGTTGGGGCAACATATCAGCGCGCCATGGTTGCTTTGTTCTATGACATGATCCATCATGAGATTGAGGTATACATCGCCGACATGATTGCAAGATCACAAACTGAGGAAGAGCATCTTGACCACCTTCAGAAGCTATTTGACAGGTTGAGGTTGTACAAGCTAAGGTTAAACCCGAACAAGTGCATCTTTGGGGTGAGGTCTGGTAAGCTGCTGGGTTTTGTTGTAAGCGATAAAGGTATTCAAGTGGATCCCGCAAAGGTGAAGGCTATACAGGAGATGCCAGCTCCCCGAACAGAAAAAGAAGTCAGAGGTTTTCTGGGACGTCTAAACTACATTGCCTGATTCATCTCACACCTGACTACTACTTGTGAGCCCATCTTCAAGCTACTAAAGAAAGATCAAGTGGTAAGTTGGAACGATGAATGTCAGGCCGCTTTCGAAAGGATCAAAGAATATCTCCAAGAGCCACCCATTCTGATGCCTCCAGTTGAAGGGAGACCCTTGATCTTATACTTGACAGTACTCGACAACTCAATGGGGTGCGTGCTGGGGCAGCATGACGAGTCTGGCCAAAAAGAGCACGCTATTTATTACCTTAGCAAAAAGTTTACCGACTGCGAGACTCGATACTCATTGCTTGAGAAAACTTGCTGCACTTTGGCATGGGTTGCTCGACGGCTGAGACAGTATATGCTGACTCACACTACTCTATTGATATCAAAGATGGATCCAATCAAGTATATCTTCGAAAATCCTGCCTTGTCCGGAAGAATAGCAAGATGGCAGATGATCTTGACTGAGTATGACATCTAGTACACGACCCAAAAGGCAATCAAGGGAAGTGTGTTAGCAGATCATTTGGCACATCAAGCAGTGGATGATTACCAGTCTATGAACTTTGAATTTACGGATGAGAATATCATGTTGGTAACCGATTGTGAAGAACCTGCACCGAATGAAGGACCTGAGGAAGGATCCTGATAGTCTATGTACTTTGATGGAGCTTCAAACGCTTTGGGTAATGGCATTGGCGCCATAATCATATCTCCTAAAGGCTCTCATACTCCGTTTACCGCCCGATTATGTTTCAACTGCACCAACAATATGGCGGAGTATGAAGCATGCATCATGGGTCTTCGAGCCGCAATTGACCTAAGGATTAAGTTTCTAAGTGTATTCGGAGATTCCACTCTCGTGATCAGTCAGATCAAAGGCATATGGGATACGAAACACCCAAATTTTATTCCTTACAAGGAGTATGTATTGACATTGCTTTCCCTCTTTGAGGATATAACCTTTGAACACTTCCCTAGAGAGGAGAATCAGTTGGCAGACGCGCTGGCTACAATGCCTTCTATGTTCAAAGTCAATTGGGACAACGAGGCTCCCCAGATTACCATTGAAAGGTTGGATGAACCTGCAAATTGCTGTGACATTGAGACTGAAGAGGCAACAGATAAACCATGGTTTCATGAGGTGAAGAGGTATCTTGAGGCTCAGGAATACCCCGAGGGTGCATCTGTTAATGACAAGAAGTTTCTGAGGAGGTTCGCGGCGAAGTTCTTAATCAGCAATGGTATTCTTTACAAGCGTAACCATGATTCAACCTTACTGCGATGTGTGGATAAAAACGAGGCAGAAAGGATCATGGTAGATTTACATGAAGGTACCTTCGGAACTCATTCCAGTGGACACACCATGGCAAAGAAAATCCTACGGGTAGGATATTATTGGTCCATAATGGAAGCCGACTGTTATCAGCATTCTCGGACCTGTCACAAGTGCCAAGTCTATGCTGATAAGGTGCACATACCTCCAGTACCTCTGAATGTCTTGATGGCACCTTGGCCTTTTGTAATGTGGGGCATTGATATGATCGGCGAGATCAGACCTACGGCGTCCAACGGGCATCGTTTCATCCTGGTAGCAATTGATTACTTTACAAAGTGGGTTGAAGCGGCTTCCTTTGCTACTGTGACCAAGAACGTCGTGGCACGGTTTATTCGGCACAATCTGATCTATCGATATGGTGTACCAGAGAGGATCATTACAAACAATGGTACAAATCTCAACAATAAGATAATCATCGAGCTCTGCAAACAGTTCAAGATACAACATCACAACTCTTCTCCCTACCGGCCGAAGATGAATGGGGCTGTAGAAGCGGCTAATAAGAACATTTAGAAGATTGTGCAGAAGATGACGGTGACATACAAAGATTGGGACGAGATGTTACCATTTGATCTTCATGGGTACCGTACCTCAGCGCGGACGTCAATAGGGGCAACACCCTATTCCTTGGTATATGGCATGGAGGCAATCTTGCCTATTGAAGTTCAGATACCCTCTCTTCGAATTATGAAGGATGCAGGTTTGAGCAAAGATGACTGAATACATACCCGGCTTGATCAGCTGAACTTAATCGACGAAAAGAGACTTACTGCTATTTGCCATGGTCAAACGTATCAAAAGCGGATGATCAAGGAATTTAACAAGAAAGTTAGATGACAAGAGTATTAGGTTGGGGACCTAGTGATCAAGCGCATTACCTACCTCAAGGTGATCCCAGGGGCAAATGGACCCCTACTTACGAAGGGCCATTTATGGTTAAGAACATTTTCTCAGGAGGAGCTATGATTCTAACTACCATGGATGGTGACGACCTTCCTTACCCCGTCAATGCAGACATAGTGAAAAAATGCTACGCATAATCAAAAACCCGCTAGGTTGACTGGCCTAGGCAAAAATAAGGGTTTCCCGGCGAACCAAAAGGGTTCGGGCAAAAATAAGGGATAAAAATGAAAAAAAAATTGTACACCTGGCAAGTCGAAAACCTGAAAAGGCGGCTTGGGAAAAAAAGGGTATCCCGGTGGACTGAAAACCCGAAAGGGCGGTCCAGGCAAAAATTAGGGATCAAAATTTAACACTATGTCTCATTGGATCACCTTGCGACCAGCCTTCGGTATTGACTATCAAGCTCGAATGGCATTAATCAATCTGATCTACCTTCAACCAAGTAGCAAAGTGATGAGATGCTCGAGGACATAAAGGCAATAGCAGAGTTAGAACCCAGTGGGATTATTCACATAGCTGTTTTGTTTAGTTTTTCACAAATCGTGTAAATTCTATTATTCGACGGCGTTCTCTTACTAGAACGTCAACCTCTTGTACAAAAACGCCTATTTACAGGCCAAACTTCAAAATCAATACAATTCATTTTCAGAAAAAATTCAAACTGTTTTTCCTTTATCTGTTTTGTTTTGCAAAGAACGTCCAATGTTCATTTTTTATATATGAATTTGACATTAATTGCTGCTCATAAATATTTACATACGAAACAAAAGACGATTACTGGTAATATCAGAAACAGGGGCAATAAGAATTTTCCAAGCTTCACAGTTGCTCTAACCACCAGGTACAAAGGTAGATTCAGCTGAAGAATATCGCCAAGGTACTTTCACTCCTCGCAGAGGAGACAATAATGTTAACTCTCCCCAGCCGAGACTTGCAACTGTGAGTGAATCGGTAATATTCTCCCCAAGCAGAGTTTATTTACCATTAGTACTGAAAGGTCTTAATATTCCCCAGTGGAGTATAAGAATATTCCCCGGCAGAGTACAAAATATCCCCAGTGGAGTTTGAAATTTTTTCCAACGCAGTCTTAAAAAGCTTCCCCATTGGAGTTGAAGAATCATCCCCAGTAGACTTTGGAAGATTGTCCTCAGTAGAGCTCAAAGGATTATCCCCATTTAGAGTCTAAAAGGTTATCCCCAGTGAAGTCGCAACTGAAGAATCATCCCCAGCGGAGTTCTTTCCTTTCACTAAACAAGAAATTTAATCCCCAACAGGATTCGGTATCACCAGAAATGGTAATTCATCCCCAGCGGAATTTATCGGTGGAATCCTCAGCAGAACATCTCTTCCCCTCAGAGTAGTCTCCTCATCAGTTTATTCCCCAGCGGAGTTATCCTCTCATATAGGTTTATTCTCACAATCATCTTCGTTCACTATCTCCAAGCATAAACGAAGAATTTAGCTCTTTTTTCCAGCAGCTATCCGGGATTTATTTTCCCCAGCTAAAAACATTACATTTCCATACATCATGACACATGCATATACGCATCATACAACACAATCTCATTTATTTTGAGAACATCATTGCTTGATATATATCGTGCATTGCATACGACTGACCTTTACCTTTCAGGAAGGATGCAGTTAAGTTCTCTGCTATGAAGCTTTTACCCAAGTCGAAGTACTGGCCGGTTCTTAAATCTCAACTGAATTATCCTCGGTTGAATTACAGATAAGGTTCTAAATCTCGACAAAGTTCCTCCGTCAAATTACTGACAGTTTTTAAATCTTAACAGAATTATCCTTCGTTGAATTACAGACAAGTCCTAAATCTCGATGAAGATTTTTCTCTCAGTCGAAGTACTGACCGGTTCTTAAATCTCAACCGAATTATCCTTAGTTGAATTACAGATAAGGTTCTAAATCTCGACAAAGTTCCTCCGTCGAATTACTGACAGTTCTTAAATCTCAACAGAATTTCCTCCGTTGAATTACAGACAAGTCCTAAATCTTGATGAAGATGTTTCCCTCAGTCGAAGTACTGACCGGTTCTTAAATCTCAACCGAATTATCCTCAATTGAATTACAGATAAGGTTCTAAATCTCGACAAAGTTCCTCCGTCGAATTACTTACAGTTCTTAAATCTCAACAAAATTATCCTTCGTTGAATTACAGACAAGTCCTAAATCTCGATGAAGATGTTTTCCTCAGTCGAAGTACTTACCGGTTCTTAAATCTCAACTGAATTATCCTCAGTTGAATTGCAAATAAGGTTCTAAATCTCGACAAAGTTCCTCTGTCGAATTACTGACAGTTCTTAAATTTCAACAGAATTATCCTCCGGTGAATTACAGACAAGTCCTAAATCTCGATGAAGATGATTCTCTCAATCAAAGTACTGACCGGTTCTTAAATCTCAACCGAATTATCCTCAGTTGAACTACAGATAAGGTTCTAAATCTCGACAAAGTTCCTCAGTCGAACTACTGACCGGTTCTTAAATCTCGACCGAATTATCCTCAGTTGAATTACAGATAAGGTTCTTAATCTCGACAGAGCTCCCCCAGTTGAATTACGGACAAGTTCTTAAAACTCAGCAGAGATATTCTCTCAGTTGAAGTACAGGCAAGCTCCTAAATCTCAACAAAGATTAGACTTCCCCAGCGGAATCTTTCTCAAACAACAGGTATGCAAGTTCTCGCTAAGGAATCTCTTATGCGATCGACACTCCTGCAGATGGCATCTTTAAGCCCATCCTCCCGCCAGCAATCTCCAAATGGCATATGTAAGTCCATTCCCGACATCACAAGGTTGATACCACTTCATGCGAGTGCAAATTTCTGAGCACTCTAGTGTTCAATCATCTTCCACATTCGGATCACGAAAGGCTTAAAAGCCAATCTACATCCTCAGGTTTAAGAAGATTGAACAGGGGCAGCTGTTGTACCCCAAAATTTTCCCTCTCATATTCCTCAAGACATTGCAAGAAAAATCTCCAAGTTGCTCAAGTTTGCTCAAGAGTTGGTCAGACAAGCTATCTCCTAAGGCAGTTAACCCCAAATTAGGGTTTTGTGTTATATCAAGATCCTTGAGTACAAATGACCTCAATTGATCCCTAATGTCCTAATATGCTCTCAAGATCATCCATGTCAAATTTCAAGCCTTGCAGAGGAAGTTTGCTCAGTCAATTGCTCAAAGGGTCCAAAAGTCGACTGTGTTAGGACAAAAGTCAACTGTGACCTATAAACAATCAAACTTTAAGATTTTTGGTCAACATTCTCATTTTGAAGGATATTTCATAATTTGATCAAGGGTTGATCATGATTCATCAAGGATTACTCAAAATTCATCAAGACTCAAAAGTTGCTAAATTAGGGTTTTGTAGGAACAGTCAACTCAACTTTGACCAAGCATAACATTCTCATACTTTATGAGAAATGACCCATCCAAAGCTCATTTTGAAGAAGATGAAATTTCCTACAATCCACCTTCATACCCAAGTTCAAAAAATGCACTCACAAGAAGTTATGAATTTGGACATTATAGGTCATCTTTAAAAGTCAACAAAAACACCTTTTTGTCAAAGCTTATAACTTGAGCATGGAATATCAAAACGAGATGATACCAAAAGGGTTGAGTAGAGGACATCTCAAGCTTTCTAAAAAGTCCAATAACACTTCCAAAAGTTCAAAATTGAAGAAGTTATGCATTGTTGAAGTTCGAATTATTTGCAAAATTGCCAAAAGTCAACTATCCCCAAAACATTAAATTTTGTCAAATGGGCCCATTCTTTTCCACTTGATTTGAGCTTGCATAGTTTCCCACGTGTCCTAGCTTCAGCCATGAGCCCATATTTCATTTTTATTATTTAATTTTATTTTTAATTGAATTTATTCACTTTAAATCAAATAAAATCATATAAAATCCAACACTTTGATAACACAAGATCTTTTGGCTATTTCAGGCTTTGATTACAATCATTATCATCATCAAATTTGAATCAAACTAAATCATGTGCAAAAAGATTAGAATTAGGCAAAATTGACAAGTTTGTAAAGGGAGATAAAATCAAATATGCAAGCATTGATAAGGCAAGATTTGGATCGATTTTGTTGACCTAATGCACTGAGCATTACATAAGGAAGGCAAAGACACGAAAACAAGGGTTGGAAACTGTTGAGAGAGGCAGAACAAGAATTGAAAAATTCACAAAAAAGTGAGAGATCAAAGTCCAAGTTAGAGGCCGTTTCAGGACACGAGAGTGGTCTCAATCGCTTCCTGACCATTCACACAAGCTACATGGATCCAAAGCAAGCATTTTCAGACGTCCAAACGCACTGTAAGTCGCACGATAGTCACCCCTTTTCTTAATTTTGCAATTCTGAAATTAAGCATCTTTTTCATGAACTAATACCATATTTTGAATCTACAAAACATTTACAAGCGATTGGTATCATTCAATTACATTTATCTGGCCTGAATGGAGAACCACCATAGCTAGGGTTCTTCGTTTTGTTTTTGGGATTTTTTATTTCAGGCACAATTGAGACACAAGAAGAACATGGCTTTGATCAGGAGGCCATGACGAATCAAACCATGTTCTTGGAATGGATTTATATGGTCTGAAGAGTATTTTAGCATAGGCCTGTGCTTTTAGCTGCGGATTCAAATCTGCATGTATTTTTGTTACAGGTTTGAGGACAGGGACGATGATGTGTCCCCCATCCATTGGCTCTTTCAAACCTTGGCGCCCTTTTTTTTGTTTTCTGACCACTTAATTCTTTTTATTATATTATATATTCTTTGTATTATATTAACAAACAGATCAATGTAGCGTAGTGGCAAGCGTGTTAGTGCAAACTCCTTCAGGTCCTGGGTTTGAATCTCAGGTCCTCCACTTTCTCCATAATTTTTCTTTTCAGGTATTTCCATACAGGCGCCTATATGCAGTCCATCATATTCCCTCATGCATCCAATGCACATGTACCAGATAAAAGAAAGTCAAAAAAAGGCCAGCAATAATGGGCCACGAAATTGCTACCAGCACCACCTAATCAGGCCCAAACTCCTCTCTTTATTTATTTTGTTTGTTTTATTAATTGTTTTATTATTTTTATTTAATTTTTCTAACCAATCAAAATTCTGTCTTTTTATTAAATAAAATCACAAAAAATGTTTTTTATTTCAAATCAAATTTTAAACTTTTATTTTTCTTAATAAATTTATTAATTAATTAGGTTTTAATTAGAAAACTTTAATTCCTTTTGTAAAATAAATAAAATTAATTAGACTTAATTAGTTTTTAACCATTAATTTAATTATTATTATTTCTTTCCTAAATAATCAAAAACTCCAAAAAATAATTTATTTTTCATTTAATTAATTTATTTAATTTGATTTAGTAATTAATTTAGGTTTAATTTCTTTCTTAACATAAAAACAACAAAAACCTAAAAAAGATACTTTCTTTAACTAAAAAGGTCAAAACCCTATTCATGCGTCCGATTTAATTTTGCGCCGCGATTTACTTTTCCTTATCCAATAATGTACCTGCTTCTGGATTGTAATAGTTAAATAGGACTTTTAATTATTTTTATTCGCTTTATTTTATTTTTCAAAGGGTTTGTCTTTGTCGATGTAAATACCCGACGCCTTGTAATTTAAATTCCGCACTTTTAATTCCATAAATTATATTTGTTAGATGTTTGATAATAGGGTTTGCATGACAAGACTGAATGTTAATCTTAAAATCAAACTAGATCACCTTTAACATGTACAAAGATAAGAATAATTGAAAACGACACACTCGCACATGCGCACTCTTAGGGTACACCCCACTTGGTTGCCTTCGTACACGGTCATTGAGTATAGGTCGCTTTAGAGGTCATCCTCTTGTCTAAAAGATCATAGTCGCCTCGAAACGGTTGCCTCGGATATTGTTGCCTCAAACAAATGATCTAAGACATTAGGGTTACCGCTAAGGCGTCCTAACATTGCTTTAGTGATCGTATGTCCCTCATTCGAATTGACCCTTAAACTCCAACGACGGTGCTACCCACTCATTCATAGTGGGATAGCATTGTCTAAAGGACATTAGCATAGAACGATTCCTTTTTCGAGTAGGTAGATGGTTCTTAGATACTTGCTCTTTCAAAAAACAAAGCTTTTCACACTTACACTCCTTTTCAAACAAAATTTTCAAAAATACTTCATTACACTCTTGAGGACAGAAGCAAGAGTTAAATTGAAGTTTCAAACAAAAACTTTTTCAAACCCACAAGCATAAAGAAAAACAATTTTGAAAATAATTGAGCAAGTACCTAAGAGCCCGTGGATAACAACAGATAAAAAGGGTGCTAATACCTTCCCTTTCTATAATCTACCCCCCAAACCCGAGAAATATCTCGAAAAAGGAATTTTTCTGTGCTTTTTTCCTTTCCTTATTGGATAAAATAAAAGTCAGTGGCGACTCTTGCTTACCGCGACATTTTGCGAACATAAACGCAAAACGCAAACCAGTATTCTTAAAAAACATTCAGTTCTTTCTCACCGTATCACAAATAGAAAACATGGTAAGGGCAAGCAAGTCACACAGATAGCCCTTAGATTTCAGGCTGGCAAGGAGCTTAGGTACTACCCTCTTTCAGTTCAGTTGGTTCAAACCTGTCCTAGAAATAGTAACTGGGTTCTAGAGGATCTCAATATCACTGACCACCCTCGATCGGTCATAATTCCAGTTTAGCAACCTTTTCTTGCGGCCGGAATCATCGCGAGAGTTTGGTCTCAGTGAGTGTAGCATACTGCTACTGTTCTATGGCCAAGTTGGTCAATTATAGGTGCTAAGGTCAGTTGGTGCTTAATGACCCCTTAGAAGACTTATATTCTCCTCGTTGCGCCACAAGGGATATCGGTATAAACTAAAGTGCCACACCAACGTAGCTACTGCTTCAACCGTATCGGTCTACGCCGTACAGTTCCCTCACAGTTTATTGCTATTTACCTAAAGGGTGTCGGGTTAGGATCTATAGTAACTCCGATTCAAACCCATAAAGATAAAGCATACAATCCAAGCAATTGAAAACATTATGAACTATTCCTAAGGTACACCCCACTTATAAGCGTCCCCAACAGAGTCGCCAGTTCTGTGATACGGTGGAAGAACTGACTGTTTTTTGGAATGCTGGTTTGCGTTTTGCGTTTGTTTTCGAAAAATGTCGCGGTAAGCAAGAGTCACCACTGACTTTTATTTTATCCAACAAGGAAAGGAAAAAAGCACAGAAAAATTCCTTTTGAGATATTTCTGAGTACAGAGGGTAGAATATAGAAAGGGAAGGTATTATCACCCTTTCTATCTGTGGTTATCCACGGGCTCTTAGGTACTTGCTCATTATTTTCAAAATTGTTTTCTTTGTGCTTGTGCGTTTGAAAAGTTTTTGTTTTAACTTCGATTTAACTCTTGCTTCTGTCCTCAAGAGTGTAATGAAGTGTTTTTGAAAACTTTGTTTGAAAAGGAGTGTAAGTGTAAAAGTTTTATTTTTTTAAAAGAGCAAGTATCTAAGAACCATCTACCTACTCAAAAAAGGAATCGTTCTATGCTAATGTCCTTTAGACAATGCTATCCCATTATTAGTGAGTGGGTAGCACCGTCGTTGGAGTTTAAGGGTCAATTCAAATGAGGGACTTACGGTCACCAAAGCAATGTTAGGACGCCTTAGCGGTAACCCTAATGTCTTAGATCATTTGTTTGAGGCAACAATATTTGAGGAAACCATTTTGAGGCGACTATGATCTTTTACACAAGAGGGCGACCTCTAAAGCAACCTATACTCAATGACCGTGTACGAAAGCAACCAAGTGGGGTGTACCCTAGGAGTGCGCATGTGTGAGTGTGTCGATTTCAGTTATTTTTATCTTTGCACATGTCAAGGGTAATCTAATTTGATTTTAGATTAAACATTCAGTCTTGTCATACAAACCCTATTATCAAACATCTAACAGTTATAATTTGCAGAAATTAAAGGTTCGGGAATTAAATTACAAGGCGTCGGGTATTTACATCGCCAAAAGCAACCCTTTGAAAAATAAAATAAAGTAAAGCGATAAATAAATAAAAATGTCCTAATTATCTATTACATTTCGTAAGCAAATACATAATTGGATAAGGAAAAGTAAATCGGGACACAAAATTAAATCAGACGCATGATTAGGGTTTTGACCCTTTTGAAAGAAAATACTTTTTTTGTTGTTTTTATTTTAAGAAAAGAAACTAATCCTAAATTAAATAACTAAATTAAATTAATAAATTATGACATATTTTTGGGTTTTTGTTATTTTAAGAAAGAAGATAAAATTAATTAAATTAGTAGCTAAAACCTAATTAAATCTAATTAATTTTAATTATTTACAAAAATGAATTAAAGTTTTCTAATTAAAAACCTAATTAATTAATAAGTTTATTAAGAAAAATAAAAGTTTTCAAATTTGATTGAATAAAAAAAATATTTTTGTGATTTTATTTGATAAAAAAAAGAATTTTGTGATTGGTTAGAAAATTAATTAAATAAAATCAAAGAATTAAATAAAAATATAAAGATATAAGAGAAAGGAGGTAATGGGCCTGATTTGAGGGTGTAAGTAGCAAGTCTGAAGGCCCATTAGAAGCTGGCTCGTTTGACCTTTTGGATCTGGTGCACACGCATTGACCAGCGCTTTGGTGGACCTTCAACGCTTGGCCACCAAATCTGGCCCTTTGACCATCTGGCGCTTGGATAGTGAGGGAGCATGGTATAGATCAAGCCTGAGCGCGCATGTAATAACCTGAAAAGAAACAAGAAAATATAATTTGCTGGAGGCAGGGATCGAACCCCTGACCTCCAGCATTTGGATCCTTTATGGCCTATGTCGCAACCACTGAAGCATGTTGCTTGGTTTGATTATACTATACCAATTAATGATAATAAAAGAAACAAATCAAATGCCAGAAAAATAAAGAAAAAGGCGCGTAATATTTGAATGGTCCAATAGAGGGATGCCACGCATCATCCCTGACCTCCCGTCCGTGGCTAAAAGGTCAATCACCTATACCAACGGACAGAAGTCCGTAGCTATAAGCAGGTCCATCTCCAAAATCTTGTACAGGCCACAAAAATGATTTTTAAGGGCATGGTCGTGTTCGTCTCAAACTCCTGGTCACAACCATATCCATTATGTGAACCAATTGCACCTAAAACAAAAACGCCCAAAAACACGAACCAAACCCTAACAATGGTGGTTCTCTGTATAAGCCAGATAAATGCAATTGAATATTATGAAAAGCTTGCAAATGTTCTTGTGATCATAAATATGCTATTAGTTTTCTCAAATGATTCCAGAATAAATCAAATCGAATTCAAGAACAGGGGTCGTTTGCGTGAGACTTACAGCGCGTATAATGGCCTGATAGTGCTTGGTTTTGGTTGGGATAGCTTGTGTGTGTTTCCAGGAATCGATTGAGATACGTCTCGACTCTTGAAAATGCCTCCAACCTTGATTTTGATCTCAAGCTTTTTTGTGATTTTGTGCAAAGTTGTTCTGCGTCTTCCAATGATTTCCAACCCTTATTTTCGTGTGCTTTCCTTCCTTATGTATTACTCAGTGCATTAGGTTAAAGAACTTGGTCCAAATCTCTCTACATTGATGTTTGGATATTTGATTTGATCTCCATTTACAAACTTGCCAAATTTGATCCAAACCATATCTTCTTGTGCATAATGACTTTGACACGAATTTTATTGCAATGCTAGCTATGACCAAAGCCTAAAACAATCAGAAAATCATGAGCTATAAATACCTTGGATTTTATATGATTTTATTTGATTTAAAATGAATAAATTCAAATAAAAATCAAATTAAATAATAAAAATGAGATATGGGCACATGGATGAAGCTAGGGCACGTGGGCAATGAGGCAAACTCAAATCAAGTGGAAAAGAATGGGCTCATTTGGCAAAATTTGAAGTTTTGGGGATAGTTGACTTTTGGCAATTTTGCAAAAAAATCCAACTTCAACAATGCATAACTTTTTCAATTTTGAACTTTTGGAGATATTCTTGGACTTTCTAGAAAGCTTGAGATGTCATCTAATCAACCCTTTTGGTCTCATCTCATTTTGATATCCCATGCACAAGTTATAGGCTTTGACAAAAAAGGTGTTTTTGTTGACTTTCAAAAATGACCTATAATGTCCAAATTCATAACTTCTTGTGAGTGCATTTTTTATCTTAGGATATGAAGATGGATTGAAGGGAATTGCATCCTCTTCAAAATGAGCTTTGGATGGGTCATTTATCATAAAGTATGAGAAATTTATGCTTGGTCAAAGTTGAGTTGACTTTTCCTACAAACCCCTAATTTAGCAACTTTTGAATCTTGATGAATTTTGAGAAATCATTGATGAATCATGATCAACCCTTAATCAAATGATGAAATATACTTCAAAATGAGAATGTTGACAAAAAATCTTGAAGTTTTACTGTTTGTAGGTCACAGTTGACTTTTGCCCTAGCATAGTCGATTTTTGGACCTTTGGGCAATTGACTCAACAAACTTCCTCTGCAAGACTTGAAATTTGACATGGATGATATTGAGGACATATTAGGACATTATGGAGAACTTGAGGCCATTTGTAATTAAGGATCTTGATGCAACACAAAACCCTAATTTGGGGTAGACTGCCTTAGGAGATAGCTTGTATGGCCAACTCTTGAGCAACCTTAAGCAACTTGGAGATTTTTCTTGCAATGTTTTGAAGAATGTGGGAGGGCAAATTTTGGGGTACAACACCAAGACAGCATCTTCGTCCCTGTCCTTGGTTCCTTTCCAGCGTGCGTTTTTTCAAACCGGCAACTCTCACATACGTGCACAAAAGCAAAAACCCATAACACAAAACATGTAGCTTATGATCTCACGATTCCAATGATATAAGATTTGAAACCTAACTCTAACAGATCAAGGAGAATTTTATCACCCCTAATTTCTGACCTAAATTTTTCATGAACTTCAAGCTTCAAATTCTCACTACTCAGTTAATATAAATAACAACTATGCATATGTACAGCTTAAGCAAGTTAAGGACTACATCTTTGCTTCAGAAATCGTGACTTAAGGATGCCTAAATAAGGAGATAGAGATTTGAAAAATACCTTGTTTAGCTGAGTTTGGATATGGCAATGTGGGGGATTTGAGTGAGGCCTGAAGATCGTGTGAGCTTCCTTGAAGTTCCCTCAAGCTATCCCAATGCTCAGCTTGCCTTGAGGATGCTTGGAACTTCCTGTAGAAGTCAACCTGCAACCTTCAAAAATGAACATGGTGAAGCTTGAAACAAGGGTTACAGTTGCAAGACAACGGCCTGGATAGTTTAGATGTGATGTATGGAAGGTGTTTCAAGTGTTGAATCAAGAAACGCACGAGCCAATATTGAGTTGGCAAGAAATTTGCAGGAGCTACCCTATTTGGACAGAAAAATGTGATTTTGGTGTTTGAGAGTGTTTGCGATGTTAGGAAAACGTGTATTGGCTTGCAACAAGTTTCTGAAGTTGTTTAGAATGAAGCCAAGTCTTCTCTTTATCAGATGCACAAGTTATCTTGGCTTTTGCCACCTTTCTTGCTTTTGAAAAAAGTTGAAATGACTATGCCCAAAAGCTTGTACTTTCTAGTTCTAGGACTGATAATAGTTGGTAAACATTGCTGGACATCTGTGGACATTGCTTGCAATCAAGAAACAGGTCAATGGCTCAAGAATTGTAAAGTTGGAAAAAGCATGCTTTATCAAAATGGTATTTTGAACTTTATGCCATTTATGGAATAATTCTTTGTGCAATGCTTCAAAAGCCAAAACAAAGCCATTATCCATTGAGTTAGCATTAAATTATGGAGTGTGGAAAGGATTAGGACCTGTAATGCAAGGTACAAGCATGCTAGGATCTGATTTGCAACTTGTAACATTGTAAACATGGCTTGAACAAAAGTGACAAATTGCCATTTTCTCTTCTTCGATTCTCCCTAACCACAAATGATCTTGGAGAGTTCTTGGATATTTTGGAAAGCTTGAAACATGCTATACAATCCATCTATGAAATGAAACTTGATATACCTCTTGGAACTAGGTGAAAAGTTGCCATGAAGTTAGGTCAAAAACCTGCCTAAACTAGGGCAAAATTTCACTAAGTTATTTAGTTCATGGACCCCGATTTACAAAATCATAACTTGAGATCCAGGCATCTTTTGGGAAAACTTTGTGAATCAAAGTTGTATATTTAATGGAGGACTACAACTTTCATGTTGGTAGTTTTCTTTGAATCCAATTGCATCATGGTGAAAAAGTTGGGAAAAGTTGGGGAAAAATAAGAAATTTTCCATACTTACAAAAATTCTAAGTTATGAAAAATTTCAAATTAAAACCCTAATTTGCAATTTTAGGTTTCTTGGTCAACAATTTTCACATTTTGACATATCTTGATGAATTATGACCCTTGGCACTTGATTTTGACCAAACAGTCAAAGTTTGACTTTTCAGTGTACAGTTGATTTTTTATCAGTTGACTGCAAAATTCATCTGTCAATCCTATGCATTTGAGATCTTTTGAACCTTGTGATTAGGTCAAGGTGATGTCACTGGATCCTTGAAACCATGTTTTAACCCAATTGGTCATTGGCTTAGGTTAAAAATCAAAAATTGCCCTTTCTCAGTCAAAACCCTAATTTTGACCATTTTGCCCTTTTGATGATTTGATCAAATTTCTTGAGGAGTTGTGATCCAAACTTGATCAAATGGTACATATGAATCTAAAATGTGGTTGTGGATCAAAAATCATGAAGTTTGACTGTAAATTGGCCACAGTTGACTTTTTCCCCAATACAACTGATTTTTAGGTCAATTGTCCAATTGATTGGGCAAAAATGTGATTCAAGGCTTGAAACTTGATATGAACAATCTTAGGGGTCCAATATGGTGTATGAAAGTCACATGAAGCATTGATGGTCCAAAAATCCTTGTGAAAACTCAAACCCTAATTTCAGGTTATCAGTGCAAGATGAGGTCTTGAGCTGAGCAAACCCTAATCCTGTCTGGAGTCCAAGAAGTCTTGTGAGGAAAAACCTTGATAAATGAGAGGGCAAATTTTGGGGTACAACACTGCCCCTATTCAAATCCTCCTTTTCTGAGTCGAAGTAGTGGTGAGAATGCTTGGTTTTCCCAATGAGGTTGGATATAAATCTCCTTAAGAACTTTATCTTCCCAAGTAGAGACTGCAATTCCTTCTTGTTAGTTGGCGCTTTGGCTTCCAAAATAGCTTTGGTCTTATTCTAGTTTATCTTGATTCCCTTTTTATGGTCCACAAAGCCTAAGAAGTCCCCTGCTTTGACACCAAAAGTGCACTTCAGATGATTCATTTTCAGACCATAGCGTCTCATCCTCTCAAAGGATTGTCGAAGATGGTCCATGTGAGTCTTCCCTGAAACAGATTTGACAACAATATCATCAATATAAATCTTGATAAAAGTCTCAATAAAATCATGGAAGATCGAATTCATTGCTCTTTGATATGTTGCCCCTACATTTTTTAGGCCAAAAGGCATCACTACCCATTTGTAAGTGCCTAAGGCCCCAGGGCAACGGAATGCTGTCTTCGACACATCCTCTTCAACAATAAAAAATTTATTATATCCAGAGTATCCGTCAAGCATACTCATGTACTTGAAACCAGCGGCAGAATCGACAAGCATTTCTGCCACAGGCATTGGATATTCATCTTTGGGTGTTGCAGCATTCAGATCTCTGAAATCAATGCACACCCTTTAAGGTACCATTTTTCTTTATAACAGGTACTATATTTGCAATCCATTCGACATACCTGGTCGTTCGGATGAACTTGCATCTCAGCAGTCTTTCGACTTCTGTTTTGATTTTCGACAGAATCTCTAGTGCAAAGCGCCTTGGAGTTTGCTTGACATGCTTCTTCCCAGGTTTTATTGGCAATTGTAGTTCCACCAAACTTTTGTCGAGACCAGGCCTTTCGTCATAATCCCATGCAAAGCAATCATTGAACTCTTTTAACAATTGGATCATTTCGACCTTGAGTCCTAGATCTATCTTTGCGCTGATATACGTTGGCTTTTTTACAGGACCTTCGCCTAGGTTTACTTCTTCCAAGGGGTCTTGTGCTAGCATTCTAACACTATTTGCCAACGGATCTTTTTCGAAACCTAAAGGTTCATCATCATAGATGGCGTCTAACCTCTGATTTCATAGTCCTTTTTCTTCCAAGTCAGGAGGTTCTGGGTAGAAATCTTTCCCGGGGCCTTCTTGAGAAGATACCTGTTCATTGGCTTCAAGAGCCATATACTTGACTTCAGCCTCTAAGGCCGCTATCATTCTATTTTCGGCTACATATGCTGAATTTTTTGTAGAGCTTGTACTCAGTCATCGTCACCAAACTCACTTCCCCAGCCTGTTGGCCGTATATCATCAACTCCTCCATAGTCAATGTTTGACAAATCCTCTCTATCCCACTGAAAATCGTAGTTAGAGTGTACATAAAGAGAGCAGAAAGCATTGGGTGCTGGAGTCAGATTGAATTCAGCAGGACTGCATGGCCCTATATGAGCCAAATTCCTTTCAAAGCTATTCTTCCTGACGCTGTTTACTTTGCCCAAGTAGTAGCTTTGATCTGCCTCGATATTTTCCACGATACCATCAGGACGCCATATTGTGACCCTCTGATGCATCGAAGATGGCACTGCATCTATGCCATGTATCCATTCTCGACCCAAGAGCAGATTATAGTTTGGTTTTGCTGAAATCACCATAAACATGGTAGGTCGAAGGATTGAGCCCACCTTGAGATCTAGTTGTATGACTCCCATTGTGGTTCCAATTCCTCCTTCATAATTTGAGAGGACCATGTTGTGGGGCTTGATATCAGCATCCCCTTTTCCTATTTTCCCAGCATAGATTGTGGAATTATGTTTATGGTCGCTCCACAATCAACCAGGATTTTGTTTATAGTCACTTCCCCTATCTTCGCTCTGATAAATAGGGGCTTGAGGTGATTTTTCATTGCCTCAGTTGGTGGCTCGAAGAAAGTGTTCTTCTCTTCCACGCAGCCATTATTCATTACATAGTAACACATTGGCCTATGTCTGGCCATTTCTTGTTCAAATATCAAGTCGGTTTCCTCGACTTTGACCTGACGGTTGTATTCCCTAGAAAGCACCGATATGACGTTTACCATGATATCTAAAGTATCATCAGAATCGGAGTCACCTTCATCATTTGACCCACATTGTTTTGGCCACACCAGAGGTTTCCTTTTCTTTCCTTTTCTTTGCACGTTGGTGCTAGATTCTGGGTGAGGCTCTGCTGCAGCCTCTTTCTCGGCTTTTCGCCGTCTTTGGAATCTTTTCCATTGTGAACGAGACATGGGGTTCTTCCCCTTGTAATTGCTCGATATGTGAGTCATTTTATTTGATGTAGTTGCATGGTACTCTTTTCTGTAATCCAAATAAGAGCCCCTTGGCATGTCAAACGTCTGCCACTTTTCTTCATTGGGCCTCTTTTTGCCCATGGTGTTAAGCCAAGTATCTACAGGTACATTAGTTGGAGGCCGAAAAGTTGGTGGCCTCCTTACCTGGTTCATGGATCCTTTTTGATGTCCCCTCCTGGGATCAAATGTGACTTCTAGATCCATTTTTGGTTGGGCATTGGTTCCTGCTTTCACAGCTCTCATACCTTGTTTGTGTTTTGCGGCTTTCTTGTCGAAGATAGAGCTGCATCTGGGACACAGCATCACTTTAGATTTTTTTCTTCTGGCACCAGTGTAAAAAGTCTGCCAGATCTTCGTTCTCTTTTGGAAATGTCGTTTTATTCACTTCCTCCCGTCGAATGGCCTCTTCTTAAGCCTTGGCATCAGATACTTCGACCATGTTTACCTCCATGTTGCTCTTGGCAACGAGATTCATTTTCTGCATTTTAGCCTCCAAGTTCTCTGTCGAACCTTTCACGGCAGCCAAGTAAGAACATGTAGTGGTTCTTCTGTTGGAGCTTTCAGCAATTCCTTTGTTTCTGTTTGGGTCTTCAGTAACCCTTTTGCTTGAGCCTTCAACAACTTCTTTATTCAGGTTCAGGCCTTCAATGGCCTTTTTGTTTGAGCCCTCAGCAGCTCCTTTGTTCAGGTTTAGGCCTTCAGTGGCCTTCCTCACCCCTTCGATAGTTTTCCTGGATATGCTTCCAGTAAAACTGTCCAAGACGGGCTTGTTAACAAAGTCTTCAGAAACTTCAACCATATGAATGTCGACTGGCTCAGCATAATGTGCCTCCATTTGCAGCGGATTTGCGTCAATTTTCATCGCTGGCTTATCAGCGAACTCGAGCCTTCCTTCTTTGAGTGCCTGTTGAACAAGATCCCTGAAAAGAAAACATTGTGAGGTTTTATGGCACAGAAAATTGTGGTATTTACAAAAACCTCTTTTCTTTCTTTGTTCTAAAGGATGCATCTTTGCCCCTGGGGGCACTATCATTTGGCCATCTTTGACTAATAAATCAAATATTTCATCACATTTAGAGATGTCAAAACTATATGTTTTCTTAGGGAATTTGTCACCGTTTCTTTCAGACTCTACAGGATTTTTCCCATTTGATGGCACTAGCAATTTACAAGAATATGACGGCCCTTGTTTTAATTCTGCTAAATCTATCTCGCCTTCTTCGACATCTATAGGATCACTAGATGTCTCTGGATCGTCCTCATCCATTTCTCTATAGGCCACTCTTTCTCTTCGATGATTTTTGGTCGCTTTAGCCTTTTCGGCTTTAAGGCATTCTACTTGTCGAACTCTATCGGCCAATTGGGCCATGTCTCTCAAGTATTGGGTATCTAACTTTTTCCTAATCGAATAATCCAGGCCCCCTGCTTCCATTTCGACCAATTCATGTTCAGGCACTTGGGTAAAGCATCTGGCTTTAAGTAATCGAAACCTATTTAGATACTCATCTATTGGCTCAGTGAATCTTCTCTTTACACTAGCCAATTCTTTTAGACTTATTTTGGTCTGTCCCGTGTAAAATTGTTCATGGAACAACCTTTCCAATTGATTCTAATTATGGATCGAATTGGCTGGGAGGGTAGTGAACCAAGTAAAAGCATTATTTGTTAGAGAACTTGGGAAATCTTTAATCCTAAGGTTTTCGTTGTTTGCTATTTCCCCGGCCTCTATCAAATATCTCGCCACATGTTCGATAGTAGATTCTGTCGTATCCCCTGAGAATTTGGTAAACTTGGGGACTTTTCCCCTAGGGGGTAAGTCTGTTTGCAGAATATATTCTGACAATGGGGATGTGAAGTTTGGTTTGTGAAAACCAATGTTCATCCCATTCTGAATCATAATCCTTTCGATCATGGCAGTCATATTATTATCTGTTCCATAATTTTGGTGTCGAACTTGCTGTATCAATTCATCAGCATTTTGGTTCCTATTCACCATAATCACTCCTTGCTCGATTTCTCTAGGGATTGGTGGGGGATTTTCAGGCATTTCGACCCTAGGTTGTTCTATTTCTACTCTAGGGATCTGAGGATTTTGATTAACAGTCAAATCCTCTTCCATGATTACCCCTTGGTTTACTCTTATTGGTATTCTTTAAGGTTGTCGAATAGTTTAGGGTACCCCAAAGAATTCAGCCATGCGCATCATTTGCGCTGTCATTTGTTGATTCGACTGGGTAGTATTTTGAATTAGGGCGTTTAGCATTGTACTTAAAGTTTGTGCCAGTATTTGCACCATATCATGGTTGCTTTCATCCATTTGTTGCCTCAAAATTGTTGTGGAAGCATTTGTGAGGCTTGGTATTGCATGTGACGGCCCTCCTCAAGTTGGTTTCTACCCAAATTTTCCATACTGGCTCCAGATCCATGTAATGGCGATGACGCACTCACCAAAAGTTCTGAAAAAGTAGACGCAGCGTTCATAAGGCTAGCCATTTCAGTGGTTGGCATGCCATATGGATGTTCTCGACCCATCCAGGTTATCGAAAATCCTGGGGGAACGTACGGTCGAGATCCTGGATTTGCCCTTGGTGAGGGTGTTCCTAATGGACCTCTAGGACCTACATATGAAAGTAAGGGTCCTGTTTGATTTGTGGTCAACGTTGGTACTGAACCAACTGAAGTTGAGATATTTTCTCCAACGGTAGTTATAACTGTTGTTCCAGTAGTATTTGATGGAGGTATTTCTCCATGATTTTGCTCATTAGCCATACTACTTTCACTAGTTTTCTTCCTAACAGTACACTCGTTGGTTATTCTACCACTTCTTAATAACATGCAACGTTGTATATGTACAAAAGGAAAGCAATAACATGAACAAGATATATGATAAAAATTAGCAACGTCCCACTAGGTGTGCCAATTTGTTTACGGTGATTTTTGGTAAACAACCACTGATCCTCCAAAAAGGAAAGTCCTTTTGGTTACTCGCGGGATCGATTAGATTGATCCCAGAACATATGCTAACTTTTATGCTGGTTTGATGTAAAAGTAGATATTTAGGAAGAACGCACGTTCGACCAAGAATAAGATGTTTGTGGTTTTGGAAAGTAAGAAAGTTAATAGAAATGCAGGTAAAGATGCATGAAAAGTAACTTTGCAAGATAAGATCAAAGCAATGTAAAAAGACTTTATTAATTAAAAGTGGTGTTTCCAACGTACATTCTCCCTTATCCTTTCACACACAGCGGGTACTTGGACAATATTTGAGTAACTAGCATAATAGGTTGAACACACGGAAAAACTACACAGACTTCCTATTTTTATACTAAAATTACGTAACCGTCGAGGGGTGGCTTTTCTCTAAGATGAAGACAAGTGTCTTCTGCATGTCCCTCGACCTCTATCTTCCTGCCACGTTACTTTCCTTTAACTGCTGGCGAATTGTCTTTCCCTCCAATAATTCAAATTCAAATATCCTTCGTCTTTGGTATTGACATGAAGGTTTGTTCTTCTAGTCGAAGGTCATAGGATCTTCCCAGTTGAAAGCTTGATGGTGATGCCTGTTCGAAGACCAATGTGCAACTCAGATATATTCTCTAAGTTTTTTCCATCCGTCGAAGCATTTTCCAACTTGGCTTTATTTGTTCTATTTTTGGCCTATAAGGCCAATATATCGTAGGTGTCGAATTCAGGAGCCAACAACAATATGAATGTAAATCAGAGTTATAAAAATAATACAACTGAATCAGGATGCCAAAAATTCAACTTATAAACCATTGCATTCAACATGGATACATAACACTTTAAAACATCGGATGAACCAGCAGCAAAATAAATTAATCTTTTAAATCAACAACTTGAACAACTATGCAACGGAATCATAATAACATCTTTATCCAACATGAAACCAACTTCTGAATAACAAGTACTTAACAACAATCAACTTAAAGTTCAACAACTAAAATAACAAATACTAAAGCAACAAGCATTCATTCCCCCGAGTGTTACGTATCAGAGCAATGACATTGACTCGAACTACTGAAGGTTAACCGCCTTCACTCTGGATTACCTGTACGTTACCAACATAAGGGTAACATTCAAATAGAGGGGGTGAGATATCGAACATCATAATAGAACGTATGATAAATATTATATTAGAATCATTTCATGCAAAATCACCACTTCACATCTTATAAACAACAATAATCACAATAAGCCATCAATAAAATACAACAATTAATTCATCAACACAACAGCTCAATCATACTACTTGGAATGCGACTTAATACTATACGAATGCATGTGGTACCATTGGAGCAGAACTCCCATCTTAAAAACAGATCAGAACTCCCATCTTAATAATTTCCAATTAATAGAGGCATAAGCCTTCTTCGCAGTTTGCCAATCCAGGTCACCACAGAGTATGCAAATGTATATGAATGCACTATCACATACTCACAACAATCATCATCATCATAAGGCATAAGCCCACATCACCATTATTACCAGTAAATAGAGGTAATTCATAATCATCTAAAATTCCTGCAACTTCGCATTATCAACACGAATTCACAGCAGCAATCACAACATCACAACAACTCAACATAAATCAACATTGGCCATAAGGCTATCACATCAATCAACAATTATGTCATTAACATAATCAAACAACAACTTCACAATAATTTCACACAGCACTAGTAACGACCAAAACACAGCATGTTTGGTCAAAAGGGATAGGGAACTACGTGCCCCTCGACATGCATAGCAACTAGGACAGTATAACAACTAAATCACACTCCTCGACACGCACATAGAAGACAGGGTAACTACCAACTTATGCTCCTTGACATGTGTGATACGGTGGGAGAACTGACTTGAGTTTTGCGTTTGTATTCGCACTTGTTCGGTTGAGCAAGAGTCGCCACCGACTTTTTATTTTATCCTAAAGGAAAGGTTAAAAAGCACAGCAAAAACCTTTTGAGATATTTCGTGGGTTCGGGGGGTAGATTATGAAAAGGGAAGGTATTAGCACCCTTTTCATCCATGGTTATCCATGGGCTCTTAGTTACTTGGTTTTTTAGATCACTTGCCTTGATTTTCGATTGCTTGAAAATGGTGTGTGTGTGTGTGTGTGTGTGTGTTTTGAAAATGTTTTTGAAATAGACGCCTTTGTTTCGGCAACCATTACAATTACTCGTGTTTGAGTATATGCAACGGTGTGTATCTTTTCGAAAAGATGTTTCAAAATGTTTTTGGAAGTTTGTTTTGAAAGTGTTTGTGAAGTGTGGTTTTTGAAAAGGAGGCAAGTGTTTTTGCAAGTTGATCTCAAGTAACTAAGAGTTTTGTCTACCCCTATTGTACTCAAAGGTTTTCTCTATGTTTTCAACCCTTTTTAACAATTTTGTTCCACCATTGAATTTGGTGGACAATCTTGCGTTTAGGATGTTTAACGGGACAAGCGCGGGTCATCGTATGGACCATGAATGCAATGGTGCCAAGTGTCTTTGGCAATTTGCTTTGAAGGGACTTGATCATTTTGATAGGCGACTTTCGAAAGCGTCATCGAGGGACTTATGATCATTTGAATTTGTTTTGCCAAAGAAACTCGACGTACAAGTATGGCCCATTTTGGAAGGCAACGTGTGGGATTACCCTAGGGGGTGCAAGTGTGATTGTGTATTGATTTTATGTATTTGTCTTGTATTAGGTTATCTATCGTTTGATTTTATGTACATGAAAACCCTAGGTCTAACCATGGTATAATTCGAAAGCGATAAATTGCGAGAATTTAAAGTCTACGCTATTACAAATAGTATCCGGGAGTGGGGGTACAAATTTACAAATGGGGATGAGACTTTAGGAATGTAATGTCCAATAATTTACAACCAAATCGAATTGCGATCAAATGTAATCAATGTAATGTATAGCAAAGTGTAAGAATATCAAATGTATAATGTATCAAATGTGAAATGTATTGTGTAAGTGTAAGTGTAATTTATTTACAGGTTGAGATGTGAATTTGAATTTATTATTAAGTGCGTATTC
Organism: Vicia faba; assembly: GCA_948472305.1. NCBI lineage: Eukaryota > Viridiplantae > Streptophyta > Magnoliopsida > Fabales > Fabaceae > Vicia > Vicia faba. Next base: position 1,272,307,266 of record OX451739.1, read on the forward strand.
GTTCTTTTGTTAATTATGTACAAATTAAGTATTAATCTTAAGGAAAGAAAAATATTAACCTTAAAGAAAAATTATATATTTATGTACAAATAAAATTATTTTAATTAGAAACAAGAAAATATTTTAAGACAAAGTATTTCTTATGTATTAATATATTTTAATTAGTGATTTGTGTATAAAGGGATTTATATATACAAAAGAAAATTAAAGTAAAAATCTATTAATCTAATTAACCCTAAAGTTCATGTAAAGAAAATTCTATATGAAATAAATAAAAAGAATTAAGATAATTTTATTTACAAATAAGATTAGGTTAGTTTAAAAATGTAGGAAAAAGGATAAGTAAAAAAAAAGGTTAGCTTAAGTATAAAAAGAGGGAATAGGCCTAAAGGGCTTAATCAGATTTAGAGTTCAAAAGGGGGGTGCCAATTTAAAACGCTTGGGCCTTAGGCGCTTGAAAGGGATTGAGGCCCACTTGCTTCACAAAGGTTTGTGAGGGTTGTCAAAATTTGTTTTCATTTTGGAACGCGCTAGGGTTTGACAGAGGCACGCCGTTTGCATTCAATTCGTTCTTCATCTTCTCTTCTTCAATGTGAAGGTCACTGAGATGCAACCCTCCGCCTAGAGCCACCAGCTGCCTCCTTCGCCTTCTTTCTTCCTTGGTTCAGTGAAGCAAAATTAAAAGGTAATTGCCTTTTGTTGTCTTTTTAAACGCATTTAGGGTTTCACTCCCCTTTCTTGCATGTTCTGGTTTATTGTTTTTTGATTGAGTGCTTTAGTTTTATATTGCTATTGTTGAGGTTATGAAAGGAAAAAGAAGGGAGAAATACTACCTTGTCGGAGGAGGAGGCGAACGTGGAGGCACTCCGGAGGCTTACCGGCGGGGGGATGATGCTGATGAAGCTAGCTTGAAATGGTACTCTGTACTTCTTTGCCCTCTTTAGGTTTGATGATGATAATGGCTGAGAACCTCTTCTATCTGCCTTGTTCTGTATGATTTCGCTCTTTTTCTCTTCTTCTGTTAACTTGGCTTACATGCTTATGTTGCCTTGAGATACCTTGGGTTGCCTGATGCTGTATGATTTTCCTATGAAGAAACTTTTCCGAGGCTTTGTGTTGCCTTATGTTTTATGTGGTTTGAATACGTTTTCCTCTCTTCTTTTTGCCTCGCTTCTGTTACCTTTTGGAATGCTTGCCCTGTGATGAGAATACTCTGAGGGCCTTGAGTTGTTTGCTTGAATATACAAGTTTCTGTCGGTTTGGGACTCCTACTGTGAGCTTCAGGCTTGACGACTGGTACAGGTTTTAGGCCTGGAGACTGGTACAGGTTATGGTACTGGGTGGTTATGGTTGTTAGCTTTGAATGCAGGTTCTTGAGGCCTTGAAAGGTTTACAGGTTATTGGTTTATCAGTTTAGGCTTGTGAGGCTTTGGTTGAGGCCTCAGCAGGTTTGTTGTTGTTGACTGGTTATGGCCTTGCAGGTTGGGTGTTTATCTGGTTTTTTATACAGTTTTGTATGGTTAAGCTTGGTGCTTCTGTTTGTGTTGCATAGTCTTGATGCTTTGTGGTTTAGACTAGCAGGTTTATGGCTTTTATTTGTTTATGCTGGTTTTGAGCTTTTAGGCCATTACAGGTTTTTGAACCAAGGCTTTGTGTTTTTGGGTTCTCTTTTGGTTTGTGATTTTTCTAATGCTTAGGCAGGTAAAACAGGTTGAAGGTTTGGAGACTGGTGCAGTTTTTGTATTTTTCTTTTGTGATATTCCCCCCCCCCCCCCCCTTCTACTGTGTTAGCGGTTTGTTTTATATTTTTCTATCTCAAGCCTCAAAGCCAGTAAGCCTGTTCTTTTCCCTCTTCTTCTCTCTCCAGTACAACTTAAAACAATAAAAAATGTTTGTGTTTGTACCTTTCTGAAAAAGCAAACAGCTGGGAAATGATGACTTGAAAACCTTGCCTGCACTTCTAACCTTTCTCTGCATACTTTCTACTTTCCTGATATTTACATATCTTCTTTTGACAGCTTTGATGGCCTTTTGCACTTTGACATCCTTTGGGCAATTTTTGTTTAGTTTGACATTGGAACTTAGTTTGGACATGCTGTTTGCTTTGAACTATGCAGTTTTGACAATTTTGAAATGTGTAATTTTTGACTTTGTGCATTCATTTTTGACTTGCAAACATTTTCACCCTTCTTTGTGAACCGGGAGAAATCCCGTGATTTGCAGAGAGGGCTAACTGATCCCGGCCGTTTGCTTTTAATGATGAACTCTATATCTGTCTGTCTCTTTAAATATTTATCTGTTTCTGACTTTTCTTCTTTTCTTTCGCAGATAGAAATCAATGAGGCAGAGGGAGCAAGGGATAAAAGATGAAGAACTGAAGATTTAGAAAAATATTTAGGATAGTTTTTTATTTAAATTTAAATAAATGTAATATTATTATTGTAAACATTTTGTAAACAAAAACAATTATACAAATAATTTAAAGATAAATAAAAAGTCCTTTTATTTGATTAATTCTTTTCTTCTCCAATTGTTTATTTATTATTTAAAATTCTTTAAATTATAATAATGGAAAATGAATTCCAATCATTTAAATTCAGAATAGTAAATAATTAAATAAACATTGTTTCGGCATTGATCAATTAAACTTGGCGCTTCACAAATCCAAATTAATGCACAGTCAATCACAACAACTGCTCAGATCTATTCTTCCTTTTACTGATTTTTACCAGACACTGCAAACTCAAACCAAAAGCATCCTTTCACTGATTTAGTCACAGAATGTGAATTCAATCCAAATGCCTCAGTCCATATCTCGTAATAAACTTGAAAAGCACTGTAGAATTAGTCTTTCTAAAATCTGCGCACAAAAACCTAGTTCCTGATTAAATGCCAAAGAACGTTCGCCTGATCAAAGTTGAGCCAAAATCAACCAAAACCCTAAGCAAACTGTGTGAACTGTTCTAAACCCCTCAAAACTAAAGAAAACCCTAATTTTGTCTGACTGACGAGAAAAGTCTGTTTGACCGATTCTTGAGCCAGTTTGAAAAATCAGGAAACGCCTGAAGCTGTGATTTCTTGAGGAAAAATGCGAGGGCAAATTTTGGGGTACAACAACATGTCTTGAAACCTAGTACTTCTCGACAATCCAACACATACCCCCCGACACGTCTCGCAGCCTAAAATTCCGCTCGATACCTACTTCTTCAGTATCTTCCCCGACCCCTAATTCGGCCAACAACACAGGCATGATACACTGTCTTAACGACCACACCACTATAATTCGTAACTTTCGGCCAACCGCTCGAAATAACACAGTAACAGGCAACTATATTCCTATTGATAGATTTGTTCATTATACAAGACCGACTACAACAATAATTCCTAACATTGTAATGATCATACCATCATAATGACCACAACAACATAACGACCACAACAACATAACGACCACAACAATACGCAACAATCTACACTAACCTACTCATTGATTAAAATGGGCAGTCACACAGATGCACAAAACGCCCACAACACAACACCGGGCAACTTCCTAAAACGGATTCATTAAACAGTCATACGGTTCTTCCTAACGATCACAACATGAATAAACTGGCAACTTCGATAGAAATTCAGAAACATTCATGCACAACAATCATAAAACGACCAATTCCCATGTAATATGCATCATAAGTCCCATTATAAGGTCAGAACCCCACCCTTACCTGGAATCAAGGTCGCTCAACCAAAAACTCTAGTCGTAATCCTTGTTTCGCTCTGCTTAACACCGGGTAACTTGCTCCTCGTCCATGCAGTTCTACCGGTCAGCATACAAAATCCTTGTTCTCCAACTAAAACAAATCCTTGTGTTAGCTTCTCCTTATATATCCATCCTCTTGGGCCTAACCTACACCCCCATTTTACTACTTCCAACCAATAGCATAAGTCCAACATTATAGATTCCATTACTTTCAATATTATAATTATTATTAATCAACCAATTAATTAATTAAAAATAATATAACAACTTATACCAATAATTATTAACATCTCGCAACTTCACAAATAATAATAAAAAATAATAATAATTAATTAATTAAATTGTGGGCGTTACACAACCTGCACTAGGCTTACCCATTTATTGTCAGAGATATGATAAATGATACTTGCTTGCAATAGTTTGGTTACCTCCTTCTTCACAACATCTAGGATCAAAGGATTAAGCCTCCTCTGGGGCTACCTTACCGTTTTTAAACCATCCTCAAGTAAGATCATGTGCGTACACATGGAAGGACTAATACCTAGAATGTCAGCTAATGTCCAACCAATTGCCTTCTTGTGCTTCTTCAAAACCTGCAACGGTTTATTTTCCTGATCAAAATCCAAGTTATAAGAAATAATAAAAGGGAGTTTCTCATCACTCTCCAAATAATCATATTTTAGATTATCCGAGAGTTGTTTCAGCTTTAGGAGCGGGGAATGCTCGATGGATGGAGTGTTTGGGGAAACCGAGATGTCGAGATCATCAGCTGCATAAACAACTTTATTGGCAACAACTTCACATGTAGGAAACATGTCACCCTGTAAGGCAGCATCAATCTCAACACATACAACACAAAGGTTAATGTCAGTACAATCAACACATGAGAAAATATCACCAAACCCAGATAAGGATGGAAAATCAAGTGAAAACAATTCATAGAAGGTGTCATCGACCAATTTAGAGATAAATTCAATATGAAAAACCTAATGATCTTCCAAGGGGTGTTTCATGACATCATCAATGTTAAATTTTGCGACAATGTCACCAAATTCCATGGACATGGTTCCATCGTCAGCATCAATTTTTATTTTTGCTGTTTTCAAGAATGTTCTTCCTAAAATGATGGGAGCCCTGCTTGATTTAGTTTCTCCTTCCATGTCCAAAATGTAAAAATCTGCAGGAAAAATTAAATCGTTAACTTGAACAAGTACATCTTTCACTACTCTGATGGGGCGGGCGCTGCTCCTGTTCGACAGCTAGACGATCAAACCAGTATGCTGCAAAGGACCAAGATTAAGATTATTATAAATAGAAGTAGGCATAACATTAATGCTCGCTCCTAAATCAAACATGGAATTCTCAAATTTACTATCCCCGATGGTACAAGGAATAGCAAAAGTTCCCGGATCTTTTTGCTTTTGCGGCAAGACCTGAGTAAGGGCTGAAACATTTTGTTCGCCCGTACCCCTTTCAGATGAATGTTCGGGCTGAATAAATGCAGAAATATTTCTTCCCAAGTTGACTCTTTCAGTTTCCTTCATCCTCCTCTTGTTGGTACACAAATCTTTCAGAAACTTTGCATACTTCGGAACCTGCTTAATTACATCAAGAAGCATAATATTGACCGTAACTTTTTTGAATACATCCTAAATCTCTCTGTCCTTGTCTCCCTCCTCTGTTCTTTTATTTTTCAGAATTCTATATGGAAAGGGAACAAGTGGTACGTACTCTTTTTCTCGATTTTTCTCAGTTTCTAACACAACAGAAGGTGAAGGTGAAGAAAGTTCAGATGGAGAAGGTGAAGATGTTACCTCAAGAGTGTTTTTTATTTTTTCGGGAGCTGGTTCTATAACCTTCCTAGATCTCAAAGAAATTACACTCACATTAGTATTAGGACCAGGACCATTTAGATTCACAAATGTTTAGGCAGGAAGTTGGTTCGACCCCTGGGGTTGTATGGCATTCATTGAGGTGGCAAGTTGTCCAATCTGTGTCTGCAAGGTTTCAATACTAGATTTTGTCCTTTGTTGAAACTGAATATTATTAGAAGTTAGTTGCTTGACCAGGTCCTCTAATGAAGGTCCAGAAGGTGGAGATATGGTAGCAGGTGGAGTGTTTTGTGGCTGTGGAAGGGGTAACAGTAGCTGTTGTTGTGTGGGTTGGTTGTTTCCATATCAAAGTTGGGATGATTTCTCCAATTGGGGTTGTATTTGTTGGTGGATATGTCAAGAAAGTTGTTGTACATATTCTGATTGTTGCCTTGATTGTAAAGATTTGTTGCATAAGCTTTAGGAAACTTGGTGGTCAATTCATCTTGCAAAATAGGACAAGTATCGGTCACATGTTCAGAAGAAATACAAACACCACACAATTTTGTTGTTTGAGTCTTATTCATTTCTAATTGTTTTACCAAAGAGGTCTAAATTTCACTCACACTCTTTGTTTGAATAAAATTATTTATGGTTGTGAACTGTTGGGAATTGAGAGACATATTTTCAATCAAGGCTTTAGCAGCAACCAGAGTTTTATCAACGAGGGCTCTACCACTAGCAGCATCAAGAATATTCCTATCCATTGGTAACAAACCCTCATAAAAGTACTGAATGAGTAATTGCTTGGAGATCTGATGTTGGGGACAACTGGATACTAATTTCTTGAATCTTTCCCAATATTCAACAAGTGACTCATTGCCCTGTCTAATGCTACGTATCTCTTTTCTGATTGAAGTAGCACTAGAGGCAGGAAAGTATCTCTCTAAGAACACTCTTTTAAGAGCATTCCATATTGTAATGGAATTCGGTTCAAGGTAATAGATCCAATCCTTTGTTGCACCATGAAATGAGAATGGAAAATCTCTGAGTTTGATGTGATCTTCAATGATTCCTTCATGTCTCAATGGTGTAGAGCACACGACTTGGAATTATTTTAAATGCTTATGAGGATCCTCACCTACAAGACCATTAAACTGTGGCAACAAGTGTATCAAACAAGATTTTAATTCAAAAGGTGCATCAACTTCAGGATACTCAATGCATAAACCATTATAATTCACATCAGGGGAAGCCAACTGCCTTAAAGTTCTTTGGTCAGCCATATCAAAAATAGTTTCAAAATCCGAATCAATAAGATGTGAAAATAATCATAATTAGAATCAATTGTGGGCGGCGAAATTGCCAAGAAATTTGCCCTCCCACATTCTTCAAGAAATTGCCAAGCCAAGTCACAAAATTCCCCAAGGGTTGCACAATGCAAAGGTCTCCTACACAGTCAAGATTAGGGTTTTGTGTTCTGATCAAGAAAGGAAGTTTTCAAAGGCCCAATCAAGTCTCATATGCCTACAAATATGGTCAAGTATCCTCATATCAAGTTTCAAGGCATTCAGCTCAAAATTGCACAGTCAAAACCCTAAATTGCACTACAGTCAACTGTAGGGGCAAAATGGTCATTTGACAGTCAAAAGTTCAAATTTTTGGTCAACATATCATTTTGAAGCCACAAACATCATTTGATCAATGCTTGATCATGATTCTCAAAAGTTGGCTCAGAAAATCATCAAGATGCAAAAGTTACTATATTTGGACAGCTGAAAAAGTCAACTGAAATTGACCAGGGCATAACTTTCACATGGATTATCAGAAAAATTCCATCCAAAGCTCATTTTGAAGAGAAAGACATTTCCTACAACTCATCTTCATACTTCAAGTCCAAGAAATGCTCTCACAAAAAGTTATCAATTTCAACATTATAGGTCATTTTCAAAAGTCAACAAAAAGGGACTTTAAGTCAAAGGCCATAACTTGAGATTGGTAAATCAAACTGACATGGGACCAAAGGCATTGGTTAGAGGACTCAAAGACCTTTCCAAAATGTCCAAGAACTTGAGAAAATCTTAAAAATTGAGCAAGTTATGCCTTGTGGAAGTTGGGAAATTTTTGGATATTTTGAAAAGTCAACATTGATTCAAATGGTCTAAAAATGCTAATGGGCCCATTTTTCTTCCATGATTCATCATTCCAAGCATATACACGACCACTTGGCCCAAAGGGAAGTATTTTCTCATTTTTTTTATTTATTTATATGGATTTTTATTTATATTAATTCAATTAAATCAATTAAATATATGAAAAATGTTTAAATTAACCAAACCAATCTTTTTATACATGTTTTAAGGTCAATATTTCGTGTAAATGCAAACTAGGAAAGATTTGGGGTGATTGGATGCAAATTGATACAAGAACACATGAAAAAGATTCAAAAAGATCCTTAGAAAATCAATTATCAAAAATCATGATTACAAGAGATTTGGTTGAATTTTGTTGACCTAATCTATTTAGTACATAAGCTTGAGTGAAAACCTAATGCTAATACACTAAAAGCTGCGCAGAAAAGCTCTCCACAAACTTGGAATTTTCTCTAAAAAGCTCAAAACTGAAAAGCAGGTTCTAGGTCGATTCAAAGGACAAGACTTGTTTCATTAGCATCCTCAAGTCTCACTGAACGATTCTCAATCATTAACGACCATCAAAACTCCAAGAATTGGTAGATTGAACGTAAACTGCATCAAGAAAATTGCTTAATCGTATTTTGATTTTGAAGCATAATCATTGCATTTTTTTTATGGATTGTACTCATTAATGTTTTCTGATGCTAACTGTACCATTTAATTGCGTTTTTGTGCACTCAATACGATTTCACCATTATTGAACATTAGGGTTTTGCAGCTTTTGAATTAGGGGTTTCCAGGTATGGCAAAATTGGACATTCTCAGGACCATAATTAGACTCAGCTCATCTAGACGAAGAGATCCCAACCCTCGCGCCTAATTTATGTTTAGAGATGGCTTAATCGCTATTTTCTGTAAACCTGCCTAAAACCACGCGTTTAAAACCGTTGCCTTTGTGTTTTGTTTTACAGGGATGGTGAGGAAGATGAAATCGTGTCACACACTGATTGGAGCGTTTGAATATTTCGCGCTCTATCCACTAACTCTTTTGTTTCCTTTGATATTATTTATTCGTTAATTATATATCAAATGCGTTAACATGGCTTAGTGGTACAGGCGTTGGTTGATGATGCTAGTGACCTGGGTTCGAGTCCCAGGTCTACGTTTATTTCTATAATATTTTTCAAAACACGTTCCTATGAAATTTCAAAGGTGGAGCGCATGATACACCACCATCATCAAGCCAGCCACGCGTCCTGGGAGAGCAAATCAAGGGTATGGATCTCAAGAACATACTACGCCCTAGTCAACGCATCACACATGATTCAGAAAAGTCCAACGAGGCCAATGCTATTGGGCTAGATTGCTAGGCCTATACCTCCAATTTGGGACTTCCACCCCCCCTGGTTTGCAATGTTTTTTTTAATTTTCTTTATGTTTTATTTTATTTTCAATTATTTGTTTATTTGTTTTGTTGTTTTAATTTAATTAATTATTTTTACAAAAAATATAAAAATATCATAAAAAAGCAGAAAAGGCAAAAATATAATAAATATTTTATTTTAATAATTGTATATAAATAAACTTAGCATTAATTTAGGTTGTAACTTTAATTCTTTTCATAATAAAAATCTAAAAAAGGGTAGAATTAGGTTTAGTTAATTTTTATTCCTTTTTTTTAATATTTCCTTTTTCACAATAATAATGTTTATTTTATTTTCATAATTAAATTATACATAAAAAATTTTAGGTTTAATTTAGGTTATATTTTAATATTTTCATAACAAATTTAAAAGCCATTAGAATTAGGGTTTGCATCCAATTTACGTTTTAATTAATTCTTTTCCTAAAAACCTAAAAATACCAAAAACATTTTCTTTTAATTTTAATTTTTAATTCCTCATTAATGTTAATATTTTGCAAAAGGGTCCAACGCCCTCCTTTCGACTTAATTGTTTAATTTCGCATCTTTATTTTATTCCGCTTAAATAATTATGTATCTCTCCCGAAGCTTTGTAACATTTACTTCTCGCACTTTTCAATTTCTTTATTTACTTTGCTTTATTTATTTTCCTGTCAAATCGGGTCCGGTTTAATTTTGGCGATGTGGACCCGCGCCATTTGTAATAGTTTAGAATTTACTTTTCCCGCAAATATTAACTGTTAAACAAAGCATGCAAGAATGAATGGCCATAATAAAATCAAGCGTAGATCACAATTAACATGACAAGACAAATGCAAATGAAAACGACACACAATTCGCACACACCACCCCTAGGGTACGCCTCACTGTTGCCTTGCCTCGAAAGGTGATCGTAGAGTAGAGGATGTCTTAGTAAGTCATCATGATCCGGGAACCTGGCATGAGGGTAGCTTCTAAGGTGTCTTCCCATTACTCTGGTGATCACCACGTCCCTACAAACTCGAATTGACCCGAACACCTCCAACGGTGGTGCTACCTACCTCTCAATGGTGGGATGGCACTACTTTAAAGGACATTTACACAGACGAATTCCTTAGGGTAGGTAGGTTCTCGTAGATACTTGCTCTCTTCAAAAACAAACAAAAATCTTTTCACACCAACACTTTTCAAAAGCTTTCAAAACAATTTTTCAAACACTCTGACACAAGAGTCGATCTGAAACTTTCAAAGAAAATTTTTAAAAACCCACATTGAAAATCAAACAAACCATTTTGAAAACACAAATGAGCAAGTATCTAAGAGCCCATGGACAACCATGGATAGAAAGGGTGCTAACACCTTCCATTTCTATAACCTACCTCCCGAACCGAGAGCAATCTCTTTAAGGAATTTTTCTATGCTTTTGTCCTTTCCATTTGGAGAAAATAAAAGACGGTGGCAGCTCTTGCTTCCGCGACATTTCGCGAACCAGCGTTAAACAGTCAGTTCCAGATCCACCGATCACAGAACTGGCGACTCTGCTGGGGACCATCTTATAAAGTGGGGTGTACCTTAGGATTAAGATCACTGTGTTTTCAATTGTCTTCTTTGCTTGCTTTATTATTGTGGGTTGTATCGGAGTTACATAGATCCTAACCCGGATCTGGGGATACCCTGTTTAGGTAGCATAAGCTGTGAGGGACCTGTCCGGCGTAGACCGACACAGGTGAAGCAGTGGCTACGTTGGTGTGGCACCTTGGTCTGTACCGATATCCCTTGTGTCGCAACGAGGAGAATATGGGTCTTCTAAGGAGTCATTAAGCACCAACAACCTTAGAACCTTAATCGACACAACTTGGCCTTTAGAATTGTAGCAGTACGCTACGCCCATTGAGGCTAAACTCTCGTGATGGTTCTGGCCGCAAGAAAAGATTGCGATGCTGGAGTTATGACCGATGGAGGGTAGTCAATGATATTGGGATTCTCTAAGAACCCGGTTACTTTTGATTAGGACAGGTGTGAACCAACAAACTGAAAGAGGGTAGTACCTAGACCTCATGCTGGCCTAAACTTTAGGGGCTTGCCGTGTGTGACTTGTGTGCCTTACCATGTTTGCCTTTGTATCTATATGTGGTGTGCTTTATCATAACATCATAGCATCATGAGCATTGCATGCATCCTGCATAAGGACTGACTATTTCAAAGACAAGAGGGTTTCATCTTTGCTCTGTTTTGTAGGACATTATGATGCCTGTGCGAAGGAATACTATCCGGTTCAACTTTGTTCGTTCACCCGAGTTGCTTGATGAGTTGGTTAGCAGAATTCCAAATACCACTTCCTTCATTCAGAGGCATGGCTCCCTTCTCAGTTTAGTCACTGCAAAGCGGGATCAACAATTGATGAGTGTTCTGACCCAGTTCTATGACCCTCTGTACCAGTGCTTCACCTTTCAAGACTTCCAGCTGGTCCCTACCCTGGAAGAATTCTCTGATTTACTTGGTATCCCTATCTTGGATCAGACTCCCTTTACTGGTTGGGAAAAGACCCTTAGGCTTGAGGACATTGCTGCAGCTCTTCCTTTGACCCATCAAGAGGTAACAGACAACTGGGTGACTAGAAGCGGAGTTAAGGGTTTCTTGGCTAAGTTGCTGATTGGTAAATCTAACAATTTCTGGAATGACCTGGACTTTAGGGCATATGAAGACATCTTGGCTCTCCTAATCTATGGGTTAGTCCTGTTTCCTAATCATGACAACTTCATCAATGTCACGGCCATAAGGATCTTTATGTCTCAGAATCCTGTGCCCACTCTCTTGGGTGACATCTTGCAACAACTTCACGCCCGTACTACTCGAAGACGAGGAACCCTATGGTGTTGTATCCCTTTGTTGGTGAGGTGGTTTATTTCGCACCTCCCTAAGTTCGTACTGAAGAACCAAGAAGGAAGAGGTTGGGCTCATAGGTTAATGTCTCTCACCGATAAAGACATCATTTGGACTTGCAGAGGTTTGGATGAGATAGCTATTATTGATCGATGCGGGGAATACCCTAATGTTCCTCTGATTGGTACTCAAGGAGGGATCTCTTACAATCCATGTCTAGCACTCCGTCAGTTTGGAAGAGCAAGAAGAGCAGGTCCTCATGAGATGTTGGTGCCTCACATCAGTTTCGAGTTTCAGGTGGATAGTGACGAGCTACGTCGTAGGTTCATCAAGGCTTGGGACAAAGTTCATAAAGCTGACCCACAAGAGCTAGGGCCAAAGACTTCTTTACCTATGGAAGCCTACTACAAATGGGTTCGCATCCGTGCTCAGAAGTTAGGTATGCCGTATGAAGCTGTCAGACCCGTCATTCTTGAGTGTCCTGATAAAGATGGTGTTCCTCCAACTGTCCTTCCTCCTCAGATACCTACTGATTATGAGACATTGAAGAGATCTTGGTCGCAACTGCGAGAAGAACGGGATTCTTACCGGGAAAAGTTCAACGAGCAGGAATCAAAGATCCAGAAGTTGACAAAACAGTTGGAGAATGAGAGAGCTCTGAATGCCTACATTTGTACTGAGAAGAGGAGACCATGGGATCAATAAGGAACTCTGAATGTGCCTTTACAGTTTTATTTCCTTTCTAGTATTTCCTTTCATGTAACGCCTAAGGGCAACTTGTTGAATAATTTCAGTTGCAAAGTTGAATCTAATGAAGTGTGTTCTTTTTTGTTTACAAAGTTGATTCCCGATTGTCTTTGAAAACATAATTCATACGCATTTCATACATCATGTGCATATCAGGTTTTTCCTCTTTTCAGGTTGCTTACAGTTCTTCGCTGTTTATTTCAGCATCATGAATCCCGAATCTGCATCAACTGAGACATCAATCAAGGCTCTTCAGGCGCAAAATGCGCAGTTTCAAGAACTAATCAAGGGTCTGGCTCAGGGCCAAGAAGAACTGAAGGCTATGCTCCTGAAGAAGGAGAAGAAGAAGAAGAGAAGAACGGTTCTGTTCAACTCGGGCCGAAGGTTTGGCAATACTCTGCAGCATGAAGAGGCTGGTTCTTTTGTCGGCAAGAGTCCTTCTCAGGCAGAAGTAAAGGTTCCTAGTCCGGTAGTCTCCGACAACGAGACAGATTTTGATGAAGAGCAGTACCCCCCTGCAGATGACAGATACAAACAACTGGAGGATAGGTTGAAGGCTATGGAGGTTCAACAGGTACCTGGGCTGGATTTCGGAGATCTGGGTTTGTCGACTGGTGTGATCATCCCCCACAAGTTCAAAGCACCATCCTTCTCCAAATATGACGGGGCGTCTTGTCCCAAGCTGCATTTAAGGTCCTATGTTCGGAAAATTCAGCCGTACTCTGCGGATAAGAATTTATGGATCCACTTCTTCCAGGAGAGTCTTTCAGGGACTCATCTCGAATGGTTCTATCAGCTGGATGGGACCAAGATTCGTAACTGGGAGGAGTTGGCTACTGCTTTCTACAAGCAGTATCAATATAATGCCGACCTTTCCCCCACACGTACCCAACTCTAGGGTATGTCGTTAGGTGCAAGCGAAGGTTTTAAGGAGTACGCTCAGAAATGGAGAGACCTGGCTGGCAGGGTGCAGCCACCATTGACTGATCGGGAGCTGGTAGACATGTTCTTGGGGACCCTATCTGGGCCGTTTTTCAACCATCTCATTGGGAATTCTTCTGCTGGGTTCACTGATTTGATTCTGACTGGAGAAAGAATTGAAGCTGGGTTGAAGTCTGGAAAGATTGCGAAGGGTGCATCCTCTAGTTCGGAAAAGAAACCATTCAAGAAGGAGTCTAGTGCCGTGTATGGTTCTAGGAAATCAGAGAGACCTGAGCACCGCCAATCTGTCAGCGCGGTGATGATTGCTAAGCCTGCTGCCGCTCCTCGGCCAAACAATCCTCAAAGGGCTGAAAGACCCCGGAGAGAGTTTACCCGGTTAAGCATGACCCTATCACAGATCCTGCCACAGTTGCTCTCCACTAACTTAGTGACTGTCAGAGAGGCGCCGAAGTTCCCTAATACAACATCTCCCAAGTACAACCCGAATGCTCGTTGTGCCTACCATTCAGAAAGCCCGGGGCATTCTACTGATGACTGTTGGGCGTTAAAGAATAAGGTGCAAGACCTTATCGACGCAAAGGAGATACAGTTCGAAGCGCCTGCGAAGCCGAATGTAGTTACTGCTCCTATGCCTCAACATGGGGTAAATGCTGTTGATGAAGACGTTTATGCTGTTTCTGTGGGTGATCTAGCCACTCCTCTAAAGATTGTCAAGAAGAACCTACTGCAGGCCGGTTTATTTCCGGGTTGTAGTGAGGGTTGCCTGTTCTGTGCTGTGTCCCCATCTGGTTGTCCCTTGCTAAAGTTAGGCATCCAAAGCTTAATGGATAGCAAGGAGATTCTATTCAAGAAGTCCGCTGTTCGGTTGGTTCCAGTGGAAGAAGTTTCTGTGGTGACTATCTTCAATAATCCGATCCCGGCTCTCCCGAAGAAGCCCGTCTAAATCATGACCGTTGCGCCTGTTATTATCACTGTTCCAGGGCCCCTGCCCTATGTATCTGACAAAGCTGTCCCCTGGCATTATGGGGCAGATGTATATGTAAACGGAATTAAACAAGAGCTCAACGCTGGCGCCAGCATTTGTGACATCACTGGCCCAGCCAAAGTGACCCGCAGTGGCAGGCTCTTCTCGCCTGACATTGCACCGCCTGCTGCCCGAAGACCGCTTCTCATAACCCCTGCAAGTATACCTGTTCCTGCTGCTGATCCGATTGTTTCTCCTGCTGCCGAGTCATCCAATGCTCGGGGCAAGGGAATTGAAGTTGAGCCTGCCCAGATGGAGGCACCCGTACCCATAGCTGCTGAGGCCTCCCCACAAGAGATGGAGGAGATTCTGAAGATCATAAAAAAGAGCGATTTTAATGTTGTGGAACAGCTGGGGCATACGCCCTCCAAGATCTCCATGCTCTCTTTATTGCTGTGCTCCGAGGCCCATGCTAAGGCCCTAATCTCGTTCCTCAAGACGGCCCATGTGCCACATGAAACCTCTGCAGTCCAGTTCACTGATTGCGTGGCAAGTCTAATGGCAGATAATGGCTTGGGTTTCTCAGATGCTGACTTGACCACAAAGGGGAGAGACCATAATGATGCTCTGCATGTCTCTATTGAATGCAGGGGCACTACCTTGGCACATGTGTTAGTGGATACTGGTTCATCTTTGAATGTGTTACCCAAGAAGGCTTTGGACCGTCTAGATTGTGAAGGCCTGGAATTAAAACCCAGCAATATCATCGTCAGGGCCTTTGATGGTTCAAAGAGGATGGTTCATGGGGAAGTTGACATCCCGATTCGTGTGGGCTCTCAGGTGTTCGACTCCACTTTTTATGTGATGGATATCCGTCCATCTTACTCTTGTCTATTGGGTCGACCTTGGATACATAAGGCTGGGGCAGTGACCTCTACCTTGCATCAGAAGCTGAAGTACCCCGTCAGAGGGAAGATTGTCACTGTGCAAGGAGAGGAAGAATATATGGTGAGTCACCTGAACTCCTTCAGGTACATTGAGATGGATGGGGAGTTTATTGAAACCCCCTTTCAGCATTTCGAGGAGGTGTTTCCAATTGCAGCAACAGCAACAGAAGAAGGTGCTCCTTTGAAGATGGCTTCCCTAAAGGACGCCCGGGCTGTGGTTCAGAAGGGTGAATGTGCCGACCGGGGCAGACTTCCGGACTTCACTCAGAAGACTGATAAACTTGGGCTGGGCTTCACCACAGAAGGTCAGAAAGCTATGAGGAAATCAAAGTCGGAAGACCTCCGGTCTTTATTAAAAGTTCAGGAGTGAATGCTGTTGGGGAAGACCATGAAGTGGACGAAGCTGAATTCAATAGCTGGATCTATCCAACGGCCGAAGGCGGATTGAACAACTGGATTGCTAAGGATCATACTCCTGTTACCTTTGTGACGCAGTAATAAATTTCTTTGTTTCGTTATTTTGTAATAAACAATGATAAACTCTATGGCCCGGTGTCTTACCCGAGGCACCGTGGTTCTATTTGTGAGGGCATACAAACTGTCATTTCATATATCATGAATGAAAATCTTGGACGTATTTTTCGCATTGCAAATATTGTGCTCCTTTTCTGTCTTTCTTTTCCTTTACATAAATTTTCAAAACAGCTGTATTTACACACACACTCACTCATACAGGTTTCAATCCACTCTGGATCTCACTGATAACAGCTCTGCTACTGCCAATTATGACTTCGAAAATCCGATCAACTTAGCCGAAGACGAAGGTGAAGATGATTGCGAAGTGCCTGGCGAGCTTGCAAGACTGTTGCTTCAGGAAGAGAGGGCAATTCAACCTCATGAAGAGCCAGTGGAAACCATAAACTTGGGTACAGAGACAGACAGGAAAGAGGTAAAGATTGGTGCCAACCTAGAGCTCAGCGTGAAGCAACGGTTAACCAAGATGTTACATGACTACATGGAGATCTTTGCCTGGTCCTACGAAGACATGCCAGGGTTGGATACCGACATTGTGGTCCATCACTTGCCAACTAAGGAAGACTGCCCTCCAGTTAAGCAAAAGGTCCGTCGGATGCGTCCAGAGATATCTGAGAAGATTAAAGCCGAGGTCATGAAACAGTTTGATGCCGGGTTCCTTGCAGTGACTTCTTACCCTCAGTGGGTTGCTAATGTGGTGCCGGTACCTAAGAAGGACGGTAAGGTCAGAATGTGTGTCGACTACAGGGATCTGAACAGGGCCAGCCCCAAGGATGACTTCCCTTTACCTCATATTGATGTCCTTGTTGATAATACAGCTCAGCACAAAGTATTCTCTTTCATGGATGGCTTTTCAGGTTACAATCAGATCAAGATGGCACCTGAAGACATGGAAAAGACTACATTTGTTACTCAGTGGGGCACCTTCTGTTACAAGGTCATGCCATTTGGATTAAAGAACGCAGGGGCAACCTACCAACGTGCCATGGTTGCTTTATTTCATGATATGATCCATCATGAGATAGAAGTGTATGTTGACGACATGATCGCTAGGTCCCAGACTGAGGAAGAGCACCTAGATCATCTGCAGAAGTTGTTTGACCGGTTGAAACTATACAAGCTGAGATTGAACCCGAACAAGTGCACCTTCGGGGTAAGATCTGGGAAGTTGCTAGGCTTCGTGGTCAGTGATAAAGGTATTCAAGTGGACCCTGCTAAGGTCAAAGCTATTCAAGAGATGCCAGTTCCTAGGACAGAGAAGGAAGTCAGAGGCTTTTTAGGACGCCTGAATTACATTGCTCGCTTCATCTCACATCTGACTGCTACCTGTGAGCCAATCTTCAAGCTGCTGAAGAAAGATCAGGTAGTACGTTGGAACGATGAATGTCAGGCTGCTTTTGATAGAATCAAAGAGTATCTCCAAGAACCACCTATCCTTATGCCACCGGTTGAAGGGAGACCTCTGATATTATACCTGATAGTGCTTGACAACTCAATGGGGTGTATGCTGGGGCAGCATGACGAGTCTGGCCGAAAAGAGCATGCCATTTATTACCTTAGCAAAAAGCTTACCGACTGTGAGACCCGATACTCACTGCTTGAGAAAAATTGCTGCGCTTTGGTATGGGCTGCTCGCCGGCTGAGACAGTATATGCTGACTCACACTACCTTGTTGATCTCAAAGATGGACCCTATAAAGTACATATTCGAAAAGCCTGCTCTATCTGGGAGAATTGCAAGATGGCAAATGATCTTGACGGAATACGACATTCAGTACACAACCCAGAAAGCCATCAAGGGAAGTGTATTGGCAGACCACCTGGCACATCAAGCTGTGGATGACTATCAATCAATGAACTTCGAGTTTCCAGATGAAAGCATCATGATAGTAACAGATTGTGAAGTACCTGGACCGGATGAAGGACCTGAACCAGGATCCCGATGGTCTATGCACTTTGACGGAGCCTCCAATGCTTTGGGAAATGGTATCGGCGCCATAATCATATCTCCACAAGGTACTCATACTCCACTCACTGCCCGGCTGTGTTTCAACTGTACCAACAACATGGCGGAGTATGAGGCGTGCATCATGGGCCTTCAAGCTGCGATCGACCTAAGGATCAAATTTCTAAGTGTCTTCGGAGATTCCGCTCTTGTGATCAATCAGATCAAAGGAGAGTGGGATACGAAACATCCAAACTTGATTCCTTACAGGGAATGTGTGTTGACCCTGATTCCCCACTTCACAGAGATAACCTTTGAGCACTTTCCAAGAGAAGAGAATCAGCTGGCGGACGCGTTAGCTACAATGTCTTCAATGTTCAAGGTCAAATGGGATAATGAGGCTCCCCGGATCATCATCTGGAAACTGGACGAACCGGCATACTGTTGTGATCTCGAAACTAAATTGGTGACTGAGAAGCCTTGGTACCATGAAGTGAAGAGATACCTGGAAGCTCAGGAATACCCTGAAGGGGCATCTGTCAATGATAAGAAATTCCTGAGGAGGTTTGCAGCCAAGTTCTTCCTTAGCAACGGCATCTTGTACAAGCGAAATCATGATTCAACCTTACTGCGTTGTGTGGACAAGACTGAAGCGGAAAGAATCATGGAAGAGCTACATGAAGGGACCTTTGGTACGCATTCCAGTGGGCATACTATGGCTAAGAAAATCCTACGGGCAGGATATTATTGGTCCACAATGGAAGCTGACTGTTACCAACATTCCAGGACATGCCATAAGTGCCAGATCTATGCAGACAAGGTGCATGTTCCTCCGGTTCCCCTGAATGTTCTGACTGCGCCTTGGCCGTTTGCAATGTGGGGCATAGACATGATCGGCGAGATAAAACCTACGGCATCTAATGGACATCGTTTCATCCTAGTGGCGATTGATTATTTCACGAAGTGGGTCGAGGCAGCATCCTATGCTACGGTAACCAAGACTGTTGTGGCACGGTTCATTCGGCATAACCTGATCTGTCGGTATGGCGTCCCTGAGCGGATTATTACAGACAACGGTACCAATCTGAACAACAAGATGATCGCTGAGCTCTGCGAACAGTTCAAGATACAGCACCACAATTCTTCTCCTTACAGACCGAAGATGAATGGGGCTGTAGAAGCAGCAAATAAGAACATCAAGAAAATCGTGCAGAAGATGACAGTGACCTATAAAGATTGGCACGAGATGTTACCGTTCGCTCTACATGGGTACCGTACCTCAGCTAGGACGTCAACCGGGGCAACGCCTTTCTCTCTGGTTTATGGCATGGAGGCAGTCTTACCGATCGAAGTACAAATTCCCTCTCTCCGGATAATGAAGGATGCAAATCTGGACGAAGATGATTGGATCCAGACACGTCTTGATCAACTCAATCTCATTGATGAAAAGAGACTTGCTGCTATCTGCCATGGTCAGACGTATCAGAAACGGATGATCAGGGCATTTAACAAAAAAGTCAGACCACAGGAATATCAAGTTGGGGATCTGGTAATCAAGAGAATCATCCTTCCTCAGAGTGATCCAAGGGGCAAATGGACCCCTACGTACGAAGGGCCATTTGTGGTTAAACATGTGTTCTCAGGAGGAGCAATGATATTAACCAATATGGATGGTGACGACCTTCCTCACCCCGCCAATGCAGACATAGTAAAAAGATACTACGCATAAAAAAGACCCGCTAGGCTGACATGCCTAGGCAAAAATTAGGGCTTCCCGTCGAACCAAAAGGGTTCGGGCAAAATGAAGGGATGAAAATGAAAAAAATCTGTACACCCGGCAAGTCGAAAACCTGAAAAGGCGGCTTGGGAAAAAATGGGTATCCCGGTGGACTGAAAACCCGAAAGGGCAGTCCAGGCAAAAATTAGGGATAAAAGCGTAATACTATGTCTCATTAGGATCACTTTGCATCCAGAATCCGGTATCTACATCAAGTTCAGACGGCATTGATCAGTCAGCTTCACCTTCAACCAAGGTCATCAAGTGATGAGACACTCGGAGTTATAAAGGCAATAGCAGAGTTGAAACCCAGTGGGATCATTCATTTCACACAGCTGTTTTATTTTCTTCTGTACAAATTTGTATAAACTCTCTTGTCCGGCGACGTTCCTCTCACCAGGTCGTCAGCCTCTTGTACACAAAACGCCTATTTTCAGGCCATTCAAAATCAATACAAATATACTTTTCAGTTAAACGTGCCAAGTGTTTTTCTTTTTCTGTTTTGTTTTGCGAAGAACGTCCAAGGTTCAATTTGTGATATATGCATTGACAATAATTTGCTAACTCATAAATATTTGCATACGAAACAAATGAATTAATTACAGGTGACACTAGAAACAGGGGCAATAAAAGAGTTGTCTAAACAATCCAATTGCTCTACCCTCCAAGGTACCAAGGTAGGTTCAGCTAAAGAACATGACCAGTATACCTGAATTCCCCAGAGAGTGAGCCAACAAAAGTGTATTCTTCTCCAAGCAGAGCTATCAAATCTCAAGGAAATTGAGTATCCTCCAGTAGATCTCAATACTCCCCCAGCAGCAGCATATATATATTCTTAACAAGCATCCCCGGCAGTCTTGGTCTAAAGATTGTTCCCCGGCGGCATATCAGCATTCAAAGGAATCACTTCCCCAACATATCAAAACTTCCCCAGAAAAGTCCAATCCGGTTTCCCCAGGAAAGATGGAGTCCATATCCCCAAGCAGTAAGCTTATCCCCAGTAAGATTCTGGAAGCTTACCCCCTCGCAGAGCACGAACGCGTCGTCCGGCTTGATTTAAAGAGTTATTTCCTTAACAGGATATAACTGGGTTATCCTCAGCCAAAAACCCCGGAAAGAGCGTCATCAACGAAGCCTTCTCACCCCAGCGAAGGTCATCAACACTTCCAAGCACCACAAGGATATCCTCAGCAAGTTATCAACAATTCAGCAAAACATCTCTATCCCCACAGAGTTTTGCTTCCCAGCATGGTCGCTAGAGTATCTTTTCTCCCCGCAGAATCTTCCATTTGCCAAGTTTATTCCGCTACAGAGTCATCTTCTCCTACCGGTATTCTTGCAGTTATCATCCCCAGCGGAAGCAAAATCTATTCTCCAGCATCAGCCCAGGAGTGACTTCCCGGCATCCGTCAAGGATCTACTTTCCTAAGACGAACACATTCATAAAACTTCACATACATCATTATAGCATGCATAGACGCATCATATCATACAAATCTCATTTATGTTGAGAACATCATTGCTTGATCCATATCATGCATTGCATATGACTGGCCTTTACCTTTCAGGAAAGACGCAGTTAAAATGCTCAAACATATTTCAAAGCCTTCTCTAGTCCAGCTAAATCGACTCCCAACAGGTTTTTCTGATAAAAACTCAGCAGAAGTTATGGTCCCCTCTCCAACGGCGAGTGAGGTGGTAAGTCCTTTTTCAGATGTTTCCCTCTCCGACGGTGAGTGTGAGGTGATAGTCTCCTATGGTCCCCTCTCCAACGGTGAGTGAGGTGGTAATTCCTTCTTCAGATGTTTCCCTCTCTGACGGTGAGTGTGAGGTGACAGTCTCCTATGGTCCCCTCTCCAACGGTGAGTGAGGTGGTAATTCCTTCTTCAGATGTTTCCCTCTCCGACGGTGAGTGTGAGGTGACAGTCTCCTATGGTTCCCTCTCCGACGGTGAGTGAGGTGGTAATTCCTTTTCAGATGTTTCCCTCTCCGACGGTGAGTGTGAGGTGACAGTCTCCTATGGTCCCCTCTCCAACGGTGAGTGAGGTGGTAATTCCTTTTCAGATGTTTCCCTCTCCGACGGTGAGTGTGAGGTGATAGTCTCCTATGGTTCCCTCTCCGACGGTGAGTGAGGTGGTAATTCCTTTTCAGATGTTTCCCTCTCCGACGGTGAGTGTGAGGTGATAGTCTCCTATGGTCCCCTCTCCAACGGTGAGTGAGGTGGTAATTCCTTTTTCAGATGTTTCCCTCTCCGACGGTGAGTGTGAGGTGATAGTCTCTTATGGTTCCCTCTCCAACGGCGAGTGAGGTGGTGAGTCCTTTTTCAGATGGTTCCCTCTCCGACGGTGAGTGAGGTGACAATTCCTTTTCAGATGGTTTCCTCTCCGACGGTGAGTGAGGTGACAATTCCCTTTCAGATTATAAGTGCCTATGGTTCTCGTTCCGATCCTGCGAAGATGGTATTTCCCACCAAGATTTTTCTCAACGAGCGTTGTTGAGGTTAAAGTCGCCCAAGGTTCTCTTACCATTCATGCTAAGGCAGTAACCATACCTGGTTCATTCATCGTCGTTTGAAGCTCCAGACTCAGATCCTGTAACCAGTCAGGACACATATATACCAAGCATCTGAAAATCAACTCCTGCAACGTGTCAGGTACTCATGTTTCTTTTGCAGGTATGCAGGTTCTAGCTAAGGAATCTCCCACGCAATCAACATCCAGATGGCATCTATAAGCCCATCATCCTATCCAGCAATCTCCCAAATGGCATCTATAAGCCCATTCCCATCACACTGCTAACATGTGAGCGCAAATTTCTGGGCACTCTAGTGTCCAATCATCTTCTACCCTCGGATTACGAAAGGCACGTCAGCCAATCTGCATCCTCAGGTCTAAGAAGATTGAACAGGGGCAACTGTTGTACCCCAAAATTTGCCCTCCCACATTCTTCAAGAAATTGCCAAGCCAAGTCACAAAATTCCCCAAGGGTTGCACAATGCAAAGGTCTCCTACACAGTCAAGATTAGGGTTTTGTGTTCTGATCAAGAAAGGAAGTTTTCAAAGGCCCAATCAAGTCTCATATGCCTACAAATATGGTCAAGTATCCTCATATCAAGTTTCAAGGCATTCAGCTCAAAATTGCACAGTCAAAACCCTAAATTGCACTACAGTCAACTGTAGGGGCAAAATGGTCATTTGACAGTCAAAAGTTCAAATTTTTGGTCAACATATCATTTTGAAGCCACAAACATCATTTGATCAATGCTTGATCATGATTCTCAAAAGTTGGCTCAGAAAATCATCAAGATGCAAAAGTTACTATATTTGGACAGCTGAAAAAGTCAACTGAAATTGACCAGGGCATAACTTTCACATGGATTATCAGAAAAATTCCATCCAAAGCTCATTTTGAAGAGAAAGACATTTCCTACAACTCATCTTCATACTTCAAGTCCAATAAATGCTCTCACAAAAAGTTATCAATTTCAACATTATAGGTCATTTTCAAAAGTCAACAAAAAGGGACTTTAAGTCAAAGGCCATAACTTGAGATTGGTAAATCAAAATGACATGGGACCAAAGGCATTGGTTAGAGGACTCAAAGACCTTTCCAAAATGTCCAAGAACTTGAGAAAAGCTTAAAAATTGAGCAAGTTATGCCTTGTGGAAGTTGGGAAATTTTTGGATATTTTGAAAAGTCAACATTGATTCAAATGGTCTAAAAATGCTAATGGGCCCATTTTTCTTCCATGATTCATCATTCCAAGCATATACACGACCACTTGGCCCAAAGGGAAGTATTTTCTCATTTTTTATTTATTTATATGGATTTTTATTTATATTAATTCAATTAAATCAATTAAATATATGAAAAATGTTTAAATTAACCAAACCAATCTTTTTATACATGTTTTAAGGTCAATATTTCGTGTAAATGCAAACTAGGAAAGATTTGGGGTGATTGGATGCAAATTGATACAAGAACACATGAAAAAGATTCAAAAAGATCCTTAGAAAATCAATTATCAAAAATCATGATTACAAGAGATTTGGTTGAATTTTGTTGACCTAATCTATTTAGTACATAAGCTTGAGTGAAAACCTAATGCTAATACACTAAAAGCTGCGCAGAAAAGCTCTCCACAAACTTGGAATTTTCTCTAAAAAGCTCAAAACTGAAAAGCAGGTTCTAGGTCGATTCAAAGGACAAGACTTGTTTCATTAGCATCCTCAAGTCTCACTGAACGATTCTCAATCATTAACGACCATCAAAACTCCAAGAATTGGTAGATTGAACGTAAACTACATCAAGAAAATTGCTTAATCGTATTTTGATTTTGAAGCATAATCATTGCATTTTTTTTATGGATTGTACTCATTAATGTTTTCTGATGCTAACTGTACCATTTAATTGCGTTTTTGTGCACTCAATACGATTTCACCATTATTGAACATTAGGGTTTTGCAGCTTTTGAATTAGGGGTTTCCAGGTATGGCAAAATTGGACATTCTCAGGACCATAATTAGACTCAGCTCATCTAGACGAAGAGATCCCAACCCTCGCGCCTAATTTATGTTTAGAGATGGCTTAATCGCTATTTTCTGTAAACCTGCCTAAAACCACGCGTTTAAAACCGTTGCCTTTGTGTTTTGTTTTACAGGGATGGTGAGGAAGATGAAATCGTGTCACACACTGATTGGAGCGTTTGAATATTTCGCGCTCTATCCACTAACTCTTTTGTTTCCTTTGATATTATTTATTCGTTAATTATATATCAAATGCGTTAACATGGCTTAGTGGTACAGGCGTTGGTTGATGATGCTAGTGACCTGGGTTCGAGTCCCAGGTCTACGTTTATTTCTATAATATTTTGCAAAACACGTTCCTATGCAATTTCAAAGGTGGAGCGCATGATACACCACCATCATCAAGCCAGCCACGCGTCCTGGGAGAGCAAATCAAGGGTATGGATCTCAAGAACATACTACGCCCTAGTTAATGCATCACACATGATTCAGAAAAGTCCAACGAGGCCAATGCTATTGGGCCAGATTGCTAGGCCTATACCTCCAATTTGGGACTTCCACCCCCCCTGGTTTGCAATGTTTTTTTTTAATTTTCTTTATGTTTTATTTTATTTTCAATTATTTGTTTATTTGTTTTGTTGTTTTAATTTAATTAATTATTTTTACAAAAAATATAAAAATATCATAAAAAAGCAGAAAAGGCAAAAATATAATAAATATTTTATTTTAATAATTGTATATAAATAAACTTAGCATTAATTTAGGTTGTAACTTTAATTCTTTTCATAATAAAAATCTAAAAAAGGGTAGAATTAGGTTTAGTTAATTTTTATTCCTTTTTTTTAATATTTCCTTTTTCACAATAATAATGTTTATTTTATTTTCATAATTAAATTATACATAAAAATTTTTAGGTTTAATTTAGGTTATATTTTAATGTTTTCATAACAAATTTAAAAGCCATTAGAATTAGGGTTTGCATCTAATTTACGTTTTAATTAATTCTTTTCCTATTAAATATTAAAAAACCTAAAAATACCAAAAACATTTTCTTTTAATTTTAATTTTTAATTCCTCATTAATGTTAATATTTTGCAAAAGGGTCCAACGCCCTCCTTTCGACTTAATTGTTTAATTTCGCATCTTTATTTTATTCCGCTTAAATAATTATGTATCTCTCCCGAAGCTTTGTAACATTTACTTCTCGCACTTTTCAATTTCTTTATTTACTTTGCTTTATTTATTTTTCTGTCAAATCGGGTCCGGTTTAATTTTGGCGATGTGGACCCGCGCCATTTGTAATAGTTTAGAATTTACTTTTCCCGCAAATATTAACTGTTAAACAAAGCATGCAAGAATGAATGGCCATAATAAAATCAAGCGTAGATCACAATTAACATGACAAGACAAATGCAAATGAAAACGACACACAATTCGCACACACCACCCCTAGGGTACGCCTCACTGTTGCCTTGCCTCGAAAGGTGATCGTCGAGTAGAGGATGTCTTAGTAAGTCCTCATGATCCGGGAACCTGGCATGAGGGTAGCTCCTAAGGTGTCTTCCCATTACTCTGGTGATCACCACGTCCCTACAAACTCGAATTGACCCGAACACCTCCAACGGTGGTGCTACCTACCTCTCAATGGTGGGATGGCACTACTTTAAAGGACATTTACACAGACGAATTCCTTAGGGTAGGTAGGTTCTCGTAGATACTTGCTCTCTTCAAAAACAAACAAAAATATTTTCACACCAACACTTTTCAAAAGCTTTCAAAACAATTTTTCAAACACTCTGACACAAGAGTCGATCTGAAACTTTCAAAGAAACTTTTTTAAAACCCACATTGAAAAGCAAACAAACCATTTTGAAAACACAAATGAGCAAGTATCTAAGAGCCCATGGACAACCATGGATAGAAAGGGTGCTAACACCTTCCCTTTCTATAACCTACCTCCCGAACCGAGAGCAATCTCTTTAAGGAATTTTTCTGTGCTTTTGTCCTTTCCATTTGGAGAAAATAAAAGACGGTGGCGACTCTTGCTTCTGCGACATTTCGCGAACCAGCGTTAAACAGTCAGTTCCAGATCCACCGATCACAATCGGTAATTATAAATCCAATCCCCAAGCGAATTCTAATCCCTATTCGATTACAAGACCAATTAACAAGTGAAATTGACATTATGCGATTTATATTCCTATTATCTGAATTAAGCAAACGGATACAATAGTCATGAATTAAGCAAACATGATTTGACATACGCAATTTAACGGTGAAGCAACGCTAAAATGCGAAACAAATCAAGGAAATATAAACCAATCGAATTAAATTAACAACATTCTATGTAACTTAAATTAAGCAAGCAAGAAATATAGAAGAATATGAAAAGGGAAAAGAAATTGGATTGAAATTATAAAACCTCAAAGTTTTGGCGGAAACATGAACAATAGATCGATCCTTAGGATTAGTTCCTCGTGAAGGATTCGTGCAAGCAAATTCTATCGTCAAAAATAATGTATCCAAAACTATAACGGCTTCAGCCCTTATAACATAAAACATGGTTTTCTTCCTATTAATTCTAACTGAATCGAAAATATAACCCAGACCCATAAAATTGACCCAAAACAAAATGTTCCTAATATCTGAAACTTCCACGAATTATTCAAGTCCGCTACATTCCGAATCAGCTTCTGGCTTCAACATGAAAGTTGTAGCTCTTTCCCTAAGCTTTCCAACGCATATTAGAATGCCTCGATCCGATTCCTATAGCTCTAGTTATGAATTTTTCAATTAAAGCTGCTAATGCTGAAAAATAAATACGAAAATCAAATTAAACCAAAAATAAACTAAATTAGAAAAATATTATAAAATATAAAAATAAACAAAGTAAAACATATAAATGCTTAAGTATAAACATGGAAGAGTGTGCATCAAAATGCACTGATCACTGACCAACTAACCAACCATTTTAAATATATAATTCTTTTTTCATATAACCAAGCAAAATAGAGTCGTTGACTATTTGAAAAAGAGTTATTATAAATAATACTGCTACGTCCTTATCTCTTCCATACTTCAAGTTACTTGAGAGGTAGTGGAATAAAGCTTTTTCGTACTGTGTATTATTGTACCATGTACCGTTATATTCTTTCCTTCTACACTTCATAGGCTTCTGCGAGCATGAGGTTAAAAGCGGGAACATAACATAAGGTCTTCAGAACTTCAAGTCTTCAGAGTCTTCAGAACTGCGTCTTCAGAGTCTTCATCACTTAGTCATGAGAATGCGTTTTAGATAACCTTGGATCGGAAGATCTTCAAGTCTTCAGAGTCTTAAGAGTTGTGTCTTTAGAGTCTTCAACATTTTGTCTTGAGAACCCGTTGTAGATAACTTTGGACCTTTAGAACTTCAAGTCTTTAGAATCTTCAGACCTTCTCTCTTTAGAATCCTAGCACTTGGTTCTTTAATAATCCTTGTCTTTAGAACCTTGTTATTAGAAACACAAAGTCTTCAGCATCTGGACTTCAGTCAGGAATATTGTCTTCAAATCTTTTAACTTTGTCTTCTTTGAAACTAGTTATCTTTTAGAAACTAAGTTTTTAGCATCTGGACTTCAATAGAAACTTTGTCTTCAGATCTTCTAACTTTGTTTCTTTGGAACACACTGTCTTTTAGAAACATGAATCTTCAACATCTAGACTTAAGTGACAACTTCTGTCTTCAGATCTTCTAACTATTTCCTTAGAACACGTTGTCTTTAGACAAATATCAAGTCTTACACTTCAGAGCCTTCTGGATGCCTTGCTACTATTCAACAGAAGTTGTGTAGCGCAGAAACGGAACTAATTATCTTCTAATATCTTTGCCACACCATCCATCAGAAGCAGAACTTGTTTGTTAAGTACTCAACAATAACAAACATTAGTACAACAAAATTGTTCACACAAACATACTCATTTGTCATCATCAAAACTCATACATAATATTGCAGAACCAAATCTTGTTCTTACATTTATTTCCTTTGGTCATTGGGGATTTTGAATCGACGATCATTTCCATGGTTGAGGAATTTGAAATGGAAATAGTGTGTGGGGACTCCTATTTAGAAAGAGCTTTTTTCCAGTGACTCTTTAGGAACTCTCTTTTTAGGGAAAATCAACAAGGGTGAGGTTCTTATCGAGAAACCAATGCCTCCCCTTATTTTACCTGAGGCACAAATAAAATTTGCTCAGCAAAGGAGGGAAGTGGCCAATAAGTTTGTCTGGTTTTATCAAGGAATGAGTAGTTATGAGCCTAGCGATGCAAAAATCATAAACCATATATAGTATCAGGGAATGATTAATGTTGTATCTTGGATCAGTCGCGGTGATCAGTTTAAAGCTGATGAATTGGCCCCAAATAGACTTCGGTTAGTTGAGCCAAAGAAAACCAATAAATATCATTGGGTGGCCACTAAAGTGATAGGGATTCATTCCACTCTAAACATTATTGCGACTATAACTAACGTTGATATTATGGTCGGCAACCAATCGGACTGGTCAATTCTTCCAATAGATCTGGTGTACAAGATATGTAGCACTTTTAAGGGTAGCTTGGTTCCTCTGTGTGAGTGCTTCTTTACCAGGTTGGGGGTATGTTTTCCATTTTTTTGACTTTGAGGTGGTTGTGATGAACTGCTTGAGAGTTTCCCCATCATAACTTTATTCTAGACCTTGGCTTACATGAAGTTGTTCCAACTTTGTGCTGAGCATAAATCTTAGAAGCCTTCTTTTAGGTTCTTTTTTCATCTTTTTTATGTGGCCCGTTGAAACAACCGGCTGAAAATCATCAAACAATGAAGACGCCATCAAATGTATTTCATCCCACACGAAGGAAAAGGTAAACATCGACAAAACCTAAGAAGGGAGAAGTCACGGTCTTACGATCGAGAGATTGGGTAAGGGAGTCTGTTACGCGAGGGGAACGTATTAGCACCCTACACACCCGCGGTACTCTATGATATCCACTATTGTTATCTATCTTATGAGTGCATCTAATCTATTCTTATTGCTTATTAATGAGGAAAATGCATGCAAAGGAAAAGAGAAAATAATGTAGGGAAAATAAAGTTGTGCTCGCTTAGGCCTTACCCCAATGCCCACATATCCTTTTGAGGAATCAGAGTTACCATAGTTTAGATCACATGTTTTGTTTGTTTTGTATTTTTATGAATAATGTTAATTCCGCCTTATGCCGCAGCTCGACCTTTGGAGACTCACGCATCAGAACAGAAGTAAATTAGCATGTCCTTACCTGAAAATGGTTTTGAGTTACGCCTTCAAGGAAAGATGCCACATTTGATTGTTTTTTTTAGTACCTTAAAAAAGGGTTTAAGTATGATTAGCATGTTTTATGATTTACTAAGAAAAGGAAAGTTTTAGTTTTAAATGCATATGCAAAAGGGAGAAAACAACTAAGGGAGACTAGCCTAACATTACCCCTAATGTTATCATACAATGGTGGCCCTATGTCAAGGATGAAAGGGAAATATCTACCTAATGTTAGCATGCATGGTTTGTAACCTAATGTCTAACTTGCATCAAAAATGAACAAGTACATCCTAAGGGAACATGGTACAGAAAGCAAATGAATAAACAAGCCCGAAAGAGTACACACATGAAATGGTAAAGAAAAGAAGCTAAATGCTTTAGTCAAGGGGAGCATATCACCCGAGACAAACAAGCGAAAATAGGATGTAAAACAAAAATGTGAGGTCCAAAGCGACTGAACACCTAACCAAGATATAGGAGATCGAGGTAGGCGACACAAGGAAATATGAACATTCACGGAGTATCAGCATCATCCAATGCGAACTCCTGATAAAGTGTGGGGGTTTGATTGTGAAACCCTTTTTCCACTTAACGACTCGATAACAAGAGCAGGCACAACTCTAAAGCATCGTGGTGCATCACGAGCTAAGGATGACACAGACGAAATTGCGGGGGTTGATTATGAACCCTCTTCACTCGTCTCTTTTTGAGGACTTATCATCTATAACATATGCAGGCACAAATATAAACACACGTGCAGAATACCTACTTCAAAGGTAGAGTTTTAAAGAAACACAAATAGCATACATAAAGCACATAATGCAGAATTGCCCTAAACGGGTCTTTAAATAAACCAGAGGGGTTCCTGACATGATCAGCAACAGAGATCCCCTTCATACATCTATAGTCCTACTTCTCATGGCAAGGAAAACAGTAAAGCCCTATTGTTGTACCCCAAAATTTTCCCTCTCATTTCTCAAGGATTTCCTCACAAGATCTCCCATGACTCAAGTTTGCAGCATTGATACATCAATTTAGGTTTGGATTGGCACAAAATGGTCAAAATACACACTGAAAAAATCAAACTTTGACCTTTGGATTAAAATCAAGTTTTCAAGAATCACATTTCATCAAGACATGTTAGAATATAAAGTTGGTTCATCAAGAAAATCAAAAGTCAAAAATTACTTTGGAAAAGTCAAAGTTCTAAACACATAGAAATTTTTCTAAGTGTTAAGAAAATATGATAAGTTCAGAACTTCTGGCCAAATTTTCATCATGATGCAAGATGATTCAAGAAGAACTTCTGACACAAGAGTTGTAGATCTCAATGAGATCTTGTGATCGATGGGAATAGAACTGACTGTTTTGGAATGTTGGTTCGCGTTTTGCGTTTGTTTTTGCAAAATGTCGCGTAAGAAAGAGTCGCCACCGTCTTTTATTTTATCCAACAAGGAAAGGACAAAAGCACAGAAAAATTCCTTTTTGAGATATTTCTCGGGTTCGGGAGGTAGATTATAGAAAGGGAAGGTGTTAGCACCCTTTCTATTCGTGGTTATCCACGGGCTCTTAGGTACTTGCTCATTATGTTTTCAAAATTTGCTTTTCTTTGTGTTTGTGGGTTTGAAAAGAGTTTTGTTTTTGAAGAGAGTGTGAGTGCGAAAAGTTTTCTTTTGTTTTTTAAAAGGAGCAAGTACTTAAGAACATTTACCTACTCAAAAAGGAATTAGACTGTGCAAATGTCCTTTAAACAATGCTATCCCACTATTGAGGAGTAGGTAGCATCATCGTTGGAGTTTTCGGGTCAATTCGATTAAGGGACGTGTGGTCACTAAAGCAATGTTAGGATGCCTTATAGGTAACCCTAATGTCTTAGATCATTTTTATCCGAGGCAACCGTTTCGAGGCAACTTATGATCTTTCGACAAGAGGGCGACCTCTAAAACTTCCTATACTCAATGACCACGTTTGAAGGCAACCAAGTGAGGTGTACCCTAAGAGTGTGCATGTGCGAGTGTATTGTTTTCAGTTATATCATCTTGGTACATGTTATGGTGAGCTACTGTTGATTTCAGGTTAAAGATTAATCTTGTCATGCATTACCTATTATTCAAACATCTAACAGTTAATGGTTGCGGAAATTAAATTGCGGAAAATAAATCTAAGCTATTATAAGGCGTCGGGTATTTACATCGCCAAAGATAAACCCTTTTAAAATTAAATTGCGAAAAGTAAATAAAAGCGATAAATAAATAAATAAAGTCCTAATTTAAAAACTATTACATCCTCGAAGCAGTTACAATATTGAAATATGGATCAAAAATTATACGCGCGCGAGAAAATTAAATCGGAGTGTTTTTTAGGGTTTTGACCCTTTTTAATCAATAAAGCATTTTTTTGTTATTTTGAATGAAAAAAAATTAGCCTAAATTAATAATTGAATTAATTAATTAAAAAGAAAAATATTTTTGGGTTTTTATTTTAATTAGGGAAATAAAATAAGAATGGTTAAAAAATATTAAAACCTAATTCTAAATTAATTTTAATTTATTGCAAAAAGATATTAATGTTAAACCTATTTAAACAAAGTAAATTAATCAATTATTTATTTACAAAAATAAAATAATGAAATTAATAAAAATAATATTTTTTGGTTTTGAGTTTATTAAGAAAAATGATTTTAATTAGTCAGTGGTTTAAATAATAAAAATAATAATATAAAACAAATAATTTAAATAAAAGAAAGAAAAGAAATAAACCAAATGGGGGGTTTGGGCCCCAAATCCAGAGTGTGAAGAGCAATTGTTTGGCCCATTTGCATTCAAGCCTGTATGACTTTTCCTTCCTCCATGTGACACGTTGACTGGTGTGTATGGTGGACGTCATCTTGTGACCATCAGATTTGGCCTGAAGCCACTTGGCACATTGAGATCTGAGGACATATGGTAGTCCACGCTTGGAATGCTGCGCCTAAGTACCTGAAGAAAAAATATAACAAAGTTTTGGGGGACCTGGGATTCGAACCCAGGTCCCAGGGGGTTTTGCAATAGCACGCTCACCAATCCAACCAGCTTGAACATTCGTTAGTGGAATAGGAAACAAATATTATATACAAAATAGTTAATTATGTCTGGCCAAAAAATAAAAACGCGCTAATGATTCAAACGAACCAATCACGTCCAGCCACATTATCATCTTCTTCATATTACCCCGGTTCTTTACCTGCAGATTTTTATCCGCAGGAAGATTCATAGCATCTCTCAAAAATCCTTCCTAGGCCATGTAAATGCAAGCTAAGGGTGCCAATGCACTCGTCTCTCTCCCTTGAACTCATCCATGGCCATTATTGGTCCTGATTATGCCTGTATCGAGAATGCCCAAAAAACAAGAATACGAACCCTAGCTTTGAATCCAGGGCTATAAGTCACAAAAACAAAATTAAATAATACAAAATCATTGGAAATTGAATGGCAAGTATGAATGTACAAGAAAATTGGCAAAAAGATGCAAGAATGATGAGTTACGTTTTCATGTTCAGAGCCTTTTTCAAGAACACTTACAGCGAGTTTTAGATGGTCTCAAGGTCCGGTTTTGATTGCTACAACTTCACAGGATATCAGGCAAGGGAGTAGCATTGATATTTTGCTATGAAAGTGCCTCCAAACAAGAATTCGATCTCCCACTTTTCAAGCTTTTTTCCAAAGTTGTTCTGGCCATTTCAACAGAGTTTTGTGTGTGTACTAGGTCTGGCTTGCTTGTGTGAGTGTTATAGAATGAATTAGGGTTGGTCTTTTGGTCTCAAATCAAGTGCATTGAAGATTCATGATTTGGTTTTGATCACCATTATCAAACTACCAAAAATAGGCCAAATCTGATTTTTTTTTATGCTTGAATGAGCCTTGATACGAATTGACTAGGTGTATCTTGTTGATTGAAAGCTTCAATGATCAAAAAAATCTCATTCCATTAATTTTTGGATTTTATTTGAATTAATATAGATTTAAAATGAATTAAATTAATAAAAAATTAAATAAAATAGAAAAATAAATGTTTGGTCATGAAATTAAAGATGGGAAACGTGTGTGGTGTGATAAGACCAAATCAAGTGGGAAAAAGTTGGCCCTTTTGTCAAAAATTGGAGTTTTGAGGATAGTTGACTTTTGGCAATTTTGGAAAAATGCCCAATTTCAACAATGCATAACTTCTTCAATTTTGAACTTTTGGAGGTGTTCTTGGACTTTTTAGAAACCTTGAGATGTCTTATAATCCACACTTTTTGTCTCGTCTAATTTTGATGTTCTATGCTCAAGTTATAAGCTTTGAAAAAAAAGGTGTTTTTGTTGACTTTCAAAAATGACCTATAATGTCCAAATTTGTAACTTTTTGTGAGAGCATTTCTTGATCTTGGGGTGTGAAGATGGATTGTAGGAAATTTCATACTATTCAAAATGAGCTTTGGATGGGTCATTTCTCATAAAGTATGAGAAAGTTATGCTTGGTCAAAGTTGAGTTGACTTTTCCTACAAAACCCTAATTTAGCAACTTCTGAATCTTGATGAATCTTGAGCAATCCTTGATGAATCATGATCAACCGTTTATCAAATGATGAATCATCCTTAAAAATGAGAATGTTGACAAAAAAATCTTGAGGTTTGACTGCATTTGGGACACAGTTGACTTATGCCCTAGCACAATCAATTTTTGGGCCTCTTGAGCAATTGACTGACCAAACTTCCTCTGCAAGGCTTGAAATTTGACATGGATGAACTTAAGAAAATATTAAGACATTGGGAAGAACTTGAGGCCATTTGGATGTAAGGACCTTGATGCAACACAAAACCCTAATTTTGACTTGACTGCTTTAGGAGGTGATTTGACTGTCCAACCCTTGAGCCAACTTAAGCAACTTGAAGATTATTCTTGACAAATCTTGAGAAATATGGGAGGGAAAATTTTGGGGTACAACAGTTGCCCCTGTTCAATTTTCTTAAACCTGAGGATATAGATTGGCTTTCGAGCCTTTCGTGATCCTAAGGTGGAAGATAATTGAACACTAGAGTGCCCAGAAATTTGCACTCACATGGTGTAGTATCAGCATTGTGAGGTCGGGAATGGGATTACAGATGCCATTTGGAGACTGTTGGTAGGGGGATGGGCTTACATATGCCATATGCAGGAGTGTCGATCGCATAAGAGATTCCTTAGTGAGAGCTTGCATACCTGTTGTTGTAAAAGATTCCGCTGGGGAAGTCTAACTTTTGTTGAGATTTAGGAACTTGCTTGTACTTCAACTGAGAGAATGCCTCGGCTGAGTCTTAAGAACTTGTCCATAATTCAACTGGGGGAAACATCTTCATCAAGATCTAGGAACTGTCTCGTGCTCAACGTAGTATATCGTTGAGGTTATAGAACTTGTCCATACTATGACGGAGGAAAACATCAAGATCTAGGAACTGACTCGTGCTCAATGGAGTATACCGTTGAGGTTATAGTACTCGTCCACACTATGACATAGGGAAACATCTTCATCAAGATCTAGGAACTGTCTCGTGCTCAATGGAGTATACTGTTGAGGTTATAGAACTCGTCCACACTATGACGGAGGAAAACATCAAGATCTAGGAACTGACTCGTGCTCAATAGAGTATACCGTTGAGGTTATAGTACTTGTCCACACTATGACATAGGGAAACATCTTCATCAAGATATAGGAACTGTCTCGTGCTCAATGGAGTATACCGCTGAGGTTATAGAACTCGTCCACACTATGACGGAGGAAAACATCAAGATCTAGGAACTGACTCGTGCTCAATGGAGTATACCATTGAGGTTATAGTACTCGTTCACACTATGACGTAGGGAAACATCTTCATCAAGATATAGGAACTGACTCGTGCTCAATGGAGTATACCGTTGAGGTTATAGTACTCGTCCACACTATGACGTAGGGAAACATCTTCATCAAGATCTAGGAACTGTCTTGTGCTCAATGGAGTATACCGCTGAGGTTATAGAACTCATCCATACTATGACGGAGGAAAACATCAAGATCTAGGAACTGACTCGTGCTCAATGGAGTATACCGTTGAGGTTATAGTACTTGTCCACACTATGACATAGGGAAACATCTTCATCAAGATCTAGGAACTGTCTCGTGCTCAATGGAGTATACCGTTGAGGTTATAGAACTTGTACACACTATGACGGAGG
The DNA here is from genome assembly GCA_948472305.1 of Vicia faba. Lineage (NCBI taxonomy): Eukaryota > Viridiplantae > Streptophyta > Magnoliopsida > Fabales > Fabaceae > Vicia > Vicia faba. The sequence goes on from OX451739.1 coordinate 1,272,343,155, forward strand.
AACTGTCGAGATTGAGAACTTTATCTGAAATTCAACCGAGGATAACTCAATTGAGATTTAAGAACCGGTCAGGTCTTCGACTAAGCTGAGAACTTTAACTGTATCTTTCCTAAAAGGTAAAGGTCAGTCACATGCAATGCATGAGATGGATCAAGCAATGATGTTCTCAACATAAATGAGACTGCATGGTATGATGCTGTTGTACCCCAATTTTTGACCTAAGATCCCATTTTTATTTTTGCATTTTTTAAGATAAGTCAAGGTCACGAAATACGGTCGGTTTTAACCTCTTACCTTCGAGCATTGACTATGCAGAAATTGTCAAGTATTTTAAACATCCTTAGCCTATGTATCATTGACTTCTACTCCAGCATGTGTATTTCTCGTTTCTTTGTTTTCATTTGCAGGAAACAGATCTGAATCAAGAGCATCAGGCGTCACGCCTCAATTAGGGTTCAAAATCTCTCAAGCCGGAAGTACAGTTAATCGTTGGTTCGTGAAGACTGATTCATCAGGAGAATCGTGCGTTTATTTTCACGCCTTGTTCGACAAGTGGTCTCAAGCTTCTCTACAACTCTCTCAGAGCACAAACAAGATTTCATCATCACTGGTTCACATGCGCATCAAGATGCTTTGGAATGCAAAGAAAGATTAAGTTTGCAAGTCAATTCAAAGCACTTTGACCAAAAGTCAATACTTACACATCCAAGTTTAAACGATCGTAACTTTTTCATTATTCAACATTTTTGAATGGTTACTTTTGCGCATAGTTCTCTTTGACGTCATCTCTAACCCCTCTTTACCAGTCAAGATCTGATTATGTGCGGAGGATCATCAAAAGTTTGGATACTTTAGAGGTCACTTTGATGACTTTGGCCTAATCTCAAGTAATAATTACTCGACTTTCAAGGATCGTAACTATTTTGATTTTCATCATTTCGGGATGGTTCTTTTTTGCAACATATCACAAATGATGTCGTCTACAAGATTGCTTCAAGGATCGACATCCAAATGCGTTTAGAAGGCCATGAAATTCGTTTGAACATTTTAGACTTAGAATTGATTTTGTGTTGAGTTTGTTCTCCACTAAGTCAAGGGTAAAGGCAAGATGTTGAGTTTGAGGATTCATTGATTATATATTGCTTATAATACAAGTTGCTTGTATTCGAGCATTAGTAATTAGTGAATTAAGATTGGATATAGTTCAAGTTTCTTTGTTTGTTCATCAAGATTCGGTTCATGATAAAAGGTTTAGGTGTTTTATTTGGAATGCATTTCAAGGTAAAAAAAACCATTCAAGGAATCCAAGTTCATTCAATTTTAAATTCAAGAGGTTATGAAAGACATTCAAGTCTTATTTGACTAAAATGTTATTCAATAATTATTTCAAGTCCAGACTTTATTCAAAGTTCAATTTCAATTCAAGTCTCACTTAATCATATTCAAATTCAAATTGTGCAAGATTCTTTCAAGGTTCTTTTCAAAAGTGATGCTATGTATTAATTCAAGATTCATAATTTCAAATGCACCTTACAAGTCTACATTCATTCAAGAGTTTTTATGGACATATCATGTTCAGCAAGAATCATTACAAACTCATTCAAGTTCAAAAGTCAAGAATGAATGTCATCTTAGCATACAAAGTTTCATCAAGATACCATGGTTCATCACCATGTTACAAAACAATCACGAAAATACATGGAAATCCTTAAGGTTTTTCTTCTTTCTAATCTTCAAATTCCACATTTAAACTCTGCCTATCATATCCAAACCTTGCTTCAAAATCATCCATACTGTATGTTGCTCCAAACCCTGTCAAACCTGTCCAAAAACAAGTCAAAAATTCTGCACAAATAATGCCAAAAAGCTCCTGTCAAACCTGTCCAAAAACAGTCTAAACTTTCACAAAAATAGGAAATGCAAATCCTGCATCAAAAAGGAAAAATCAGCATATCACATTTTGTCCAAGACTCACAAATTTTCCCTCCAAAAAATTCATTCTGATTATATATACAAAGGCAAGAATACATAAGAAGGGAGGGGAGAAATATAAAAAATCTGTTTTTCCATGGATGAAAGAAGTAGAGAAAACAATACAGTAAAAAAGACCCAAATAATTCACCTCTCTGCACCATCTCTCTCCTCCTTCTCTCCGTTTTTTTTACTTCACTTTCGATCATGAACACTCTCCATTAACAACACAATACAATACACTTTTATAGATTCTCACTCACCCAAGATATACAGATAGATACCAAGTGTTTGAAATGGCAAAAAACAGTAAGGGAACCATTTTTTTCCTAACCTCGATCAACAGATGCCACAGAAACCGAGTTCTCATATGGTGCAGGGTGCTCAGAGGCAGCGTTCTCCATCTGCTCAACCAGCGCAGCAGTAGAAGCAGAACTCTCAGCTTACACAGTCAACACCTCCCTGCATCTTCGCACATGTGATGTATCAGCAAACAACTCACAATACAAACACAACACAACAATGTTTGAAATCAGAAGCATGATAGGGTCGTGGATTCAAACATAATACCTTAATAATTTACACAGAAATCCTCCTCTCTGTCGGTATTCTTCTTTTCACTTTCTTTGATACCACTGTAAATCTTGTTCCTCTTTATGATTACTATCACTTTGTTTGTTCATAATTACTGTTGATGTTAGAGCTTTCATTCACATGATGATTTCATTGTTGAATCTTTAAGAGCTGTGAAAACAAGGAAATCATGAGAACCAAATACGAGATTGAGAGTTGAGCAACTGTGAAATAGAGTGCATTACCGTAAGAACCGCATAGGGTTTTAGCCGAGAGTGTACTCAATCTTCCTCCATGTTTTTCACCATCCTTCTCCATTCTACAACCCATTACCCTCCGCCTCTGTAACCCTTCCACACTTTCATCAACTTCCACCCTTCAATCCCTTACCCACCTGCTGTCCAGTTTCGCAAACACACAACCCGCCTGTTACTTCCATTTCCGCTAGCAACCCCAAACCTCTCCACGCAAACTGCAACAGCATACCAACACATCCCAATTTCCGCTGTAAAACTGCCAGCAACCCCCTTACATCACAAACCCAATCTTCAAACCACCCTCTACTCTCCGTAAGCAATACTCCCTCTCCGGCTAGTACCAGGCTACTCCCTCCTGTTAACTCCCTTCCAATACTCACTGCAAACTCCCTCTATTCTGTCAATTCCTTACTCCCACCATTGATTGTCCCCCCCTTCACTCATCCTCTGTTCACTCACCTTGAGCAACAACCTCTATCAATTCCGATAACTCATTCTTCTCTCCACTTTCTGATTTGTATTTTTTTCTCTGCTTTGTGTATCATTCTTGCTATGCAAACCGTGAAGCGCACGTTGCTATGTGATTCAACGATTGATGATGAGTGTTGAGAAGAAGTGATGCAGAGAAGCTTAAAGATACAATTCATGCAGAGAAAGAAAGAAGATGAAATTTTTGAGAGTGTAAAGAGAATCGAGAGAGATAACAGTTTATGGTTAGAGATGGGAGATTAAAAAGCCAGAAAACAGAGAGATTTTGTTATTGGAAGATAAAAGCATTCTTTGCCTCACTTTTTTTAGGGTTAAGCTAACTCGTGGCTCACTTTGTCAAGTTGGGATGGAATTGGGTCTGACCCGACCGAATCCATGTAAGCCCAAATGTTTGTTTTTTAGCTAATTGTAACAAAAGCAGCACTTTGGATTTCATTTCGGGCCCAATACTTCATGCTTATCCCAATAATCCTGGTTACACCCTGTCTGTTATTTGATTTAGTTTTTTTACTATTTTAGTTTAATTAGTTTCTTTTTTAGTCAATTAATAACATAATTTCTTTTAACCAATTAAATTTAGATTAGTTTAGGTTTACTATTTGTTTTATACGATTCTCCCTTTTATATTTAATTAGATTAATCTTGATTTGATATCGTTAGGGAATCTTAATATTATTTTAGTCGTTTAATTACATTTCGTTACTTGATTTTCTTTATATTTTTTTTTAACATAAATTCTAATTGTTTATTTTATTATTAATCATTTGTCTATGTTTCTTGTGGATCTAAAAGTGCATATGCTTCGATTTTATTCAATTATTATGCTTAATTACTTGTGATTCAATTCCAACGCAAATAATTTTATTTTGTTGACTTCATGTCATCAAAAATATATCTTACGATTGTGCGAATACCTTCATTCATTTTTTCTATTTACTCTTTTTTACAACCTTAATATTGAATTTTCAAACTCACACCTTGTAAGTCAAAACTTTGACACTAGGTTATCACATCTTCAAAATCTTGCCAACACCTATTTTTAGCCAAACGAACCATTTTAATCAAACAAACAATTTTAACCAAAAACAGATATTTCAAAAGGTTCCTGCGGAATACCGCAGATGCATTGGGTGCTAATACCTTCCCATTGTATAACCAACCCCCGAACTCTCGATCTCTTTCAAAAACGCATTGTATTTTTATTACTTTTAAGTATTATTTTACATTGCATATTTTAGGGTTTTATTTCGCTCTTTTCCCTTTTCCCTTGGAAATAATAAAGCGCGGTGGCGACTCTTGCTTTTGTGAGTCAAGTTAATTAATAGCTTGATCTCCGATTTTCACCGCTACAGAATTGGCGACTCTGCTGGGGAAAGATTGACCTCTTGCTGGTCCATCCCTAAGTGGGTTAAGCCTAATTTATTTTATCTGTTTTATCATTATTTGATTGTTTGATTATATGTATATATTGTGATTATTTGGGTGTTAATAATATTTACAAAGGACAAGTCCTATACCCGGACTAAGTTACACTTAGGAATAGGACGGGCGGTATAGTCATGTTAACTTTGAGGGAGTAATCCCGAAGAAGGAGGCATGAGATCCCCCACTCAGTGGAAGGCCCTTTTGAACGTAATATTTGTTTACCAAGTAATCGGGAAGACATTATTATTTTCGACCTGGGAGCCAGAGAAGCTGGGAACCGTAGAACCCTAACCCATCTTGGCCTTTTAGGTGTAGCGCGGAGATTATAACGGAGTAATCCGAAAGTAGTTGTCACGCGATGCTACGTTCGGATGAGTTTCTCTTGAGAATATTGCTGATTATTGAGTAATCAAGACGTTGGTAATATCCGAAGGAGGAATGTAGACTCCGGGAACTCTTAGAACCTTGTTCTACAGGTGTGATTAAACCGTTAGTACATACCTTGGGGGTGTTCCTTACCTTGACTCCATGCTCGTGACGTTGAACCTTTCGACTTTATTTGTGACCTTGCTTGTGGTTGTCGCATAGCCATGCATTCGTGCATCCATAAAACCTTTTTCACTTAACTTTGAAGGAATTTGGAAGTCTTTCCTTGTAAACATCACAAGTTTTGTCAAGCTCAATGGATCTTGGGTGTTGATAGGGCGAAAACCCTAATCCACCAAAATGGATGATTGATCTTGATGATAACTTGATCAATGTTTGGAGCCAATTTTAAATTCATCTTCTATCTTCATACTTTGATGTTTACAACTTAATATCTTGAGTTCCTTGAAAATCAAATAAAAACTCTTTTGCATATCATACATCATTCTACATTTTTTGTTTCACTTTCAAAGGTCATTTCCAAGTCTTAATTTTTTTCCCTTGGTTTCACCTAAGTACAACACTCGCGCTAAGAGGACAATGGAGAATATCAAGCAAGAGGTTTCTGAACTCCGTAGAGAGATGACTATTTTGAAAGCTGGTATGGATCACTTGACTGTTTTGGGTTAAAATTCTGGTTTCCGCCCAAGTCAATCCTTATAGGAGGGAGGAAGCGATGATAAAAGCCTTCACTGAAACTCTGAAATCATTCATTCATGAGAAGATGATAATTAACGCGCCTAGTGACTTTCCTGACAAGGTGAATGTGGGAGTGCGTCTAGAAGAAGATGCCTGAAAGGGATGTTTATATGAAGATGGTGGCTCAGCTAATGGTGTGAAGAAGTTTGATAATAAATTTTCCAAGAAGAGAACCAGAGGAAGAAATAATCATCGTCAGAATCATCATGTTCCTCCTATTCATCAACAGAATCAGCAAGTTCCTAATCAGAGGAAAACCCAGCTTGATCCAATTCCAATTACCTATACAGAGTTGTTCCTTATCCTGATGCAGAGGAATTTGGTTCAGACCCGACCTCCACCGAAGGTTCCTGAGAAGATACATCGGTATTACAAAGCTGATTTGACATGTACCTTTCATCAAGGTGCTCCTGGGCATGACTTGGAGGGTTGCTTTGCTTTGAAGATCGAAGTTCAGATGTTGGTCAGAAGTGGTATCTTGTCATTCAAGGACGTTGGTTTTGAAGTTCAAATCAAGCACGTGCCGAAGAGTAAACACGATTGGTGGTCACTTTGAGTTTTGAAGGATGTTTTCGGTAATTCAAGTCCAGATGGAAAGCCTTCCCAGATCATTAACTTACTTCTGCTTTTTGTAATTTTTCTTGTTTATCAAAACATTGTTTGCATGTAAGAACTTGTTAACATCTGTATGATTGTCTTAATACAATGGGTATGTTTGTCTTGAAGAAATTCATTCGTTTCACTCATATTTGTTTTCAAATTTTAAATTTCTTTTTGCATTATGATACCAACTTGTTGCCCATTCTCTTGCCTAGGCAGAGATTGAAGGGAGGATGATGATCTAAAGAACACAAAATCTCTGGTTGCATGCTTTTGGATAAAATCTTGCTGATGATGTACAGGCATTGTTTCAAATCCCTAAACACTGGAGATATAAGGAATATAATCCCTTGCTAACCCCTTTTGAGCCTTTGAAGCAGAAGTTTCTTTTCTATACGAAAAAACCTTGAATTTTAACCTGGGGCAGGGTAGTTTTTAGTTAATCTGACTGAGTGTTCAAAATTCATAAGGAAGATGTTTTTTTGAAGGGAAACTACGAGGGCTATCCTTCATGTATAATGAATCTAGAGGATGTGGAACCACAATGTTATCCCTCACTCATCAAGAAACGAGGCAATCACAATCCTCTCAACCAGCAAATACAAGCTAATGTCACACATTTTGTTCAAAAAGTCAAAAATCGAGAAAAAAGAAAAAGCCTGCTAAGTCAAAAGACATAAAAACGTGTGACTTAGGCAAAATTAAGGCATCCCGCTGGACTATCAATTCAAAAGAATTAGTTCAGGCAAAAGTTAGGGAAAATAAAATTGCAAAGAAAAAGGACTGCAAAGAAAAGTCCTCAGCAAAGAACAAATTGGTGACTACAAACACGAAGACATGAGGTTGGTTTCTACTCCGAAAGCTTCGTCGTTTCCTTGACCGTCACAAAATCCTTTTGAGAGATGAACACTCATGTTGAATTAACTGAACATAGGGTTGGAGAACATCATGAAGAATGGGTGGGCACCAAATATTTTGAGCCTTAAAATCTTTTTTCTAAAAACCGTGAACCAGACCACGTTACAACCTTCAAAAGTCCTAATTGAAGCAAGGTTATTTTGAAAGCATACTTCAATGAGATAGTGTTCCTGACTCCCATGAATGTTCTAAATAGTTATGTCGGTATCATATGTTTTTCCTATACAAAAATAAATGGTGCTTTAACTCGCAAAATTTGTGCGATATCTTTTCAAAATCTTCAAGACTTACATAACTGTTGCATTAGAATTTTCATTCTCATAATAAACTTTTTCTGACTGCAAAACATTTGTTTGATATCAAGGAAGCTCACATAAGCACCAGTGATGAGTTTATTCTTTTAAGGCCTGAAGCTCTGTTGAGTAATTGGCAGATCATTTCAAGAAAAATCATATCCATGGGCATGTCACCTGAAGACCGTAAGCACGAGCATGTTTCTTCTCCCAGTTAATGCTTTTCCCAACTTGTTTGCTCGTTTGGGGCAAGAATTCGAAGACTTTGTTGTGCCGACTACAGTCAATCTGGGGCAATCACGTAGAGATTTGATGAATTCCTCTAAGAGTTTGAAGACACCAGAGCATAATGAATGCCAGGTCTTTTGTAAAATCCTCTTGAGACGATTTCTCCTCATCAGCCATATAGCTTGGGGCATTTTAGAAGTGAAGTTATTTGCAAGAATTGTCGTGCATCACGCAGCTTATCAGCAATAAACTTGGGGCATCCAAAATTAGTCCCAGGGGCAATCCAGATTTGTCAAAGATATGTGATATGTTTTGCACACATTATCAGAGGGTGGTGTTCCCAATATCTCTAGCTAAGCAAGACTTCTTTCCAGCTGAAACTTTGTTGTGTCGTTATCCTTTCAATTGATTGTTTGCAATAGAAGACTGGACTTTGGGTTTTATACCTGAAAATATCTTCCTCTCCAGAGATATTTAAGCCTTGTAAAAGGACTTTGCTCCAATGATGGCTTTTGTTTTCTATCTCCAGTAATGTTACCATCCTGTTGAGATTAGCCGAGTGTCGAGTTGTACTGTGATGTCTTATCATTTTCTGTCCATCTCCCCTGTCTGTTTTGTCAGCATATACATAACATTCATTTATTCATTTGCATCATGCATGCACAGTTGTATTTGTTGATGTCTTTGAGTACGTATACCTTGGTTATGTCTATTCAAATAGCGTATTTGATCTTTCCAAATAGAGTGTCAACTTAAGCAGAAAGTGCGCCTCTTTTCTAATTCCCCACTGAGTTAACTCTCGTGGAAGAATCTTGCTTTAGCTTTCCTTTTCCATCTCTGGATAGGATAAATCCCCATTTGAGTTGTTTCCTCATTAGGTGGAGTCTTGTTTGACTATTTTCTCTCCAGTTTATTCCTGGATTGAGCTTTGTCTCTTGTGAATGATACGCTGTGGATCTCTCTAGGCTGTGAAACCTAGATGGAGAATGCATTTATTTTGCAACGTAAATACTTGGTCTCCTCAAGAAGGATTTATTCATGGTTCCCCATTGAAGATGAACTTTATTCCCCAGCAGTGTTATCACAACCTCCTTCTGGGATATCGACATGACCACAAGTGACTGACTCTTTATTTGAGTAGTTTGATTATTTTTTATTTCTCTACGACAAATGGAAGTCTCTTCATGAGAAGTTTGTCCATCCTCGATGAAATTATTGGTTCTCACCTCCAGCAATATCTTCACGATATTTTATGGGTATCTTTTTGGGAAACAGCAAGCGGCAGTCTCTTCATGAGGCAACTTGTGTGTTATGGATACTCTTGACAAACAGCAAGCGGCGGTCTCTTCATGAGCAACTTGTATGTTATTGTTACCTGGGAAAAAACAGAAAGCGGCAGTCTCTTCATGAGCAACTTATATGTTATTGTTACCTGAAAAAAAACATCAAGCGGCGGTCTCTTCATGAGCAACTTGTGTGTTATTTTTCTCTTGAAAAACATCAAGCGGCGGTCTCTTCATGAGCAACTTGTATGTTATTGTTACCTGGAAAAAAAAAACATCAAGCGACGGTCTCTTCATGAGCAACTTGTGTGTTATTTTTCTCTTGAAAAACATCAAGCGGCGGTCTCTTCATGAGCAACTTGTATGTTATTGTTACCTGGAAAAAAACATCAAGCGGCGGTCTCTTCATGAGCAACTTGTGTGTTATTTTTCTCTTGAAAAACATCAACCGGCGGTCTCTTCATGAGCAGCTTGTACGGAAAATGGCAAGTGGCAGCTTCTTTATTTAAGCAGCTTGTATGTCATAGCACCTTTGAAAGGAAGCAAGTGGCGGCCTCTTTATTTGAGCAGCTTGTATATCCCCAACAATAATGTTTACTCAGCAAATGGCATCCCTTTCGGAAAAGTCCCGTGGGGAAGTTTGTTATTTCATCCTTTTCAAGCGATATCTTGGTTAAAGAAGAAATATATTACCGTTCTTGGTAAAATTCAGAAATCAGAGATGTTTATCTCCAACCATGGTGCTAATGTCAATCATTCTCCAGTCTCAGTACTGATGTCCATCATTTCCTTTTCCAGTCTCAATACTGATGTAAATCATGCAAGAGTCTCTCATTTGAAGTCTACGACTCTGTTTCCCCAACGGAGTTACAACCTCTTCCTCTGTGGGATTACTGCATAATGTGCTTGGTTTCTCCAGCATAGTCTGTCTCATATGGCGTCATTCCCCATAAAATTCAAAACATCACATTCATATCATATCGTAAACATAATCACGGCTTAAGGCCAAAAATTGTGTATTCTATATTTAAGTCCCTTCAATCTCGTCGAAATGAAGATCCCAATCTTCATATCTCCAGATAGAAGAAACTTAAATAGGGGCAGATGTTGTACCCCAATTTTTGACCTAAGATCCCATTTTTATTTTTGCATTTTTTAAGATAAGTCAAGGTCACGAAATACGGTCGGTTTTAACCTCTTACCTTCGAGCATTGACTACGCAGAAATTGTCAAGTATTTTAAACATCCTTAGCCTATGCATCATTGACTTCTACTCCAGCATGTGTGTTGTACCCCAAAATTTGCCCTCCCATATTCTTCAAGAAATTGCCAAGTCATGCTTCAAAATTCCCCAAGGGTTGCACAGTTCAAGGGCCTCCTAACAGTCAAGATTAGGGTTTTGGTTCTGATCAAGAAAATGAAGTTTCCAAGGGTCCAATCAAGTCCCACATGCCTATAAACATGGTCAAGCATCCTCATACAAAGTTTCAAGACTTTCAGCACAAAATTGCACAGTCAAAACCCTAATTGCACTACAGTCAACTGTAGGGGCAAAATGGTCATTTGGCAGTCAAAAGTTCAAATTTTTGGTCAACATCTCATTTTGAAGCCACAAACATCATTTGATCAATGCTTGATCATGATTCTCAAAGCTTGCCTCAAAAATCATCAAGATGCAAAAGTTTCCTTATTTGGACAGTTGAAAAAGTCAACTGTAAATTGACCAGGGCATAACTTTCACATGGATTATCAGAAAAATTCCATCCAAAGCTCATTTTTAAGAGAAATACATTTCCTACAACTCCTCTTCATACTTCAAGTCCAAGAAATTCTCTCACAAAAAGTTATCAATTTCAACATTATAGGTCATTTTCAAAAGTCAACAAAAAGGGACTTTAAGTCAAAGGCCATAACTTGATATTGGTAAATAAAAATGACATGGGACCAAAGGCATTGGTTAGAGGACTCAAAGACATTTCCAAAATGTCAAAGAACATGAGCAAAGCTTAAAAATTGAGCAAGTTATGCCTTGTGGAAGTTGGAAAATTTTTGGATATTTTGAAAAGTCAACATTGATTCAAATGACCTAAAATTGCTAATGGGCCTCTTTTTCTTCCACAATTCATCATCCAAGACATGTGCACGACCATTTGGCCCAAAGGGAAGTTTTTCTTCATTTTTATTTATTTATTTGGATTTTTATTATTAATAATTCATTTAAATTAATTAAAATACATGAAAAATATAAAACCTAATGTTTCAAATCTTTTTATGCATATAATATCTCTAATATTTCGTGCAAATCAGATTAGGGAAGAATTAGGATGATTGGATATGATTGAGAGCTAAAAAGCATGAAAAAATATTGAAAAAAGATCTTTGAAAATCAAATCTTGCAAGTCATGAATGCCAAGGTTTTTGGTTGTTTTCTTTGACCTAATTCATTCCATACATAAGCTGGATCAAGACCTAATGCTCATTAACCAAAAAAGCTGCGCCAGAAATCCTTAAACAAACTTGGAATTTTTCAAAGAAAACTCAAATCTGAAAACCATTTTTTAGCACGATTCAGAGCAAGAGACCAATTGCAAAAGCTTCCTCGTGTCTCACTGAAGCTAACTGGATAATTTTCCAACCCTTACACGCCCAGAATTGGTACAAGGGGTTCAAACTGTTTCAAATTATATGCATAATCGTGTTTCCATATTTAGGCATTTTCATTGCGTTTCTTTGATGAATTTATACTAATTGATGTGTTCTGAAGCTAACCACCTACTTTAATTGAGTTTTTGTGTGCTATATACGATTCCACCATTGTTGTCTTTTAGGGTTTGTGAAGCTTTGAATTGGGGGTTTTTGAATACAGTAAAATTGGAACGTCACAATGCCATAAACGCAACCAGCATGCTTGGACGAAAAGATTAGATGCCTCGCGCCTAATTTATATGACTCCAGGGCCTAATCGTTATTTTTCAGAATGATATATATGGGAACGGTTCAAAACCGTTGCCCATTCTTTCTTTGTTTCAGGAAAAAAAAGCACAATGAAGAGGACGATGAAGTGGCAAGGTGTAAATGGTTGGTTCGAATTTCGCGCGAAAAGCGCTCCACTAATGCTTGTTTATTTTATATTTTTTGTCAGTTATTATATAATAAACGCGCGTTGGATGGCTCAGTGGTAGACGTGTATGCTGGTAACCCCTGGGACCTGGGCTCGAGCCCCAGGTCCCCACCCCCTTTCATATTGTTTTTCATTTAATATTCATATGCAGTTTCAACGTTGTGGACCACCGTATACCTTCAAAATCAAGCTGTTCACTTGGCCAATGAGATCAATCTAAGGGCCATGATCTGGAGAACATGGTGCACTCTAGTCAACGCGTATACATGCTAGTTGGAAAAGTCCACCAGGCCAAGGACAGATGGGCCTAAATTGCTAAAGTTTTACCTCACAACTGGGGACAACACCCCCCTAGGTTTGCAAACCCTTTTTACATTCTTTATCTTTTTCATTATTTTTACTTTCTTTTAATTATTGTTTTTTAATTAATTTAATATTTTCATAATATATAAAAAAACACAAACAAAAAATCATAAAAGGACAACAATTAATATTTTTATTTAATGTCATATTTTTTGTAAATAAATTGCATTAATTAATTTTAGTTATTAAATTAGGTTTAATTGTAATATTTTCTTAATTAATTTAAAATTGGTAGAACTAGGGTTTAATTAATTTTTCATCCCTTTTTCTTTTCTTCCATAATAATTAAATATTAAATATTTATTTTTTGTAATTAAATCGCATGTAAATTAATTAGGGTTAATTTTAGGTTAAACTTTAACATGTTTTCATAATAAAATAAAAAATTTAGAATTAGGGTTAGTTTCTCAATTTCATTTAATTCTTTTTCCCATTTAAATCTTAAAATACCAAAAACAAATTTCTTTTCATTTTAATTTTATTAATTTAATAATCGTTTAATTTAATTTTGCAAAAAGGGTCCAACGCCCTCGTTTTTAATTCTTATTTAATTCGCATATTTACTTCTTTTTTCTTTTAATATTTATGTATCTCTCCCAAGGCCGTGTAATTAATTTCTCGCACTTTATTTTTCTTTATTTCTTTATTTTCTTTCCGTCAAAACGGGTTCTGGAAATTTTGGCGATGTGGACCCGCGCCTTTTGTAATAGTTTAGAACTTTTACTTCTCGCAATTTTTAACTTTTAACTAAATTCATGCAAGAATGAATGATTAAATAAAAACAAACGCGTAGCTCACCAATAACATGACAAGATGAAGATAATTGAATCTGACACACAAATCACACACCACCCTTAGGGTACGCCTCACTGTTGCCTTGCCTCGAAAGGTGATCGTCGAGTAGAGGATGTCTTAGTAAGTCCTCATGATCCGGGAACCTGGCATGAGGGTAGCTTCTAAGGTGTCTTCCCATTGCTCTGGTGATCACCATGTCCCGAACCTCGAATTGACCCGAACACCTCCAACGGTGGTGCTACCTACCTCTCAATGGTGGGATGGCACTACTTTAAAGGACATTTACACAGACGAATTCCTTAGGGTAGGTAGACGACTCTAGATACTTGCTCTAAATTTCAAAACAAAACAAAATACTTTTCACACCAACACATTTTCAAAAAGCTTTCGAAAGCAATTTTTCAAACACTCTTGAGGACCGATACAAGAGTCGAACTGGAATTTTCAAAGAAACTTTTTAAAACCCACAGTTGAAAAGCAAACAAACCTTTTTGAAAACACAAATGAGCAAGTATCTAAGAGCCCATGGATAACCATGGATAGAAAGGGTGCTAACACCTTCCCTTTCTATAACCTACCTCCCGAACCGAGAGCAATCTCTTTAAGGAATTTTTCTGTGCTTTTGTCCTTTCCATTTGGAGAAAATAAAAGACGGTGGTGACTCTTGCTTACCGCGACATTTCACGAACCAGCGTTAAACAGTCAGTTCCAGATCCACCGATCACAGAACTGGCGAATCTGCTGGGGACTAAACTTAAAGTGAGGTGTACCTTAGGGTTAGTTCATAACTGTGTTTTCAATTGTATTGACTTGTCTGCTTTAAATTTATGGGTTGCATGGGAGTTACATAGATCCTAACCCGGATCTGGGGATACCCTGTTTAGGTAGTATAAGCTGTGAGGGACCTGTCCGGCGTAGACCGACACGGGTGAAGCAGTGGCTACATTGGTGTGGCACCTTGGTCTGTACCGATATCCCTTGTGTTGCAACGAGGAGAATATGGGTCTTCTAAGGAGTCATTAAGCACCAACAACCTTAGAACCTTAAATGACACAACTTGGCCATTAGAACAGTAGCAGTATGCTACGCCCATTGAGGCTAAACTCTCGTGATGGTTCTGGCCGCAAGAAAAGATTGTGATGCTGGAGTTATGACCGATTGAGGGTAGTCAATGATATTGGGATCCTCTAAGAACCCGGTTACTTTGATAGGACAGGTGTGAACCAACAAACTGAAAGAGGGTAGTACCTAGACCTCATGCTGGCCTAAACTCTAAGGGCTTGCCTTGTGTGACTTGTGTGCCTTATCATGTTTGCCTTTGTATCTATGTGTGGTGTGCTTTATCATAACATCATAACATCATGAGCATTGCATGCATCCTGCATAAGGACTGACCATTTCAAAGACAAGAGGGTTTCACCTTTGCTCTATTTTGTAGGACATCATGATGCCTGTGCGAAGGAATACTATCCGGTTCAACTTTGTTCGTTCACCTGAGTTGCTTGATGAGTTGGTTAACAGAATTCCAAATACCACTTCCTTCATTCAGAGGCATGGTTCTCTTCTCAGTTTAGTCACTACAAAGCGGGATCAACAGTTGATGAGTGTTCTGACCCAGTTCTATGACCCTTTGTACCAGTGCTTCACCTTTCAAGACTTCCAGCTGGTCCCTACCCTGGAAGAGTTCTCTGATTTGCTTGGTATCCCTATCTTGGATCAGACTCCCTTTACTGGTTGGGAAAAGACCCTCAGGCTTGAGGATGTTGCTGCAGCTCTTCCCCTGACACATCAAGAGGTAATGGACAACTGGGTGACTAGAAGCGGAGTTAAGGGTTTCTTGGCCAAGTTTCTGATTGGTAAAGCTAACAGTTTCTGGAATGACCTGGATTTTAGGGCATATGAAGACATTTTGGCTCTCCTAATCTATGGGTTAGTCTTGTTTCCTAATCCTGATAACTTCGTTAATGTCACTGCCATAAGGATCTTTATGTCTCAGAATCCGGTGCCTACTCTCTTGGGTGACATCTTGCAACAACTTCATGCTCGTACTACCCGAAGACGAGGAACCCTATGGTGTTGTATCCCTTTGTTGGTGAGGTGGTTTATTTCGCACCTCCCCAAGTTCGTACTGAAGAACCAAGAAGGAAGAGGTTGGGCTCATAGGTTAATGTCTCTCACCGACAAAGACATCATTTGGACTTGCAGAGGTTTGGATGAGATAGCTGTCATTGATCGATGCGGGGAATACCCTACTGTTCCTCTGATTGGTACCCAAGGAGGGATCTCTTACAATCCATGTCTAGCGCTCCGTCAGTTTGGAAGAGCAAGAAGAGCAGGCCCCCATGAGATGTTGGTGCCTCACATCAGTTTTGAGTTTCAGGTGGATAGTGACGAGCTGCGTCGTAGGTTCATCAAGGCTTGGGACAAAGTTCATAAACCTGACCCACAAGAGTTGGGGCCAAAGACTTCTTTACCTATGGAAGCCTACTACAAATGGGTTCGCATCCGTGCTCAGAAGTTAGGTATGCCATATGAAGCCGTCAGACCCGTCATTCTTGAGTGTCCTGAAAAAGATGGTGTTCCTCCAATTGTCCTTCCTCCTCAGATACCTACTGATTATGAGACATTGAAGAGATCTTGGTCGCAGCTGCGAGAAGAGCGAGATTCTTACCGGGAAAAGTTCAACGAGCAGGAATTGAAGATCCAGAAGTTGACAAAGCAGTTGGAGAATGAGAGAGCTCTGAATGCCTACATCCATACTGAGAAGAGGAGACCATGGGATCAATAAGGAGCTCCGGATGTTCTTTTACAGTTTTATTTCCCTTTTCATTATTTCCTTTCATGTAATGCCTAAGGGCAACCTGTTGAATAATTTTAGTTTCAAAGTTGAATCTAATGAAGTGTGTTCCTTTTTGTTTACAAAGTTGATTCCCGATTGTCTTTGAAAACATAAATCATACGCATTCCATTCCTCATGTGCATAGCAGGTTTTCCTCTTTTCAGGTTGCTTACCGTTCTTCGCTGTTTATTTCAGCATCATGAATCCTGACTCATCATCAACTGAAATGTCCATCAAGGCTCTTCAGGCGCAGAACGCGCAATTTCAGGAATTAATCATGGGTCTGGCTCAGGGCCAAGAGGAGCTGAAGGCTCTGCTCTTGAAGAAGGAAAAGAAGAAGAAGAGAAGAACTGTTCTTTTCAACACGGGCCGAAGGTTTGGCAATACTTTGCAAAATGAAGAGGCTGGTTCTTCCATTGGCAAGAGTACTCCTCAGGCAGAAAAAGGTCCTAGTCCGGTAGTCTCCGACAACGAGACTGATTTTGATGAAGAGCAGTATCCTCCGGCAGAAGACAGATACAAGCAGTTGGAAGACAGGTTGAATGCTATGGAGATACAACAGGTACCTGGGCTGGATTTTGGAGATCTGGGTTTGTCAACTGGTGTGATCATTCCTCGTAAATTCAAAGCACCATCTTTCACTAAGTACGACGGGGCGTCTTGTCCCAAGCTACATCTCAGGTCCTATGTTCGGAAGATTCAACCGTACTCAGCGGATAAGAATTTATGGATCCACTTCTTCCAGGAGAGTCTTTCAGGGACTCATCTCGAATGGTTCTATCAGTTGGATGAGACCAAGGTTCGTAACTGGGAGGAGTTGGCTACTGCTTTCTATAAGCAGTATCAATATAATGCCGACCTTGCCCCTACGCGTACCCAACTCCAGGGTATGTCGTTAGGTTCAAGTGAAGGTTTTAAAGAGTACGCTCAGAAGTGGAGGGATCTGGCTGGCAGGGTGCAGCCTCCGTTGACTGATCGGGAGTTGGTAGACATGTTCTTGGGGACCCTATCTGGGCCATTTTTCAACCATCTTATCGGGAATTCGTCTGCAGGGTTCACTGATCTGATCCTGACTGGAGAGAGAATTGAGGCTGGGTTGAAGTCTGGTAAGATTCCAAAGGGTGCATCTACAGGTTCAGAGAAGAAACCCTTCAAAAAAGAGGCCAGTGTGGTGTATGGGCCTAGAAGGCAAGACAAACCAGAGCGCCGCCAATCTGTCAACGCATTGGTGATTGCAAAGCCTGCAGCCGCTCCTCGGCAAGCTAACCAACCAAGGGCTGAGAGACCCAGAAGGGAATTCACTCGTTTGAGTATGACCTTGTCGCAGATCTTACCCCAGTTGCTCTCAACCAACTTAGTAATCGTCAAAGAGGCTCCGAAGTTTTCAAATACTACATCTCCTAAATACAACCCAAATGCTCGTTGTGCTTATCATTCTGATAGCCCGGGGCATTCTGCTGATGACTGTTGGGCATTAAGGAATAAGGTGCAAGACCTTATTGACGCAAAGGAGATACAGTTTGAAGCGCCTGAGAGGCCGAATGTGGTTACTGCTCCTATGCCTCAGCATGGGGTAAATGCTGTTGATGAAGATGTTTACGCTGTTTCTGTGGATGATCTGGCCACTCCCTTAATGACTGTCAAGAAGAACCTACTGCTGGCCGGTTTATTTCCGGGTTGCAGTGAGGGTTGCCTGTTCTGTGCTGTTTCCCTATCTGGTTGTCCCTTGCTGAAGTTAGGCATCCAAAGCCTAATGGATAGCAAGGAGATTCTGTTTAAGAAGTCTGTTGTTCAGTTGGTTCCGGTAGAAGAAGTTTATGTGGTCACCATCTTCAATAATCCAATCAAGGCTCTCCCGAAGAAGCCTGTCCCAATCATGACTGTTGCACCTGTGGTTATCACTGTTCCGGGACCTCCTCCCTATGTATCTGATAAAGCTGTCCCCTGGCACTATGGGGCAGATGTGTATGTGAACGGGATCAAACAAGAATTCAACACTGGCACCAGTATCTGTGATATCACTGGCCCAGCCAAGGTTACCCGCAGTGGCAGGCTCTTCTCGCCTGACATTGCACCGCCCGCTACTCGAAGACCCCTCCTTATAACACCTACAAGTGTACATGTTCCTATTTCAGATCAAGTGGTTTCCCCTGCTACCGAGTCATCCAATGCTCGAGCTAAGGGAGTTGAAGATGAGCCTGCCCGGATGGAGGCACCGATACCGATAAATGCTGAGGCCTCCCAACAAGAAATGGAGGAGATTTTAAAAATAATAAAGAAGAGCGATTTCAACGTCGTCGAACAGCTGGGGCATACGCCCTCTAAAATCCCCATGCTCTCCTTATTGCTGTGTTCAGAGGCCCATGCTAAGGCCTTAATCTCATTTCTCAAGACGGCCTATGTGCCACAGGAAACATCTGCAGTCCAGTTCACTGATTGCGTAGCAAATCTAACAGCGGACAATGGCTTAGGTTTCTCAGATGCTGACCTGACTGCAAAAGGAAGAGACCACAATGATGCCCTGCATATCTCTATCGAATGCAGGGGCACTACTTTGGCACATGTATTGGTGGATACTGGTTCTTCCTTGAATGTTCTACCAAAGAAGGCTTTAGACCGTTTGGATTGTGAAGGCCTGGAATTAAAACCCAGCAATATCATCGTCAGGGCCTTTGACGGTTCAAAAAGGATGGTTCATGGAGAGGTTGACATTCCTATTCGTGTGGGCTCTCAGGTGTTTGACTCTACTTTTTATGTGATGGATATCCGCCCATCGTACTCTTGTCTACTGGGTCGGCCTTGGATCCACAAAGTTGGGGCAGTGACCTCTACCTTGCACCAGAAGCTGAAGTACCCCGTTAGAGGGAAGATCGTCACTGTGCAGGGAGAGGAGGAGTATATGGTGAGCCATTTGAATTCCTTCAGATACATTGAGATGGACGGGGAGTTTATTGAAACCCCCTTTCAGCATTTCGAGGAGGTGCTTCCAATTTCAGCGGCAGCAGAAACAGCGGTAGAAGAGAATGTTCCTTTGAAGATGGCTTCCCTGAAGGATGCCCGGGCTGTGGTTCAAAAAGAGGGTCAGAAAGCTATGCGGAAGGTGAAGACTAGAAGACCTCCTGTGCTCATTACAAATCCAGAAGTGAATGCTGTTGGGGAGGACAATGAAGTGGACGAAGCTGAGTTCAATAGTTGGATCTATCCAACGACTGAAGGCGGATTGACCAATTGGATTGCCAAAGACCATACTCCTGTTACTTTTGTTACGCAGTAATAAACTTCTTTGTTTCGTTATTTGTAATAAACAATAAATTAAACTCTGTGGCCCGGTGTCTTACCCGAGGCACCGTGGTTTCATTTGTGAGGGCATATAAATTGTCATTTCATATATCATAAATGAAAATCTTGGACGTTTTCTCGCATTGCAAATCTTATGCTCCTTTTCTGTCTTTCTTTCCTTTATATATATTTCAAAAAACAGCTGTATTTACACACACACTCACTCATACAGGTTTCAATCCACTCTGGATCTCACTGGTAACGACTCTGCTACTGCCAATTATGACTTCGAAAATCCGATCAACTTAGCCGAAGACGAAGGCGAAGATGATTACGAAGTGCCTGGCGAGCTTGCAAGACTGTTGCTTCAGGAAGAGAGGGCAATTCAACCACATGAAGAGCCAGTGGAAACAATAAACCTGGGTACTGAGGCAGACAGGAAAGAGGTAAAGATTGGTGCCAACCTAGAGCTCAGCGTAAAGCAACGGTTGACTAAGATGCTACATGATTATATGGAAATATTTGCCTGGTCCTACGAAGATATGCCCGGGTTGGACACCGATATTGTGGTCCATCACTTGCCAACTAAGGAAGACTGCCCTCCGGTAAAGCAAAAGGTACGTCGTATGCGTCCAAAGATGTCTGAGAAGATCAAAGCCGAGGTTATGGAGCAGTTTGATGCCGGGTTTCTTGCAGTGACTTCTTACCCTCAGTGGGTTGCTAATGTGGTGCCGGTACCAAAGAAGGATGGAAAGGTCAGAATATGTGTCGATTACAGGGATCTGAACAGGGCCAGCCCCAAAGATGACTTCCCTCTACCTCACATTGACGTCCTTGTTGATAATACGGCTCAGCATAAGGTGTTCTCTTTCATGGATGGCTTTTCAGGTTACAATCAGATCAAGATGGCACCTGAAGACATGGAGAAGACTACCTTTGTTACTCAGTGGGGCACCTTCTGCTACAAGGTCATGCCTTTTGGAATGAAGAACGCTGGGGCAACCTATCAGCGTGCCATGGTTGCCTTATTTCATGACATGATCCATCATGAGATAGAAGTGTATGTTGACGACATGATCGTAAGGTCCCAGACTGAGGAAGAGCACCTAGATCATCTGCAGAAATTGTTTGACCGATTGAAACTATACAAGCTGAGGTTGAACCCGAACAAGTGCACCTTCGGGGTAAGATCTGGAAAGTTGCTAGGCTTTGTGGTAAGTGATAAGGGTATTCAAGTGGACCCTGCTAAGGTTAAAGCTATTCAAGAGATGCCAGTTCCTAGGACAGAGAAATATGTCATAGGCTTTCTAGGACGCCTGAATTACATTGCTCGCTTCATCTCACACCTGACTGCTACCTGTGAGCCAATCTTCAAGTTGCTGAAGAAAGATCAGGTAGTACGTTGGAATGATGAATGTCAGGCTGCTTTTGACAGAATCAAGGAGTATCTCCAAGAACCACCTATCCTTATGCCACCGGTTGAAGGGAGACCTCTGATACTATACCTGACAGTACTTGACAACTCAATGGGGTGTGTGCTGGGGCAGCATGACGAGTCTGGCCGAAAATAGCATGCCATTTATTACCTTAGCAAAAAGTTTACCGACTGTGAGACCCGATACTCACTGCTTGAGAAAACTTGCTGCGCTTTGGTATGGGCTGCTCGCCGGCTGAGACAGTATATGCTGACTCACACTACCTTGTTGATCTCAAAAATGGATCCTATAAAGTACATATTCGAAAAGCCTGCTCTGTCTGGGAGAATAGCAAGATGGCAAATGATCTTGACGGAATACGACATTCAGTACACAACCCAGAAAGCCATCAAGGGAAGTGTATTGGTAGACCACTTAGCACATCAGGCAGTAGACGACTATCAGTCAATGAACTTCGAGTTTCCGGACGAAAGCATCATGATAGTGACTGATTGTGAAGTACCTGGACCGGATGAAGGACCTGAGGAAGGATCCCGATGGTCTATGCACTTTGATGGAGCCTCCAATGCTTTGGGTAACGGTATCGGCGCTATAATCATATCTCCTCAAGGCATTCATACTCCGCTCACTGCCCGGCTATGTTTCAATTGTACCAACAACATGGCAGAGTATGAGGCGTGCATCATGGGTCTTCAAGCTGCGATCGACCTAAGGATTAAGTTTCTGAGTGTCTTCAGAGATTCCGCTCTCGTGATCAATCAGATCAAAGGAGACTGGGATACGAAACATCTGAATCTTATCCCTTACAATGAATGTGTGTTGACCCTGATCCCCCACTTCACAGAGATAACCTTTGAACACTTTCCAAGAGAAGAGAATCAGCTGGCGGACGTGTTAGCTACAATGTCTTCTATGTTCAAGGTCAAATGGGACAATGAGGCTCCCCGGATCATCATCTGGAAACTGGACGAACCGGCCTACTGTTGCGATCTCGAGACTGAATTGGTGACTGAGAAGCCTTGGTACCATGAGGTGAAGAGATATTTGGAAGCTCAGGAATACCCTGAAGGTGCCTCAGTCAATGATAAGAAGTTCCTGAGAAGGTTCGCGGCAAAGTTCTTCCTTAGCAACGGCATCTTGTACAAGCGAAATCATGATTCAACCTTACTGCGTTGTGTGGATAAGACTGAAGCAGAAAGGATCATGGAAGAGCTACATGAAGGAACCTTTGGTACACATTCCAGTGGACATACTATGGCAAAGAAAATCCTCCGGGCAGGATATTACTGGTCCACAATGGAAGCTGACTGTTACCAACATTCTCGGACATGTCATAAGTGCCAGATTTATGCAGACAAGGTGCATGTTCCTCCAGTTCCCCTGAATGTTCTGACTGCGCCTTGGCCGTTTGCAATGTGGGGCATAGACATGATCGGTGAGATTAAACCTACGGCATCCAATGGGCATCGCTTCATCCTAGTGGCGATTGATTATTTTACAAAGTGGGTTGAAGCAGCTTCCTATGCTACGGTAACCAAGACTGTTATGGCACGGTTCATTCGGCATAACCTGATCTGTCGATACGGTGTCCCTGAAAGAATCATTACAGACAACGGTACCAATCTGAATAACAAGATGATCACTGAGCTCTGCGAGCAGTTCAAAATACAGCACCACAATTCTTCTCCTTACAGACCGAAGATGAATGGGGCTGTAGAAGCAGCAAATAAAAATATCAAGAAAATCGTGCAGAAAATGACAGTGACTTATAAAGATTGGCATGAGATGTTACTGTTCGCTCTACATGGGTACCGTACCTCAGCTAGGACGTCAACCGGGGCAACTCCTTTCTCTTTGGTTTATGGTATGGAGGCAGTCTTACCGATCGAAGTGCAAATACCCTCTCTCCGGATAATGAAGGATGCAAATCTGAATGAAGATGATTGGATCCAGACACGACTTGATCAACTAAACCTTATTGATGAGAAGAGACTTGCTGCTATCTGCCATGGTCAGACGTATCAGAAACGGATGATCAGGGCATTTAACAAAAAGGTCAGACCACAGGAATATCAAGTTGGGGATCTGGTAATCAAACGAATCATCCTTCCTCAGAGTGATCCAAGGGGCAAATGGACCCCTACGTACGAAGGGCCATTTGTGGTTAAGCATGTGTTCTCAGGAGGAGCCATGATTCTAACCAACATGGATGGTGATGACCTTCCTCACCCCGCTAATGCAGACATAGTAAAAAGATACTACGCATGAAAAAAGACCCGCTAGGCTGACATGCCTAGGCAAAAATTAGGGCTTCCCGGCGAACCAAAAGGGTTCGGGCAAAATGAAGGGATGAAATGAAAAATTTGTACACCCGGCAAGTCGAAAACCTGAAAAGGCGACTTGGGCAAAAATGGGTATCCCGGTGGACTGAAAACCCGAAAGGGAGGTCCAGGCAAAAGTTAGGGATAAAAGCGTAATACTATGTCTCATTGGATCACTTTGCATCCAGAACCCGATATCTATATCAAGTTCAGACGGCATCGATCAGTCAGCATCATTCTTCGTTTAGGTCATCAAGTGATGAGACGCTCGGGGATATAAAGGCAATAGCAGAGTTGAAACCCAGTGGGATCATTCATTTCACACAGCTGTTTTATTTTCTTTTGTACAAAATTTGTATAAACTCTCTTGTTCGGTGGCGTTCTCTTACTAGGACGTCAGCCTCTTGTACATAAAACGCCTATTTACAGGCCATTCAAAAATCAATACAAATATACTTTTCAGATAAAAGTGCCAATTGTTTTTCTTTTTCTGTTTTGTTTTGCGAAGAACGTCCAAGGTTCAATTTGTGATATATGCATTGACAATAATTTGCTAACCCATGAATATCTGTATGCGAAACAAAGAATTAATTACAGGTAACATTAGAAACAGGGGCAATAAAAGAGTTGTCCAAGCAATCTAATTGTTCTATCCTCCAAGGTACCAAGGTGGGTTCAGCCGAAGAACATAACCAGACACCTTAATTCCCCAGAGAGTAAGTCAGCAGTCAGTGCACTCTTCCTCAAACAAAGTTATCAAATCTTAAGGAAGTTGGGTATCCTCTAGCAGATATCAACATTCCCCAGCAGCATATATATCCTTAACAAGCATCCCCGGCAATCTTGGTCTAAAGATTGTTCCCCGGCGGTATATCAAACATTCAAAGGAATCACTTCCCCCGCAGTTCAAAACTTCCCCAAGAGAGTCCAATTTGCTTCCCCAGGAAAGTTGGAATCCATCTCCCCAAGCCGTAAGCTTATCCCCAGTAGATTCTGGAAGCTTATCCGCACAGAGCACGAACGCATCGCCCGGCTTTATTCAAAGAGTTATTTCCTTACTAGGATATAACTGGGTTATCCTCAGCCAAAAGCCACGGAAAGGTCTTCGTCAACACAGTCTCCTTACCCCCAGCGAAGTCTATTAACGCTTCCAACACAACAAAGGTATCCCCAGCAAGTTATTATCAACAGCTCAGCAAAGTATCTCTCTCCCCACAGATTATTGCTTCCCAACAAGATCGTTAGAGTACTTTCCTCCCTGCAGAGTTATCCCATTCGCCAAGTTTATTCCCCAACGGAGTCATCTTCTCCTACCGGTATTCTTGCAATTATCATCCCTAGCGGAAGCAAAATCCATTCTTCAAACATCAGTCCAGGAGTGACTTCCCGGCACCCGTCAAGGATTTACTTTCCTAGACGAAAAAATACATTCATAAACATCTTCATACATTATAGCATGCATATACGCATCATGAACATACAATCTCACGTATTCAGAGAGCATCTCGCATGTCATACCACATGACATCGCATACAACTAACGCTTGTCTTTCCAGGACAAAAGTACAAAATTGATTACCATCAATGGTCGCAACTAAAGGTCCGATTCCTGAATCTTGCCAGGGTGTATCTGTTGACGACCAATTACCAGATCTGATTCCTGTATCTTGCCAGGGTGTGTCTGAAGAGTTCGAGGATCCGATGCCTGAATCTTTCCAGGGTGTATCCGTTGAAGACTAACATTACCAGATCCGATTCCTATATCTTGCCAGGGTGTGTCTGAAGAGTTCGAGGATCCGATACCTGAATCTTTCCAGGGTGTATCCGTTGAAGACTAACATTACCAGATCCGATTCCTGTATCTTGCCAGGGTGTGTCTGAAGAGTTCGAGGGTCCGATGCCTGAATCTTGCTAGGGTGTATCCGTTGAAGACTAACATTACCAGATCCGATTCCTGTATCTTGCCAGGGTGTGTCTGAAGAGTTCGAGGATCTGATACCTGAATCTTGCCAGGGTGTATCCGTTGAAGACTAACATTACCAGATCCGATTCCTGTATCTTGCCAGGGTGTGTCTTAAGAGTTCGAGGGTCCGATGCCTGAATCTTGCCAGGGTGTATCCGTTGAAGACTAACATTACCAGATCCGATTCCTGTATCTTGCCAGGGTGTGTCTGAAGAGTTCGAGGATCCGATGCCTGAATCTTGCCAGGGTGTATCCGTTGGAGACTAACATTACCAGACTCGATTCCTGTATCTCGCCAGGGCACGTCTGAAGAGTTTAAAGATTCAACTCCTGTAACCAGTCAGGACACATCTATACAAAGCATCTGAAAACCAGATCCTGCAACATGTCAGGTACTCATTCTTCTTTTGCAGGTACGCAAATTCTCGCTAAGGAATCTCTTACGCGATCAACATCCAGATGGCATCTATAAGCCCATCATCCTATTCATCAATCTCTAAATGGCATCTATAAGCCCATTTCCACCATCACTGCTACTATGTGAGTGCAAATTTCTGGGCACTCTAGTGTTCAATCATCTTCCACCCTCGGATTACGAAAGGCACGTCAGCCAATCTGCATCCTCAGGTCTAAGAAGATTGAACAAGGGCAACTGTTGTACCCCAAAATTTGCCCTCCCATATTCTTCAAGAAATTTCCAAGTCATGCTTCAAAATTCCCCAAGGGTTGCACAGTTCAAGGGCCTCCTAACAGTCAAGATTAGGGTTTTGGTTCTGATCAAGAAAATGAAGTTTCCAAGGGTCCAATAAAGTCCCACATGCCTATAAACATGGTCAAGCATCCTCATACAAAGTTTCAAGACTTTCAGCACAAAATTGCACAGTCAAAACCCTAATTGCACTACAGTCAACTGTAGGGGCAAAATGGTCATTTGGCAGTCAAAAGTTCAAATTTTTGGTCAACATCTCATTTTGAAGCCACAAACATCATTTGATCAATGCTTGATCATGATTCTCAAAGCTTGGCTCAAAAATCATCAAGATGCAAAAGTTTCCTTATTTGGACAGTTGAAAAAGTCAACTGTAAATTGACCAGGGCATAACTTTCACATGGATTATCAGAAAAATTCCATCCAAAGCTCATTTTGAATATAAAGACATTTCCTACAACTCCTATTCATACTTCAAGTCCAAGAAATGCTCTCACAAAAAGTTATCAATTTCAACATTATAGGTCATTTTCAAAAGTCAACAAAAAGGGACTTTAAGTCAAAGGCCATAACTTGAGATTGGTAAATCAAAATGATATGGGACCAAAGGCATTGGTTATAGGACTCAAAGACATTTCCAAAATGTCCACGAACATGAGCAAAGCTTAAAAATTGAGCAAGTTATGCCTTGTGGAAGTTGGGAAATTTTTGGATATTTTGAAAAGTCAACATTGATTCAAATGACCTAAAATTGCTAATGGGCCTCTTTTTCTTCCACAATTCATCATCCAAGACATGTGCACGACCATTTGGCCAAAAGGGAAGTTTTTCTTCATTTTTATTTATTTATTTGGATTTTTATTATTAATAATTCATTTAAATTAATTAAAATACATGAAAAATATAAAACCTAATGTTTCAAATCTTTTTATGCATATAATATCTCTAATATTTCGTGCAAATCAGATTAGGGAAGAATTAGGATGATTGCATATGATTGAGAGCTAAAAAGCATGAAAAAATATTGAAAAAAGATCTTTGAAAATCAAATCTTGCAAGTCATGAATGCCAAGGTTTTTGGTTGTTTTCTTTGACCTAATTCATTCCATACATAAGCTGGATCAAGACCTAATGCTCATTAACCAAAAAAGCTGCGCCAGAAATCCTTAAACAAACTTGGAATTTTTCAAAGAAAACTCAAATCTGAAAACCATTTTCTAGCACGATTCAGAGCAAGAGACCAATTGCAAAAGCTTCCTCGTGTCTCACTGAAGCTAACTGGATAATTTTCCAACCCTTACACGCCCAGAATTGGTACAAGGGGTTCAAACTGTTTCAAATTATATGCATAATCGTGTTTCCATATTTAGGCATTTTCATTGCGTTTCTTTGATGAATTTATACTAATTGATGTGTTCTGAAGCTAACCACCTACTTTAATTGAGTTTTTGTGTGCTATATACGATTCCACCATTGTTGTCTTTTAGGGTTTGTGAAGCTTTGAATTGGGGGTTTTTGAATACAGTAAAATTGGAACGTCACAATAGCATAAACGCAACCAGCATGCTTGGACGAAAAGATTAGATGCCTCGCGCCTAATTTATATGACTCCAGGGCCTAATTGTTATTTTTCAGAATGATATATATGGGAACGGTTCAAAACCGTTGCCCATTCTTTCTTTGTTTCAGGAAAAAAAAGCACAATAAAGAGGACGATGAAGTGGCAAGGTGTAAATGGCTGGTTCGAATTTCGCGCGAAAAGCGCTCCACTAATGCTTGTTTATTTTATATTTTTTGTCAGTTATTATATAATAAACGCGCGTTGGATGGCTCAGTGGTAGACGTGTATGCTGGTAACCCCTGGGACCTGGGTTCGAGCCCCAGGTCCCCACCCCCTTTCATATTGTTTTTCATTTAATATTCATATGCAGTTTCAACGTTGTGGACCACCGTATACCTTCAAAATTAAGTTGTTCACTTGGCCAATGAGATCAATCTAAGGGCCATGATCTGGAGAACATGGTGCACTCTAGTCAACGCGTATACATGCTAGTTGGAAAAGTCCACCAGGCCAAGGACAGATGGGCCTAAATTGCTAAAGTTTTACCTCACAACTGGGGACAATACCCCCCTAGGTTTGCAAACCCTTTTTACATTCTTTAGCTTTTTCATTATTTTTACTTTCTTTTAATTATTGTTTTTTAATTAATTTAATATTTTCATAATATATAAAAAAACACAAACAAAAAATCATAAAAGGACAAAAATTAATATTTTTATTTAATGTCATATTTTTTGTAAATAAATTGCATTAATTAATTTTAGTTATTAAATTAGGTTTAATTGTAATATTTTCTTAATTAATTTAAAATTGGTAGAACTAGGGTTTAATTAATTTTTCATCCCTTTTTCTTTTCTTCCATAATAATTAAATATTAAATATTTGTTTTTTGTAATTAAATCGCATGTAAATTAATTAGGGTTAATTTTAGGTTAAACTTTGACATGTTTTCATAATAAAATAAAAAATTTAGAATTAGGGTTAGTTTCTCAATTTCATTTAATTCTTTTTCCCATATAAATCTTAAAATACCAAAAACAAATTTCTTTTCATTTTAATTTTATTAATTTAATAATCGTTTAATTTAATTTTGCAAAAAGGGTCCAACGCCCTCGTTTTTAATTCTTATTTAATTCGCATATTTACTTCTTTTTTCTTTTAATATTTATGTATCTCTCCCAAGGCCGTGTAATTAATTTCTCGCACTTTATTTTTCTTTATTTCTTTATTTTCTTTCCGTCAAAACGGGTTCTGGAAATTTTGGCGATGTGGACCCGCGCCTTTTGTAATAGTTTAGAACTTTTACTTCTCGCAATTTTTAACTTTTAACTAAATGCATGCAAGAATGAATGATTAAATAAAAACAAACGCGTAGCTCATCAATAACATGACAAGACGAAGATAATTGAATCTGACACACAAATCACACACCACCCCTAGGGTACGCCTCACTGTTGCCTTGCCTCGAAAGGTGATCGTCGAGTAGAGGATGTCTTAGTAAGTCCTCATGATCCGGGAACCTGGCATGAGGGTAGCTTCTAAGGTGTCTTCCCATTGCTCTGGTGATCACCATGTCCCGAACCTCGAATTGACCCGAACACCTCCAACGGTGGTGCTACCTACCTCTCAATGGTGGGATGGCACTACTTTAAAGGACATTTACACAGACGAATTCCTTAGGGTAGGTAGACGACTCTAGATACTTGCTCTAAATTTCAAAACAAAACAAAATACTTTTCACACCAACACATTTTCAAAAAGCTTTCGAAAGCAATTTTTCAAACACTCTTGAGGACCGATACAAGAGTCGAACTGGAATTTTCAAAGAAACTTTTTAAAACCCACAGTTGAAAAGCAAACAAACCTTTTTGAAAACACAAATGAGCAAGTATCTAAGAGCCCATGGATAACCATGGATAGAAAGGGTGCTAACACCTTCCCTTTCTATAACCTACCTCCCGAACCGAGAGCAATCTCTTTAAGGAATTTTTATGTGCTTTTGTCCTTTCCATTTGGAGAAAATAAAAGACGGTGGCGACTCTTGCTTACCGCGACATTTCGCGAACCAGCGTTAAACAGTCAGTTCCAGATCCACCGATCACAATGTGTATTTCTCGTTTCTTTGTTTTCATTTGCAGGAAACAGATCTGAATCAAGAGCATCAGGCGTCACGCCTCAATTAGGGTTCAGAATCTCTCAAGCTGGAAGTACAGTTAATCGTTGGTTCGTGAAGACTGATTCATCAGGAGAATCGTGCGTTTATTTTCACGCCTTGTTCGACAAGTGGTCTCAAGCTTCTCTACAACTCTCTCAGAGCACAAACAAGATTTCATCATCACTGGTTCACATGCGCATCAAGATGCTTTGGAATGCAAAGAAAGATTAAGTTTGCAAGTCAATTCAAAGCACTTTGACCAAAAGTCAATACTTACACATCCAAGTTCAAACGATCGTAACTTTTTCATTATTCAACATTTTTGAATGGTTACTTTTGCGCATAGTTCTCTTTGACGTCATCTCTAACCCCTCTTTACTAGTCAAGATCTGATTATGTGCGGAGGATCATCAAAAGTTTGGATACTTTAGAGGTCACTTTGATGACTTTGGCCTAATCTCAAGTAATAATTACTCGACTTTCAAGGATCGTAACTATTTTGATTTTCATCATTTCGGGATGGTTCTTTTTTGCAACATATCACAAATGATGTCGTCTACAAGATTGCTTCAAGGATCGACATCCAAATGCGTTTAGAAGGCCATGAAATTCGTTTGAACATTTTAGACTTAGAATTGATTTTGTGTTGAGTTTGTTCTCCACTAAGTCAAGGGTAAAGGCAAGATGTTGAGTTTGAGGATTCATTGATTATATATTGCTTATAATACAAGTTGCTTGTATTCGAGCATTAGTAATTAGTGAATTAAGATTGGATATAGTTCAAGTTTCTTTGTTTGTTCATCAAGATTCGGTTCATGATAAAAGGTTTAGGTGTTTTATTTGGAATGCATTTCAAGGTAAAAAAAAACCATTCAAGGAATCCAAGTTCATTCAATTTTAAATTCAAGAGGTTATGAAAGACATTCAAGTCTTATTTGACTAAAATGTTATTCAATAATTATTTCAAGTCCAGACTTTATTCAAAGTTCAATTTCAATTCAAGTCTCACTTAATCATATTCAAATTCAAATTGTGCAAGATTCTTTCAAGGTTCTTTTCAAAAGTGATGCTATGTATTAATTCAAGATTCATAATTTCAAATGCACCTTACAAGTCGACATTCATTCAAGAGTTTTTATGGACATATCATGTTCAGCAAGAATCATTACAAACTCATTCAAGTTCAAAAGTCAAGAATGAATGTCATCTTAGCATACAAAGTTTCATCAAGATACCATGGTTCATCACCATGTTACAAAACAATCACGAAAATACATGGAAATCCTTAAGGTTTTTTCTTCTTTCTAATCTTCAAATTCCACATTTAAACTCTGCCTATCATATCCAAACCTTGCTTCAAAATCATCCATACTGTATGCTGCTCCAAACCCTGTCAAACCTGTCCAAAAACAAGTCAAAAATTCTGCACAAATAATGCCAAAAAGCTCCTGTCAAACCTGTCCAAAAACAGTCTAAACTTTCACAAAAATAGGAAATGCAAATCCCGCATCAAAAAGGAAAAATCAGCATATCACATTTTGTCCAAGACTCACAAATTTTCCCTCCAAAAAATTCATTCTGATTATATATACAAAGGCAAGAATACATAAGAAGGGAGGGGAGAAATATAAAAAATCTGTTTTTCCATGGATGAAAGAAGTAGAGAAAACAATACAGTAAAAAAGACCCAAATAATTCACCTCTCTGCACCATCTCACTCCTCCTTCTCTCCGTTTTTTTACTTCACTTTCGATCATGAACACTCTCCATTAACAACACAATACAATACACTTTTATAGATTCTCACTCACCCAAGATATACAGATAGATACCAAGTGTTTGAAATGGCAAAAAACAGTAAGGGAACCATTTTTTTCCTAACCTCGATCAACAGATGCCACAGCAACCGAGTTCTCATATGGTGCAGGGTGCTCAGAGGCAGTGTTCTCCATTTGCTCAACCAGCGCAGCAGTAGCAGCAGAACTCTCAGCTTACACAGTCAACACCTCCCTGCATCTTCGCACATGTGATGTATCAGCAAACAACTCACAATACAAACACAACACAACAATGTTTGAAATCAGAAGCATGATAGGGTCGTGGATTCAAACATAATACCTTAATAATTTACACAGAAATCCTCCTCTCTGTCGGTATTCTTCTTTTCACTTTCTTTGATACCACTGTAAATCTTGTTCCTCTTTATGATTACTATCACTTTGTTTGTTCATAATTACTGTTGATGTTAGAGCTTTCATTCACATGATGATTTCATTGTTGAATCTTTAAGAGCTGTGAAAACAAGGAAATCATGAGAACCAAATACGAGATTGAGAGTTGAGCAACTGTGAAATAGAGTGCATTACCGTAAGAACCGTATAGGGTTTTAGCCGAGAGTGTACTCAATCTTCTCTCCATGTTTTTCACCATCCTTCTCCATTCTACAACCCATTACCCTCCGCCTCTGTAACCCTTCCACACTTTCATCAACTTCCACCCTTCAATCCCTTACCCACCTGCTGTCCAGTTTCGCAAACACACAACCCTCCTGTTACTTCCATTTCCGCTAGCAACCCCAAACCTCTCCACGCGAACTGCAACAGCATACCAACACATCCCAATTTCCGCTGTAAAACTGCCAGCAACCCCCTTACATCACAAACCCAATCTTCAAACCACCCTCTACTCTCCGTAAGCAATACTCCCTCTCCGGCTAGTACCAGGCTACTCCCTCCTGTTAACGCCCTTCCAATACTCACTGCAAACTCCCTCTATTCTGTCAATTCCTTACTCCCACCATTGATTGTCCCCCACTTCACTCATCCTCTGTTCACTCACCTTGAGCAACAACCTCTATCAATTCCGATAACTCATTCTTCTCTCCACTTTCCGATTTGTATTTTTTTCTCTGCTTTGTGTATCGTTCTTGCTATGTAAACCGTGAAGCGCACGTTGCTATGTGATTCAACGATTGATGATGAGTGTTGAGAAGAAGTGATGCAGAGAAGCTTAAAGATACAATTCATGCAGAGAAAGAAAGAAGATGAAATTTTTGAGAGTGTAAAGAGAACCGAGAGAGATAACAGTTTATGGTTAGAGATGGGAGATTAAAAAGCCAGAAAACAGAGAGATTTTGTTATTGGAAGATAAAAGCATTCTTTGCCTCACTTTTTTTAGGGTTAAGCTAACTCGTGGCTCACTTTATCAAGTTGGGATGGAATCTCTGACCCGACCAAATCCATGTAAGCCCAAGTGTTTGTTTTTTAGCTAATTGTAACAAAAGCAGCACCTTGGATTTCATTTCGGGCCCAATACTTCATGCTTATCCCAATAATCTTGGTTACACCCTGTCTGTTATTTGATTTAGTTTTTTTTATTATTTTAGTTTAATTAGTTTCTTTTTTAGTCAATTAATAACATAATTTCTTTTAACCAATTAAATTTAGATTAGTTTAGGTTTACTATTTGTTTTATACGATTCTCCCTTTTATATTTAATTAGATTAATCTTGATTTGATATCGTTAGGGAATCTTAATATTATTTTAGTCGTTTAATTACATTTCGTTACTTGATTTTCTTTATATTTTTTTTTAACATAAATTCTAATTGTTTATTTTATTATTAATCGTTTGTCTATGTTTCTTGGGGATCTAAAAGTGCCTATGCTTCGATTTTATTCAATTATTATGCTTAATTACTTGTGATTCAATTCCAACGGAAATAATTTTATTTTGTTGACTTCATGTCATCAAAAATATATCTTACGATTGTGCGAATACCTTCATTCATTTTTTCTATTTACTCTTTTTTCCAACCTTAATATTGAATTTTCAAACTCACACCTTGTAAGTCAAAACTTTGACACTAGGTTATCACATCTTCAAAATCTTGCCAACACCTATTTTTAGCCAAACGAACCATTTTAATCAAACAAACAATTTTAACCAAAAACAGATATTTCAAAAGGTTCCTGCGGAATACCGCAGATGCATTGGGTGCTAATACCTTCCCATTGTATAACCAACCCCCGAACTCTCGATCTCTTTCAAAAACGCATTGTATTTTTATTACTTTTAAGTATTATTTTACATTGCATATTTTAGGGTTTTATTTTGCTCTTTTCCCTTTTCCCTTGGAAATAATAAAGCGCGGTGGCGACTCTTGCTTTTGTGAGTCAAGTTAATTAATAGCTTGATCTCCGATTTTTCACCGCTACAGATGCGTATATGCATGTATCATGATGTATGGAAATCTGATGTTTTAGCTAGGGAAAATAAATCCTGGAGCTGCTGGAGAATAGAGTTGAGTTCTTCATTTCCGCTGGGGATGACGAACGAAGATGATTGTGAGGATAAGCCTGCAGGAGAAAAGAACTCCGTTGGGGAATAAACTGCTGAAGAGATTATTCTGAGGGGAATTACTCTGTGGGGAAGAGACGTTCTGCTGAAGATTAATGATAACTCCGCTGGGGATTTTGTTGATAAGCTCTGTTGGGGATTTTAATGATGAATTCTGTTGGGGATAGAAAGAACTTCGCTGGGGATTCTTATACTCCGTTGGGGATTCTTATACTCCGTTGAGGAATGTTAAGACTGTCGGGGGTATTCTTATACTTGCTGGGGGATATCTTTATACTCCGCTAGGGAAGATTAAGACCTTCTGGGGATACCCAACCTTTTTAGGGCTGATGGTAGATTAACTCTGCTTGGGGAGAGCATTGCTGATTCATTCATAGCTGCAAGTCTCAGTGGGGAGAGCTACCATTACTGTTTTACTCTGTGGGGAGTGACGGTATCTTGGTCATATTCTTCAGCTGAACCTACCTTGGTACCTTGGTGGACAGAGCAACTAGACAGCTCGGACAATTCTTATTGCCCCTGTTTCTGATATTACTAGTAATTCGTCCTTTGTTTCACATGTAAATATTTATGAGCAGCAATTAATGTCAAATGCATATATCAAAAATGAACATTGGACGTTCTTTGTAAAAAAAACAGATAAAGGAAAAGCAATTCGAAACTTGTTTGAAAATGAATTTGTATTGATTTGAAGTTTGGCCTGTAAATAGGCTTTTTGTACAAGCAGCTGACGTCTAGTAAGAGGACGCCACCGAACAAATAGAATCTATACAGTTTGTGAAAAGAAAACAAAACAGCTATGTGAATAATCCTACTGGGTTCCAACTCTGCTATTGCCTTTATATCTTCAAGCATCTCATCACTTTGCTGCTTAGTTGAAGATAAATCTGATTGATTGGTGTCGTTCGAGCCTGATAGTTGATACCGAAGTCTGGATGCGAGGTGATCCAATGAGACATAATATTACGCTTTAATCCCTAACTTTTGCCTGGACCGCCCTTTCGGGTTTTCAGTCCACCGGGATACCCATTTTTGCCCAAGCCGCCTTCTCAGGTTTTCGACTTGCCGGGTGTATAGATTTTTTTTTTTTCATCCCTTATTTTTGCCCGAACCCTTTTGGTTCGCTGGGAAGCCCTTATTTTTGCCTAGGCCAGTCAACCTAGCGGGTCTTTGATTATGCGTAGTATCTTTTTACTATGTCTGCATTGACGGGGTGAGGAAGGTCGTCACCATCCATGGTGGTTAGAATCATAGCTCCTCCTGAGAAGATGTTCTTAACCACAAATAGCCCTTCGTAAGTAGGGGTCCATTTTCCCCTGGGATCACCTTGAGGTAGAATAATGTGCTTGATCACGAGGTCCCCAACTTGATACTCTTGTCGTCTGACTTTCTTGTTAAATGCCTTGATCATCCGTTTTTGGTACGTCTGACCATGACAAATAGCAGTAAGTCTATTCTCGTCGATTAGGTTCAGTTGATCAAGTCGGGTTTAAATCCAGTCATCTTCACTCAAACCTGCATCCTTCATGATCCGGAGAAAGGGTATCTGAACTTCAATGGGCAAGACTGCCTCCATGCCATAAACCAAGGAATAGGGTGTTGCCCCTGTTGACGTCCGTGCTGAGGTACGGTACCCATGAAGAGCAAATGGTAACATCTCGTGCCAGTCTTTGTATGTCACTGTCATCTTCTGCACAATCTTCTTGATGTTATTATTTGCTGCTTCGACAGCCCCATTCATCTTCGGCCGGTAGGGAGAAGAGTTATGATGTTGTATCTTGAATTGCTCGCAGAGCTCAGTGATCATCTTGTTGTTAAGATTGGTACCATTGTCCGTAATGATCCTCTCTGGTACACCGTATCGACAGATCGGGTTATGCCGAATGAACCGTGCCACGACATTCTTGGTTACCATAGCAAAGGAAGCTTCTTCAACCCACTTCGTAAAGTAATCAATCGCTACCAGGATGAAATGATGCCCGTTAGATGCCGTAGGTCTGATCTCGCCGATCATATCAATGCCCCACATTGCAAAAGGCCAAGGTGATGTCAAGACATTCAGAGGGACCGGAGGAATGTGCACTTTATCAGCATAGACCTGGAACTTGTGACATGTCCGAGAATGTTGATAACAGTCAGCTTCCATTGTGGACCAGTAGTATCCTGCCCGAAGGATTTTCTTTGCCATGGTATGTCCACTGGAATGAGTTCCGAAAGTACCTTCAGGCAGCTCCGCCATGATCCTTTCTGCTTCATTCTTATCCACACAACGTAGTAAGGTCGAATCATGGTTACATTTGTAAAGGATGTCATTGCTGATGAAGAACTTTGCCGCGAACCTTCTCAGAAACTTCTTGTCATTAACAGAGCACCCTCGGGGTATTCTTGAGCTTCAAGGTACCTCTTCACCTCATGATACCAGGGCTTTTCTGTTACCTCTTCAGTCTCAATGTCACAGCAATGTGCAGGTTCGTCCAATCTTTCAATAATGATCCGGGGAGCCTCGTTGTCCCATTTGACTTTGAACATAGAAGACATCGTAGCTAGCGCGTCCGCCAACTGATTCTCCTCTCTTGGGAAGTGCTCAAAGGTTATCTCCTCGAAATGGGGAAGCAACGTCAATACATACTCCTTGTAAGGAATAAGATTTGGGTGTTTCGTATCCCACTCGCCTTTGATCTGACTGATCACAAGAGCGGAATCTCCGAAGACACTTAGAAACTTAATCCTTAGGTCAATTGCTGCTCGAAGACCCATGATGCATGCTTCATACTCCGCCATGTTGTTGGTGCAGTTGAAACATAG
The DNA here is from genome assembly GCA_948472305.1 of Vicia faba. Lineage (NCBI taxonomy): Eukaryota > Viridiplantae > Streptophyta > Magnoliopsida > Fabales > Fabaceae > Vicia > Vicia faba. Next base: position 1,272,380,023 of record OX451739.1, read on the forward strand.
TCGGGCGGTAAACAGAGTATGAGAGCCTTTAGGAGATATGATCATAGCGCCAATGCCATTACCCAAAGCGTTTGAAGCTCCATCAAAGTACATAGACCATCGGGATCCCTCCTCAGGTCCTTCATCCGGTCCAGGTGTCACACAATCAGTTATCAACATGATATTCTCGTCGGGGAATTCAAAGTTCATAGACTGGTAATTATCCACTGCCTGATGTGCCAAATGGTCTGCCAATACACTTACCTTGATTGCTTTTTGAGTCGTGTATTGGATGTCATACTCAGTCAAGATCATCTGCCATCTTGCTATTCTTCCGGACAAGGCAGGCTTTTCGAAGATATACTTGATTGGATCCATCTTTGAAATCAATAGAGTAGTTTGAGTCAGCATATACTGTCTCAGCCGGCGAGCAGCCCATGCCAAAGCGCAGCAAGTTTTCTCAAGCAGTGAGTATCGGGTCTCACAGTCGGTAAACTTTTTGCTAAGATAATAAATAGTGTTCTCTTTTCGGCCAGACTCGTCATGCTGCCCCAGCACACACCCCATTGAGTTGTCAAGTACTGTCAAGTATAAAATCAAAGGTCTCCCTTCAACTGGTGGCATCAGGATAGGTGGCTCTTGGAGATACTCTTTGATTCTTTCGAAAGCGGCCTGGCATTCATCGTTCCAACGTACCACTTGATCTTTCTTCAGTAGCTTGAAGATTGGCTCACAAGTAACAGTTAGGTGCGAGATGAATCGGGCAATGTAGTTCAGTCGTCCCAGAAAGCCTCTGACCTCCTTCTCTGTCTTGGGAGCTGGGATCTCTTGTATGGCTTTCACTTTGGCAGGGTCCACTTGAATACCTTTGTCGCTCACGATGAAACCCAGTAGCTTACCAGACCTCACCCCGAAGGTGCACTTGTTCGGGTTTAACTTCAGCTTGTACAACTTCAGCCTGTCAAACAGCTTCTGTAGATGGTCAAGGTGTTCCTCCTTAGTCTGGGACCTCGCAATCATATCATCGACGTATACTTCAATCTCATGATGGATCATATCATGAAACAAAGCAACCATGGCACGCTGATATGTTGCCCCCGCATTTTTCAATCCAAAAGGCATGACCTTGTAGCAAAAGGTACCCCACTGAGTAACAAAGGCGGTCTTCTCCATATCCTCGGGAGCCATCTTGATTTGATTATATCTGGAGAAACCATTCAAAAAGGAGAAAACCTTGTGCTGAGTAGTATTGTCAACCAGAACGTCGATGTGAGGTAAAGGGAAGTCATCCTTAGGGCTTACCCTGTTCAAATCCCTGTAGTCAACACACATTCGGACCTTACCATCCTTCTTAGGTACCAGAACCACATTGGCAACCCACTGAGGGTAAGAAGTCACTGCTAGAAAACCGAAGTTAAACTGTTTCATAACCTCAGCCTTGATTTTCTCAGACATCTCTGGGCGCATTCGGCGAACCTTCTGTTTTATGGGAGGACAGTCTTCCTTGGTAGGCAAGCGATGAACCACAATGTCAGTATCCAATCCTGGCATATCTTTATAAGACCAGGCAAAGATCTCAACGTAGTCATGCAGCATCTGAATCAACCGTTGTTTCACACTAAGCTCCAGATTTGCACCGATCTTGACTTCCTTCCTGTCTGTCTCAGTACCCAGATTCACTGTTTCCACCGGCTCTTCATGTGGCTGAATGGCCCTTTCTTCCTGGAGTAGCAGTCTTGCAAGTTCACCAGGCACTTCGCAATCATCTTCACCTTCGTCTTCGGCTAAGTTGATCGGATTTTCGAAGTCATAACTGGCAGTAGCAGAATCGTTACCAGTGAGATCCAGAGTGGATGTGGACCTGTATATGTGAGTGTGTGTAAAATAGATGTTTTCCAATATATAATAAAGAAAAAACAAGGAGCGCAAAATTTGAAATGCAAGAAACGTCTAATGCTTTTATTAATGATATATGAAAATGGCACACAAAGGCCCTCACAAATGAAGCCACGGTGCCCCGGGTAAGACACCGGGCCATAAAGTTTCAAAACATTGTCTGTTACAAGTTCAAAACAAAGAGTTCATTACTGGGTGATAACGGAAACATGCATAGAATCCTTCGCTTTCCAGTTGCTTAATCCACCTTAGGTCGTAGGGTAGATCCAACTGTCGATATCAAACTCTTCATCATCATCATCCCTGATAGCATTTACCCCGGCCTCTTGTTTAGGCTTCTCTGATGCTCCGAATTCGATCTCTTTCGCATCAATCAAGTGTTGGACCTTGTTCTTCAAAGCCCAACAATCATTCGTATTATTCCCCGGGCTATCGGAGTGAAAAGCGCAGCAGGCGTTAGGGTTATACCTTGGTGACGTTGTATTTGAATTCTTTGGAGCTTCTTTTAGAGTCACCAGATTGGTCTTCAGCAACTGTGATAGAATCTAAGACAAAGTCATGCTGAGACGAGTGAATTGCCTTCGATGTCTCTCGTCCTTTTGTTGATTGTGATGCTGAGGAGCACCAGCAGGTTTTGAAATAACAACCGCATTGACAGCTTGGTGGTGTTCAGGCCTATTCTGTCTTCTCGAAATGTAGACAGCACTGGACTCTTTCTTAAACGGTTTCTTCTCAGTGCTCGATGAGGCACCCTTCTATATCTTTCCAACCTTAATACCAGCTTAATCCTCTCACCAGTCAAAATAAGGTCTGTAAACCCAGCTGGAGAGCTTCCAATCAGATGGTTAAAGAATGGACCAGACAGGGTCCCCAAAAACATGTCAACAAGCTCACAATCAGCCAATGGTGGTTGCACCCTTCCAGTAAGGTCTCTCCATTTTTAAGCATACTCTTTGAATCCTTCACCTGTTCCTATTGACATACCCTGGAGTTGGGTACGCGTAGGAGCGAGGTCGGAGTTGTACTGATACTGCCTGTAAAATGCAGTAGCCAAATCTTCCCAGCTATGGATACTGGCTCCGTCCAACTGATAGAACCACTCAAGCTGAGTCCCTGAGAGGTTGTCTTGAAAGAAATGGATCCATAAGTTCTTATCACTAGTGTAAGGCTGGATCTTCCTCACATATGACCGAAGGTGCAGCTTTGGACAGGAAACTCCGTCATACTTGGCGAAGGCATGTGCCTTGAACTTATGGGGAATCACCACCCCAAATAATAGACCTAGATCTCTGAAGTCCAGACCGGGTACCTTCTGAATTTCCATAGCTCTCAAACGGTCTTCCAGCTGTTTGTACTTATCCTTAACAGGAGGATACTGTTCTTTATCATAGTCTGTCTCGTTGTCGGAGACCATAGGGCTAGGAGCCCTCCTTTCTTGTGGACTATCCTTCCCTCCAGATGAGGTGGTCAGATCAACTTCATTCTGCAGCCTGTTTCAAAACCTGCATCCAGTGTTGAACAAGATGGTCCTCTTCTTCTTCTTCTTTTTCTCCTTCAGAATCAAGGTCTTCAGGTCTTGCTGACCCTTAGCTAGATTCATGAACAGCTCTTGAAATTGGGCATTCTGGGCCTGGAGGGCCTTGATAGCTTGCTCAGTTGAAGGTTCAGCAGACATGGTGATTGCTGAAATAAACAGCGAAGAAGATAAGAGACCTGTAATGGGTACCTGCTTATGGAGTGTATGGGATGAAATGCGTATGATTTATGATTTCAAAGACAATCGGGATTCAAATTTGTAAATAAGAAAGGAAACACACTTTATTAGATTTAAACTTCGAAATTTAAATTGTTCAACAAATTGCCCTTAGGCGTTACAAGAATGGAAATACTGAAAAGTAAATGAAAACTGTAAAAGAAATCCTCAAAGTTCCATCAATGCTCCCATGGTCTCTTCTTCTCAGTGCGGACATAATCATTCAGGATCCGCTCGTTCTCCAGCTGCCTAGTCAGCTTCTGGATCTTTTGTTCTTGTTCATTGAACCTCTCTCGGTAGGAATCCCGTTCATCCCTCAACTGCATCCAAGACCTCTTCAGTGTCCCAATATCAGTGGGCATATAAGGGTGGAGAATAGTTGGAAGAACCCCCTCCTCATTAGCAACTTCAAGAGTAACAGGCCTGACAGCTTCATATGGCATACCTAGCTTCTGGGCGCGGATGCGGACCCATCTGAGATATGGTTCCATTGGCAAAGAAGTCTTTGGTCCTAACTCATGTGGGTCAGATTGGTGAACTCTGTCCCAAGCCCTTATGAATCTACGACGCAGCTCGTCGCTATCTCCCTGAAAATCAAAGATGATATGAGGCATCAACATCTCATTAGGCCCTTCTCTTCTGGCTCTTCCAAACTGACAGAGAGCTAAGCATGGGTTGTAAGAAATCCCTCCATGGGTTCCGATCAATGGAACATTAGGATACTCTCCACAACGATCAATGATAGTCACCTCATCCATTCCTTTGAGAGTCCAGATAATGTCATTATTAGAAAGAGACATTACCCTATAAGCCCAGCCCATTCCTTCTTTGTTCTCTAGTACGGACTTAGGGAGGTGCGAAATAAACCACCTCGACAATAAAAGAGCACAGCACATCAAAGTTCCCCGCTTTCGGGAAGTACGAGCATAGAGCTGATGAAGGATATCACCTAAGAGAGTGGGTACCGGATTATGAGAGATGAAGATCTTTATGGCATTAATATCAACAAAAGTGTCAGGATTCGGAAACAATGCCAGACCATAAATCAAGAGAGCCAGAATGTCCTCGTACGCCTTGAAGTCTAAGCTGTCCCAGAAATAATTAGCTTTGTCAACCAAAAACTTAGCCAGAAAACCCTTAGCTCCACTTTTAGTCTCCCAGTTAGCCATTACCTCCTCATTGGTCAAGTGAAGGGCTGCAGCAATTTCTTCGGGCTTAAGAGTCTTTTCCCAACTAGTAAACGGAGTCCGTTCCAGGACGGAGATACCGAGCAGCTCAGAGAACTCTTCTAGGGTAGGCACCAGTTGGAAGTCCTGGAAAGTAAAACAATGGTACATCGGATCATAGAATTGGACCAGAACACTCATCATTTGTTCGTCCAATTTTGAGGTGACCAAACTGAGAAGAGAACCATACTTTCTGATGAAGGAAGTAGTGTCTAGAATCATGACAACCAAATCTTTAAGCAGGGTAGGTACTTAGACAAAGTTGATCCGGATAGTATTCCTACGCATGAGCATCATGATGACCTACAAAACAGAGCAAAGATGAAACCCTCTTGTCTTTGAAATAGGTTAGTCCTTATGCAAAATGTATGCAATGTTATGATGTCATGATGTCATGATAAAGGCACACCAGAAGTATCCACAAAAAGCAAACATGGTAAAGGCACACAAGTCATACTGAGAGCCCTTAGATTTCAGGCTGCCATGGAGCTTAGGTACTACCCTCTTTCAGTTCAGTTGGTTAAGACCTGTCCTAAAAATAGTAACCGGGTTCTAGAGGATCTCAATATCACTGACTACCCTCAATCGGTCATAATTCCAGTTTAGCAACCTTTTCTTGCAGCCGGAATCATCGCGAGAGTTTAGCCTCAATGAGTGTAGCATACTGCTACTGTTCTATGGCCGAGTTGGTCAATTTAAGGTTCTAAGGTCAGTTGGTGCTTAATGACTCCTTAGAAGACCCATATTCTCCTCGTTCCAACACAAGGGATATTGGTACACACCAAGGTGTCACACCAACGTAGCTACTGCTTCATCTGTGTCGGTCTACGCCGGACAGATCTCTCACAGTTTATTACTACTTACCTAAAGGGTATCCCCAGATCCAGGTTAGGATCTATAAAACTCCAATACAAGCCCACAAAATTAAAGCATACAAAGCATACAATTGAAAACATAGTGATCTAATCCTAAGGTACACCTCACTTATAAATTCCCCAGCAGAGTCGCCAGTTCTGTGATAGGTGGGAATAGAACTGACTGTTTTGGAATGCTGGTTCACGTTTTGCGTTTGTTTTCGCAAAATGTCGCGGTAAGCAAGAGTCGCCACCGTCTTTTATTTTATCCAACAAGGAAAGGACAAAAGCACAGAAAAATTCCTTTTTGAGATATTTCTCGGGTTCGGGAGGTAGATTATAGAAAGGGAAGGTGTTAGCACCCTTTCTATCTGTGGTTATCCACGGGCTCTTAGGTACTTGCTCATTATGTTTTCAAAATTTGCTTTTCTTTGTGTTTGTGGGTTTGAAAAGAGTTTTGTTTTTGAAGAGAGTGTGAGTGCGAAAAGTTTTGTTTTGTTTTTTAAAAGGAGCAAGTACTTAAGAACATCTACCTACTCAAAAAGGAATTAGACTGTGCAAATGTCCTTTAGACAATGCTATCCCACTATTGAGGAGTAGGTAGCATCGTCGTTGGAGTTTTCGGGTCAATTCGATTAAGGGACGTGTGGTCACTAAAGCAATGTTAGGATGCCTTAGCGGTAACCCTAATGTCTTAGATCATTTTTATCCGAGGCAACCGTTTCGAGGCAACTTATGATCTTTGGACAAGAGGGCGACCTCTAAAACTTCCTATACTCAATGACCACGTTCGAAGGCAACCAAGTGAGGTGTACCCTAAGAGTGCGCATGTGCGAGTGTATTGTTTTCAGTTATATTATCTTGGTACATGTTATGGTGAGCTACTGTTGATTTCAGGTTAAAGATTAATCTTGTCATGCATTACCTATTATTCAAACATCTAACAGTTAATGGTTGCGGAAATTAAATTGCGGAAAATAAATCTAAGCTATTACAAGGCGTCGGGTATTTACATCGCCAAAGATAAACCCTTTTAAAATTAAATTGCGAAAAGTAAATAAAAGCGATAAATAAATAAATAAAGTCCTAATTTAAAAACTATTACATCCTCGAAGTAGTTACAATATTGAAATATGGATCAAAAATTATACGCGCGCGAGAAAATTAAATCGGAGTGTTTTTTAGGGTTTTGACCCTTTTTAATCAATAAAGCATATTTTTTGTTATTTTGAATGAAAAAAAATTAGCCTAAATTAATAATTGAATTAATTAATTAAAAAGAAAAATATTTTTGGGTTTTTATTTTAATTAGGGAAATAAAATAAGAATGGTTAAAAAATATTAAAACCTAATTCTAAATTAATTTTAATTTATTGCAAAAAGATATTAATGTTAAACCTATTTAAACTAAGTAAATTAATCAATTGTTTATTTACAAAAATAAAATAATGAAATTAATAAAAATAATATTTTTTGGTTTTGATTTTATTAAGAAAAATGATTTTAATTAGTCAGTGGTTTAAATAATAAAAATAATAATATAAAACAAATATTTTAAATAAAAGAAAGAAAAGAAATAAACCAAATGGGGGGTTTGGGCCCCAAATCCAGAGTGTGAAGAGAAATTGTTTGGCCCATTTGCATTCAAGCCTGTATGACTTTTCCTGCCTCCATGTGACACGTTGACTGGTGTGTATGGTGGACGTCATCTTGTGACCATCAGATTTGGCCTGAAGCCACTTGGCACATTGAGATCTGAGGACATATGGTAGTCCACGCTTGGAATGTTGCGCCTAAGTACCTGAAGAAAAAATATAACAAAGTTTTAGGGGACCTGGGATTCAAACCCAGGTCCCAGGGGGTTTTGCAATAACACGCTCACCAATCCAACCAGCTTGCACATTCGTTAGTGGAATAGGAAACAAATATTATATACAAAATAGTTAATTATGTTTGGCCAAAAAATAAAAACGCGCTAATGATTCAAACGAACCAATCACGTCCAGCCACGTTATCATCTTCTTCATATCACCCCGGTTCTTTACCTGCGGATTTTTATCCGCAGGAAGATTCATAGTATCTCTCAAAAATCCTTCCTAGGCCATGTAAATGCAAGCTAAGGGTGCCAATGCACTCGTCTCTCTCCCTTGAACTCATCCATGGCCATTATTGGTCCTGATTATGCCTGTATCGAGAATGCCTAAAAAACAAGAATATGAACCCTAGCTTTGAATCCAGGGCTATAAGTCCCAAAAACAAAATTAATTAATACAGAATCATTGGAAATTGAATGGCAAGTATGAATGTACAAGAAAATTGGCTAAAAGATGCAAGAATGATGAGTTATGTTTTCATGTTCAGAGCCGTTTTTAAGAACACTTACAGCGAGTTTTAGATGGTCTTAAGGTCCGATTTTGATTGCTACAGCTTCACAGGATATCAGGCAAGGGAGTAGCGTTGATATTTTGCTATGAAAGTGCCTCCAAACAAGAATTCGATCTCCCACTTTTCAAGCTTTTTTCCAAAGTTGTTCTGGCCGTTTCAACAGAGTTTTGTGCGTGTACTAGGTCTGGCTTGCTTGTGTGAGTGTTATAGAATGAATTAGGGTTGGTCTTTTGGTCTCAAATCAAGTGCATTGAAGATTCATGATTTGGTTTTGATCACCATTATCAAACTACCAAAAATAGGCCAAATCTGATTTTTTTTTATGCTTGAATGAGCCTTGATACGAATTGACTAGGTGTATCTTGTTGATTGAAAGCTGCAATGATCAAAAAAATCTCATTCCATTAATTTTTGGATTTTATTTGAATTAATATAGATTTAAAATGAATTAAATTAATAAAAAATTAAATAAAATAGAAAAATAAATGTTTGGTCATGAAATTAAATATGGGACACGTGTGTGGTGTGATAAGACCAAATCAAGTGGAAAAAAGTGGGCCCTTTTGTTAAAAATTGGAGTTTTGAGGATAGTTGACTTTTGGCAATTTTGGAAAAATGCCCAATTTCAACAATGCATAACTTCTTCAATTTTGAACTTTTGGAGGTGTTATTGGACTTTTTAGAAACCTTGAGATGTATTATAATCCACCCTTTTTGTCTCATCTCATTTTGATGTTCTATGATCAAGTTATAAGCTTTGGAAAAAAGGTGTTTTTGTTGACTTTCAAAAATGACCTATAATGTCCAAATTTGTAACTTTTTGTGAGAGCATTTATTGATCTTGGGGTGTGAAGATGGATTGTAGGAAATTTCATCCTCTTCAAAATGAGATTTGGATGGGTCATTTCTCATAAAGTATGAGAAAGTTATGCTTGGTCAAAGTTGAGTTGACTTTTCCTACAAAACCCTAATTTAGCAACTTCTGAATCTTGATGAATCTTGAGCAATCATTGATGAATCATGATCAACCCTTGATCAAATGATGAATCATCCTTCAAAATGAGAATGTTGACAAAAAAATCTTGAGGTTTGACTGCATTTGGGACACAATTGACTTTTGCCCTATCACAGTCGATTTTTGGGCCTCTTGAGCAATTGACTGACCAAACTTCCTCTGCAAGGCTTGAAATTTGACATGGATAAACTTAAGAACATATTAAGATATTGTGAAGAACTTGAGGCCATTTGGATGTGAGGACCTTGATGCAACACAAAACCCTAATTTTGACTTGACTGCTTTAGGAGGTGATTTGACTGTCCAACCCTTGAGCCAACTTGAGCAACTTGAAGATTATTCTTGACAAATCTTGAGAAATATGGGAGGGCAAATTTTGGGGTACAACAGATCTAAAACATTGTAGGATATAACTCCTCCTAGAAATTCTAGGATTCCAAGTTATAAATCTTTGAAGACACGTCCATGAAACTAAAACACTTAGTAAATTCTGAACATTTCCAAGTCAGAATTTGAGTAGAACTTATGGGCCAGTTTTCACGTAGGTAAAATAAGAGTTTACAAAGATGATTCAAAGAGGAATTATAAAGCATATTACAAGCTTTTTGAAAAGTCTGAGAACTCCTTCAGATCATGCTGAAGCAGGAAGAATCAAATATCAGAAGTTGGACATTTGTTCTTAATCTAAGTTACGTTTATGTTGAACTTCTGATCCAGTTTCAAGCTATGATACATAATCTCATGTTGCATGCCTTCTTGCTTGTTAAATATCATCATCATTTAATGCTCACACCAACTTTTGAGTCTTTATCCCAGTGTTTAAGCCTTTATCCAAAAGATTTTTCCACGTGTGGCATGAAAGTACCAATGTTGTCATTGAAAAGCAAACTTTTGTACAAAGTTTATTTTGAGCCCATACTTTACTTTGTTTCTGAGTGTACTTCCCCATCAATCATGCCTACAAACTCAGGTTAGGCGTTGTTGTACCCCAAAATTTTCCCTCTCATTTTACTCAACACATGCCCATTGAGGTCCTCGAGTTGTTCAAGGATGCCCAAGAGTTGACCTAACAAACTCTCTCCTAAGGCAATGTACCTCAAACTAGGGTTTCCATCTTCATCAGGGTGTGGGAGATCCAAAGGTACCAAATTCTCTCCATGGTCCCAATATGTTCTCAGGATCATCCATGTCAAGTTTTATGCCTTGCACAAGAGGTTTGCTCAGTCAACTGCTCAGATGTCTGAAAATCAACTCTACTAGGTCAAAAGTCAACGGTGGCCCACATACAGTCAAACTTCAAGATTTTTGGTCAAAATCAACATTTTGAAGTGATATTCATCATTTGATCAAGGGTTGATCATGATTCCCCAAGGAATTCACTAAATTCATCAAAACCCAAAAGTTGCTAAATTAGGGTTTCTCAAGAAAATTCAACCAAACTTTGACCAAGCATAACTTCCTCATACTTTATCAGAAATTTTCCATCCCAGGCTCATTTTGAAGCGGATGCAATTACCTATAATTCATCTTCAGCCTTCAAGTTCAAAATATGCACTCATCAAAAGATATGAATTTCCACATTATAGGTCCTTTTGAAAAGTCAACAGAAACACTTTTTGGGTCAAAGCTTCTTACATGAACATGGAAGACCCAATTGAGATGAGACCAAAAGGGTTGTTTAGGGGACATCCTAAGCTTTCTAAAAAGTCCAAGAAAACCTTTCTAGGGTTAAAATTGGAAGAGATATGCCTTGTCAAAGTTGACCATTTTTGCAAAATTGCCAAAAGTCAAATGTGCTCAAAAATACACTTTTTGTTAAATGGGCCTAACTTTTTATGCTTGCACCTCACTCATAACATGGTCCACGACCCAAATATTCACCCACACATTATTTGCTTAATTTTCCATTTTATTTTGATTTTTATTAATTAAAAATTGAATTAAATCAAATAAATGACAACTAATAGCAAAGATTTGTTTTGATCTGATTTTTGGACAGGATCACAAGATAATTATGTTGACATATCAGGATCAAATCGAATTAAGGTGGATTGGCACAAGAATGGCATGATTAGGCCTAATTTGGAAACAAATCATACAAGGAAGGAATGAGATCAAATCTTCAAAATTTTCAAAGATACATGTAGTTTTTATAACCCTAATTCATTCAGAGATATATATTGAGTAAGGCCAGGCACAAAAACAAGGACTAGCAGTCGTGGAAAGCACAAAACAAAACTTAAAATTTTGGCAAAAAGTGGTGATCTGATCTCTACCCTAGAGGACGATTCAAAGCATTACAACACTCCTAATCGTATCCTGGAGCATCTCTGAAGCTAACAGGATTAGTAGCAAGCACTCTTGCGCCCAGAATCACTCCTTAGACCTCATACGGTTTTCCCTTTTTTTCAAAATTGATTAAGGTAATTCTTACATCATTAGTATATTTGAATTATATATTTGTGATTATTGATATGTTTGCAACATGAATGAATGGTTTAATTGAAGTTTGGATGCCTATATATGCATTTGCCATTGCTAGGGTTTTCGTGTTCGTTTTAGGGTTTTTGTCCACAGGTAAAATTAGACCAAGAACAATCCACCATGAGGATCGTGGCATCAAGACCAGTTGAATTCTGGTTTTCAATTTCATTTATCGTTTGTTTTGTGAATTTTGGAAATTTGTAGGGTTTTAGTTACAGACGTTGTCCGTAGGTATAAGTCGCATGCCTAAGACGACGGACAGAAGGAAGAAGATGGTGATTTGTCATCATCACATTGGATGATTTGAATTCCGTGAACTTTTTATATTCAACCACTTTATTTCCTATATTATATTTTATTCTTATTGTATTAACAAATAAACAAGATAGCCCAGATGGCTAGGCGCATTTGTGGTGAGTGTGAGGACCTGGGTTCGATCCCAGGTCCCGGCATTTTCTTTGTTTTAATTCTCCAATGCAGGATCCTATGCATCATCCTCTCAAATGCTCACCATGTGCCATCAACATCCAGCCAATGGATGCATCTCTGTCCAGATCTAACGCACACCATTGAAGGACCATGGTAGACCATCAGAAGAGCATCACATGGAATGCAGCGCAGGGATTGGGCTGACCAGCTCTTTGGGCCTAAGCAATTTCAACAATGCACCCCCCCTGGGTTTATTCTTACAGGCCCAAATCTTCTTCTTTCATATTTTATTTATTTATTTATTTACTAATTATTCTCTCTTTTATCAAAATAACACATAAATAATTTTTTTTATTAAATCAAAAATCACAAAAAACACCAAAAATCTTTTTTTATAAAAAATATTTTATTTCCTTGAATTAATTAATTTAATTTAATTAGGGCAATTAAATCTTATTTTTGTAATTAAAATAAATTATAAATTAGGGTTTAATTTTGTATATAATTAATTTTTCTTCAAAAATATAACTTAAATATTTTCTCAAATTAGATTTTTTAGGTTTTCTAATCATCCTCGCATATAATTCGCCGCGCGCATTTTAATTACCTTTTATAATTGTTGTAATTGCCTCGAGGTTGTAATAGACTTAATTAGGTTTTAATCCCGCATTTTATTTTACAGTCAAAAATAATTCTATATCTGCAAAAGCCATGTAATAGTTAGAACTTTAAACTTTCCCGCCTTTTAATTTCTGCAAACTATAAACTGCCTAGATGTATGTTAATAGGATTGAATGGAAAGACTAACTAAAAATTAATATGGTAGAAAACCCTAAATATGCAAAGACAAATTAAATTAAAAAATACACTCGCACATGCTCACTCCTAGGGTTTACTCCACTCTGGTTGCCTTCTATAAACGGTCATGAAGTATAGAGTTTGTTAGTGGCCGTCCTCTAGCCCCGAAAGATCTAAATGACCCATTTGGATGTTTCCTATGAAAAAGATCTTTAAGGCTTTAGGATGACTACTAACATTTCCTAACATTGCTTTTGTAATCGTACATGTCCCTTCGAAACGTCCCTTAAAACTCCAACGACGGTGCTACCTATTTCTCAATAATGGGATAGCATTATCTAAAAGGAAAATGAACAGACTTTTTTCGAGTAGGTAGATTAGTTCTTAAGTACTTGCTCAATCAAATAAACAAACTTTTTCACACTGAACACTTTTTCAAACAAAGTTTTCAAAAACAACTTCGTAACACTCTTGAGGACAGAAGCAAGGGTTAAAACGAAGTAAAACAAAAAATTTCAAAACAAGCACACACAAGCAATTTCAAAATAAGCAAGTATCTAAGAGCCCATGGAAAACCATGGATGGAAAGGGTGATAACACCTTCCCTAATCTACCCCTCGTACTCAGAAACATCTCAAAAAAGGTTTTTCTGTTCTTTTTCCTTTTCCTGATTGGATAAAATAAAAGTCGGTGGCGACTCTTGCTTACCGTGACATTTTACGAACAAAAAACGCAAACCAGTATTAACAGTCGGTTCTGCCACCGTATCACAGAACTGGCGACTCTGCCAGGGGACTTACAATATAAAGTGGGGTTTACCTTAGGATCTAGGTCATTTTAAAATTGCTTTCTTGTTTGTTTGCTTTATTCTTAAAGGGTTTTGCTTGGGTTACTATAGATCCTACACTCGGATCTGGGGGCACTTTTTAGGTAAACAACAATAGATCGTGGAGACTGTACGGCATAGACCGATATGGTTTAAGCGATGGCTGTGTTGGTGTGGCACTTTGGTTGGTATCGGTATCCTTCATGGGGAAGCGAGGAGAATGCAGGGCTGCCGCGTGGTGTCGTGAAGCACTAATGGACCTTAGAATCTTAGTTGAACCAACTTGGCCATTAGAAAGTAGTGAGATAGTCGGCCTTGTATAAAGTTGAGGATTGGTTTATACTCGATGCTACACTTATTGAGATTAGACTTTCGAGATATTTCGGCCGCAAGAAAAGATTGCTTGAGCTGAAATAATTCCAGATAAAGGATGATCAGTGATATTGAGATCCCTTTAGAACCCGGTTACAGATTTATAGGACAGGTTGAACCAATCCAGCTTTAAGAGGGTATGACCTTAAAACTCAAGCAGGCCTTAAACCTAAGGACTTGGTGTGATTTGTCTGTGTTTGATATACATGTGGTTTATCATGACATCATGCATCATAACATAGCATCCATTCTTATTGAACTAACCATTTCAAGGACCAAGGGAATTTATCTTTGTTCTGTTTTGCAGATCATGGCTTCCATTCGTAGAAACACTATCTGAATCAGCTTTGTGAAGATACCTTCCCAACTCAAAGAGCTAGTATCAAGGGTTTCTGAAACTTCTGCGTTCACCAAGAGACATGGTCGACTCCTTAACCTGGTTACTTAAAATTTTGATGAAAATATGTTGAGTGTACTCTTTCAGTTCTTTGATCCCAAGCACCATTGCTTCACCTTTCCAGACTATCAGTTGGTTCCTACCATGGAAGAGTTCTCTCAGTTGTTGGATATACCCATCCTTGAACAGTTTCCCTTCACAGGTCTGGAAGAAGTTCCTAAGCCAGAAGCCATAGCCTCAGATTTGCATCTGAAATGGGCCGACGTGGTATCCAATTGGGAAACAAGAAGCAGAGTCGAGGATTTTCTGGCCAAGTTCCTGATAGACAAGGCCCAGCTGTTTTGGGATGATATGGATTTTTAGGCTTTTGAGGAGGTCTTGGCCCTTATAATCTATGGTTTAGTATTATTCCCTAATCCAGACTCATTCATAGATGTGAATTCTATCAAGACCTTCCTCTCTCGTAACCCTGTGCCTACCTTGCTTGGAGACATTTTGCATGCTCTCCATACTCGTACCATGAAGAGAAGAGGGGTACTTATGTTCTGCATGCCATTGTTGTTGAGGTGGTTTATTTCTCACCTCCCTAAGTCTGTACTAGAGAATGAAGAAGGTTTAGTTTGGTCACAAAGGATAATGTCACTCGCTCACATGGATATTCTCTGGTGCTCCCGAGCTATGGAAAACACTGCTATATTTGACCGCTGCAGGGAGTACCCTAATGTCCCGTTACTTGGCATTAGAGGGGGTATAACCTACAATCCTTGTTTAGCTCTGCGAAAATTTGGTTACGCTCGAAGGGATGGTCCCTATGAGTTACTTATCGAGGGCATTATATTCAACTATGAGGATGATGTTCAAGAGTATCGCCGGAGGTTCATACGAGCTTGGGGCATGGTAAACAGATATGGCGCCAAAGCTTTGGGGCCAAAGGTTTCCATTCCTATGAAATCCTATCTTCAATGGGTACGAGCTCACACCCAGAAACTTATGATGCCTTATACGGCCGTTCTACCAGTGATTATGGAACCCACTGCTGAAGAGGGTATTCCTTACACGATTCTCTATCATGATATGCCCACTGATCTTGGAGAATTATAGAGGTCTTGGATTCAGTTGAAGAAAGAGCGGGATACTTACAGGGATCAGTTTTATGCCCAAGAGAGGAAGGTTTTAGAGCTCACAAAGCAGCTCCAGGAGGAAAGAAAACTTAATGTCTATCTCGGCATAAAAAGGAAGCATCCACGGGAATTTTGATTTTTTCTAGTCTTTAGTTTTGTTTTTAATTGTAACGCCTAAAATGCATTTGAACTTTGAATTCTACTAATAAAAGCTTTGTTTCATTTTGGTTCGCAAAGTTAAATTTCCCAAAGTCTTTGAAAACATTGCATACATATGATACATATCATTGCATAACAGGATTCATAACAGGTTTCTCATCACACCCGCTGTTTATTTTAGCAATGGATCTTGAACAAACTGTGAAAGATCTTCAGACTCAGAACACGCAGTTCCAACGAATGATTGTGGCTATGGCCAAAGGACAGGAAGAACTGAAGGCTCTGATTACTAAGAAGAACAAGAAAACCAAGAGGACAGTCGGTGTGGCACATATGAGCAGGAGGTTCAGAGGGCCTCCAAGACGGGTTGTTGAGCTAGCTTCTTCATCTAAAGAGGGAGAGAATCAAGAGGTTGAAGACAGAGAAAAGGACCCTAGTAATAAAGAGTCTGATAATGAAACTGATTACAATGAGGAGTAGTATCCTCCGGCTGATGAAAGGTGTAAGCAGTTAGAAGAGTGTATGAGGTCTATGGAAATCCAGAAGGTTCCAGGGCTGGATTTTGAAGAGTTGGGTCTGGTCTTCGGGGTTGTCATCCCCCCAAAGTTCAAGGCGCCGGTATTTTCTAAGTATGACGGGGTCTCTCGTCCTAAAATGCATCTATGTTCTTATGTGAGGAAGATACAGCCTCACACTGCTGACAAAGACCAGTGGGTTCACTTCTTCCAAGACAGTCTGTTTGGAACACAACTGGATTGGTTCTATCAGCTGGAAAGAGCTAATGTTCGTAGCTGGGAAGAGATTTGGCTGGAAGAGTTCAACCTCCCTTGGCTGACCGGGAGATCATGGATATGTTTCTGGGAACTTTGACTGGGCCATTCTTCAACCATCTGATTGGAAGTTCATCGGTGGGTTTTACTGAATTGATTTTAACGGGAGAAAGAGTGGAAGCTGGAATCCGGAGTGGAAAAATTCAGAAAGATGCCTCTTCTAGTGTTGCAAGGAAGCCGTTTGCAGATAAAAAGGAAGTCAATGATGTATACAACCAAAAGAATCAAAATCGAACCGAGCATCGTCCGGCGGTAGAGGCTGTTATGATTCTCAAACCTGCACCTGCTCAGCAAAGAAATAATCAGCCGAGAGCAGAGAGGCCAACTAGACAGTTCACTCGTATCAACATGACGTTGTCTTATATTTTACCTCAGTTGCTGAAGACAAATCTGGTTACTCTAAGGGAAGCTTCGAAAAATATGAACACCACCTCTCCCTACTATAAACTGAATGCTCGTTGTGCTTACCATTCGGAGAGCCCAGGCCATGACACCAATGATTGTTGGACCTTGAAGAACAAAGTACGGGATTTGATTGATGCTAAGGATATTTAATTTGATCCCCCAGAGACTCCTAACATTATCACTGCTCCCATGCCGAAACATGGTCGGGATGTTAATGTCATTGAAGAAGATGTGTTTGTGACCTCTGTGGAAGAATTGGTAACCCCACTCATGACTATCAAGGAGAGTTTGTTGAAAGCCGGTTTATTTCCGGGCTGTGGTGAAGGTTGCCACTTTTGTTCGTTTCTACCAACTGGTTGCCCTTTGTTGAAGGAAGGTGTTCAGCGCCTGATGGATGACAAAGAGATTCTATTTAAGAAGACTCCTGTTTTGAATGTTTCCTGTTAAGACATTGTTATCATAACCATTTCCGCCAATCCTCCCAGGGCCTCTGCTAAGAGACCCGTCAGGATTACATCAATTTCGAAAGTGACTCCGTTAATCATAACCATGCCAGGGCCAATCCCATACTCCTCGGACAAAGCTATTCCTTGGAACTATCGGGATGACGTCTATTACTACAGCGTCAAGTAGGATATGCTAGCCATTGAAGACAAGATTGCTGAAAATGCATATTCCGACATCGTCAATATTGCCGAAACTAGTAAAATAACAAGAAGTAGAAGAGTGTTATCCCCTGAGATTTCTCCTCCAAAGACCGCTACCGGACCTGTGATCATTCTTGTTGTGGTTCCACCCGAGACTACTACTGCAATTCCAATAATTACTCCTGTTGACCCTCCCATCACCGAGTCGGTCGAGACTCGAGGAAAAGACATACTGATTAAGCATGTCCTGACGAGGGCTAATTCAGTAACCACACCAGAAGCTTCCAAGAAAGAAATGGAAGAAATTTTGAAGATAATAAAGAAGAGCGACTACAATGTGGTCGAGCAGCTGAGGCAGACCCCATCCAAAATTTCTATGATGGCTTTGTTGTTGTGCTCTGAGGCCCATGCGAAGGCTTTGTTAAGTTTCTGAAGACGGCTCACGTACCACAAGAGACATTTGTTGATCAGTTTGAAGAATGTGTGGCTAGTCTAACTGCCGATAATGGTTTGGGTTTCTCTGACGCAGATCTGACACCAAAAGGAAGGAAGCATAATGATGCTCTTCATGTTTCTGTTGAATGCAGGGGCACGACTCTGGCCCATATTTTGGTAGATACTGGCTCCTCGTTGAATGTGATACCTAAAAAAGCTCTAGACAGATTGGACTGTGAAGGCTTGACCTTGAAGCCTAGCAATGTAGTAGTGAGAACTTTTGATGGGTTAAAGAGGATGGTGCACGGGGAAGTGGATGTCCCCATAAAAGTTGGTTCCCAGACTTTCGACTCCACTTTCTACGTAATGGATATCAAACCATCATATTCTTGCTTGTTAGGACGCCCTTGGATACAAGGGGTTGGGGTTGTTAATTCCACCCTCCACCAAATGTTGAAGTACCCAGTAAGGGAAAGATTGTCACTGTGCATGGTGAAGAGGAGTACATGATCAGTCACTTGAAATCCTTTAGGTATGTAGAGATGGATGGCGAGTTCATCGAGACTCCTTGCCAGAACTTTGAAGAGGTACCTCAGATTTTGGCTACAGCAGAAACTATTGACAGCCCTCCGAAAGTCACCAAGCCTCCTTTGAAGATGGCTTCTCTCAAAGATGCACGAACAGTAGTTGAAGAAGGTGGGTCTACCATTTGGGGTCAGCTCCCGGTTATTCATTACAAGTCTGACAAATCTAGTTTGGGCTTTACTACAGGTGCTCAAAGGGTTGTTCATCGTGCTCGGGCTGGAGGACCTCCCCTACGCATCAGCAATCCTGGGGTCAATGCACTTGAAGACAGTGATGGTGATTCCGACATTGACAGTTGGATCTTCCCGACTACCAACGGTGGACTCGGTAACTGGACTGCCAAGGACTTTGTGCTGATTACTTTTGTTCAGGAGTAATTATCTTTTTAATTTTTTTGGATATGTAATTTAAAAACAATATAAACTCTATAGCCATGTGTCTTACCCAGGCACAATGGTTCTATTTGTGAGGGTTATCATGTTTCATTTTCATATGACATTAATAAAGCATTGGACGTTTGCATACAAATTTTGCGCTCTTTGTCTTTCTTTTCTTTTATTCTGTCTATACAGCTATGCTCTTACACACACTCACATATCCAAATGCAGATCCATATCCACTCTGGATCCCATTGATAGCAGTTCTGCTACTGCTCATTATGACTTCGAAAATCCGATCAACCGAGCCGAGGACGAAGGTGAGGAAGATTGTGAGGTACCCAGAGAACTTGCTAGACTATTACAGCAAGAAAAAAGGGCCATACAGCCTCATGAAAAGCCAGTTGAGACAGTGAACTTGGGTACAGAGGAAGACAGAAAAGAGGTTAAGATAGGTGCAAATCTGGAGCTTAGTGTCAAACAGCGGTTGGTACAAATGTTGCATGAGTATGTTGAAATCTTCTCCTGGTCATATGAAGACATTCCGAGACTAGACATGGATATAGTGGTTCATCGTCTATCGACTAAAGAAGACTGCCCTCTGGTAAAGCAAAAGTTTCATCGTATGCGCCCCGAGATGTCAGAGAATATTAAAGTCGAGGTTATGAAGCAGTTCAACATAGGGTTCTTAGCTGTCACCTCCTATCTGCAGTGGGTTGCTAATGTGGTTCCAGTACCTAAGAAAGATGGTAAAGTACAAATGTGTGTGGATTACAGAGACCTGAACAGGGCAAGCCCCAAGGATGACTTCCCGCTTCCCCACATTGATGTTCTGGTTGACATCACCGCACAACACAAAGTCTTTTCCTTCATGGACAGTTTCTATGGCTATAATCAGATCAAGATGGCACCTGAAGACATGGAGAAGATAACCTTTGTTACACAGTGGGGAACTTTTTGCTATAAGGTGATGCCGTTTGGGTTGAAGAATGCTGGGGGAACTTATCAACGAGCTATGGTAGCTCTGTTCCATGACATGATTCACCATGAGATAGAGGTTTACATCGATGATATGATAGCCAGGTCTCAAACTGAAGAAGAACATCTTGATCATCTACAAAAGTTGTTTGATAGGTTGAAGACGTACAAGCTAAGGTTAAATCCGAACAAGTGCATCTTTGGGGTAAGGTCTGGTAAGCTTCTGGGATTCATCATCAGTGACAAAGGTATTCAGGTAGACCCTGCAAAGGTGAAGACCATACAAGAGATGTCGGCTGCCCGTACATAGAAGGAAGTTAGAGGTTTCTTGGGACGCCTAAATTACATTGCCCACTTCATTTCACATCTGACTGCTACTTCTGAGCCGATCTTCAAGCTTCTGAAGAAAGATCAAGTGGTAAAGTGGAATGACGAATGCCAGGTAGCCTTTGACAGAATCAAACAATATCTCCAAGAGCCTCATATTCTGATGCCTCCGACTGAAGGTAGACCTTTGATAATGTACTTAACAGTGCTAGATAATTCAATGGGGTGTGTGTTGGGGCAGTATGACGAGTCTGGTCGAAAAGAGCACGCAATATACTACCTTAGCAAAAAGTTTACTGACTGTGAAACACGATACTCACTGCTCGATAAAACTTGCTGCGCTTTGGCATGGGCTACTCGCTGACTGAGACAATATATATTGACCCACACTACTCTATTGATATCTAAGATGGACCCGATCAGGTATATTTTCGAGAAGCCCGCTCTCTCCGGAAGGATAGCAAGGTGGAAAATGATCTTAACCGAATACGACATCTAATACACAACCCAAAAAACAATCAAGGGAAGTGTGTTAGCGGATCATTTGGCACATCAGGCTGTGGACGACTACCATTCCATGAATTTCGAGTTCCCGGATGAGAATATCATATTGGTAACCGACTGTGAAGAACCTGGACTGGATGAAGGACCTGAGGAAGGATCCCGATGGTCTATGTATTTTGATGGAGCCTCAAACGCACTGGGTAATGGTATTGGCGTTGTAATCATATCTCCTGAGGGCTGTCATACTCCGTTCACTGCCCGATTATGTTTCAACTGTACCAACAACATGGTGGAGTATAAAGCATGTATTATGGGTCTTCGAGCTGCTATCGACCTAAGGATCAAGTTCTTGAGTGTATTCGGGGATTCCGCCTTGGTGATAAGTCGGATCAAAGGCGAGAGGGACACGAAGCACCCAAAATTTATTCCTTACAAAGAGTATGTACTGACATTGCTGCTGCATTTTGAAGAGATCACCTTTGAACATTTCCCACCAGAAGAGAATCAGTTAGCGGACGCGCTAGCTACTATGTCGTCAATGTTCAAGGTCAGGTGGGACAATGAAGCTCCGTAAATCACTATTGAGAGGTTGGATGAACCGGCATACTGCTGTGAGATCGATACTGAGGAGGTAGCTGACAAACCTTGGTTTCATGAGGTGAAAAGGTATCTCGAGGCTCAAGAATACCCCGAGGGGGCATCTGTCAATGACAAGAAATTTTTGAGAATGTTTGCTGCAAAGTTCTTCCTCAGCAATGGAATCCTCAATAAGCGCAACCATGACTCTACCTTATTGTGGTGTGTAGACAAGAGCGAGGCAGAGAGGATCATGGAAGACCTACACGAAGGTACCTTTGGCACTCATTCTAGTGGACATACCATGGTAAAGAAGATCCTACGGGCAGGATATTATTGGTCCACTATGGAAGCCAACTGTTATCAGCATTCTCGAACCTGTCATAAGTGCCAAATCCACGCTGATAAGGTGCATGTACCTCTAGTTCCTTTGAATGTTTTGACGGCTCTCTGGCCTTTTACAATGTGGGGAATTGATATGATCAACAAGATTAGACCTACCGTGTCCAACGGGCATCGCTTCATCCTAGTGGCCATTGATTACTTCACGAAGTGGGTTGAGGCTTCCTCCTTTGCTACGATTGCTAAGAATGTGGTGGCACTGTTCATCAAGCATAACCTGATTTGTCATTATGGTATCCCTGAGAGAATCATCACAGACAACGGTACCAATCTCAACAACTCGATGATCACTGAACTCTGTAAACAGTTCAAGATTCAGCATCACAACTCTTCTCCTTACCAGCCGAAGATGAATGGGGTTGTTGAAGCTGCTAACAAGAATATCAAAAAGATCATACAGAAGATGACGGTGACATACAAAGATTGGTACAAGATGTTACTGTTTTCTCTTCACGGGTATCGTACTTCAGCATGTACGTCGATAGGGGCAACACCCTATTCTCTGGTATATAGCATGGAGAATGTCCTACCCATAGAGGTCCATATCCCTTCTCTATAGATTATGAAGGATGCGGGTTTGGGAGAAGACGATTGGATCTAGACTCGACTTGATAAATTGAACTTAATCGACGAGAAAAGACTTACTGCTGTCTGCCATGGTCAAATGTATCAGAAACAGATGATCAAGACCTTCAACAAGAAAGTCAGACAACAAGCGTATCAAGTAGGGGATCTGGTAATCAAGCGCATTATACTGCCGTAGGGTGATCCCAGGGGAAAATTGACTCCCACCTATGAGGGACCATTTGTAGTCAAGAATGTATTTTCTGGTGGAGCCATGATTCTGACCACCATGGATGGTGACGACCTCCCACATCCTGTCAATGCGGACATAGTGAAAAAATACTATGCATAATAAAGACCCGCTAGGTTGACATACCTAGGCAAAAATAAGGGCATCCCGGAGAACCAAAAGGGTTCGGGCAAAAATTATGGATAAAAATGAAAAAATTTGTACACCTGGCAAGTCGAAAACCTGAAAAGGCGGCTTGGGTAAAAAAGGGTATCTCGGTGGGCTGAAAACCCGAAAGGGCGGTCCAGGAAAAAGTTAGGGATTAAAGCGTATCACTATGTCCCATTGGATCACCTTGTGAGCAGACTTCAGTAATCAACTATCAAGCTCAAACGATACCGACCAATCTAGTCAGCCTCGGACAAGCAGCAAAGTGATGAGATGCTCGAAGGCATAGAGTCAATAGAAGATTTGAAACCCAATGGGATCACTACACATAGCTGTTTTATTTTTGTACACAATTTCTGTAATAATTTCCATTTTTACGGCAGAGTTCTCTTACTAGAGCGTCTGCCTCCTTGTAAAAAACTTCTGTTATAGGCAAATTTCAAATCAATGCAAAGTGTCTTTTAAGTACAAAACTGTGTGTTTGTTTTTCCGTTTTCTGTTTTGTTTGCAAAAATGTATAATGTTTTATTCTTGAAATATGCATTTGAATATGATTATTGTTTACAAATATCTGCATATAAAACAGAAAGACAGTTACTAAGAACTCAAAGAAACTGGTGCAAAACCTAAATACCGACAGTTACCCCGCCCGTCATGGTACAAGGGGCAGAGACAGTTGGAAGCGAAGTCACTATCACATATAAGCCAGTGATACTTATACTCCCCGTAGAGCCGAGACAACCAAAGTTTGATCTCCAGGTCCCCAAGCAGGAATCACTTCCCCAGCGGGTTCTTTCAAAAAGCTAATATCTGTATTCCCCGGTCGAGCTGTATAACCATAAACAGTGTATAAAGTTTTTCTCCCGAGTAGAGTTTATTTCTCTGATGGCAGAAGCTCGATCTCCAATAGAGCTCTTCTCTCCAGCAATGGAAGTTCATCCTCAGCTGAGTTTATTTCTCCAAATCAGCAGATCTTCCAACAGAGTATCTCCCTTCCCCACAGAGTCATTACCCTGCAAGATTGTTCTCAGACAAAGTCTCTCCCGGCAGAATGTTCTCAAGAAGAATGGATGTAAATCTCCAACTAATCATCTTCGTTCACTATCCCCAACGGAAACGAAGAACTCAACTCCTTATACTCTCCAGCAGCAGTCCAAGATATTCTCCCCAGCTAGAGAGTATCACAATGACATTACATATCCATACATCGTGGCATGCACATACATATTATACAGCATAATCTCATTTATTTTGAGAACATCGGTACTTAATACATTTCATACATCATGACATTGCATACGACTAACCCTTTACCTTTCAGGGAAGGATGCAATCATGTTCTCACTAGTTTTCTCTGGTTCAGTCAAACCGATACCAAGGTTTCTATTCCAGTTGAAGATATTCCAACATTTTCTCTGGTTCAGTCAAACCGACACTAAGGTTTCTATTCTAGTTGAAGATGTTTTAAGACTTTCGTCTGGGTCAGCCGAATCAACACTAAGATTCCCCTAATTTCTATGCCAGTTAAAGTTAATCTGAGACCTCTCCTGGGATCAGTCAAATCGATACTAAAATTTCTCTCCTAGTTGAAGTTCTCACAAATTTTCTCTAGTTCAGTTAAACCGAACTAACGTTTCTATTCTAGTTGAAGATGTTTTAAGACTTTCGTCTGGGTCATCCGAATCGCTGCTAAGATTCCCCTGATTTCTATGCTAGTCTAAGTTAATCTGAAGCCTCTCTCGGGATCAGTCAAATTGATACTAAGATTTCTCTCCTAGTTGAAGTTCTCACAAGTTTTCTCTAGTTCAGTCAAACCGACACTAAGGTTTCTATTCTAGTTGAAGATGTTTTAAGACTTTCGTCTGGGTTAGCTGAATCGCCGCTAAGATTCCCCTGATTTATATGCCAGTCAAAGTTAATCCGAGACCTCTCCTGGGATCAGTCAAATCGATACTAAAATTTCTCTCCTAGTTGAAGTTCTCACAAATTTTCTCTAGTTCAGTCAAACCGACACTAAGGTTTCTATTCTAGTTGAAGATGTTTTATGACTTTCGTCTGGGTCAGCCGATCGCCGCTAAGATTCCCTTGATTTCTATGCCAGTCAAAGTTAATCTGAGACCTCTCCCGGGATCAGTCAAATTGATACTAAGATTTCTCTCCTAGTTGAAGTTCTCACAATTTTTCTCTGGTTCAGTCAAACCGACATTAAGGTTTCTATTCTAGTGGAAGACGTTTTAAGACTTTCGTCTGGGTCAGCCGAATTGCCTCTAAGATTCCCCTGATTTCTATGCTAGTCAAAGTCAATCCGAGACCACTCCCAGGATCAGTCAAATCGATACTAAGATTTCTCTCCCAGTTGAAGTTCTCACAAGTTTTCCCTAGTTTAGTCAAATCGATACTAAGATTTCTATTCCAATTCAAGCTATGAAGCCCGAAAATCGACCGAATAATATCTTGATATCTCCAAATACTACGAAGCCTGGAATCGACCAGATAGTGATATGTCTTAAATTCAAGCTATGAAGCCCGAAAATCGACCGGAAAACAGCTTAATCCCCAGCAAGTTACTGTGAGTCCTAGAAATCGACCGGATAATAGTACAAGATACTATGAAGCCTGGAATTGACCAGATAGTGGTATAAGACACCGTGAAGCCTGGCGCACGACCAGATAACGGCATAAGACGCTGTCAAGACCGGAGCACGGCCAAATAGCGGCAAAATACACTGAAACCTGGGACACGACTAGATAATAGTATAAGGTATTGCGAAGCTTGGAATTTGACCAAATAGCAGTTTACTCGGCCAATTACTATGAAGCCCGGAAATCAACCGGATACTAGTATGCCTTAAGATCAAGTTGAAATCGGATGCGACCAAATAACCACATAAATCCTTTTGAAGCCTAGAGCACAACCAGATAAGAATTGAGAAATTGCAATGCCTGGAGCACGACCAGATAGAAAGTTTAATCTCATCTCTCCAGTAAGTCACTGTAAAACCTGGGGCACGACCAGATAGCAGTCAGTCTTATTATCCTCAACAAATCACTGTAAATCCTAGAGCATAACTAGATAGCAGCCAGTCTTATTATCCTTAGCAAATCACTGTAGAGCCTGGAGCACGACCAGATAGCAGTTCACTTGCACCTTCTCGACTAAAAGAGGATTCCCCAGTAGAGTAACGGAAAACTGAGGCTCCCAAAATGTTACTTCTCCAAAAGACAGAGACCGACATTCTTCAGCAGATCCCTCCTCAACGACAGGAACAGGAATCCTCATCGAAGGAATATCTCACAAAATCAACATTATTCTGGATGGCATCTTTAAGCCCATCTCTGAAGCTTCGCTGTCACCTCTACCGGATGGCATCTTTAAGCCCATCTCCAATGATTTTCCATCATATTTTCCAAATGGTATCTGTAAGCCCATTCCTGGTAGTATCTATGCAGTCCCACACCATCTCAGACGAGTGCAAATTTCTGGGCACTTAGTGTTCAATCATCTTCCACCTTCAGATTACGAAAGGCAGACAAGCCAATCCACATCCTCAGGTTTAAGAAGATTGAACAGGGGAAAATGTTGTACCCCAAAATTTTCCCTCTCATTTTACTCAACACATGCCCATTGAGGTCCTCAAGTTGCTTAAGGATGCCCAAGAGTTGACCAGACAAACTCTCTCCTAAGGCAATGTACCTCAAACTAGGGTTTCCATTTTCATCAGGGTGTGGGAGATCAAAAGGTCCCAAATTCTCTCCATGGTCCCAATATGTTCTAAGGATCATCCATGTCAAGTTTCATGCCTTGCATAAGAGGTTTGCTCAGTCAACTGCTCAGATGCCTGAAAATCAACTATATTAGGTTAAAAGTCAACGGTGGCCCACATACAGTCAAACTTCAATATTTTTGGTCAACATTAACATTTTGAAGTGATATTCATCATTTTATCAAGGGTTGATCATGATTCCCCAAGGAATTCCCCAAATTCATCAAAACCCAAAAGTTGTTAAATTAGGGTTTCTCAGGAAAAATCAACCAAACTTTGACCAAGCCTAACTTCCTCATACTTTATCAGAAATTTTCCATCCAAGGCTCATTTTGAAAAGGATGCAATTCCCTACAATTCATATTCATCCCTCAAGCTAAAAATATGCACTCATCAAAAGATATAAATTTCCACATTATAGGTCCTTTTGAAAAGTCAACAAAAACACTTTTTGGGTCAAAGCTTATTACATGAACATGGAAGACCCAATTGAGATCAGACCAAAAGGGTTGTTTATGGAACATCCTAAGCTTTCTAAAAATTCTAAGAACACCTTTCTAGGATTAAAATTGGAAGAGATATGCCTTGTCAAAGTTGACCATTTTTACAAAATTACCAAAAGTCAAATGGGCTCAAGAATACACTTTTTGTTAAATGGGCCTAACTTTTTATGCTTGCATCTCACTCATAACATGGTCCACGACCCAAATATTCACCCATACATTATTTTCTTCATTTTCCATTTTATTTTGATTTTTATTAATTAAAAAATAAATTAAATCAAATAAATGACAACTAATAGCAAAGATTTGTTTTGATCTGATTTTTGGACAGGATCACAAGCTAATTATGTTGACATATCAGGATCAAATCGAATCAAGGTGGATTGGCACAAGAATGGCATGATTAGGCCTAATTTGGAAACAAATCATACAAGGAAGGAATGAGATCAAATCTTCAAAATTTTCAAGGATACATGTAGTTTTTATAACCCTAATTCATTCAGTGATATATATTGAGCAAGGCCAGGCACAAAAACAAGGGCTAGCAGTCGTGGAAAGCACAAAACAAAACTCAAAATTTTGGCAAAAATGGTGATCTGGTCTCTACCCTAGAGGACGATTCAAATTATTCCAACACTCCTAATCGTATCTTGGAGCATCTCTGAAGCTAAAAGGATCAGTAGCAAGCACTCTCGCGCCCAGAATCACTCCCTAGACCTCATACAATTTGCCCTCTTTTTCAAAATCGATTATAGTAATTCTTGCATCATTAGCACATTTGAATGATATATTTGTGATTATTGATATGTTTGCAACATGACTGAATGGTTTAATTGAAGTTTGGATGCCTATATATGCATTTTCCATTGCTAGAGTTTTCGTGTTCGTTTTAGGGTTTTTGTCCACAGGTAAAATTAGACCAAGAATGATCCACCATGAGGATCGTGGCATCAAGACCAGTTAAATTCTGGTTTTCAATTTCATTTATCATTTGTTTTGTGAATTTTGGAAATTTGCAGGGTTTTAGTTACAGACGTTGTCCGTAGGTATAAGTCACATACCTAAGACGACGGACAGAAGGAAAAAGATGGTGATTTGTCATCACCACATTGGATAATTTGAATTCCGTGCGCCTTTTATATTCAACCACTTTATTTTCTATATTATATTTTATTCTTATTGTATTAACAAATAAACAAGATAGCCCAGATGGCTAGGCGCGTTGGTGGTGAGTCTGAGGACCTGGGTTCGATCCCAGGTCCCAGCATTTTCTTTGTTTTAATTCTCTAATGCAGGATCCTATGCATCATCCTCTCAAACGCTCACCATGTGCCATCAACATCCAGCCAATGGATGCATCTCTATCCAGATCTAACGCACACCATTGAAGGACCATGGTAGACCATCAGAAGAGCATCACATGGAATACAGCGCAGGTATTGGGCTGACCAGCTCTTTGGGCCTAAGCAATTTCAACAATGCACCGCCCCCCCTGGGTTTATTCTTACAAGCCCAAATCTTCTTCTTTCATATTTTATTTATTTATTTATTTACTAATTATTCTCTCTTTTATCAAAATAACACATAAATCATTTTTTTTATTAAATCAAAAATCACAAAAAACACCAAAAATCTTTTTTCATAAAAAATATTTTATTTCCTTGAATTAATTAATTTAATTAATTTAGGGAAATTAAATCTTATTTTTGTAATTAAAATCAACTAGAAATTAGGGTTTAATTTTTTATATAATTAATTTTTCTTCAAAAAAATAACTTAAATATTTTCTCAAATTAGATTTTTTAGGTTTTCTAATCGTCCTCGCATTTAATTCGCTGCGCGCATTTTAATTACCTTTTATTATTGTTGTAATTGCTCTGAGGTTGTAATAGACTTAATTAGGTTTTAATCCCGCATTTTATTTTACAGTAAAAAAAATTGTATATGCAAAAGCCATGTAATAGTTAGAACTTTAAACTTTTTCGCCTTTTAATTTCCGCAAACTATAAACTGCCTAGATGTATGTTAATAGGATTGAATGGAAAGACTAACTAAAAATTAATACGGTAGAAAACCCTAAATGTGCAAAGACAAATTAACTGAAAAAATACACTTGCACATGCTCACTCCTAGGGTTTACAACACTCTGGTTGCCTTCGGTAAACGGTCATGAAGTATAGGGTTTGTTAGTGGCCGTCCTCTAGCCCCAAAAGATCTAAATGACCCATTTGGATGTTGCCTCGGAAAAAGATCTTTAAGGCTTTAGGATGACTACTAACATTTCCTAACATTGCTTTTGTGATCGTACATGTCCCTTTGAAACGTCCCTTAAAACTCCAACGACGGTGCTACCTATTTCTCAATAATGGGATAGCATTGTCTAAAAGGAAAACGAACAGACTTTTTTCAAGTAGGTAGATTAGTTCTTAAGTACTTGCGCAATCAAGCAAACAAACTTTTTCACACCGAACACTTTTTCAAACAAAGTTTTCAAAAACAACTTCGTAACACTCTTGAGGACTGAAGCAAGGGTTAAAACAAAGTAAAATAAAACTTTTCAAAACAAGGACACACAAGTAATTTCAAAATGAGCAAGTACCTAAGAGCCCATGGAAAACCATGGATGAAAATGGTGCTAACACCTTCCCTTTCTATAATCTACCCCCCGTACTCAGAAACATCTCGAAAAAGGTTTTTCTGTTCATTTTCCTTTTCCTGATTGGATAAAATAAAAGTCGATGGCGATCTTGCTTACCGCGACATTTTGCGAACAAAAAACACAAACCAGTATTAACAGTTGGTTCTGCCACCATATCACAGGCGTGTTTAAAGCTGTTAACCACCCTACCTTGCCTTGAAACATGCTTGTCTAAAATTGCTTTAAAAACAAGTCAACGATCCATAACACATGATGGTTGTACTCCTGACTTCTCCAAGCTTTTAGATCCTTGGCCTATAAATTAAACTCCATTTGCAAACTCAAAAGGGATTGAAAAGGATTGAAAAAAGGCCCTGAAACCTTGCTGAAAATTCCCAAGAACCTGAAACTGCAACACAAACACAAAACCTGTTAGTTTCTGATTTTTGCATCCAAACTCTAATTTTCCTTGTGTGTTTCTTGGCTAAATCATCCACATAGTTTTTGATATACACATAGAGTCTTTCCTAATTTCTGTTTTTAAACTGTAATACAGTCTTCACTAATCTCCATTTCAGAATCAGAACTTTGCATCTTGTTTGCTCCAGAGCATTCCAACCATCCATAACTCAAGTTAAGGCATGTTGAGAAATGAGCAAGTTACGGGAACCATGGTTGGAGGTTGAAGACGAAGTCATTTTCAGGACTTGTTTTATGTTATGTATTTATCACTTCACTTATATTAACGGATGTACAGCCACCCCAGTGGCAAGGCAGCACATGTTTCATGTTTAGAGCGTGGGTTCAATCCTCAGCGCTACCACTTTTCACATTTTTCACATTTTCCTCCCTTTTTTGTCACAAACAGGCGCGCATGGGCCTCCAATAGTGGGCCTTGTCATTTTTGCTAACTTCTAACCCCTCCATTTATTTTTGCATATTGGTCCAAACTTTTTTTATTATCATTTTAATTTAATTTATTTTCTTTTTCTTATATTATCTTATTTTCATATTTCTTTATTATTTTTTTATTACTATTATTATTTTTTATTTTTTTTTATTAATAAAAAATCCAAAAATATTTTTATTTATTATTTTCACACTTATTTATTTATTTTCTTTATAAAGACAAAAGACAAAAAAAAATCTTAACAAATTAATTTCTTTTTTTTCTTAATAAATTAATAGTTAGATTTACGCTTAATTATTTTTCTTTTTATTTAAAATTAACTTAGAATTTAGGTTTCTTTTAATTAATTGATTCCATATTATTTTCATTAAGTTTAAACCTTTTGCATAAAAAACCCTAAAAATGCTTCAAACTTATTTTCTTTTCTTAATTAATTTAGGTTTCATTTCATTTATTTTTAATTAATTATTTTTCCTTTTTTAGTAATTACGTTAAAACCCTTAACAAAAAATCATTCCTTTTTCCATTTACATTCTTGCATTATTTTCTTTTCAATTCTTGTACATTATTCAATATGGTTGTAATAGATAATTAGGTTTAATTTTCTTGTAATCCCCATTTGTAAATTTGTATACCCCCTCCCCTAATGATGTAATAGCGTAGTAATTTTACTTTCTACAATTTATCGCTTTCATATAAATGTTAGAATTTAGGGTTTGTATGGCAAGGCTAAAATCAACAATTAGTAAACCCTAATTCAAGATAAGTAATGCATGTAAATCAAACACATTTGCACACTTGCATCCCTAGGGTTAACTCCACTTTGTTGCCTTACAAAAATGGTCATGTTATGCATGTGGGATGTCTTAGCAAAAACAATCAAAAATACAAGATCATAGTCCCTCGATGACGCTACAAATGTTGCCTTTCAAAATGATCTTAGTCCCTCAAAGAGAAATGCTGAGATATCTCAACATTGCTATCATGACTATACGATGACCTACGCCTGTCCCTTTACATCCAAAGATAAGGCTTCTTACCAAATCAATGGTAAAATAGCAATATCAAAGGAAGGAAGAAATAAACAAAAGAATTTTGAGTAGGTAGATTGATCCTAGTTGCTTGCTCACTTTCAAAATAAACATCCTTGCTCATTTTCAAATCAAACACTTTCAAAACAAACACCAAACACTTTCAAAAACAAAGTTTCAAAATATGAAATATTTTCAAAAGTCTAACACTTTGTATACGTTCTTACGAACGAGAAATATTACAAAGTTTTCCTAAACGAAGGCACCTTTTCAAAATACTTTCAAAAAACACCACAAAGCACATTTTCAAACAAAAGCAAGTGATCTAGCAAGCAACTAAGATCTCATAGATAACTATGGATGAAAAGGGTGCTAACACCTTCCCTTTTCATAATCTACCCCCCGAACTCAAGAAATAATCTCAAAGGTCTTTCCTGTTCTTTTCCACCTTTCCTTTTGGATAAAATAAAAGTCGGTGGCGACTCTTGCTAACCGCAACATTTGCAATCAAACGCAAAACATCTCAAGTCAGTTCTCCCACCGTATTACAGAACTGGTGACTTTGCTGGAGAAAACTTAAAAGTGGGGTTACCTTAGGGCTAGATCACCTTTATTTGATTTCATTGTTTGACTTGATTGCTTTACATTTTAGTTCCTTGTTTGGGCTTATTTTGATCCTCTACCCGGATCTGGGACACCTTATAGGTAAGTAGCAATACATTGTGGAAATTGTGCGGGGTATACCGACATGGTCTAAGCAATAGCTACGTTAGTGTGACACATTTTTTGGTACCGGTAACCCTTGAGTAGTCAAGGAGAATACGGGGTCGGTGTGTGGTGTCATGAAGCACTAACTTACTTTAGAATGTTTACTTGACCAACTTGGCCATTAGGAAGTAGTGAGATAGCCGGCTTTGGTGATGTCTGAAGTTGGTTGATACTCGATACTACGCTCATTAAGACCAGACTTCTTGGGATATTTCGGTCACCATTAAAGAGGCTTGCGCTGAAACAATGCCCGACAAGAAAGATCAGTGATATTGAGATCCCTTAGAGCCCAGTTACTATTACTAGGACAGGTTGAGCCAACTAAACTTCAAGAGGGTATTTACCTACAAACTCCATGCAAGCCTAAACCTAAGGACTTGTCTACTTTTTGTGTATGACTATTTGTACATAACAACTTTCTTGCTTTACATACTTGTACATAACATGATAACATCGTACCATAGCATTTTCAATAACTATTTCAAGGATCTCAAGGGCCTGTGATGCAGGGTCATGTTGAGCCAGGTGCCTATCAAGGGGCAAAAGGATTCGCTCTCTAATCAAACACCGTCAGAGGTCAACGTATAACTTGAGTCAAGGGATAAGACCATGGTGAGCTCGATTCTCATGGAAGGACATCCACCGATACAAAGTTTTCCAATCAAAGTTGTTGATCAATGTTCAAATTCTAACATCTTTTTGTGTTTACCCCGCGAGATCCTTGAAAACATTGCATCCACATATCATGCATGTCATCATAACAGGTTTTCCCGTACAGGCTTTCTCATCTACTTACTGTTTATTTCAGTATGAGATGGCTCTAGAGCAAATAGTTAAAGATCTCCAAGCTCAAAATGCTCATCTCCAGCAAGCACTCATGAAGTTGGCCAAGGGGCAGGAAGATCTGAAAACACTCTTCACCAAAGAGAGCAAGAAGAAGAAAAAGTCGGTCATCCTCAACGTGATAAGAAGGTCCAAGGGGAATACTGTTGTACCCCAAAATTTGCCCTCCCATATTTCTCAAAATATTTCAAGAAAAATTCACAAGTCCAACCCGGCGCGTCATATTCAGGTATTCTTTCGCCAAGATATCTCTGATAATGTATTCTCAAATTCAGGTTCGGCTCAAGAGTCAATTCTTTAAAGAAGGTATCCGAATGTGCGAGTTTTCTTGAAGAAATATGGTAAAAAAGTGTGCTGAAAGTGCAGTTTTTACGCGCTAAAAAATTCATAACTTGAAGATCGTGGCTCGTTTTGAACCCGTTCCGGTGGCCAAAATTCCGTCTTGACATCATCTACGTTTTCATCTCTCACGGCTGGAAGCCAATTTCGATCAGAAGGTGTTCAAAAATGTGGATTTATCAAGTATTTTCGCACAGAAAATTTGTGAAAGAAGTTTATCTGCGTCATGTTCAGAAAATTATAACTTGGTCAATTTTCATCGTATCGAGTTGGTTCCGGCGCCAAAATTTCACAAATTGAGTTGACTACATTTTCACAGAAGGTATTAAGTTCAAACGGTATTCAAAAGGCCTTCGTTTTTTCCTCAGAGTGCGTGACACGCTGAAAATCCTGAATGCTGAATATTATTTCATCTGGGCTGAAACTTCGAAAATTCATAACTTGGTCAATTTTTATCGGATTGGACTCATATTTTTACACAAGGTCACTGACTCATAGATCTACAACTTTGCTTCAAAAGTCGAGACCAAATTATGCACCGATCAATACCAGTTTTTTATTGAAGAACGTGTCAGAGTCGACACTGGAGCCCAAAATAAGTTTGTCTGAGCTGAAACTTCAAAAATTCATAACTAATTCACCGTTTATCCGATTGAGTCGATTTTCGGACAGGAGTTAGTTCTCGATGCCGGCTACATTTTTTTTCACATTTCAACTTCAAAAATTGCACTTAAGTCCCTGCGATTTAGCCTGGAAAGTGACGAACTCAAGTGAACATGGGAGGCTCAATTGCACATTCAAAGCCCATTTTCTTTACCCTAATTTTCATTATATAATCACCTTCTTTTCACACAAACCAGAGAGGAGAAAAAGAGAGAAAAAACCTTGCCACAACACTGTTAGAATATCAAACTCTTTCAAGAACCCTAAAACCTTGAAATCCTTATTACAAATCCCTCTCTCACTACAAACAAACCATCACAGTTACAAACCAACACCTCACTACTTCTTCAGTAAGGGTAAGGCTGGCTTGATCTCCATGATCCTAATTTTCCAGTAAGGCATAAGAGCATTCAGGTCACTAGTTTTCCAGTAAGGGTAAGATTGATTTGATCTCCATGATCAAAAGGGTATAATCATTCATACATGTCATATTGTGCCTAAACACTAAATTTCTTCATATGTTGGTTTTATTTGAATTTTTATGATTTTATTTAATGTGTTCATGAGGTTGCAGATTTAGACAGGATCCCATGCAGGTTCATTAAGGAACGTTGAGGCCAAGACACAAATGGCCAAAAGCCAAAAGCCAAATGGCTAAAACAGAACGTTTTACACATGACATCAATACATGGCGAGACAGACATCCTGAGAAGATTAAGAAACGTTGAGGCCAAAACGCAAATGGCCAAAAGCCAAAAGCCAAATGGCCAAAGTAGAACAACTTATGCATGATGAGGCCAGAACACAAATGGCCAAACCACTCCAATTCACCTCCAAAAAGGGGACAGAAACCCCCCAAGGTATTGTATTTTCTTTCTTTTCCTTATTTTATTTATTTCAATTATTTCTTTTTTTAATTAATTCCTTTAATTTAACTTATTTTCATAAAATATAAAAAATAGTAAAAAACAGAAAAGTCATAAAAATCAAAATATATTTATTTAATTAATATTTTTTGTAAATAAATTTCACTAATAATTAATTATTTATTTTTATAAATCAAAATTGCATGTAAATAATTAGATTAATTTTAGGTTTAATTTTAACATGTTTTTCTTAATAAATAAAAAAAATTAGAATTAGGGTTAATATTTTAATTTCATTTAATCTTTCTCATAAAAATACATAAAAAACATAAATACCAAAAACTCAAAAAAAAAAAATTTCTTTTTTCTCTTTAATTTCATTAGTTTAATCATTTAATTTAATTTCATTAAAAAGGGTCCAACGCCCTCGTTTCCAATTTTAATTCCTATTCGCACATTTTTATTTATTTCATTCTTTTAAATATTTATGTAACTCTCCCAAAGCCTTGTAAACTTAATTTCTCGCACTTTATTTTATTTCTTTATTTACTTTCCGTCAAATCGGGTCCTGGATTTTAATTTTGGCGATGTGGACCCGCGCCTTTGTAATAGTTTAGAACTTTATATTTCCGCAACTTTTTTAACTGTTAATAATGGCATGCAAGAATGAATGACAAAAAAATAAAAACAAACGCATAGATCACCTATAACCTGACAAGACAAAAATAAATGAAAACGACACACAAATCACACACCACCCCTAGGGTACGCCTCACTGTTGCCTTGCCTCGAAAGGTGATCATCGAGTAGAGGATGTCTTAGTAAGTCCTCATGATCCGGGAACCTGGCATGAGGGTAGCTTCTAAGGTGTCTTCCCATTGCTCTGGTGATCACCATGTCCCGAACCTCGAATTGACCCGAACACCTCCAACGGTGGTGCTACCTACCTCTCAATGGTGGGATGGCACTACTTTAAAGGACATTTACACAGACGAATTCCTTAGGGTAGGTAGACGACTCGTGGATACTTGCTCTAATTCAAAACAAAACAAATCAAAAATACTTTTCACACCAACACATTTTCAAAAAGCTTTCGAAAGTATTTTTCAAACACTCTTGAGGACCGATACAAGAGTCGAACTGAAATTTTCAAAGAAACTTTTTAAAACCCACAGCTGAAAAGCAAACAAACCATTTTTGAAAACACAAGTGAGCAAGTATCTAAGAGCCCATGGATAACCATGGATAGAAAGGGTGCTAACACCTTCCCTTTCTATAATCTACCTCCCGAACCGAGAGCAATCTCTTTAAGGAATTTTTCTGTGCTTTTGTCCTTTCCATTTGGAGAAAATAAAAGACGGTGGCGACTCTTGCTTCCGCGACATTTCGCGAACCAGCATTAAACAGTCAGTTCCAGATCCATCGATCACAGAACTGGCGACTCTGCTGGGGACTTAACTTAAAGTGAGGTGTACCTTAGGACTAAGATCACTGTGTTTTCAATTGTATTCTTTGCTTGCTTTATTATTGTGGGACTGTCTTGGGAGTTCTATAGATCCTAACCCGGATCTGGGGGATACCTTCTTAGAAAGTAGCAACAAGGCTGTGAGGGAACTGTGCAGGGTATACCGACATGGTTGAAACAGTCTGTTACGTTGATGTGGCACTTTGGTGTGTACCGGTAACCCTTGAGTTCAGTCAAAGAGAGTACGGGGCCTCTGCGTGGTGTCGTGAAGCATCAACAGACCTTAGGAACCTTAATTGAACTATCTTGGCCTCTTTAGGGTAGTGAGATAACTGACTTTGGTGCAGTCCGAGGTTGGTTGATACTCGATACTACACTCAATTGAGGGTTGTTTTCCTGGAATATTTCGGTCGCCAGTTCAGTGGCTAAATCGAAACGATGAACAATGAAAGCAATCCAGTGATATTAGGACCCTTAGAACCCGGTTACTTCTAATAGGACAGGTTGAGCCCACCAACTTCAAGAGGGTAATACCCAGACCCCATGCTGGCCTAAACTCTAAGGGTTTCTCTTGTGTGACTTATGTGCCTTCGTACTTGACTATTTGCATGCTTGTTGTCTGACACTTGAGCTTCTTGCAGGTTTTGTTTGTAGTCCTTAATTAGGACTCATAACAAGGTCTACCGAGTTTCTTGCAGGTTTCGTTTATAGTCCTTAATTGGGACTCATGACAGGGTTTACTAAGTTTCTTGCAGGTTTTGGTTTGCAGTCCTTAATTGGGACTCATAACAGGGCTACTCACATTACCCCATGCATACCATAACATCATACCATTGCATACATCCTAACCCATTTCAAGGATCTCAAGGGCTTGTGATGCAGGTCATGGTGAATCAACTATCCCAGCAAGGGGCAAAGAGGATTTATTTTCCTCTAGCCAAGGTAGTCAGAGGCTATGACCCACTTGATATGGTGAGCCTTTGACCCTTGGAAGAAAGACTCTCAACAAATATGAAGTTCTTTTAATCAAGCTACCGGATCCAAATGCTAACAAATTTTCTTGTTTACCCCGCGAGGTCCTTGAAAATATTACATGCATATCATACTCATCATTGCATAACAGGTATCCTTGTTGCAGGTCACTTACCCTCCCTGCTGTTTATTTCAGCCATGGCTTCCCAACAAGATAACCAGGACCTTCACACTCAAGAGACTCAGTTCAAAGAGATCTTCCTAAGCCTATCCAAGGGGCAGGAAGAGTTGAGGACACTCCTCATGGGGAATCTGATCAGAAAGAGTCCTGAAGATGATAAGGACGAACAGCTGAAACGTCTACAAGCTGAGGTAGACACATTGAAAACCCAGATGCTGGGGCAAAGGGCCCTCATTCAAGGTTTAGCTCAGGAGCAAGGAGAGATGAGGGCCATGATCAGTCAGCTTCATCAAGACATGAAGCAACCAGCCCAAGTCAGGGACCCAGTCATTAATCAACTTCTAAGAAGTCAAAGGTTTGGGCCTCTCCAAGCTGCTATTACTTCACAGGTCCAACAACAACCTCGCCCAGAACAACGGGTTGATCAGAGCAAACCAGACAAGCCTAAAAGGCAGTTCACCAAGATCAATATGTCGCTAAATCAAGCACTACAACAAATGTTGGAGGCAGGGATGATCACCTTAAGGGCTCCTCTCCGGAATCCAAACACTTCTGCTCCTAACTATCATCCCAACGATAGG
Source organism: Vicia faba (assembly GCA_948472305.1). Classification (NCBI taxonomy): domain Eukaryota; kingdom Viridiplantae; phylum Streptophyta; class Magnoliopsida; order Fabales; family Fabaceae; genus Vicia; species Vicia faba. The sequence continues at coordinate 1,272,418,268 of OX451739.1, forward strand.
TGCGCATACCATTCTGATAGCCCGGGGCATACTACGGACAACTGTTGGCCTCTCAAAAACAAGATTCAAGACATGATCGACGCTGGAGAGATTCAGTTTGAAGTACCTGAGACTCCAAACATAATCACTGCTCCCTTGCCAAATCATGGCTAGGATTGAGAAATTTTTGTTCATTCGAATGTTCAAGTTGCAATTTTCTTTTGTTCAAACATTTACTCATGTTAAACATTGTTATTTCATTAATGCGTCGCATATGTCTGTTCTGAAACAATATATTCGTATTCACTATATGCAAATTATCTTCATATTTTTTCTGATGTCAACTCTCAATTAATAATTCTAAGCCTCTTGAGGGAGGATGACAAAAACGATACCATAATCTACAGTATGCTTTTGAACAGACCCCGCTGATGAGGTACAGGCATTGTTTCAATCCCTAAACACTGGAGTTATAAGGATGATAATCCCTCGTCAACCCCTCTGAGCCAAAGAAGTAGGAGTTTTTCTTTTCGAAATTCAAAACCCTTCATCATAACCTGGGGCAGGGTAGTTCTCTCAGTTGATCCAAGTGCATAACGAATGGCACCAAAAAGATCCTTACAAAACAAAGAAAGACAGTGATGGTTCCGAATGATCAATAAAGAAAGGCAGTCATTATCTTTCAAAATAAAATAAAAAACCCATTAAGTCAAAACCCATGAAGGAGACTTACAAAACTGGGGCATCCCGCTGACTGTAATTCCAAAAAAGGAAACAGTTCAGGCAAAAAAATAAAGGGATAACAAAAAAAAATCAGACAAGAAAGAGGTCTTACCAACCCTCAACAAGAAAGGAATGACTGCCTATTCAAAATAAGTTATCAACATCCGAATCATCACCGGAAAATCAGAGCAAAGACTCAAACAAGGTCTAACGTATGATCAACTGAGTTTAGGTTTGGAGAACATCTCGAAGAGCGGGTGGGTACAAATAAAATTTGAGCCTTTATCCTTTGTTTCTTAAACCGTGAACCAGGCCACGTTATAACCCTTAAAAGTCCTAGCTGAAGCATGGGTTAGTTCGAAAGCATACTGTGACGAAAGGTATCCTGACTCCTTAAGGCTTACTATAAAGAAGGAGTTGACATCACGTTTTACAAACATTCACTTGTTTTATGGAAAAAGAATGCATTTTCAAAATCTGCAAGACAGACATAGGCTTTGCATTTTTAACATAACTTTGTTTGCATATGACTTTTTGTTTGAACAGCATAGAAATTCGCACGACAAAGTCCTAATGAACAGAAGTACCTCCAATCAAGGGGCAGACATGACCATGGTCCATCATCTGGGGCAATCCAATCAAGATTCAGAGAATCTCTCAAAGGCCAAATAGCCTGGGGCAAATCTCTGCCTGAATCACTTGGGGCATTCCAGCAACGAATCTTGCCTGATCAAACACCTTCTGGGGCAGGACAAAATACTTCTAACAGGGGCAACTCCCTACACCCTGAGAGCGTGGACATAGTCGAAGAAAATACTACGCGTAATCAAAGACCCGCTAGGTTGACATACCTCGGCAAAAATAAGGGCTTCCCGACGAACCAAAAGGGTTCGGGCAAAATGAAGGGATGAAATGAAAAAAACTTGTACACCCGGCAAGTCGAAAACCTGAAAAGGCGGCTTGGGCAAAAAAGGGTATCCCGGTGGACTGAAAACCCGAAAGGGCGGTCCAGGCAAAAGTTAGGGATTAAAGCGTACGACTATGTCCTGACATCTTGTCATCTGCCTACCTGAAGAAGGTTTGACCCTCAACAACTATCATCACCTCACAGGGCTTCCTCTCCCACCTCAGAAACAGGGGCAATAAGGAGTTGTCTAAGCAATCTGATTGTTCTGTCCTCCAAGGTATCAAGGTAGGTTCCGTTGAAGAACATAACCAATACAGTTCAATACTTCCCCAGGAGAGTCTAAACCAGTTTCCCCAAGAAAGTTGGAATTCATCTCTCCAAGCAGTAAGCTTACCCCCAGTAGATTCTGGAAGCTTATCCTCGCAGAGCACGAACATGCCCCCCGGCTTTATTCAAGAGTTATGTCCTTACCAGGATATAACTGGGTTATCCTCAGCCAAAAGCCACGGAAAGAGCGTCCTCGACACGGTCTTCTTATCCCCAGCGAAGTCTATTAACACTTCCAACCCAACAATGGTATCCCCAGCAAGTTATCATCAACAACTCAACAAAGTACCTCGCTCCCCACAGAGTTTTGTTTCCCAGCAAGATCGTTAGAGTACGTTTTTTTCCCCGCAGAATATTCCATTCGCCAAGTATATTCCCCAACGGAGTCATCTCTTCCTACCGGTATTCTTGCAACTATCATCCCCAGCGGAAGCAAAGATCTACTTGCCAACATCAGCCCAGGAGTGACTTCCCAGCACCCGTCAAGGATTTACTTTCCTAGACGAAAACATACATTCCTAAACATCACATACATCATTATAGCATGCATATACGCATCATATCTTACAAATCTCATTTATGTTGAGAACATCATTGCTTGATCCATATCATGCATTGCATATGACTGACCTTTACCTTTCAGGAAAGATCCAGTTAAGCTCTCAGCTATATCCAAGACCTAGACCGGTTCAGTTAAATCGACTCCAAAGATTTCTCTGTTTCTTATCCAGTCAAAGGCCTTCTCTGGTTCAGTCAGATCGACCCTAAGATCTCCCTGTTTCTTACCCAGTTGAAGACATTCAAGACCTAGACCGGTTCAGTTAATCGACTCCAAAGATTTCTTATCCAGTCCGAGGCCTTCTCTAGTCCAGCTAAATCGACCCCAAACAGATTTTCCTGATAAAGACTCAGTAGAAGTTATCCAAGATTCTCTCAATGATTGATATTGAGGTTGTAGTCGCCCATGGTTCTCTCCCCGATCCTGCGGAGGTGGTAATCCCAGATTTCGCTCAATGATTGCTGTTGAAGTGAAGTTATCCAAGATTCTCTCAATGTTTGCTGTTGAGGTTGTAGTCGCCTATGGTTCTCTCCCCGATCCTGCGGAGGTGGTAATCCCAGATTTCGCTCAATGATTGCTGTTGAAGTGAAGTTATCCAAGATTCTCTCAATGTTTGCTGTTGAGGTTGTAGTCGCCTATGGTTCTCTCCCCGATCCTGCGGAGGTGGTAATCCCAGATTTCGCTCAATGATTGCTGTTGAAGTGAAGTTATCCAAGATTCTCTCAATGTTTGTTGTTGAGGTTGTAGTCGCCTATGGTTCTCTCCCCGATCTTGCGGAGGTGGTAATCCCAGATTTCGCTCAATGATTGATGTTGAAGTGAAGTTATCCAAGATTCTCTCAATGTTTGCTGTTGAGGTTGTAGTCGCCTATGGTTCTCTCCCCGATACTGCGGAGGTGGTAATCCCATATTTCGCTCAATGATTGCTGTTGAAGTGAAGTTATCCAAGATTCTCTCAATGTTTGCTGTTGAGGTTGTAAACGCCTATGGTTCTCTCCCCGATCCTGCGGAGGTGGTAATCCCAGATTTCGCTCAATGATTGTTGTTGAAGTGAAGTTATCCAAGATTCTCTCAATGTTTGCTGTTGAGGTTGTAGTCGCCTATGGTTCTCTCCCCGATCCTGCGGAGGTGGTAATCCCAGATTTCGCTCAATGATTGCTGTTGAAGTGAAGTTATCCAAGATTCTCTCAATGTTTGCTGTTGAGGTTGTAGTCGCCTATGGTTCTCTCCCCGATACTGCGGAGGTGGTAATCCCAGATTTCGCTCAATGATTGCTGTTGAAGTGAAGTTATCCAAGATTCTCTCAATGTTTGCTGTTGAGGTTGTAGTCGCCTATGGTTCTCTCCCCGATCCTGCGGAGGTGGTAATCCCAGATTTCGCTCAATGATTGCTGTTGAAGTGAAGTTATCCAAGATTCTCTCAATGTTTGCTGTTGAGGTTGTAGTCGCCTATGGTTCTCTCCCCGATCCTGCGGAGGTGGTAATCCCAGATTTCGCTCAATGATTGCTGTTGAAGTGAAGTTATCCAAGATTCTCTCAATGTTTGCTGTTGAGGTTGTAGTCGCCTATGGTTCTCTCCCCGATCCTGCGGAGGTGGTAATCCCAGATTTCGCTCAATGATTGCTGTTGAAGTGAAGTTATCCAAGATTCTCTCAATGTTTATTGTTGAGGTTGTAGTCGCCTATGGTTCTCTCCCCGATCCTGCGGAGGTGGTAATCCCAGATTTCGCTCAATGATTGCTGTTGAAGTGAAGTTATCCAAGATTCTCTCAATGATTGCTATTGAGGTTGTAGTCGCCTATGGTTCTCTCCCCGATACTGCGGAGGTGGTAATCCCAGATTTCGCTCAACGATTGCTGTTGAAGTGAAGTTATCCAAGATTCTCTCAATGATTGCTGTTGAGGTTGTAGTCGCCTATGGTTCTCTCCCCGATCCTACGGAGGTAGTAATCATCCCAAGATTTTCTCAACGATTGCTGTTAAAGTCATCCAAGGTTCTCTCACCGTTCCTGTTGAGGTAGTAACCATCCCTGGTTCATTCATCACCGTTTGAAGCTCCAGATTCAGCTCCTGTAACCAGTCAGGACACATCTATACAAAGAGTTTGAAGACCAGCTCCTGTAACAGGTCAGGTAATCATTTTTCTTTTGCAGGTACGCAGGTTCTCGCTGATGAATCTCTTACGCAGATGGCATCTATAAGCCCATCCACCATCTTCCAGCATCTCTCAGCATGGCATCTATAAGCCCATCATCCTATCCATCAATCTCCAAATGGCATCTATAAGCCCATTCCCCCATCACACTACTATGTGAGCGCAAATTTCTGGGCACTCTAGTGTTCAATCATCTTCCACCTTCGGATTACGAAAGGCACGTCAGCCAATCTACATCCTCAGGTCTAAGAAGATTGAACAGGGGCAACTGTTGTACCCCAAAATTTGCCCTCCCATATTTCTCAAAATATTTCAAGAAAAATTCACAAGTCCAACCCGGCGCGTCATATTCAGGTATTCTTTCGCCAAGATATCTCTGATAACGTATTCTCAAATTCAGGTTCGGCTCAAGAGTCAATTCTTTAAAGAATGTATCCGAATGTGCGAGTTTTCTTGAAGAAATATGGTAAAAAAGTGTGCTGAAAGTGCAGTTTTTACGCGCTAAAAAATTCATAACTTGAATATCGTGGCTCGTTTTGAACCCGTTCCGGTGGCCAAAATTCCGTCTTGACATTATCTACGTTTTCATCTCTCACGGCTGGAAGCCAATTTCGATCAGAAGGTGTTCAAAAATGTGGATTTATCAAGTATTTTCGCACAGAAAATTTGTGAAAGAAGTTTATCTGCGTCATGTTCAGAAAATTATAACTTTGTCAATTTTCATCGTATCGAGTTGGTTCCGGCGCCAAAATTTCACAAATTGAGTTGACTACATTTTCACAGAAGGTATTGAGTTCAAACGGTATTCAAAAGGCCTTCATTTTTTGCTCAGAGTGCGTGACACGCTGAAAATCCTGAATGCTGAATATTATTTCATCTGGGCTGAAACTTCGAAAATTCATAACTCGGTCAATTTTTATCGGATTGGACTCATATTTTTACACAAGGTCACTGACTCATAGATCTACAACTTTGCTTCAAAAGTCGAGACCAAATTATGCACCGATCAATACCAGTTTTTTATTGAAGAACGTGTCAGAGTCGACACTGGAGCCCAAAATAAGTTTGTCTGAGCTGAAACTTCAAAAATTCATAACTAATTCACCGTTTATCCGATTGAGTCGATTTTCGGACAGGAGTTAGTTCTCGATGCCGGCTACATTTTTTTTTCACATTTCAACTTCACAAATTGCACTTAAGTCCCTGCGATTTAGCCTGGAAAGTGACGAACTCAAGTGAACATGGGAGACCCAATTGCACATTCAAAGCCCATTTTCTTTACCCTAATTTTCATTATATAATCACCTTCTTTTCACACAAACCAGAGAGGAGAAAAAACCTTGCCACAACACTGTTAGAATATCAAACTCTTTCAAGAACCCTAAAACCTTGAAATCCTTATTACAAATCCCTCTCTCACTACAAACAAGCCATCACAGTTACAAACCAACACCTCACTACTTCTTCAGTAAGGGTAAGGCTGGCTTGATCTCCATGATCCTAATTTTCCAGTAAGGCATAAGAGCATTCAGGTCACTAGTTTTCCAGTAAGGGTAAGATTGATTTGATCTCCATGATCAAAAGGGTATAATCATTCATACATGTCATATTGTGCCTAAACACTAAATTTCTTCATATGTTGGTTTTATTTGAATTTTTATGATTTTATTTAATGTGTTCATGAGGTTGCAGATTTAGACAGGATCCCATGCAGGTTCATTAAGGAACGTTGAGGCCAAGACACAAATGGCCAAAAGCCAAAAGCCAAATGGCTAAAACAGAACATTTTACACATGACATCAATACATGGCGAGACAGACATCCTGAGAAGATTAAGAAACGTTGAGGCCAAAACGCAAATGGCCAAAAGCCAAAAGCCAAATGGCCAAAGTAGAACAACTTATGCATGATGAGGCCATAACACAAATGGCCAAACCACTACAATTCACCTCCAAAAAGGGGACAGAAACCCCCCAAGGTATTGTATTTTCTTTCTTTTCCTTATTTTATTTATTTCAATTATTTCTTTTTTTAATTAATTCCTTTAATTTAACTTATTTTCATAAAATATAAAAATTAGTAAAAAACAGAAAAGTCATAAAAATCAAAATATATTTATTTAATTAATATTTTTTGTAAATAAATTTCACTAATAATTAATTATTTATTTTTATAAATCAAAATTGCATGTAAATAATTAGATTAATTTTAGGTTTAATTTTAACATGTTTTTCTTAATAAATAAAAAAAATTAGAATTAGGGTTAATATTTTAATTTCATTTAATCTTTCTCATAAAAATACATAAAAAACATAAATACCAAAAACTCAAAAAAAAAAAATTCTTTTTTCTCTTTAATTTCATTAGTTTAATCATTTAATTTAATTTCATTAAAAAGGGTCCAACGCCCTCGTTTCCAATTTTAATTCCTATTCGCGCATTTTTATTTATTTCCTTCTTTTAAATATTTATGTAACTCTCCCAAAGCCTTGTAAACTTAATTTCTCGCACTTTATTTTATTTCTTTATTTACTTTCCGTCAAATCGGGTCCTGGATTTTAATTTTGGCGATGTGGACCCGCGCCTTTGTAATAGTTTAGAACTTTATATTTCCGCAACTTTTTTAACTGTTAATAATGGCATGCAAGAATGAATGACAAAAAAATAAAAACAAACGCATAGATCACCCATAACCTGACAAGACAAAAATAAATAAAAACGACACATAAATCACACACCACCCCTAGGGTACGCCTCACTGTTGCCTTGCCTCGAAAGGTGATCGTCGAGTAGAGGATGTCTTAGTAAGTCCTCATGATCCGGGAACCTGGCATGAGGGTAGCTTCTAAGGTGTCTTCCCATTGCTTTGGTGATCACCATGTCCCGAACCTCGAATTGACCCGAACACCTCCAACGGTGGTGCTACCTACCTCTCAATGGTGGGATGGCACTACTTTAAAGGACATTTACACAGACGAATTCCTTAGGGTAGGTAGACGACTCGTGGATACTTGCTCTAATTCAAAACAAAACAAATCAAAAATACTTTTCACACCAACACATTTTCAAAAAGCTTTCGAAAGCATTTTTCAAACACTCTTGAGGACCGATACAAGAGTCGAACTGAAATTTTCAAAGAAACTTTTTAAAACCCACAGTTGAAAAGCAAACAAACCATTTTTGAAAACACAAGTGAGCAAGTATCTAAGAGCCCATGGATAACCATGGATAGAAAGGGTGCTAACACCTTCCCTTTCTATAATCTACCTCCCGAACCGAGAGCAATCTCTTTAAGGAATTTTTCTGTGCTTTTGTCCTTTCCATTTGGAGAAAATAAAAGACGGTGGCGACTCTTGCTTCCGCGACATTTCGCGAACCAGCGTTAAACAGTCAGTTCCAGATCCATCGATCACAAATACCCATCTCACTCAAAGAGAATATGCTTCTTCTAAAGACAGTCAAGAAGAGGAAGCTGGAAGCATTAGAGCTAATATAGCTACTGATAATGAAGACTCTTTTGAGGAGCAGTATCCACCAGCAGATGAAAAATACAAACAGCTTGAAGACAGACTAAAAGTTGTGGAGATCCAAGTTGTGCCTGGTTTGGATTTAGGAGACATGGGATTAGTTTTTGGAGTGGTCATCCCACCAAAGTTCAAAATCCCTACCTTTTCCCCGTATGATGGAGTCTCTTGTCCTAAGATGCATCTAAAGTCTTATGCCCGCAAGATTCAACTATACACAACTGATTAGAAGCTTTGGATCCACTTCTTCCAAGAGAGTTCAGCTGGGATGCAACTTGAGTGGTTCTATCAATTAGAGAGTTCCCACATTCACACTTGGGAAGATCTAGCCACTACATTTTACAAGCAATACCAATACAATGTTGATCTTGCACCAACTCGTATGCAGTTGCAGAACATGACCATACGTTCCAATGAGGGTGTGATACGGTGGGAGAACTGACTTGAGGTTTGTGTTTTGTATTTAGTTTGAAATTGTGACTCAGTTTGCCTTTATACTTGTACGTGCTGCATGGACACTTTGGTTGACAATTTTTGGATTTATGCAGTATGCTTGACAAACTTTGAATTTGTGCAATTTGTAAATTTGTGCATTTCATACTTCATTTGCAAGCATTATTTCTATCCCTCTTTGTGAACCAAGAGAAATCTTGTGATTTGAAGAGAGGGCAAACTGATTCCGGCCAGTCGCTTTTAATGATGAGTCCATTTTTCTGTCTGCTTTGAATTTTACCTGCTTTTGACTTTTCTTTCGTTTCTTGTTTTTGCAGATAAAATCAATTGAGCAAAGGGGTATCAGAGGATGAAGATTTAGAAAACTTAGGATTCAATTTTATTTCAATTTTAATCATTGTAACCATTATTATTATAAATACTTGTAAATAATTACTGTATTTAAATAACAATTGTACAAATAATTAAAAATGAATAAAAGTCTTTTTATTGATATTCCTTTTAATTCTTCTTCAATTATTTATTTAACTATTCATATTTCTTAAATTATAATAACTGGAATTTATCTCAACTATTCTAATTTAGAACAAATAAATAATCAATGAACAACTGGCGTTCCGAATAATCAAAGCATTGCACAGCTAAACAACAACGTCCACATGTCCTTTTTTTTACTGATTAAATCCAAACACTGCAAACTCAAATCAAATGCCTCAGCTCATCTCCCAGAGTATATTGAAAAGAACTATAGAATTAATTCTTTCTGAGGATGCGCGCACAAAACCCTGATTCTTGGTTAAATGTCAAAGAAGCGTCTGCCTGATCAAAATCTGAGCCAAAATCAACCAAACCCTAATAATTTGTTTGAACTGTATCAAAAGTCCATGAAAACCCTAATTTGGCTAGACTGACAAGAAAAATTTTGTTTGACTGATTCTTGACAAATCTTGGAGAATATGGGAGGGCAAATTTTTGGGTACAACAGTTGCCCCTGTTCAATCTTCTTAGACCTGAGGATGTAGATTGGCTTGCGTGCCTTTCGTGATCCGAAGGTGGAAGATGATTGAACACTAGAGTGCCCAGAAATTTGCACTCGCATAGTGGAGTATCAGCAATGTGATGTCGGGAATGGGCTTATAGATGCCATTTGGAGAGATGATGGATAGGAGGATGGGCTTATAGATGCCATCTGGAGATGTGACAGAACCTTGTCGGGAATGGGATTATAGATGCCATTTGGAAGTGTAATGGATAATTGTGGAGATGGGCTTAAAGATGCCATTCGGGGTGTCGATCGCGTAAGAGATTCCTTGGCGAGAACTTGCGTACCTGAGAAAGAAAGATAATTTGATGGCCTGTTACAGGGGTTGATCTTCAAACTCTTCATGCAGATATGCCCTGGCTAGATACAGGTATCGAATCTACAATCAATTGCTCACAGATATGCCCTGGCTAGATACAGGTATCGAATCTGGAATTGGTCGTCTACAGATATGCCCTGGCTGGATACAGGTATCGAATCTCTAAACTCTTCATGCAGATATGCCCTGGCTGGATACAGGTATCGAATCTACAATCAATCGCTCACAGATATGCCCTGGCTAGATACAGGTATCAAATCTGGGATTGGTCGTCTACAGATATGCCCTGGCTGGATACAGGTATCGAATCTCTAAACTCTTCATGCAGATATGCCCTGGCTGGATACAGGTATCGAATCTACAATCAATCACTCACAGATATGCCCTGGCTAGATACAGCTATCGAATCTGGGATTAGCGATAGTTGATAGTAATCATCTTTGGATTGACCTTTTCCTGAAAAGGCAAAACATTAGTTGTATGCAATGTCATGATGTATGAGATGCATGATGTCATGATGTTCTCAAAAATAAATGAGATCGTGTGATATGATGCGTATATGTATGTATCAGGATGTGAAATGTCTATGAACATGTTTTCGACTAGGAAAATAAATCCTTGACGAAGGCCAGGAAATCAAATCCTGGGATGATGTTGAAGAGTAGAGTTCTTCGCTTCCGCTGGGGATGATGGTTGCAAGAATAAACCGGTAGGAGAAGATGACTCTGTTGGGGAATAAACTTTTTGGAGAGATTACTCTGCGGGGAATTACTCTGTGGGAAGAGATACTTCGCTGAGGTTTTGATGAGAGCTCCGCTGGGGATTCCACTGATAAGTTATGTTGGGGAATTTGATGAACTCCGTTGGGGATAGGAAGAACTTCGCCGAGGACGATCTTTCCGTGGTAATTAGCTGAGGATAACCCAGTTATAAGCTCTGGTGGGAAATAACCTTTGAATGAAGTCGGGGAAATGCGTTCATACTCTGCAGAGGATAAGCTTCCAGAATCTACTGGGGAGGATGATTCAACTTTCCTGGGGAAACTTTTCAGACTGTACTGGGGAAGGGGCTCCACTGGGGTGTCTGGTATTTCGCCGGGGAACAATCTTATATTAAGACTGTCGGGGATGCTTGCTGAGGAATATCTATACTCCGCTGGGGATTACAAGAATCTTTTGATTGCTGCAGGTATTGATCAGGTTGGTCAAGGAGATACTGTCCTAGCTTGTTTCAGGTGTCGATCTCTGACCTGAGAAAGAAAGATAGTTTTCCTGGCTTGTTTCAGGTATTGATCTTCAATATCTTCATGTAGATAATTTCCTGGCTTGTTTCAGGTGTTAATCCATAATCAGTCGTCCACAGATATTTTCCTGGCTTGCTATAGGTATTAATCTGGAACTTAAGAAAGGTTGGTCAAGGAGATACTGCCCTGGCTTGTTTCAGGTATTGATCTCTGACCTGAGAAAGAAAGATAGTTTTCCTGGCTTGTTACAGGTATTGATCTTCAATCTCTTCATGTAGATAATTTCCTGGCTTGTTTCAGGTGTTAATCCACAATCAGTCGTCCACAGATATTTTCCTGGCTTGCTACAGGTATTGATCTGGAACTTAAGAAATGTTGGTCAAGGAGATACTGTCCTGGCTTGTTTCAGGTATTGATCTCTGACCTGAGAAAGAAAGATAGTTTTCTTGGCTTGTTACAGGTATTGATCTTCAATCTCTTCATGTAGATAATTTCCTGGCTTGTTACGGGTGTTAATCCATAATCAGTCGTCCACAGATATTTTCCTGGCTTGCTACAGGTGTTGATCTGGAACTTAAGAAATGTTGGTCAAGGAGATATTGTCCTGGCTTATTTCAGGTATTGATCTCTGACCTGAGAAAGAAAGATAGTTTTCCTGGCTTGTTACAGGTATTGATCTTCAATCTCTTCATGTAGATAATTTCCTGGCTCGTTACAGGTGTTGATCCACAATCAGTCATCCACAGATATTTTCCTGGCTTGCTACAGCTGTTGATCTGGAACTTAAGAAATACTCCACTTTGAGAATGAGAATCTTCATTCTGTCGGGAGTCAGAAATTGGGAGTATACCAATCTTCTGAGTTGATGAGAATCTTCATGCTTGAGAGAAACAGATTTTTAGGAGCTTGAATTGTCCGTTATTCTGTCGGTGGTTGTAATTTCCAGCAGGTGATGAAGGAATTGTTGAACACTTTTGACATTCGAATGCCCCAAGTGATGATGAAGGAGTCTTGAATCAGATTACTCTGCGAATTGAGAGATTTCTTAAAATCTTGACTGGACTGCCCCAGGTTAACTGAACTTTGAAAGATCTGTTGAAACCTTGACTGGACTGCCCCAGGTTAACTGAATTTTGAAAGATTTGTTGAAACTTGACTGGACTGCCCCAGGTTAATTGGATGGTGTCATGTCATGCCCCTTGTTGATAGGATATTGTAATGGAAGTGTCATCCTTCTTGAAGTGATTTTGTTCACTGAGAGAGTTTTCGTTCCTCCGAACCTTCGCTGTATGAATTTCTTTGCTGTTAAACAAATAACCATGTGCAAACAGTGATATTCAAGCAATGTAAAGTTTATGTTTGTCTCGAAGTTTTGAAAAATGTGTTTTTTAGCAAAAAACTTTTTATAAGACAAATCAACACAAGATTTAGAGCAAAGCCTTACAGGAGTCAGGATATCTTTTGTAACAGTATGCTTTCAAACTAACTCATGCTTCAATTAGGACTTTTGAAGGGTTGTAACGTGGATTAGTTCACGGTTTAAGAAACAAAGGATAAAGTCTCAAAGTATATTTATACCCACCCGCTCTTCGTGATGTTCTTCAACCCTAAGCTCAGTTAATTTGTGCGTCGAACTCCATTCGAATTTGGAACGACTTTTGGGTGATGGTTCACCAGTTAAATTTAGGAGGCAGTCATCATCTCCTTTTTTCTTTACAACATTTTTCATGTTGTTGAGGATTCAGAATGACCTCTTTCTTTTGATTTGTTATCCCTAACTTTTGCCTGACTGTTCCTATTTTCGATATTACAGTCAGCGGGATGCCCCAACTTTCTTAAGCCTCCTTTATAGGTTTTGGCTCGGTGGGCTTTTTTCTCTTTTGAGAGGTTGACTGCCTATGTGATAGGGAACCATCACTCTCTTTTGATTCCAGAGGAATGCTTTTTTTGTTGACGTTGTTCGTTGTGTTACGAACTGAGAGTTTGCGACTTCAATGTGCACCTTTTTGAATTAACTGAGAGACTACCCTGCCCCAGGTTTAAATCAAAGGTTTCGATTTGTTTAGAACAGAAAACTCCTACTTCTTTGGCTCGAAGGGGTTGACTAGGGATTATCTTCCTTATAACTCCAGTGTTCGGGAATTGAAAGAAATGCCTGTACATCATCAGCATGGTCTGTTCAAAAGCATATTGTATGAGATTATGGTATTGTTTCGTCATCCTCCCTCTAAAGGCTTGCAGCTTTTTATCAAGAGTTAAATATCATAAAGAAAGCATAAGAGTAGTGAAAACGAATGGATGAATTCAAGACAAACATATGCAATGCATTAATAAAACAGAGTTTGACATTAACAGTTAATTGTTTGAATAACAAAAGAAATTACAACTTTGAAATTTCAAATGAAGCAAAAGTCTCTCAGTTCGAGCTTTGTCACTTCAGGTGGAGAAATCCTTAACGGAAGATTTTCATTTCACCGTCTGGCATGAACCTCAGCACTCCAATGTCAATTAGATCTTGAATCTTGTTCTTCAAGGCCCAACAGTCATCGGTGTCGTGTCCCGGGCTATAGGAGTGGTATACACAAAATGCATCGGGATGATAGTTAGGAGCGGAGGTATTGGGATTCCGAATAGGATCCCTCAAAGCAGTCAGATTGACCTCCAACAAGCGCTCCAGTATTAGAGATGACGGTATGTCAGTCTCAGTGAACTGTCTTCCTGACGTATTTTTCTTATGCCGATTACCCCGTTGATGCTGACGAGGTTGTTGCTGGGCTTGTGACCCTGAAGCAAGTAGGGGAGCCTTCCCTTTGTCTTCTTGTCTGGAGGGGGGTTGAGTGGTGACTTTCTCTTCAACCTCAGATGTTTGCCCCACTTGGTTTTCCCGAAGCAGTTGGCTGACGAGAACTCTGAGTTCCTCTTGTCTTTGAGACAAATCCTGGATGAGAGCCATCTGGCCCACTAGTTGTCCCATCACTTGGATCCTCAATGTTGCCAAATCAAACTGTAGTTCCCCCAGCTTATCACTCCTGGCGTTGTTTGAATTCTCCTGGACCAAGCCCTTTGTGAGGAGAGCTTTCACTTCTTCTTGTCCCAGAGACAGGTTCAAGAACATCTCTTGAAGCTGAGCATTTTGGTCCTGGATATCCTTGACAGTCCTCTCTAGGGCCATCTCTTACTGAAATAAACAGTAGGAGAGTAAGGAAATCTGAAAAGGAAAAACTATCATGATGCAATGCATGATATGCGGATGCATGTTTTCAAGGATCTCTTGGGGTAAACACAAGAGAATGTTAGAGGTTGAACTTTGATCTTTGATTGGAGAACTTTGCACCGGCGGATGTCTTTCCACGAGAATCAAGCTCACCATGTCAAGTGGGTCATAGCCCCTGATTCAAGTTGTTGCACTTGATCTTTGATTGGAGAACTTTGCACCGGTTGATGTCTTTCCACGAGAATCAAGCTCACCATGTCAAGTGGGTCATAGCCCCTTATTCAAGTTGTTGCACTTGATCTTTGATGGCATTTGTTTAGAGGAGAAAACCTCTTGCCCCTTGGTAGACGTCCAGTTCAACGTAACCCTGCATCAAAAGAACCCTCTAGATCCTTGAAGTGGTTAGTGAAAAATGATATGGTATGATGTCATGATGTTATGTACATGTATGCAAAAGCAAGTGAGTGTATATACAGGTAATCATATTCACACAAAGCAAACAAGTCCTTAGGTTTAGGCTTGCATGGGGTTTGTAGGTAAGTACCCTCTTGAAGTTTCGTTGGTTAAGACCTGTCCTATCAAAAGTAACCGGGTTCTAGAGGATCTCAATATCACTGACTACCCTCAATCGGTCATAACTCCAGCATCGCAATCTTTTCTTGCAGCCAGAACCATCGCGAGAGTTTAGCCTCAATGAGTGTAGCATACTGCTACCGTTCTATGGCCAAGTTGGGTCAATTTAGGGTTCTAAGGTTGGTTGGTGCTTAATGACTCCTCAGAAGACCCATATTCTCCTCGTTGCAACACAAGGGATATCGGTACAGACCAAGGTGTCACACCAACGTAGCCACTGCTTCACCCGTGTCGGTCTACACTGGACAGGTCCCTCACAGCTTATGCTACCTAAAGTGTATTCCCCGGATCCGGGTGTAGGATTTACAACAAACCCAAACAAGGACCCAAAAAGTAAAGCAATCAAAGCAAGTATGTATAGGTGATCTAAACCCTAAGGTAACCCCACTTTTGAATTAAAATCCCCAGCAGAGTCGCCAGTTCTGTGATACGGTGGGAGAACTGACTTGAGGTTTGCGTTTTGTATTTAGTTTGAAATTGTGACTCAGTTTGCCTTTATACTTGTACATGCTGCATGGACACTTTGGTTGACAATTTTTGGATTTATGCAGTATGCTTGACAAACTTTGAATTTGTGCAATTTGTAAATTTGTGCATTTCATACTTCATTTGCAAGCATTATTTGTATCCCTCTTTGTGAACCAAGAGAAATTTTGTGATTTGCAGAGAGGGCAAACTGATTCCGGCCAGTCGTTTTAATGATGAGTCCATTTTTCTGTCTGCTTTGAATTTTACCTGCTTTTGACTTATCTTTCGTTTCTTGTTTTTGCAGATAAAATCAATTGAGCAAAGGGGTATCAGAGGATGAAGATTTAGAAAACTTAGGATTCAATTTTATTTCAATTTTAATCATTGTAACCATTATTATTATAAATACTTGTAAATAATTACTGTATTTAAATAACAATTGTACAAATAATTAAAAATGAATAAAAGTCTTTTTATTGATATTCCTTTTAATTCTTCTTCAATTATTTATTTAACTATTCATATTTCTTAAATTATAATAACTGGAATTTATCCCAACTATTCTAATTTAGAACAAATAAATAATCAATGAACAACTGGCGTTCCGAATAATCAAAGCATTGCACAGCTAAACAACAACGTCCACATGTCCTTTTTTTACTGATTAAATCCAAACATTGCAAACTCAAATCAAATGCCTCAGCTCATCTCCCAGAGTATATTGAAAAGAACTATAGAATTAATTCTTTCTGAGGATGCGCGCACAAAACCCTGATTCTTGGTTAAATGTCAAAGAAGCGTCTGCCTGATCAAAATCTGAGCCAAAATCAACCAAACCCTAATAATTTGTTTGAACTGTATCAAAAGTCCATGAAAACCCTAATTTGGCTAGACTGACAAGAAAAATTTTGTTTGACTGATTCTTGACAAATCTTGGAGAATATGGGAGGGCAAATTTTGGGGTACAACAGTTGCCCCTGTTCAATCTTCTTAGACCTGAGGATGTAGATTGGCTTGCGTGCCTTTCGTGATCCGAAGGTGGAAGATGATTGAACACTAGAGTGCCCAGAAATTTGCACTCGCATAGTGGAGTATCAGCAATGTGATGTCGGGAATGGGCTTATAGATGCCATTTGGAGAGATGATGGATAGAAGGATGGGCTTATAGATGCCATCTG
This sequence comes from Vicia faba, assembly GCA_948472305.1. Lineage (NCBI taxonomy): Eukaryota > Viridiplantae > Streptophyta > Magnoliopsida > Fabales > Fabaceae > Vicia > Vicia faba. Next base: position 1,272,434,988 of record OX451739.1, read on the forward strand.
GAGATGTGACAGAACCTTGTCGGGAATGGGATTATAGATGCCATTTGGAAGTGTAATGGATAGTTGTGGAGATGGGCTTAAAGATGCCATCCGGGGTGTCGATCGCGTAAGAGATTCCTTGGCGAGAACTTGCGTACCTGAGAAAGAAAGATAATTTGCTGGCCTGTTACAGGGGTTGATCTTCAAACTCTTCATGCAGATATGCCCTGGCTAGATACAGGTATCGAATCTACAATCAATTGCTCACAGATATGCCCTGGCTAGATACAGGTATCGAATCTGGAATTGGTCGTCTACAGATATGCCCTGGCTGGATACAGGTATCGAATCTCTAAACTCTTCATGCAGATATGCCCTGGCTGGATACAGGTATCGAATCTACAATTAATCACTCACAGATATGCCCTGGCTAGATACAGGTATCGAATCTGGGATTGGTCGTCTACAGATATGCCCTAGCTGGATACAGGTATCGAATCTCTAAACTCTTCATGCAGATATGCCCTGGCTAGATACAGGTATCGAATCTACAATCAATCACTCACAGATATGCCCTTGCTAGATACAGGTATCGAATCTGGGATTAGCGATAGTTGATAGTAATCATCTTTGGATTGACCTTTTCCTGAAAAGGCAAAACATTAGTTTACCAACATTAAGATGCCGTTGTCTCAAGCACTACAACACTTGTCGAGGATGAACCTGATTAAGTTGATAGGACCTCATCCAAACCCCAAAACTTCTTCTCCTAACTACAATCCTAATGCAACATGTGCTTATCATTCCGGAAGTCCCGAGCATGATACTAACGATTGTTGGGCACTGAAGTACAATATTCAAAACATGATTGACGCCAAGGAGATCGAGTTTGATCCTCTAGAGACTCCCTACGTGATCACCGCTCCCATGCCAAATCATTGAGTGTTCCACTTCATTTTTGAATTTTCAATTGTAATTTCTTTTGTTATTCAAAAAATTATCTATTAATGTTAAACTATGTTTCATTAATGCATTGCATATGTTTGTCTTGAATTCATCCATTCGTTTTCACTATATTTAAACTATGCTTTTTACTCTCAACTCTTGCTAAAAGTTACAAGCCTTTAGAGGGAGGATGAAGAAAACAATGCCTTAATCCCATACAGTATGCTTTTAGACAGACCTTGCTGACGATGTACAGGTGTTATTTCAAAACCTAAACATTGGAGTTATAAGGAAGATAATCCCTAGTCAACCCCTTTGAGCCAAAGAAGTCGAATTTTTTTCACACAAATTGAAACCTTTAATCAAAACCCGGGGTAAGGTAGTCTCTCAGTTAATTCAAATGCACGTTCAATCGCAAACTTTCACTTTGTAATACAATGAATGACGTCAAAAACATTCCTCTGGAATCAAAAGACAGTGATGGTTCCCTATCACATAGGCAGTCATTGTCTCTCAAAAAAGAAAAGCCCGCTAAGTCAAAACCTATGAAGGAGACTTAAGAAAAAAACGGGGCAATCCTGCTGACTATAATCTCAAAACAAGAACGGTCAGGAAAATTGGGCCTTCAGATAAACTAAATTTGTTTGAACCATCACCAAAACGTCATTGGAGTTTAAACGTACAATTAATCGAGTTTAGGACTGAAGAACATCATGAAGAACGGGTGGATGCAAATAAAATTTTAGCTTTTATCCTTTGTTTCTTAAACCGTGAACGAAGCCATTTTACAACCCTTCAAAATTCCTAATTGAAGCATGGGTTAATTCGAAAGCATACTGTTACAAAAGGTATCCTGACTCCTGTAAGACTTTACTCTAAATCTTGAGTTGAATATTCCTGCAATTTTTTTATCTGCTAAAACGCATCTTAAAAAATTCAAGACAAGTATAAACTTTGCATTATTTGAATATCATTTTTTGCATATGGCTAATTGTTTGACAGTAGAGAAATTCACACGGCGAATGTCCAATGAACAAAACCCTCTCAATGAACAAAATCACTTCAAGTGGGAAGACGCTTCCCATAATAGATCTCCTATAAGCAAGGGGCATGACATGATCATTATCTAGCACATCTGGGGCAATCCAGTCAAGATTCTAAAAAATCTCTCAAGAAGTGCTGAGTAATCAGGAACATGTCTGTATCTGAATCACTCGGGGCATTGAACACGAATCCCAATAAAGGATTACGTACAATCAAACATTTCCTGGAAGTGCCACAAACACCTTCTACTAGGGGCAATGATAAATCCCCCACAAAGTCTCTTTGCATAGGTTGATCTCCAGCCAGAGTCTCAATCTCTTAGAAATTCACTCCCCAGCTAAGTTGGTCCTAAAAGAAGAAGCCTTGTGGATCTCTTCCTCAAAGAACTCACCTCGTCAACAGTTCATCGAGTGTTCATCAACATGGTTTATTTCCCCAACAAGGTTTATTTCCCAAACAAACAACGAATAATAAAACTCCCTAGCTGAGTCTGTCTCCCCCGGCATAGTCTATCCTCTCCAGCTTGAGTGAGCCTCTCAGACTATTACAAATCAGAGGGCCACAACCCCTAATCCCCAGTGAAGTCGTCAACAAAGCCTTCGCTATCTCCAAAAGACATTATGAATCCTGGATCTGACCAAATGAAGTACAATTTTCAAGCTACTATAAAGTCTGGGCCCGACCAGATAATAGTTAACTTCTCAAGACACTTTGAAGCTTGAACCCGACCAGCTAACAATGTAACTTTTCCAGCTACTATGAAACCTGGACCCGACCAGATAATAGTATTACTTTCAGTCACTATAAAACCTGGACCCGACCAAATAATAGTTAACTTCTCAAGAAACTATGAAGCCTGGATCCGACCAAATAATAGTTTAACTCTTCGAGATATTAAAGAACCTGGACTCAGCCAGACCAGGGTTTAACCTCTTTTCCCCAGTAGAGTTTGCCTCTACCTCAGCAAGTTACTGTGAAGCCTGGACCCGACCAGATGTCAGTTCAACTCTACCTCATCCGACAAGTTTATTGTGAAGCCTGGAACCGACCAGATAGCAATTAACTTCATCCACCTCAGAAACCTTCCAAGCCTGGAATTCGACCAGATAAGCGGTTTAATTTCATTAAGTAACTGTGAAGCCTGGATCCGACCAGATATCAGTTTAACTTCATCTATTCAAGCAAGTTATTATGAAGCCTGGAGTCTGACCAGATAACAACTAGCTAAAATCCCCATCAAGACACTATGGAGCCCGGATCCGACCAGATAATAGTATAACCTTTCAAATAAGAAACTATGAAGCCTGGACCCGACCAGATAGTAGTTACCACTTCAAGAAATCTGCGAAGCCTGGATCCGACCAGATAACAGTTCAATCTCAAGAAGTTTTCTATGAAACCTGAAATCTAACCAGATAACAGTTAATTTATTCTTCCCCAGTAAGTTACCGTGAAGCCGGGATCCGACCAGATAGCAGTTAACTTCCTCATCCTCAGTAAATTGATGTGAATCCTGGACCCGTCAAGATAACAGCTAACATTCAAGAGATAATTCCTGACATAATCATTTTGTCAACAAAGTTTGAAGATATGTATATTCTTCACCTCCAACAGCAATTCGGGATTCAGCTTTCCAAAACTCCTCAGCAGTAGTCAAGGATTTATTTTCCCAGACAAATATGCATCCCACATTCATACATCATAGCATATACATACAAAATGCATTTAATTAACCCTTTTCCCACAGGTAAAACATCAAGTTTTAATCCAAATCGACCAAATATTTATGCTGATACTTCTTCCAGTGTTTACCAACATTCCTCCAAATGGCATCTATAAGCCCATTCCTAATCCATCTTCGAGTGCAAATTTCTGGGCACTCTAGTGTTCAATCATCTTCCACCTTCAAGTCACGAATGGCAGATCCGCCAATCTAACTCTTCCGGTTTAAGAAGATTTAACAGGGGAAGCTGTTGTACCCCAAAATTTTCCCTCTCATTTCTCAAGAAATATCTCACAAGATCTCTATTTATTCAAGACTGCACAAGGTTTGATCAGCTCAAGACACATCCTCAAGCACTGATGACTCAAATTAAGGTTTGAGTTTGTACAAGGACAAATGGACTTTTAATGCCCCATATGACTTTCATGGATCATTTTGGACCCTCAATATTTCTCATGTCAAGTTTCAAGTCTTGGATCACATTTTTGCTCAGTCAATTGATTTGTTGACCTAAAATCAATTGTATTGGGGGAAAAGTCAACTGTGGTCAATTTACAGTCAAACTTCATAATTTTTATCCATATAAAAATTATGAACTCATATATGTCATTTGATCATGTTTGGATCATAATTCCTCAAGAAATTTGATCAGAACATCAAAAGCGCAAAATGGTCAAAATTAGGGTTTTGACTGAGAAGGTGCAATTTTTGATTTTTGACCTAATCAATGACTTATTGGTTTAAGACATGATCTCAAGGATTCAAATACATCATTTTTACCCAATGGAATGGCACAAAATATTTCTCAAGATCAATTGATTGATAGTTGAATTTCAATCAACTGATGAAAAGTCAATTGTACACTGAAAAGTCAAAACTTTGACTTTTTGATTAAAATCAAGTTTCAAAGATTACAATTCATCAAGAAATGTCAAAATATGAAACTTTTTCATCAAGAAGTCAAAAAGTCAAGATTCATCTTTGAAAAGTCAAAATTCTAAAACTTAGAATTTTTTCTAAGTGTTGGAAAATTCACTTTTTTTCACAATTTTGAGTCAAATTTTCACCATGATGCAAGATGATTCAAAAGAAACTTCCAACATGAAAGTTATAGATCTAAATGAGATATAAAACATTGTAGGGCAGAACTTTTTCTATAATTTCTTATATTTAAGTTATGATTTTGTGAATACATGCTCATGAAACTTGAAGACTTGGTGAAATTTTGCCCTAGTTTAGGCAGGATTTTGACCTAACTTCATGGAAATTTTTCACCTAGTTCCAAATTGAATTTTCAAAAATTTCCAACATAAAAGTTGTAGGGGATGTTACAAGATTTCCAAAATGTCCAAGAACTCATTAATATCATACTTGAGCTGAGAGAATGAAAGGAAAAAAGTTAGGGTTTCAAACTTGAATTACAAGCCATTTCTTGATGAACACATAATCCAATGTCAATGTTAGGCTGCATAATCTTGCTTTGAAGGTATTCTAACTTATGTATATATCCATAATTAATGGATTACATAATCTTTTGAGCTATAATTCAAGTGGTTTAAGCATTTTCTAAGTCCATTTGCCATTTTGGGAAGAAAGCTAACATTGTCATTCTTGAAAAGCAAGCTTTATGCACAAAGTCAATTCTTGAGCCTCTCACTTGTTCCCTCTGATAAAAATACATCTACAAAGTCATAAGCAAGCTTGTTTAAAGTGTAACCACTCTACAATAGCAAGTACAAAGCATTGAAACTTGATTTTTCAAGAAAATCACATGTTGAGCTTAAACATTTGATTTTGAATTTTGATCAACTACAAGTCTCAAAACTTGTTGCTTATAAATAGAGGCACTATTTGTGAGCTAAGACACAAGCTTAAGCACCCTGAAACTCTCCCAAACTCCCTCAAATCAGAACTTGCATCAAAACTGCATTTATGTGCGCATTCTGACTTTGAAACCAAAACTCACATTTCCCTCGTGTGTTTTCATTCCTAATCAATCACAAAGCTCTTACACATAAAATATAGTCCATCTCCATCTGTGTTCCACAACTGTAACTCCATCCTCATCGTCTTCCAAACTCAAAAACAGAGCACTGCGAGTTGACTTCTTCAGGCCATTCCAGCCATCCATTGCTCAAGCTAATCATGGCATTAGCTTCCTGGGAACTTGAGGAAGCTAACCTGATCATTGCAGCACCTTGAATCAAGCTCATTTGCATTTCACGATTTCCAATTTTGAGGTATCTTTTCTGAACTTCTATCTTTTCATTTAGGCATTGTTAAGCTTGCATTTGTGAAGATAAAATGTAGACATCATTACCCTGAAACTGTACATGTCCATATATTTCATTTATATTGATTGAGCTTAGAGAATTTTATGTTTGAATCTCTGAAAAAAGTTAGGTCAGAATTTGGTACTTTTAGAAATTCTCATTCATCTTTAATTTATAGCTTATGATAATTATATGGTTGGATTCGTATGGAAAAATGGAGCAACTTTCATGTTTGCATCTTTCATTTTTGTTGAGAAATGAGCAAGTTACAAGAACCATGGCTGGAGGTTGAAGATGAAGTCATTTTCAAGACTTGTTTTATGTTATGTATTTATCATTTCACTTATGTTAACAGATGTACGGCCACCCCAGTGGCAAGGCAGCACGTGTTTCATGTCTAGGGCGTGGGTCAAGCCCCAACGCTGCCACTTTTCATATTTTTCACATTTCCTCCCTTTTTTTGTCACAAGCAGGCGCGCGTGGGCCTCCAATAGTGGGCCTTGTCATTTTTGCTAACTTCTAACCCTTCCATTTATTTTTGCATACTGGTATAAACTTTTTTTTATTATCATTTTAATTTAATTTGTTTTCTTTTTCTTATCTTATCTTATTTTCATTTTTCTTTATTTATTATTATTATTATTATTATTAATAAAAAATCCAAAAATATTTTTATTTATTATTTTCACACTTATTTATTTATTTTCTTTATAAAGACAAAAAAAAAAACATTTTCTTAACAAATTAATTTCTTTTTTTTTCTTAATAAATTAATAGTTAGATTTAGGCTTAATTATTTTTCTTTTTATTTAAAATTAACGTAGAATTTAGGGTTCTTTTAATTAATTGATTACCATATTATTTTCATTAAGTTTAAACCTTTTTCATAAAAAACCCTAAAAATGCTTCAAACTTATTTTCTTTTCTTAATTAATTTAGGTTTAATTTCATTTATCTTTAATTAATTATTTTTCCTTTTTTAGTAATTAGGTTAAAACCCTTAACAAAAAAACTAACAAAAAATTATTCCTTTTTTCATTTACATTCTTGCATTATTTTCTTTTCAATTCTTGTACATTTTTCAATATGGTTGTAATAGATAATTAGGATTAATTTTCTTGCAATCCCAATTTGTAAATTTGTATATCCCCTCTCCAAATGATGTAATAGCGTAGTAATTTTACTTTCTGCAATTTATCGCTTTCATATAAATGTTAGTAATTAGGATTTGTATGGCAATGCTAAAATCAACAATTAGTAAACCCTAATTCAAGATAAACAATGCATGTAAATTAAAGATACTTACACACTTGCACCTCTAGGGTTAACTCCACTTTGTTGCCTTACAAAAATGGCCATGTTATGCACGTGGGATGTCTTAGCAAAAACAATCAAAAATACAAGATCATAGTCCCTCGATGATGCTACAAATGTTGCCTTTCAAAACGATCTTAGTCCCTCAAAGAGAAATGCTGAGATATCTCACAATATTGCTATCATGACTATACGATGATCCACGCCCATCCCTTTACATCCAAAGATAAGGCTTCTAACCAAATCAATGGTAAGATAACAATATCAAAGGAAGGAAGAAATAAACAAAATACTTTTGAGTAGGTAGATTGATCCTAGTTGCTTGCTCACTTTCAAAATAAACATCCTTGCTCATTTTCAAAACAAACACTTTCAAAACAAACACCAAACACTTTCAAAAACAAAATTTCAAAATATGAAATATTTTCAAAAGTCCAACACTTTGTATACGTTCTTACGAACGAGAACTATTACAAAGTTTGCCTAAACGAAGGCGCCTTTTCAAAATAATTTCAAAAAACACCACAAAGCATATTTTCAAACAAAAACAAGTGATCTAGCAAGCAACTAAGATACCATAGATAACTATGGATGAAAAGGGTGCTAACACCTTCCCTTTTCATAATCTACCCCCCGAAATCAAGAAATAATCTCAAAGGTCTTTCCTGTTCTTTTCCACCTTTCCTTTTGGATAAAAGAAAAGTCGGTGGTGACTCTTGCTAACCGCAACATTTGCGATCAAACGCAAAACATCTCAAGTCATTTCTCCCATCGTATTACAACAAGGTTCTGTGTGACAAGTTCTGAAGACTCCAAGACTTAGGTTTTAAGACTTAAAGAGTGAATCTTCTACAACAAGCTTCAACATTCAACATTCAAATATCTGAAGCCTCTGATGATAAGAAGAAAGTTCGAATGGTTAACGTGTTATGTTATACAAAAAGTACATAAAGTGTATGTGACCTCTACACTCTAGGGTGGCGTAAGAACATACCTTTATATTGTATTGTCAACCACTCTCATTGTGACCGTTGAGAACAAATAACTGGATTTACAACTATCTTTCTTTACTTAACGAATATCTGTTTACAAAGCTTAATAGAAAAACATTATTCAGAGAAAAGGTGGAAAACTATCACTAAACAAAGACAGGATACAAAAATATTATTTTATACTATCTAAACTCTTACACCTTATTCTATCTATTGGGAACTAATCGTTGGTGCAGGAAAAGTCCTTTCTATCCTCATAACGTCTCTCTCAGTCAAAGGCTATAAAAGAAGATTGAAGATTCAAAGAAAGTTATCGTTGGCCATCAAGCTTCATCCTGTGAAAGGAAAGCAGTGGATGCTAAAGATGTTAAAGTTGCAATGCTACACATTCTGAAGACAACAAAAGAAGAGAGAAAAGAAATAAAGAATATTTCATCAAGATGTTAAACAACTATCATCGTATACATATTTATTGAAACAGAAGAAGCAATGAGTTGTTGCTCGTAGCTTGTTCGAAGAAGAAGAAGATTCTACAAGATGTTATTCAACTTCCAATCACATACATCTTGGTAGATCTCAAAAGAAGCAAGGAGTTGTTGCTCGGAACTTTCTCAACAAGAAGATGAAGAAGAACACTACAATATGCTACTTAACTTCTGATCATATACATCTTTGTAGAACATTGTAATGACCACTAGAGTTGTTGCTCGTATAGTATTTATGTTCAAATATCTTTATGTAAATGGTTTTAACACTTGAGTTGTTGCTCAAAGAAGTGTTAAACAATATGTGCTTAAAACACTTATCTAATCTGCTTAGAAAAAAATTCGTGTAAACACAAGATCACGATAAACTGTTGTTGATTTATTCCTTGGGAGACTTGGTGAAAGTCGAATCTCAAGAAGATAATGGTTGCGGTCATTATAGGAAATCATGATAGGAGATCTTATGGGACCGAATTCCGTTAAGTCAATAGTAGTCATATCTCAAAGGGGACAGAGTGAAGGTCAGACTCTTGTGAGATCACTGATGGATATCATTGTAAGGAAGTCCTGGTAGAATATCTTGAGAGATCATATTCTATTGGACCAGTGAATGTTATATCCGGTTGGATCACTAAATCTGTCATTTTGTGTTGGTCACCGGCGGTTGCCCGTGCACTTTTAATCAGTTTGGTTATAGTGGATTAAATCTTTGGATAAGGTGAAATCATCATTACGGGGGTGGACAAGAATAACCTAGTTAACGACGAACTTGGAAAAAATACTTGTGTCCTTTTCTTTTTATTATCTTTATAGATATTATCTTTTAAGTGCTTAGAATTTCTAAAGGGGAATGATTTCTATTAACACAATTCAAACCCCCGGTTTCTTGTGTTTTCTCTACCTTCATTTGACCCCTGCAATTTATATAGTTTATTTGCTACAACGAGCGATAAATAACATTTTCTCAAAGTGGAAATAACCTTAGGTTTTCATGAGGTTGTATTAGGTTGTTTTATTCACGAGAATGTCACGTTTAGATGTACGTGTTTTACTGGTAAGATGTCGGACTGGTTAGATGTGGTCATAATATAAACGTGTTTATGCAAATAATGCATTAGGCCAGCTTGATGTGGCTAACCTTTAAACTATGCTTCTAACTTCGAAATTTTGATCCAACTTGGAACGGTTATATGTTGAATTCGTAATTATGAGGCATGATCCCAACTTAGCGTGTTTATGCTTTGAACTACATTTGTAATGATTTCACAAGGAACCAGAAAGGTGCGATTATGCTTTGAATCATATTCATATGAATGAAACATGAGACCATCTAGATGTGGCTATGCTTTAAATCATACTCAGTGGTAAAGGGGCATTGTAGGATTCAAACCCATGTCCTTTCAATTATTTGACAACGGTTGTCTCCTTTCACCGTAGTTATAAGTAACACGTTATCTAATTTATAACAACGGTCACATGCTTATTGTGATAACCAACATAGATACAATCACACGCTACTTAACAACAAATGTGTTACAGTCATTATATGTGTTTCGCAATTGTCATTATATGTGTTTTCTGTAGTAGTGACACACACATATATGTGTGTAGGAATGTCTTGAAAATTTACACTGACATTTACTATGTTTTCTCCATCTATTTTTAAATCTCTTAAAAATTTGCTCATGACCTTTATTACGTTTTGACAAAATAGAAAAGTAAATTTTGTTGTCTAATCGATTAGAGCTTATATCTAATTGATTAAGGAATGAGCTTGCCTCGTAATTAATTAAAAACCATATTAATCGAATAAAAAGTGCTATAGTATTAAGTATTTCCTTTTTTTGCTAGGTCTAGTCGAATAATGTCGTAGGAATGTTTCCTTTTTTGGCCAATTTTTTTACAATATAAAAGTCATGTGTTCATTTTCAAAAGCACACATTTTTTATTTAGTACACTTCTTTCTCACTTGCTCTCGTATCATACCGTTATTGGTGAGAAAGCAAAAAATATATAACGTGAGTTGTGTAATTTTATTGTTATACCAACATTGTAATTTAAGAGTATAGTTTTCTTGCATCTTCGTAATTGACTTTGAGGTTGCAAAACAAACTTGATAAAAAGCTTAGTGTAATGAAGATGGTTAAGTTGATTCTTGTGTAAAAGCTCAAGATGTTTTAATGGAAATCTCAAAAGAAAAATTCTTTAGGAATGAATTAAGCCACATAGTTTAAGACTAAACTAATATAAATTCATGATGAGATCTCTCTATATTTTTTACTTATCATTTGTTTTTGAAGTCATTTAGTCAATAATATCTCGAATTATTCCGATTTAAACTTTTTATTTTATATGTTATCTTCTCTCTCTTTTTTCTTTCTTTTTTTTATTTAAACAACTTTTATTTCATTGGTTTTTATTATTTCACCTCCTCTAAAGATCATTTAAATTTATTTATTTTTTTAAAACTGTGATAGAAATTGCATGTATTTTTTCAATAAAAAATAAATAGTAATGAAGATACTCCTTTTAATTTTTCTTTCAAAAAATCACATTGAATTTAATTCAAATTAAAATTTGAATAAGTTAAATTTGATTTAATGGCAATTCAAATTTGGGTCTATGTTTATAAGTCAATAAAAGTTTTGTGTCGATTTATTTAATTTAAAACTTTTACAAAAGCATAACAGATTAAAATTATTTAAATTTTAAACCTGGTGAATAATTTTGTGAATAAATTAGAATAGAAGATTAATTAAGTCTAATATATACAATTTTTAGTAATAAACAACTCTATTTTAGTTTACAAACAAGTGTCGTCATATATATATATATATATATATATATATATATATATATATATATATATATATATATATATATATATATATATATATATATATATATATATATATATATATATATATATATATATATATATATATATATATATATATATATATATATATATATATATATATATATATATATATATATATATATATATATATATATATATATTGCTTTTAAATTTCAAATAAAGTTTAATATTTAAATCATTTCTGCCTAATCGTAATTTAAAGTTAGTTATAACAATTGTGAATAAAATTAAAATTAAGATTTGTTAAAGTAACAAAAATATGCATAGCCGTCTTAGCTCAGCTGGTAGAGCGCGTGGCTTTTAACCACGTGGTCGTGGGTTCGATTCCCACAGACGGCGAAATATCTTTTTCATTAAAACCCTTTGATTTCGTTGTTCTGAACAGACTCCGTTCTCTCTAAATTTCGTTGCATACACTGTTTTGTTACTTCAAACATTACTATTTATTTTTGAATAGTTGTATAACCCTGCAATGTACCGAAATCTAAATAATAAATTTAAAATTACAATATCATATATAACAGTTTTATCTTTAGATAACGTGACATTGAAATAAATGGAGTATTACTCATAAATTTAATTATGGTGTGTGACAACTTAGAAAATCCTTACCTTTATCATTTTAGTATTTTATTTTTACATTATGCGAAAATAAAATAATTACTCATTTAACATTTGTGTTTATATACTATAACTCAATTAATTTTATTTCAAAGACAACAATTTCAAGTGAAAGAAGGTCTGACTTCTATTTAACCTAAAAACACGGTTAATCACAGTTTGGACTACAACCACCATGATTCAAGAGAGGTCAAGATATAGAGATACATAATGGACTGAAGTATCGAGGAGGAAAAAACACCAGGTAGGCAAAAAGACGGCTTGGAACACGACCAAAGGAAAAAACAAAGGCAAAGCTGAAACAATGGTTACCACAACTTTTTTTCTTTACAGAGATCCCATAAGAGCTTGGTGCTAAAGAGATGTATACCATCTTCAAGGAGTCTGGTGATATTGATGAAGTTATCATTTCACAAGAAGAGATAAATGTGGAAAACGCTTTGGTTTCACAAGGTTTTTCAACGTTATGGATGAAAGGTTGATGGCTACAAAGATAGACAACATTATCATAGGTTCGAGAAAGATACATGCAAATCTCCCAAGATTCAACAGGGAGTTCACCATCAGGGAGACCACGGGAGTCAGAGTTCAAGGGAAGCATATGAATCGACGGGATCCAGGGCATGAGGGAGATGGAGTTGAGAATATGCAGAACAAAAAGATATGTGTCAATGGTTACAATGCACGTTGGGAACAAGGTCGAAACAATAACAAATTGTATGCCCAAATGGTTAGTGATAATCATATAAATAAACAGGTGATGGATAGATCGTCACATGCTAAGAAGATTTTGTTCGCTCATCTGAAAGAGAGGTGGAGAATTCAGGGCCAACCTACAATATGCAAGAGTATTTCAATATGGAAGGCTACTTTGGGGTGAAAGTCACACCATTGGGCTCAAACTTGTATTTGTTAGAAGAAAGAGAGGATGGTGAACTGAAGGCGCTAATAAAGGAAGCTTCAGATTGGATTAATCAATGGTTTGTAGAAATAAGACCGTGGAGTCCAAAGGAGGTTGATAATGAAAGGCTTACATGGTTAAGAGTATTTGGGCTACCCTGTCATGCTTGGCATGCTAAAGTCTTTGATTTCATGTCCAAATCGGTTGGGGTGTTCATATGTGTTGATGAAGAAACCACCAAGCATAAGACTATGGATGTCGCCAGGATTCTTATTAGAACAAAATATTGTATGGTGTTGAATGAAACTTACAATATTTCGATCAATGAAAATATTTTCAGAATCAAAGTGGTTGAGGATACACATGATCCTATGTGTATACCTTTGAATCACCTTGGGAATAATCACAACAACAGCAATGGCTCCGCGGAAAGTTCTGACGAGGATAATGGATGTTGGGAGTAACAATTTTCTGAGGAGGAGAACATGAAGTCTTTTGAAGAAGTGAAAAACACAAGAAGGGGGGTTGAATTGTAAAAACTGGAAATTAATTGCAATGAACACGGTATTTTTATCCTGGTTCGTTTGATCTCAAACTACTCCAGTTCACCCGTCAAGGTGATTTCGCCTCTCTCCAACGAGGTCTTAATCCACTATATTCAACTGAATATTACAATCTGCTTTAACAACTGCTAAAGCCTTCTTGATGCAAACCACAAACCGGTTTCTCAAGGAAATACTTTCTTACAAAGAATTGAAATCTAGGTGTGTGAATGTTTTCTACAAAACTGTTTATCACAACTGTGATACTACACAAATTAAGCTTAAGAGAACTAGAGTGCTAAAATAATTGAGTAAGGAATTTGATAGCTTTTAGAAAACTGAGAGTGAGGAAGATGATGAATAGCTTTTAGGCGTGTAGATTGTTGTAGAGCATTAGCCAATTCAATCTTCATTGACTTGTTTATATAGCATTGGAAATAGTGTACGTTGGAGTAATAATTCTGTTTCAATGCCAATAACATTCTTTCCTTATTAAGCAGATCTTGTCTGGAATGATGCCGTTGGTAATAAATCATCTTGAATGCACAGTACCATTGCCACTTAAGCGTGTACTGGCTTTGGCTCATTCTGATGCTGCTTAGGTGCTGATGAACTGTTGTTGTCTTTATCAGAGTTCAGAGTGTTGAGCGCAGATCTGTTCATCAAGCTTCAGCATAAGCGCAAGTTGATCTTCTGATTCTGGTATCTGATATAACATCTTCTGATGCTGATGTTGATATCCAATTTTCTGATGTTGATGAGGATGTTCTCATGCTGATACCCATCAGAGTTTCTGTAAAACAGAATGTAATTTTTAAATAGCATATGTGTCTTACATGAATCATACAATTAATGTATCTTAGCATTTTGTTATCATCAAAACTTAAACTTAGGGTAGTAGATTCAAACTTTGTTCTAACAATCTCCCCCTTTTTGATGATGACAAAAACTAGATATTTTTTAATTGAAAATAAGCGTGAAAAGTATCAGAGATAATTGAATAATAAGTTGTATCAGAATTAAATAGGAAGTTATCAAAGATAAGGGATAAAGAGATATCAGAGTTTAGATCGAAGATACTCCCCCTGAATTTATTACTTCCCTTTTTAATTCCAAGAGTTCTTCAGGATCAGATCTTTATTGACTTTCTTTGAACATCAGAATATCAGAGCTTCAGACCAGAATATCAGAGCTTCGAGCTTCAGTGTATCAGAGGTGATTAACTTCTTGTACCTGTAGACTTATGCAAAAACAGAAAACATTCAAGTATATCAGAGTGTTAGAATGTTTGAGACTTTTTGTCTCAGTAATCCGTTATTGAAAAATATCATTCTTGTTCTCCCCCTTTTTGTCAGCAATCAAAAAGTGTAAGTAATATAAACTAAAACGATCAGAGCAGAAAAACTTGTTATATTAAATTCAGAGCCAGACAAACAGTACAGATGATATGCAAAGAAAACAATTAAAATATCATGAATGAAAAACTAAGGTTGGGGTGGAAAGCGTGTGAACAGAGTCTCCAGCATTGTCTTAATTTGATCAGCAATCTCATTTTGCTTGTGCACCATGCTGACTACTGTATCTATCTTGCTATCTTGCACATCCATCCTTTCCTTCATCTTCTGATCATTTTCATCCATTCTTTACTGCAGACGAATATCATTCAGCCTCAGTTCTTCCAGAGTCTGCATGTCCAAGGCAGCTTGAGAAACGTCAGAAGCAGGAAGCTTCTGAGAGCTTTCTGCAACATCTTCATCTTGACTGACCTCTTCAGCTTGAATAGTCTGATCTTCTGCTTGCTGAACTTTTGAAGCTGGACGCTTCTCAGACCATGGCTCACTATCCAGAAGGAGCACTTCTTCCTTCAGCAGCTGACATCCAACTTCCTTCAGCAGCTGTTGTAGGATTGCTAGCAGTGCTCCTTTCAGATGTTGAAGGAGTGTCTTGGTTGAGAGCTTCTGATGACTTGTCTTCTGAACTTGTAAATTCAACTTCCATACCTGCAAAAACTTCATTCTGCTTTGACTTTTCAGAGTCAAGCTTATCATCAAAACGAACATTGATTGATTCTTCCACAATCTGTGTTTCTGTATTGTATACTCTGTACCCTCTTGAGCGTTCAGAGTATCCTAACATAATACACTTCTGTGCTTTAGAGTCAAACTTGTTCAAATAATTATTTGTATTTAACATAAAACAAGTACATCCAAATGGATGAAAATATGAAATGTTGGGCTTTCTGTTCTTCCACAATTCATATGGAGTCTTTTCCAGAATAGGTCTTATTGAGATTCTATTCTGAATGTAGCACGCTGTGTTTATTGCCTCTGCCCATAAGATCTTAGCAACGTTTGTCTCATTGATCATGGTTCTGGCCATTTCTTGCAATGTTCTGTTCTTTCGTTCTACAACTCCATTTTGTTGGGGAGTTCTAGGATAAGAGAAATCATGCAGAATGCCTCTGTCATTAAAGAATGACTCAAAATCTTTGTTTTCAAACTCTCCACCATGATCACTTCTGACTTTAACAATTCTAAGATCCTTTTCATTCTGAACTTGGTTACAGAAGGTAACAAACACAGAGTGTGACTCGTCCTTGTGTCTTAAGAACTTTACCCATGTCCATCTGCTATAGTCATCTACGATTACTAACCCATACTTCTTGCCACTGACTGAAGCAGTTTTAACTGGTCCAAATAAGTCAATGTGAAGAAGTTCTAATGGCTTAGAGGTAGAAACAACATTTTTAGATTTGAAAGAAGGTTTTGCAAACTTGCCTTTCTGACATGCTTCACATAGAGCATCTGAATTGAACTTCAAATTAGGAAGTCCTCTGACCAGATTGAGTTTGTTAATCTGAGATATTCTTCTCATACTAACATGCCCCAATCTTCTGTGCCAGATCCACTGCTCGTTGTTAACAGACAGAAGACACTTTACATTCTGACTTTTCAGTTCAGAAAGTTTGATTTTATAGATGTTGTTTTTCCTCTTTCCATTAAACAGGATAGTCCCATCTTTCTGACTAACAGCTTTACATGATTTTTGATTAAAGATTATATCATAACCGTCATGTGTCGCGAGCAGCCAGAGTCCAGGTACCATGACTGGTGTTTCTGATTTGCTGCTAAAGATATTTGCAACATGTATTATTTTATCCTTAGGTACCCAGATTTTCTTGGGTCCTGATTTGTTAGATTTACCAAAACTCTGGTTGAATTTTGGTTTCACGGAATACTTACTGCTAGTGTATTTAATATCATGTGTGTGACCATACACAAAATGTGATTTCAGAGGAGTGTGTTTAATGGTTAAATCCATGGCATTCTTTGGTGTAGGAACCTTACCTTGGTATCCTATTCCCTTCCTGCCGTTTCTGCTAACTCCATAGATCATTGAAGCCATTTTGCTTCTATCTATGCTTTTAGCAAGGAACTTCTGGAAATTGTGATCATACTCCTTGATGATCTCATCAGCGCTGCTGGGAGTTTCAGAAATTGGTTCCTTCTGAGAGTTTTGTAAAGCATTTTCTAATTTTGAAATTTTATTTTTCAGCTCAGAATTTTCCAATTTAAGACTTTCAGTCTTATCAGAGTCAGATTCAAGATTCCTTTTCAGGTTTCTGAATTTAACTCTAATCTGCTGGTACCTTTCCAGAATTTCATTAAGGCTTTCAGCAAGTTCAGCCTTAGTAAAATTAATTGCAAAGTCAGGAAATACCTCTTCAGTATCTGATTCTGAGTCTGATTCAGAAGCTTCACTATCTTCTGAAATGTTGGCCATAAGAGCTATGTTTGCTCTCTCATTATCTAATTCTGAGTCAGCTTCAGACGAGTCAGAGTCATCCCATGTAGCCATGAGACTTTTCTTCTTTTCTCTTCCAAACTTCTTTTTGGGCTTTTCCCTCTGAAGCTTTGGGCAGTCACTCTTGTAGTGTCCTTGCTCATTGCACTCATAGCATATGATGTCCTTGGTGTTTGGCTTTCTGCTTCCTGAGGAGCCTTCAGATCTTCTATATCCAGAGGAAGAATCTGTCCTTCTGTATCTGGAAGAAGACTCGTTCTGATCAGATCTTCTGGGATTCCTGAACTTCCTTTGCCTCTGCTTCCATAGTTGGTTCACTCTTCTAGAGAGGAGAGAAAGTTCGTCTTCTTCTGATGAGGATCCATCAGATGTTTCTTCAACTGCCTGTAAAACTTTAGACTCAGATTTTTTGTTAGATTTTAATGCTAAAGGCTTACCTTGCTTCTGAGGTTCATCAGCTTCTAGCTCTATCTCATGACTTCTGAGGGAGCTGATAAGTTCCTCCAGAGAAATTTTGTTGAGATCTTTTGCTAGCTTCAGAGCTGTAACCATTGGCCTCCACTGCTTTGGTAAGCTTCTGATGATCTTCTTGACGTGATCAGCAGTAGAGTATCCTTTGTCCAAAACCTTGAGACCAGCCACCAGAATTTGGAATCTTGAGAACATTGTTTCAATGGATTCACTTTCTTACATTTTGAATGCCTCATACTTCTGAATGAGCGCAAGAGCTTTAGTTTCTTTGACCTGAACGTTGCCCTCATGCGTCATTCTGAGTGAGTCAAACATGTTCTTTGTTGTGTCTCTGTTAGAGATCTTTTCATATTCAGCATAAGAGATGGCGCTGAGAAGGATGGTTCTGGCCTTGTGGTGATTTTTGAAGTCACGCTTTTGTTGGTCAGACATTGCTTTCCTATCAATCTTTTGACCGCTTGCATTCACAGGGTGCGTGTATCCATCTGTCACCATGTCCCACAGATCAGTATCATGTTCCAGAAAGAAGCTTTCAATTCTGTCTTTCCAGTAATCAAAATTTTCTCCATCAAAGACTGGAGGTTTGCCGCTGAATCTGTCTCTGTCTTCATTGTTGTCATTGCTGGTGTGTTGATAAGTTCCTGCCATTGTGTTTTTCTGACGCTGGATCTTGTACTGACACGGTTAAGTGTTTTAGCTCAGAACCAGGCGCTCTGATACCAATTGAATAAGTGAAAAACACATGAAGGGGGGTTGAATTGTAAAAACTGGAAATTAATTGCAATGAACACGGTATTTTTATCCTGGTTCGTTTGATCTCAAACTACTCCAGTCCACCCGTCAAGGTGATTTCGCCTCTCTCCAACGAGGTCTTAATCCACTATATTCAACTGAATATTACAATCTGCTTTAACAACTGCTAAAGCCTTCTTGATGCAAACCCCAAACCGGTTTCTCAAGGAAATACTTTCTTACAAAGAATTGAAATCTAGGTGTGTGAATGTTTTCTACAAAACCGTTTATCACAACTGTGATACTACACAAATTAAGCTTAAGAGAACTAGAGTGCTAAAATAATTGAGTAAGGAATTTGATAGCTTTTAGCAAACTGAGAGTGAGGAAGATTATGAATAGCTTTTAGGCGTGTAGATTGTTGTAGAGTATTAGCCAATTCAATCTTCATTGACTTGTTTATATAGCATTGGAAATAGTGTACGTTGGAGTAATAATTCTGTTTCAATGCCAATAACATTCTTTCCTTATTAAGCAGATCTTGTCTGGAATGATGTTGTTGGTAATAAATCATTTTGAATGCACAGTACCGTTGCCACTTAAGCGTGTTCTGGCTTTGGCTCATTCTGACGTTGCTTAGGTGCTGATGAATTGTTGTTGTCTTTATCAGAGTTCAGAGTGTTGAGCACAGATCTGTTCATCAAGCTTCAACATAAGCGCAAGTTGATCTTCTGATTCTGGTATCTGATATAACATCTTCTGATGCTGATGTTGATATCCAATTTTCTGATGCTGGTGAGGATGTTCTCATGCTGATACCCATCAGAGTTTCTGTAAAACAGAATGTAATTTTTAGATAGCATATGTGCCTTACATGAATCATACAATTAATGTATCTTAGCATTTTGTTATCATCAAAACTTAAACTTAGGGTAGTAGATTCAAACTTTGTTCTAACATCTTTTGTCCAAGAGTCTGTTGCAGAATCCGCTGAGGCGGTGGCAGGAAAATATGCATTGAGACAAGAAACATTAAATGTCATACCAAAGGTTCAGGTGGCGGAGGAGGATAAGATGTTTCAAATTACAGTGAAAAAGGAGAAGATCTTGGCAGACAAAATCTTCCTGGACATGACAAACGATGCTATACTTTTGCAAAAGTCAACCAATAGAAACCATGATATCCAGATTAGAGATTGGGATGTTGATATGAGTTGTTGGGTGGGGCCGAGTGGTCAAAAATATTTATTTGTAGTGGGTATTGAGGAGTGGGCCAAGAAGAAGAAATATAACAATAAGTCCTAAAGGCTTGGGGTGAAAAAATCCCAAAGTACAAATGGCAATTGTAGGGTATATAAAGTCCAGACTGTCTTTTGTGAACTAAAGGGAAGTGTTGATAATCTAGGTGGTGGAAAGGATAATTATAAAGCGGTTTGCTCCGTATATGATAATTCTGAGATCTCAAAGTCATTCTTCTCCATTCTTGCGCGTCCAAAAATGTCAAACAACTTTCCCTTTGGAACTTCTATGGAAACTAAGTGCTTTGGGAATTCATCTCATTCTTCAGAAGGCTCATCTCTGTGCGGTAAATCGACTAATGTACCAATTTCATCAAAGGGGTGTGGGAGCTCAAATGAGGGAAATGAAGGGGATATAACGAACAAGGTTTGGCATGGATTAACTCTATTAGGGATATCGAGAGGGGATAAAGATTACTTGTATGTGGAGGCTATAAGGGGATTGGAATTAAAAGACATCAAAGGTATAAAGGTTAGGAATGAGATAAAATAAGTTATAGAATTAATATTATGTCCTTCAATATTAGAGGATATGGAAATGCATTAAAAAGAATGAAACTGAGAAAGATAATTGGTACAAGACAGACATATTTGGTGTTCTTGTAGGAAACTAAAACCCAAAATATGAGTGACTCATTTGTTAGGAGCTTGTGGGGTTCTGAAGATATAGAGTGATCATCAAAGGATTCTGAAGGGGTCTCTGGTGGTATAATCATCATATGGAATAAGGGAGTAATTACTCTTTCCTTTAGCTTCAAAGCAGAGGGCTCAATAGGGATTTGCGTGTTATTTAAAGGTCAGGTTTTCTATTTCGTAAATATTTACTCCTCTTGCTATATTGTTGTGAAAAGACTATTGTGGTCAAAATTGGTAGCTCTAAAGAACAGGTTTGGGGATGGTTAGTGGTGGGTAGGGGGTGGATTTTAACTCAACCATAAAAGGAATCTAAAGGATGGGTAGAAACACTGATAACAGGAGTACTGAAACAAACAAGTTAAATGAATTTATCGACCCGTTGGACTTTGGTGGATGTTCCATCGATTGGGATCAGATTCACTTGGTCCAATAAGGAGGAAACTGTTAAAAGTAGATTGGACATATTTTTATTATTGTAAGGGCTGATTGATAGTTGGAAGATTGTGGGGCAGAAAGTCAGGGATATAGACATCTCTGATCATTCCCCCATATGGCTGAAAGCAAACGATAAGGATTGAGGTTCCAAACCTTTTAGATTCAACAATTGTTGGTTTGAGAATAAAGAGTTTAAGAGATTTGTGGAGGAATCGTGGAGCAATATCTTGGTGGATGGTAATAAAGACCATGTGGTAAAGGAAAAGCTTAAACTCCTCAGGATCAAATTGAGAACTTGGAACAAAGAGAAATTCGGGTGGATTGATCTTAAGATCGAAGAGGCTACAAAGAAGATCAATAGGAGTGTGAATCTTGTTATATATGAGGTTCAAAGTGATAGTAGTTGGATGGGGGTGTTGGAGAATAGGGAGGTGTGATATGGTGGCAGAACCAACTGTTAATACTGGTTTTGCGATTGTGTTTTCAAATGTTGCGGTAAGCAAGAGTCGCCACCGACTTTTCTTTTATCCAAATTAAGGAAAGGGTGAAAAGAACCGAAAAAGACCTTTTCGAGAATTTTCTGAGTAAGGGGGGTAGATAATGGAAAGGGAAGGTGTTAGCACCCTTTCCATCCATAGTTTTCTACGGGCTCATAGATGCTTAGCTCATTTTAAAAGTACTTTGTGCTTTGTGCTTTGTGCTGTGGGTTGAAAATATTTTGAAAAAAAAACGTCTTTGTAATGATTCTCGTTTCTATAAGAATGTGTACAAAGTGTTGGTTTTGAAAATATTTCAAATATGCGTTTGTGGAAGATGGTTTTTTTAAAAATGATTTTGAAAAGTGCCTTTGTAATGATTCTAGTCTCTATAAGAATGCGTACAAATAGCTTTGACTTTTGAAAATGTTTCAATTGAAAGTGTATGTGTGAAAATGATTTTTTTGTTGTGAGCAAGCATCTAACAGCTATCTAATTGTACTCGAAAAGGTAGTTCTTTTCCTACTATCCCTTAGACAGTGTTATCCTACTATTAGTGAGTAGGTATCCCTATCGTTAGATGTATGAGGGACAATCGAAGGAACGTACAGTTCTAAAGACAACATATGGATACGCTTTAGCAATTTAATTTAGGGACTAGATCATTTACCGAAAGGCAACTGTAGGGTCATCGAGGGACTATGATCTTTTGTTTTACGGGTCTTTGCTAAAGCGTCTCTATTTCGAGGGACATGACTGTTTTATTTCCGAATGCAACCAAAGTGGGGTACCCTAGAGGTGTATATATGCAATGTGTGTTATGTTCAGTTATTTTTTATCTTTTGTGTTAGGTTTGCTAACCTTTTGTTATTAGTCTTTCCATACAATCCTATTAGTCATACATCTAGCAATTAATATGAAAAGAAGTAAAAATGCAGAAAGTAAGGGTCCTACGTTATTACAACCAAATTGAAAGACAAGAAAAATGTAAAAACAAAGAACAAAATAAAGAAGAGAAATGAATTCTTAGATCCAAGCCATGGATTCCTTTGATTCACCCTTCTTTTGCCTTCTTTCGATTGGGATTGAGAATTAGCGTGAGGAAGCTTCGACTTACACCTTTTCCTGCCTCCTTAGAATGAGTTTGGGAATGGTATGGGCAACCTTCGATTTGCACCTTCTCTATTTCTTTCGATTGGTCCAGGGAGTGGGTATGAGCAACCTTCGACTGCAAACTCCTCTGCTTCTTTCGATTTAGAATATGAAGTAACATGGACCTGCGGAGCAGCATGAGTGCATATCCTTCGTTCACACTCTTTTTGTCTTTCGTTTGAATCTGTACAAGTTAGTTCTAACAAGAAAAGCAAACAAACCAAGAGGGGAAAAACGAAGAACATAACTGAGAGGCTATCTACATATTATGCTGAAACGAAAGGTAAGTAAAAGGCTATTTATATGTTATGCTGAAACTAAAAGAGACTAGGTCAGGAGGACTTACCTTGCCTAGAACTGGAACTTGTGTGTGGACTGGAGTTGCTGGATGCTCTTGGATTCGAAAGGAAAGAGGCAAGTTTGGTATGATCTTGTGAGGCAGCATATGCGTATGTACCTGGTATCCTCCCTTTTCCTCCTTATTTGGAGCTTGCTAGTGTGCCTCTTATATAGAGGGGATGGAGGGGACAAGAGGGCAAAGGAATAAACAACCATTAAGTTGGTGTTTTAAGGCCATAAATATCACTTTGAAACTTTTCCAAAGACATGGTTTCTTGTCCCTTTTTGAATTTTCTATGAACCTGGACACATTTGACTTTCGAATTCCCTCCTTCGAATGACTCTGATTGCCTTCTTCGAATGGCCTAGAGTCTTGATTCAAAGTGTTCAGAAACGTCTCTATTAGAGCTTCTTCAATCAGCCAACTTCTGCATTGATTACTTGATTTTGTTCTGATATTCCAATCAAAGGACACTTGTTAATCATGCCTTCTAAGTACCCCTTATCCTTGCTTTCGATTGGGCCAGAATTGTCTCCTTTGAATGGCTCAAGTCTCAACATTGGGCCTCTTCGATTAAGCTCCTATTCAGCTAGCCCCAATGAAAACTCTTTCCAGGCTAATCAAAGCTTCCTTCAGTATGAATGCTTGTGCAGGAAACTTGAGTATGGCAATATGTGGGATTTTAAGCCAGCCGACATCTTTGCATATTTCTCTTTCATTCTATCAAACGAAGCCTCCTTCGTCACTTCCCTCGAATGCCATTGCACAGGAATCCTAGGCCTGGCCACATGTAGGACCAAGACTCATCATAAGATAAACTTGCATTATGTGTCTCTTTCGAATGGCCAGCAATACGTGTTCTTCGAATGGGATATTGGAGTAATCTTTCAAATGGGTCATATTGTGTGTCATAGTGCAGAAACTGTGTTGAGGGGTCTTAGCCTTGAGAGCAAGCACAGAGGAAGTCTTTTCCTTATGCGTTGAAGGCAATCATAGAAGAAATCTTTTCCCTTGTGAATCCAAAGCAAGCATGAAGGGGCTTTTGGCCTAATGAATCGAAGGGAACTTGAAGAGGCCTTTAGCCTTGTGAATCGGAAGGAACTTGTAGAGGCTGTTAGCCTTGTGAATTGAAGGCAAGCCTGAAGTAGCCAATGTGCAGTCGAAGCCTTGTAATTTGAACGTGGTCGAAGGGGGACCCAGCGCCCATTTGAAGCATGTGAATCAGACCTGCATCGAAGAGTTCCAAATGCCTAATCGAAGACTTTGAAACAAAGCTTGATCGAAGGATTTAGATGCCCAATTAAAGCTTGTCAGGATGCCAATCGAAAGACACCTTGTTCATCTTCAAAAAAATTACATTTTCTTTAAGCAATTGTTTGTAACCAAACATGTAGGAGACAATCTTGGAAAACATGAGAGGGAAAAATTTGGGATACAACAGCTGCCCCTGTTCAATGTTCTTAAACCTGAAGATGTAGATTGGCTTGTCTGCCTTTCTTGATCTGAAGGTGGAAGATGATTGAACACTAAAGTGCCCAGAAATTTGCACTCGCATGAAGTAACACTGATTATTGATGATTGCGGGAATGGGCTTACAGATGCCATTTGGATAAGATGACAGAGAGTTTCCGGAGATGGGCTTAAAGATGTCATCCACAGGTGATTGTTGATAGAAATTAGATTAAATCTAAACTTGATTTCGACTGGAAAAGAATCAGAATAAATCTTTGGAGCGATTTAACTGAACTAGAGAAAGTGTTTACTAGAACAGAATCAAGATAAACCATTGGTCGATTTAAACTGAATTAGCATAGGTCTTGAATAATCTGTAACTAGAAAAGAATCAGAATAAATCTTTGGAGCGATTTAACTGAACCAGAGAAAGTGTCTACTGGAACGGAATCAGGATAAACCATTGGTCGATTTAAACTGAACCAGCAGAGGTCTTGAATAATCTTTAACTGGAAAAGAATCAGAATAAATCTTTGGAGTGATTTAACTAAACCATATAAAGTGTCTACTAGAACAGAATCAGGATAAACCATTGGTCGATTTAAACTGAACCAGCAGAGGTCTTGAATAATCTTTAACTGGAAAAGAATCAGAATAAATCTTTGGAGCGATTTAACTGAACCAGAGAAAGTGTCTACTGGAACGGAATCAAGATAAACCATTGGTCGATTTAAACTGAACCAACAGAGGTCTTGAATAATCTTTAACTGGAAAAGAATCAGAATAAATCTTTGGAGCGATTTAACTGAACCAGAGAAAGTGTCTACTGGAACCGAATCAAGATAAACCATTGGTCGATTTAAACTGAACCAGCAGAGGTCTTGAATAATCTCTAACTGGAAAAGAATCAGAATAAATCTTTGGAGCGATTTAACTGAACCAGAGAAAATGTTTACTGGAACGGAATCAGGATAAATCATTGGTCGATTTAAACTGAACCAACATAGATCTTGAATAATCTTTAACTGGAAAAGATACAGAATAAATCATTGGTCGATTTAAACTGAACCAACATAGATCTTGAATAATCTTTAACTGGAAAAGATACAGAATAAATCTTTGGAGTGATTTTACTGAACAAGAGAAAGTGTCTACTGGAACGGAATCAGGATAAACCATTGGTTGATTTAAACTGAACCAGCAGAAGTCTGAAGGAAGTGTTCGTCATGTAGCTAGTTACCTCGTCTTGTTTCGGGAACTAATCTGCAATTTGTTCACAGATAGTTGTCTTGTCTGGTTTCAGGTATTAATCTGGAACTTGAAAATGTTGGTCACATAGATAGTTCCCCTTCTGGTTTCGGGCATTAATCTTTGACCTGCTGTATAAGTTGGTGGTGTTTGACCTAAAAAGGTAAAACCAGTTTCATGCGATGTCATGATGTATGAATTGCATGATGCTCTCAAAATAAATGAGATTGTGATATATGCATTTGTGCTGCACATGCTATGACATTTGTAAATTGGTGTATGAATTAAATGTATGAACGTGTCATACATTCCATTGTTGTATTGTTGAATTAGGGAAAATAAATCCCTAATTGTTGTTGGGGGTGAATAATGTAGGTCTTCAGATTTGTTGAAGTTAAAACGTTGGGAGATGAACTTCTGTTGTTAGAGAAATAAACTTTGTTGGGGAAGGTAAACTCCGTGGACTGTTTGAGGATTGTCATAGTGAATCTATGTCATGATTGTATCTGGAGATGTGTTGAATAAGTATCAGGATGACATCCATCTCTGGATCATACCTGAATAGTTTTTAGAAGATGATCTGAATAAGTATCAGGATGACATCCATCTCTAGATCATACCTGAATTGTTTCTAGATGAGAATCTGGAGTAAGTGTCAGGATGACATCCGTATCTGGGTCATACCCGAACCGTTTCTAGATGAGAATTGGAGTAAGTGTCAGGATGACATCCGTCTCTGGATCATACTTGAACCGTTTCTAGATGAGAATCTGGAGTAAGTGTCAGGATGACATCCATATCTAGATCGTACCTGAACCGTTTCTAGATGAGAATCTGGAGTAAGTTTCAGGATGACATTCGTCTCTAGATCGTACATGCACCGTTTCTAGATGAGAATTTGGAGTAAGTGTCAGGATGACATCCGTCTCTGGATCATACCTATACCGTTTCTAGATGAGAATCTAGGGTAAGTGCCAGGATGACATTTGTCTTTGGATTGTACCTGCACCGTTTCTAGATGAGAATCTGGAGTAAGTGTCTGGATGACATCCGTCCTTGGATCGTACTTGAACTGTTTCTAGAGGAGTCTGCTTTAGAATGTCTCCGCTGGGAATTCCTGTTTTGTTGTTTTGAGAATAAATCCGTTGGGGAATCCTGAGAAGCTTGGCAACTTCACTGGGGAATTCTTAGATGTTAGAGCAGTAATTGGAGATTCTTACTCTGTCGAGGGTGTGAGAACACCTGACATCATTAGGCTGCACACTAAGAATATGGCAGTGACCTTGTAGTAGAATGCCCCTGTCTCGGTACCTGTTGGAGAAAATATCTGTCGGGGATTTTTTAGATGGTTTGACTGTTATCCCAATTCTTGAAGTCCTTGGTGAATTCAGATCAGGGTGATAAACCTTCTACTGATAGACAAGTGACGAGATGACGGGACATAGTCGTAAGCTTTAATCTCTAACTTTTACCTGGACTGTCCTTTCAGATTTTCAGTCCACCGGGATACCCTTTTTTTCCCAAGTCGCCTTTTCAGGTTTTTGACTTGTCGGGTGTACAATTTATATATATATCCCTAATTTTTGCCCGAATCCTTTTGGTTCGTCGATATGCCCTTATTTTTGTCTAGGTCAGTTAACCTAGCGGGTCTTTGTTCATGCGTAGTATTTTCTGACTATGTTCACGTTCACCGGGTACGGAGAATATCATTGTCCATAGTAGTAAGTGTTGTCACACTGTCATAAGGCATTTGTTTGATCGCATATGATTCACTGCTGGAATTCATGTCCAATGCCCCAAGTGATTCATTTGGAGATCGACCCCTAGATATTTGGCATTTTTGAGAGATTCCTTGAACCTTGACTTAACTTCCCTAGATCAACTGGACACCATGCTATGCCCCTTGATTATGACAGGCCTATCACTAGAATGTCTTTCCATATGAGGTGATTCTGTCCACTGAGAGGATTTCTGTTATCGAATATCCGTCGTGCGAATTTCTCTGTCGTTGAACAAATAGTCATATGTAAACAATGGTATTTTAAGAATGCAAAGCTTATGTCTATCTTGAAGTTTGAAAATTCATTTTTTAGTAAAACAAACAAATTTTGTAAAAGTGTGATATCATCTCAGGATTTATAGCGAACCCTACATGAGTCATGATACCTTTTGTAACAGTACGCTTTCGAACTAACCTATGCTTCAGCTAGGACTTTTAATGGTTATAACGTGGCCTGGTTCACGGTTTAAGAAATAAAGGATAAAGGCTCAAATTTTATTTGTACCCAACCCTTTCTTTGTGGTGTTCTTCAGTCCTATGCTCAGTTAATTATGCGTTTAAATCCCGATCGAGTCTGGAATCTTTGCTCTGATACTTAGTGATGGTTCAAGAATTGAACGTTCGTTTGAGAAGGAGGTCATTTTGGTAACCTTTTCTTTTTTTTGTTGAGGATTTGTAGGACCTCTTTTTTTGATTTTGTTATCCCTACCTTTGCCTGAACTGTTTCTTTTGTGATTACAGTAAGAGAGATGCCCCTGTTTTTTTCTTAAGTCTCCTTCATAGGTTTTTGACTTAGCGGGCTTTTCTTTTGAGAGATAATGAATGCCTGTTTTAATGATTATATGGAACCATCACCATATTTTGGAGAGCATCTTCTACGCTATTTTCCGTGTATGAAGGTATAGCTTGCGACTGAATACACATCTGAATTGACTGAGAAAACTACCCTGTTCGAGGTTATGATTAATGGTTTTAATTTGTGTGAAAATAAAAACTCATACTTCTTAGGCTCAAAGGGGTTGACTAGGGATTATCTTCCTTATAACTCCACTATTTAGGATTTGAAATAACGCCTGTACATCCTCAGCGGGGTCTGTTCAAAAGCATACTATAGAGATTGTGGTATCGTTTTTGTCATTCTCCCTCTAAAGGCTTAGAGCTTCTGATCGAGAGTTGAATATCACAAAAAGAAGTAAGAAAGCAGTTTAAATATAGTGAATACGAATGAATTGATTCAAAATAGACATGTGAAATGCATTGATAAAATAACAAAGTTTGGCATGAAAAAAATGTCAGAACAATCAGAAAATAATTACAACTTGAAAATTCTAATGAATAAAAGCCTCTTTGTCTTGGACTTATCACTTTAGATGGTGTGCCTTTGAGGGATGGTAGAAGAATTCAGTCTGGCCATCTTGTGTGAACTCCAGCACTCCTTCATTGATCAAGTCCTGAATCTTATTTTTCAATGCCCAACAGCCATACGTATCATGTCCATGACTATTATAAAGGTAGGCACATATTGCATCAGGATTGTAGTTAGGGGAAGAAGTTTTGGGGTTTGGATGAGGTCTTATCAATGTAACCAAATGCATCCTCAACATATGTTGCAATGCCTGAGATAATGGCATGTTGATTTTGGTAAACTGCCTTTTGGGATTGTCTTGCCTTTGCTGATTACCCTGTTATGATTGGAGAGGTCGTTGTTGGACCCTTGGTGTAGCAGTCGTCTTGAAAGGTGTGTTTTCAACCAAATCCTCTTGTTTCAACTGAGGCTGATTAAAGGCTCGATCCCTAATTCTCGTTGTTTGCTCCATATGATTGCATTCGTCTTGATGAAACTTGTTGACTAGGGCTCTCAGCTCTTCTTTTCCCCGAGCTAAGTTTTGGAT
This sequence comes from Vicia faba, assembly GCA_948472305.1. NCBI lineage: Eukaryota > Viridiplantae > Streptophyta > Magnoliopsida > Fabales > Fabaceae > Vicia > Vicia faba. The sequence continues at coordinate 1,272,464,403 of OX451739.1, forward strand.
AAGAGCCATTTGACTGATCATCAGGATTCTCATCCCTTCTATTTCAGCTTGCAGTTGTTCCAACTGGTCATCCTTGTTGTTGTCAGGATGTTTCTTGGTCATATTCCCATTGAGGAGTGCTTTCAACTCTTCTTGCCCCTTGGATAGGTTGAGGAACATTTCCATGAACTGAACCTCTTGAGCTTGGAAATTTATGTCATTCTGTTTGAAAGCCATTTTCCTTGCTGAAATAAATAGAGAGAACATGAGAGACTTGTACTGGAAGACCTGTTATGTAATGACATGCATGATGTGTAAATGTTTTCAAGGATCTCGCGGGGTAAACAAGAAAATGTCAGAAGTTGAATTTTGCAGCTTTGATTGAAGAAATTTGTATCGTTGAAGGTCTTTGTACGAGAGTCAAGCTCACCATGTCGAGTGGGTCATCACCCCTGACTCAAGTTATCGTGTTTTGATCTTTTGACAGCTTGGCTAGAGGAAAATAAATCCCCTTGCTAGACGTCTGGTTCATCATAACCTGCATCACAGGCCCTTGAGATCCTTGAAATGGTTAAGGAAATGCTATGGGATGATGTTATGATGTATATGCTATGCGTCAAGCAAAAATGCAGGGTGATGAAGACAAGTATGTCTTGCAAGAAAACCAGTTTATTGGATAATGTATACAAATAAGGTCCTACAAGGAATACAAACAAAAACCCTGTAATGAGTTCAAGTTGTTAGATAATGAAAGCAAGCAAATCACGCAAGTAGCCTTAGGTTTAGGTTTGCATGGGGTTTATAGGTAAGTACCCTCTTGAAGTTTCAGTTGGCTCAATATGTCTTATCAATAGTAATTGGGTTCTACGGAATCTCAATATCACTGGTTTTTCCCACAAGTTTCGTTCTGATCGACAACTGACTTGCCACCAAACAAAACTCGGGAGTCAAATCTCAATGAGTGTAGTATCGAGTATCAACCGACTTAGGACTGCACCAAAGATGACTATCTCACTACTTCCTAATGGCTAAGTTGTTCAATTAAAGGTTCTAAGGTCAGTTGATGCTCCATGACACCATGCAGCGGCCCCGAATTCTCCTTGACTACTCAAGGGCTACCGATACCAATCAGAGTGTCACATCAACGTAGCTATTACTTCAACCATGTCAGTATACCCCACACAATCCCCATGATCTATTGCTACTTACCTAAAAGGTGTCCCAGATCCGGGTGTAGGATTTATAGTAACCCAAACAAAGCCCTCAAAAGTAAAGCAAACAAAGCACAAAAAAGAAGTTAAATAATGAACTAACTCTAAGGTAACCCCACTTTTTATAAATTTCCCAGCAGAGTCGCAAGTTCTGTGATACGGTGGCAGAACCGACTGTTAATATTGGTTTTGCGTTTGTGTTCGTAAATATTGCGGTAAGTAAGAATCGCCACTGACGTTTCTTTTATCCAAATTAAGGAAAGGGTGAAAAGAATAAAAAATACCTTTTCGATAATTTTCTGAGTAAGGGGGGTAGATTATGGAAGGGAAGGTGTTAGCACCGTTTCCATCCGTAATTTTCTATGGGCTCTTAGATGCTTAGCTCATTTTAAAAGTGCTTTGTGCTTTGTGTCGTGGGTTGAAAATATTTTGAAAAAAACGCCTTTATAATGATTCTCATTTCTATAAGAATGCGTACAAAGTGTTGGTTTTGAAAATAGTTCAAAGATGTGTTTGTGGAAGATGTTTTTATTTAAATGATTTTGAAAAGTGCCTTTGTAATAATTCTCGTCTCTATAAGAATGCGTACAAAGAGCTTTGACTTTTGAAAATGTATGTGTGAAAATGATTTTTTTGTTGTGAGTAATCATCTAATAGCTATCTAATTGTACTCGAAAAGGTAGTTCTTTTCCTCGTATCCCTTAGACAGTGTTATCCTACTATTAGTGAGTAGGTAGCCCTATCGTTGGATGTATGAGGGACAATCGAAAGGACGTATAATCATAAAGACAACATATGGAGACGCTTTAGCAATTTTGTTTAGGGACTAGATCATTTACCGAAAGGCAACTGTAGGGTCATCGAGGGACTATGATCTTTTGTTTTACGGGTCTTTGCTAAAGCGTCCCTGTTTTGAGGGACATGACTGTTTCATTTCCGAAGGCAACCAAAGTGGGGTACCCTAGAGGTGTATATATGAAATGTGTGTTATGTTCAATTATTTTTTATCTTTTTTGTTAGGTTTGCTAACCTTTTGTTATTAGTCTTTCCATACAATCCTATTAGTCATACATCTAGCAGTTAATATGAAAAGCAGTAAAAATGCAGAAAATAAGGGTCCTACGCTATTACAACCAAATAGAAAGACAAGAAAATGTAAAAACAAAGAACAAAATAAAGAAGAGAAATGAATTCTTCGATCCAGGCCATGGATTCCTTCGATTCACCCTTCTTTTTCCTTCTTTCGATTGGGCTTGAGAATTGGCGTGAGCAAGCTTCGATTTGCACCTTTTCCTGCCTCCTTCGACTGAGTTTGGGATTGGTATGGGAAACCTTCGATTTGAACCTTCTCTATTTCTTTCAATTGGGCCAGGGAGTGGGCATGAGCAACCTTCGACTGCAAACTCCTCTGCTTCTTTCGATTTAGAATATGAAGTAACATGGACCTGCGGAGAAACATGAGTGCATATCCTTCATTCACACTCTTTTGTCTTTCGTTAGAATTTGTACAGGTTAGTTCCAACAAGAAAAGCAAACAAACCAAGAGGGAAGAAACGAAGAACATAACTAAGAGGCTATCTACATATTATGCTGAAACGAAAGGTAAGTAAAAGGCTATTTATATGTTATGCTGAAACAAAAAGAGACTAGGTCAGGAGGACTTACCTTGCCTGGAACTGGAACTTGTGTATGGACTGGAGTTGCTGGATGCTCTTGGATTCGAAAGGAAAGAGGCAAGTTTGATATGATCTTGTGAGGCAGTGTGTGCGTATGTACCTGGTATCCCCCCTTTTCCTCCTCCCTTGGAGCTTGCTAGTGTGCCTCTTATATAGAGGGGATGGAGCGGACAAGAGGGCAAAGGAATAAATAGCCATTAAGTTGGTGTTTTAAGGCCATAAATATCACTTTGAAACTTTGCCAAAGACATGGTTTCTTGTCCCTTTTTTAATTTTCTATGAACCTGGACACATTTGACTTTCGAATGACTCTGATTGCCTCCTTCGAATGGCCTAGAGCCTTGATTCGAAGTGTTCAGAAACCTCTCTATTAGAGCTTCTTCGACCAGTCAGCTTTTGCATTGATTACTTGATCTTGTTCTAATATGCCAATCAAAGGACACTTGTTAATCATGCCTTTGAAGTACCCCTTATCCTTGCTCTTTGATTGGGCCAGAATTGTCTCCTTCGAATGGCTCAAGTCTCATCATTGGGTCCTCTTCGATTGAGCTCATATTCAGCTAGCCCCAACGAAAACTCTTTCCAAGATAATCGAAGCTTCCTTCAGTATGAATGCTTGTGCAGGAAACTTAAGTATGGAAATATGTGGGATTTTGGGCCAGCCAGCATCTTTGCATATTTCTCTTTCATTTTGGCCAACTAGATCTAATTTTTAACCAAACTCCTTTCTTTCAGACAAAACTATGTGTCCTTCGAATGAGCCTTTAAATCGCTTCTTCGAATGGATCATTTACGTGTCCTTCGAATGGATTTATATTGGATCCATCTATTTTCCTTAGTTGTTTGATTCAGATACCCTCAAGTGAGAACTTCATTCTGTCAAATGAAGCCTCCTTCATCACTTCCCTCGAATGCCATTGCACAGGAAGCCTGGGCCTGGCCACATGTAGGACCAAGACTCATCATAAGATAAACTTGCATTATGTGTCTCTTTCGAATGGCCAATAATATGTGTCCTTCGAATGTGCTATTGAAGTGCTCTTTCAAAGGGGTCATATTGTGTGTCATAGTGCATAAACTGTGTTGAGGGGTCTTGGCCTTGAGAGTAAGCACAGAGGAAGTCTTTGCCTTATGCATTGAAGGCAATCATAGAATAAACCTTTGCCCTTGTGAATCCAAAGAAAGCATGAAGGGGATTTTGGCCTAATGGATCGAAGGGAACTTGAAGAGGCCTTTAGCCTTGTGAATCGGAAGGAACTTGTAGAGGTCGTTAGCCTTGTGAATTGAAAGCAAGCCTGAAGTAGCCAATGCACATTCAAAGCCTTGTAATTTAAACGTGATCGAAGGGGGACCCAACGCCCATTCGAAGCTTGTGAATCAGATCTGCATCAAAGAGTGCCAAAAGCCTAATCGAAGACTTTGAAACAAAGCTTGTTCGAAGGATTTATATGCCCAATCGAAGCTTGTCAGGATGCCAATCAAAAGACACCTTGTTCATCTTCAAAAAAATTACATTTTCTTTAAGCAATTATTTGTAACCAAACATGTAGGAGACAATCTTGGAAAATATGAGGGGAAAATTTTGGGGTACAACAGGAGGCATCGTAGGATTTATGGAAACACCTGCGTCTTAAAGAAAGCTTGTTGAGACAAAAGTCTAGGCAAAATGGCTTAAGGAAAGAGACCAAAACACAAAGTACTTTCGCCATGTCGTCAAAGAAAGAAGGAGAAGGAACAATATTGTTGTTGTCAAGATAAGGGAAGGGATGTTGGTGGAGGATGTGAGTGGAATTTGTAATGAGGACTTGAAGGTCTTCAAAGGCGGGTTCAAGGAACGGTTAAATAATAGACCTTCCTTGGGGGATTTAGGTTTTAATCGGTTATCAGAAGTGGATATAGTATATTTGGACTCGGAATTTTCTAGAGAGGAAATCAGAAAAGTAGTGTGGGATTATGATGTGGAGAAATGTTCAGGGCCCGACACTTCTAACTTCAAGTTTATCCAAGAATGTTGGAGCTTTTTACGGGAGGATATTGTCAATTTCATCATGGAGTTTCATAAGTCAACTTCTTTCCTAAAGGCAATAACAACCTCTTTCATTGCTTTAATCACTATAAATCTTAATCCACTGGGCTTGAATGAGTACCGTCCTATATGCTTGGTGGGTCGCTTATACAAAATCGTGTCCAAACTGCTGGCCAATAGATTCAAGAAGGTTCTTAGGAGTTTAATTTCTCTTTCTCAGTCAACTTTTGTTCCTGAAAGGCAAATTCTTGATGGGGATATTAGCTTTAAATGAAATCATTGATCATGTGAGAAAGGAAAAGAAGGAATGTTTTATTTTTAAAGTGGATTTCCAACAAGATTACAATTGTGTAAATTGGCAATTCTTGAGAAGTATGTTTCAGAAATTTGGTTTTGGTGTCAATTGGTGTAAGTGGATAGAAGCATGTATTTTCAATAGCTCTTTATAAATTATTGTCAATGGTTGCCTGACGAAAGACTTTTGGGATCAGAGGGGCCTGAGACAAGGCAACCCACTGTCCTGTTTCTCTCCACCCTGGTAGTTGAAGGCTTGGCAGGTTTGGTAAGAACGGCGGTTGAATCAGGGAATTTTAAGGGTTATAAGTTGAGTAATGATTTGGAAGTGAAGATCCTCCAATTCTTATATGATACAGTGACTGTAGAAAGTGGTTGTTAGGAAAATCTTTGGAGTATTAAGCATATTCAAGGGGTTTCAATTAATTTATGGGTTGAAGGTCAACTTTTGCAAGAGTAAGATTTACAAAGTAAATCTCGAGGAGAACTTCACGGAGAGTGCGTCTCAATTTCTTTGTTGTTGTCGAGATGCGCTTCCCTTCAAATTCTTGGGTATTTAATTTGGTTCTAACCCAAGAAGATGTAATTATTGAAATTTCGTGATGAGTGTTGTACCCCAAAATTTGCCCTCGTATTTTTCCACAAGAAATCACAGCTTCGGGCTTTTCCTGATTTTTTAGATTGGCGTAAGAATCAGTCAAACAGACTTTTCTTATCAGTCAGACAAAATTAGGGTTTTCATTAATTTTAAAGCAGTTCAGGCAGATTGCTAAGGTTTGGTTGAGTTGGCTCAGGTTTTGATCAGGCGGACGCTTCTCTGACATTTAATCAAGAACTAGGGTTTGTGCGCGCAGAAAGAATTAATTCTATAGTGTTTTCCAAGTTACTCTGGGAGATGAGCTGAGGCATTTGATTTGAGTTTGCAGTGTTGGATTTAATCAGTGAAAAAAGGGACATGTGGACGTTTGTTGTTTAGCTGTGCAATGCTTTGATTATTAGGAATGCCAGTTGTTTATTGATTATTTATTTGTTCTAAATTAGAATAGTTGGGATAAATTCCAGTTATTATAATTTAAGAAAGATGAATAATTAAATAAATAATTGAAGAAGAATTAAAAGAAATATCAACAAAAAGACTTTTATTCATTTTTAATTATTTGTACAATTGTTATTTAAATACAGTAATTATTTACAAGTATTTATAATAATAATAATGGTTACAATGATTAAAATTGAAATAAATTTGAATCCTAAGTTTTTTCTAAATCTTCATCCTCCAGTTGCTGCTCCCCATTGCTCAATTGATTTTCATCTGCAAAACAAAGAAAAAGAAGAAAAGTCAAAAGCAGATGAAATGAAATTAAAGAGCAGACAGATAAAAATTGAATTCATCATTAAAAGCAACTAGCCGGAATCAGTTTGCCCTCTCTGCAAATCACAAGATTTCTCTTGGTTCACAAAGAGGGATGAAATGCTTGCAATGAAACATGAAATGCACAAAATTACAATATTGCACAAATTCAAAGTTTGTCAAAAGCTGCATAATTCCAAAAGTTTCCAACAGCATGTACAACTATGAAGTCCAAACTAAATTGCCTAACCAAACCAAAAAGGCAAACTGAAATTCACAAGTTCAAACTATCCAAGATGTCAAAAGCTGTCCAAAAGGATATGGAAAGATATCAAACACCAAAAAGCTGTCAAAGAGATATGCAGATATCAAGAAGTACAAATTATGCAGAGGAAAACTAGTGTGCAAGCAAGGTTCAAATCATCACTTTCCAGCCAAGTTGCTTTTTCATAATAGCACATCATAAGCAATAAAAAATGCTTAAAACTGTAGAGAGAGAAGAGAAAAAGGAAAAGAGGCTTACAGGATTTAGGCTTGAGGAATATAAAAACAAAATTGTAATAGAACAGTAGGGAGGGCAGATTACATAACAACAAAATAACACAAACTGAAAAAAAGCATCCAAGGCTGCCTCTCAACCTGTGCTCCCAAAAGAAATCAGAAACACAAGCTCTCAAAGCATACCAAACCTCTAAGCCTGCAAACATTCAAAACATCAAACCTGCTTGAACTGTCAAGCCTAAGCTCCAAACCTCACAAAAGCCTTAACCAAGCTCATTGCAAACTGAAGCCTGCATCAAAAGCCTTAAAGCAAGACCCTGTAACAAAAAGCCTAACCTGTAATCTGAACCAAAACCCCATAGCCTAAAGCCTGCTGAAACCAGAAGCACATCCAGCATACCACAGCCTAAACCAGAAAAAAAAGCCTAACCTGCATAATCAGTCTGAAGCCTAAAAGCCTCAAACATGAAGCCAACCTTGTTTCAAACTCACAACATGCCAAGCCTCTAAACAGCAAGCCTTTCGAGACAAGCCTTGAAACCTTTCACAACCAAAGCAAAAATAACCAAACATTCAAACCAACAGGCCACCCTCAGAACAGTGTTCATCATTGGGGAAAGCATACAAACAACAAGCAACTAAGAAATCTCGGGGCCCAACATCAGAACAAAAATTCCAACATCAACATCATCATTAAGCAAGGGTTTCATACAAGTATACAAGCATACTGAAGCAAACACCCAAACGAAATTCTCAAAACCAAAAGGGTTCATCAGTGAAAACATATCAAGCAACGTATATAGGCAAAGAAACAGAAGAGGAAAAGAAGATCATCCAAGGGTTTTCAGCATGCATCATTAAACCACAAAAGGCAAAGGTACAGATACCCGTATTTCCAAGCTAGCTCAGCGTCGCGCATCATCTCTCCTCGTCTCCGGCCACCCCAGGCGGCTCCAAGCCGCCGTCCTCCTCCGTCTCCAAAGGCCAAAGGTAGTATTTCTTTCTTTCTCTTTTCACGCGCCTCAAACAAACAACAACACTCCAAAATCAGAACACGAAAGTAACGCATGCGAAGCTTAAAACCCTAAAATTAAAAGAACGAAATCATTACCTTAGTACAACCTCACTGAGTGATCCATGGAGGGAATAGGAAGTAGCGATGGCGCTGGTTGGCCTCAGGCGAAGAGGAGGTGTTCAGAAAGCTGCTTGAGAAGACGAAGAGGATGAAAGTGATGAACGGCGCCGTGCCTCTGTAACCCTAAGCCTTGGTTCTGAAGCAAAACTCAAGTAACCCTAAACAAAAACTTGTGTCAAACACAATGGGCCTTGCCCTTTCCAGAAGCCTAAAGGCCATTGCAAACTAGGCGCGCACCCCCCTTTCTCCTTATTTGTTCTTTTTTTTTTGTTTTATTTTGTTTGGGCCAGCATGAACACCCTACAGGCCCATTTGCTCTTTAATTCATTTTTTTTCTATTCATTTTTCTATTTTATTCAAACTAAATATTTTTGTTTATTTTCTTTTTATATAAAACTATTTATTTTGTAAATAAAATGATATGTTAAACTCTTTTATATAAATTCTTCTTAAAATACTTTTTATTAGTATAATTAAAAATACATAGTAATATTTTATTTTAAGTTAAGTAAAACCCTTTGTACATAAAAACAATAAAACATATAAAAATATAATTAAACTTTTACTTTCTTTTAATTAAAACTTTGTACATAAAAATAATAAACATCAATACATCAAAAAATAGAAAACTTAAAACATTTCCTTTTCTATTCTTAAAACTTCTGTTTGTACATACTTAACAAAAATACAAAAAAAATACAAAAAGATAATAATACTTAGTACTTACTTAATTTTTCATTAAGTTAACATTTCACTTGTAAATAAATCATACACTTACACAAATACATTGATACATTTACATTGCTTTATTCTTATACATTGTTATACATTGATACATATTACGTTTGAGATCGCAATTCGATTTGGTTGTAAATTATTTGGACACTACTCTCCAATAAGTCTCATCCCCATTTGTAAATACTTGTACCCCCACTCCCGGATACTTATTTGTAATAGCGTATACTTTAAATTCCTGCAATTTATCGCTTTCAAATATACCATGGTTAGACCTAGGGTTTGTATGTACATAAAATCAAACGCTAAATAACCTAATACAAAGACAAATACATGAAATCAATACACAATTCACACTTGCACCCCTAGGGTAATCCCGCTTGTTGCCTCCCAAAATGGGCCATGCTTGCACGTTGAGTTTCTTTGGCAAAACAAAACGAATCAAATGATCATAGTCCCTCGATGACGCTTTCGAAAGTTTCCTAAACGAAATGATCATATTCCCTTCAAGCAAATTGCCAAAGACACTTGGCACCATTGCATTCATGGTCCATACGATGACCCGCGCCTGTCCCGTTAATATCCTAACGCAAGATTGCCCACCAAATACAATGGTGGAACAAAATTGTTAAAAGGGTTAAAACATGAGAAAAACCTTTGAGTAAATTTAGGGGTAGACAACTCTTAGTTACTTGACAAACTTGCAAAACACACTTGCCTATTTTTCAAAATCCACACTCCACAAACACTTTCAAAACAAACTTCCAAAAACATTTGAAACATCTTTTCGAAAAGATACACACCTTTGTATATACTCAAACACGAGTCATTACAACGGTTGCCTAGACAAGGCGTCTTCTTCAAAAACATTTTCAAAACACACACACACACACCACAATTTCAAGCAATTGAAAACACAAGGCAAGTGATCTAAGCAAGTAACTAAGAGCCCATGGATAACCATGGATGAAAAGGGTGCTAATACCTTCCCTTTTCATAATCTACCCCCCGAACCCACGAAACATATCAAAAGGTTTTTCCTGTGCTTTTTAACCTTTCCTTAGGATAAAATAAAAAGTCGGTGGCAACTCTTGCTAAACCGAACAAGTGCGAATACAAAACGCAAAACCTCAAGTCAGTTCTCCCACCGTATCACAGAACTGGCAACTCTGCTGGGGAAACTTAACTTAAAAGTGGGGTTACCTTAGGATTAGACCACTCTTGTTTTCAATTGCTTGCTTTGTTTGCTTTTATATTTATGGGCTTTGCATCGGAGATTCATAGATCCTAACCCGGATCTGGGGAATACCCTTTTAGGTAGCATAAGCTGTGAGGGACCTGTCCGGCATAGACCGACATGGATGAAGCAGTGGCTACGTTGGTGTGACACCTTGGTCTGTACCGATATCCCTTGTGTTTCAACGAGGAGAATATGGGTCTTCTAAGGAGTCATTAAACACCAACCGACCTTAGAACCCTAAATTGACCCAACTTGGCCATAGAACGATAGCAGTATGCTACACTCATTGAGGCTAAACTCTCGCGATGGTTCTGGCTGCAAGAAAAGATTGTGATGCTGGAGTTATGACCGATTGAGGGTAGTCAGTGATTTTGAGATCCTCTAGAACCCGGTTACTTTTGATAGGACAGGTCTTAACCAACGAAACTTCAAGAGGGTACTTACCTACAAACCCCATGCAAGCCTAAACCTAAGGACTTGTTTGCTTTGTGTGAATATGATTACCTGTATATACACTCACTTGCTTTTGCATGCATGTACATAACATCATAACATCATACCATAGCATTTTCAATAAACCATTTCAAGGATCTCGAGGTTTCTTTTGATGCAGGGTTACGTTGAACCAGACGTCTACCAAAGGGGCAAGAGGGTTTCTCCTCTAAACAAATGCCATCAAAGATCAAGTGCAACAACTTGAATCAGGGGCTATGACCCACTTAACATGGTGAGCTTGATTCTCGTGGAAAGGCATCCACCAGTGCAAAATTCTCCAATCAAAGATCGAAGTTCAACCTCTAACATTCTCTTGTGTTTACCCCAAGAGATCCTTGAAAGCATGCATCCACATATCATGCATTGCATCTTGACGATTTTTCCTTTTTCAGGTTTCCTTACTCTCCTACTGTTTATTTCAGTAAGAGATGGCTCTAGAAAGGACTGTCAAGGATATCTAGGACCAGACTGCTCAGCTGTAGGAAATGTTCTTGAACCTGTCTCTGGGGCAAGAAGAAATGAAAGCTCTCCTCACAAAGGGCTTGGTCCAGGAGAATTCAAACAATGCCAGGAGTGATCAACTGGGGGAATTGCAGTTTGATTTGGCAACATTGAGGATCCAAGTGATGGGGCAACTGGTGGGCCAGATGTCTCTCATCCAAGACCTTTCTCAAAGACAAGAGGAACTCAGAGTTCTCGTCAACCAATTGCTTCGGAACAACCAACTGGGGCAGACATCTGAGGTTGAAGAGCAAGTCACCACTGAACCCCCCTCCAGACAAGAAGACAAAGGGAAGGCTCCCCTACTTGCTTCAGGGTCACAAGCCCAGCAACAACCTCGCCAGCGTCAACGGGGTAATCGGCGTAAGCAAGAGACACCGGGAAGACAGTTCACAGAGACTGACATACCGTCATCTCTAATACTAGAGCGCTTGTTGGAGGTCAATCTGACTGCTTTGAGGGATCCTATTCGGAAGCCCAATACCTCCGCTCCTAACTATCATCCCGACGCATTTTGTGTTTACCACTCCTATAGCCCGAGACATGACACCGACGACTGTTGGGCCTTGAAGAACAAGATTCAAGATCTGATTGACATTGGAGTGGTGAGGTTCATGCCAGACGGTGAGATGAAAATCTTCCGTTAAGGAGTTCTCCACCTGATTTGACAAAGCTCAAACTAAGAGGCTTTTGCTTCATTTGAATTTTCAAAGTTGTAATTTCTTTTGTTATTCAAACAATTTATCTATTAATGTCAAACTCTGTTTCATTAATGCATTGCATATGTTGGTCTTGAATTCATCCATTCATTTTCACTACTCTTATGCTTTCTTTATGATATTTAACTCTTGATAAAAAGCTGCAAGCCTTTAGAGGGAGGATGACGAAACAATACCATAATCTCATACAGTATGCTTTTAAACAGACCCTGCTGATGATGTACAGGCATTTCTTTCAATTCCCAAACACTGGAGTTATAAGGAAGATAATCCCTAGTCAACCCCTTCGAGCCCAAAGAAGTAGGAGTTTTCTGTTCTAAACAATCAAAACCTTTGATATAAACCTGGGGCAGGGTAGTATCTTAGTTAATTCAAAAGGGTGCGCGTCAAGGTCGCAAACTCTCAGTTCGTAATACAACGAACGACATCAAAAAAATCAAAAACATTACTCTGGAATCAAAAGACAAGGGTGGTTCCCTATCACATAAGCAGTCAACCTATCAAAAAAGAAAAGCCCACTGAGCCAAAACCTGTAAAGGAGGTTTAAGAAAGCTGGGGCATCCCGCTGACTGTGATCTCGAAAACAGAGATAGTTAGGCAAAAGTTAGGGATAACAAATCAAAATCAAAATAGAGAGGTCATTACAAATCCTCAACAACATGAAAAATGTTGCAAAAGAAAAAAGGAGATGCTGAATGTCTCCCCAAATTTAATTGGTGAACCATCACCCAAAAGTCGTTCCAAACTCGAACAGAGTGCAACACACAATTAACTGAGCTTAGGATTGAAGAACATCACGAAGAGCAGGTGGGTACAAATATACTTTGAGCCTTTATCCTTTGTTTCTTAAACCGTGAACCAAGCCACGTTACAACCCTTCAAAAGTTTTAATTTAAGCACGGGTTAGTTCGAAAGCATACTGTTACAAAAGGTATCCTGACTCCTGTGAGGCTTTGCTCTAAAATATTGTGTTGACTTGTCTTATAAAAAGTTTTCTGCTAAAAAACGCATTTTTCAAAACTTCGAGACAAACATAAACTTTGCATTGCTTGAATATCACTGTTCGCATTTGGCTTTTGTTTGACAGCGAAGAAATTCATACAGCGAATGTTCGGGGGAACGAAAACTCTCTCAGTGAGTAAAATCACTTCAAAAGGATGACACTTCCAACGACGAGTCTCCTATCAACAAGGGGCATGACATGTCACTATCCAGTTAACCTGGGGCAGTCTAGTCAAGGTTTCAACAGATCTTTCAAAGTTCAGTTAACCTGGGGCAGTCCAGTCAAGATTTCAACAAAATCTCTCAACTTGCAGAGTTAACTTGGGGCAAGTCTCCTTCATCACCACTTGGGGCATTCGAATGTCAAAAGTGTTCAACAATTCCTTCATCACCTGTTGGAAGATGCGGTCCAGATATGCTCCAGACACGGTTGCCATTCTGTAACCTTTCTTAAGTTCCATATCAACACCTGTAACAAGCCAGGAAAATATTTGTGGACGACTGATTGTGGATTAACACCTGTAACAAGCCAGGAAATCATCTACATGAAGAGATTGAAGATCAACACCTGTAACAAGCCAGGGAACCATCTTTCTTTCTCAGGTCAGAGATCAACACCTGAAACAAGCCAGGACAGTATCTCCTTGACCAACCTTTCTTAAGTTCCGGATTAATACCTATAACAAGCCAGGAAAATATCTGTGGACGACTGATTGTGGATCAACACCTGTAACAAGCCAGGAAATTATCTACATAAAAAGTCTCCTTCATCACCACTTGGGGCATTCGAATGTCAAAAGTGTTCAACAATTCCTTCATCACCTGTCGGAAGATACAGTTTCAGATACGCTCCAGACACGGTAGCCATTCTGTCACTCATTCAGATCCCAGTTACAGTTTCAGATACACTCCAGACACGGAAGTCATTCTGCTACTCATACAGATCTCTACTCCAAGATACAGTTTCAGATACGCTCCAGACACGGTAGCCATTCTGTCACTCATTCAGATCCTAGTTACAGTTTCAGATACACTCCAGACACGGAAGTCATTCTGCTACTCATACAGATCTCAAATCCAAGATGCAGTTTTACACGGATTCATCATCAGGAAACCCTACACCGGTTCCTCTTCAAACCCAGATGTCGTTTTTACACGGACTCATCATCAGGAAACCCTACACCGGTTCCTTCTCAAACTCAAAAGATTCTTGTAATCCCCAACCAGAGAGCCTTACAGAATCTAATTCCCCTCAGAGTCAAGTTTCAATATCCCCAGTGGAGCTAAAACTTCCAACTATCAATCCCCAAGCAGAATGAAAACTCTCGTTCTCAGCACCTCACAGAATATTCGAATATTCTCCAGTAAAGATCCCCTCAAGACAAGAATCCCCAGTAGATTGGCATACAACCCAAGCTCCGGATTCCCCTGCAGCAGTCAAGGATTCACTTTCCCCGACAGCAGTCAAGATTCTTTTATCCCCAGCGAAGTTCATCAAATTCCCCAACATAACTTATCAGTGGAATCCCCAGCAAAGTTCTCATCAAAACCTCAGCGAAGTATCTCTTCCCACAGAGTAATTCCCCGCAGAGTAATCTCTCCAACAAGTTTATTCCCCAACAGAGTCATCTTCTCCTACCGGTTTATTCTTGCAACCATCATCCCCAGCGGAAGCGAAGAACTCTACTCTTCAACATCAGCTCAGGATTTGATTTCCCGGCCTTCGTCAAGGATTTATTTTCCTAGTCGAAAACACATTCATAGACATTTCACATTTTATACATCCTGATACATGCATATACGCATCATATCACACAATCTCATTTATTTTTGAGAACATCATGACATCATGCATCTCATACATCATGACATTGCATACAACTAATGTTTTGCCTTTTCAGGAAAAGGTCAATCCAAAGATGATTACTATCAACTATCGCAATTCCAGATTCAACACTTGTATCTAGCCAGGGCATATCTGTGAGTGATTGATTGTAGATTCGATACCTGTATCCAGCCAGGGCATATCTGCATGAAGAGTTTAGAGATTCGATACCTGTATCCAGCCAGGGCATATCTGTAGATGACAATTTCCAGATTCGATACTTGTATCCAGCCAGGGCATATCTGTAGACGACTAATTCCAGATTCGATACCTGTATCTAGCCAGGGCATATCTGTGAGTAACTGATTGTAGATTCGATACCTGTATCCAGCCAGGGCATGTCTGTATGAAGAGTTTAGAGATTCGATTCCTGTATCCAGCCAGGGCATATCTGTAGACGACCAATTCCAGATTCGATTCCTTTATCCAGCCAGGGCATATTTGTGAGTAACTGATTGTAGATTTGATACCTGTATCCAGCCAGGGCATGTCTGCATGAAGAGTTTAGAGATTCGATTCCTGTATCCAGCCAGGGCATATCTGTAGACGACAAATTCCATATTCGATTCCTGTATCTAGCCAGGGCATATCTGTGAGTGATTGATTATAGATTCGATACCTGTATCCAGACAGGGCATATCTGTAGACGACTAATTCCAGATTCGATACCTGCATCCAGCCATGGCATATCTGTAGACGACAAATTCCAGATTCGATTCCTGTATCTAGCCAGGGCATATCTGTGAGTATTTGATTGTAGACTCGATACCTGTATCTAGCCAGGGCATATATGCATGAAGAGTTTGAAGATCAACCCCTGTAACAGGCCAGGAAATTATCTTTCTTTCTCGGGTACACAAGTTCTCGCTAAGGAATCTCTTACGCGATCGACACCCCGGATGGCATCTTTAAGCCCATCTCCACAACTATCCATTACACTTCCAAATGGCATCTATAAGCCCATTCCCGACAAGATTCTGTCACATCCCTAGATGGCATCTCTAAGCCCATCACCAAATGGCATCTTTAAGCCCATTCCCTCTACCATCACATCACCGAGTGCAAATTTTTGGGCACTCTAGTGTCCAATCTCCTTTTACCTTCGAGTCGCGAAAGGCAAACTTGCCAATCTAACTCTTCAGGTTCAAGAAGATTGAACAGGGGCAACTGTTGTACCCCAAAATTTACCCTCGTATTTTTCCACAAGAAATCACAGCTTCGGGCTTTTCCTGATTTTTCAGATTGGCGTAAGAATTAGTCAAACAGACTTTTCTTATCAGTCAGACAAAATTAGGGTTTTCATTGATTTTAAAGCAGTTCAGGAAGATTGCTAAGGTTTGGTTGAGTTGGCTCAGGTTTTGATCAGGAGGACGCTTCTCTGACATTTAATCAAGAACTAGGGTTTGTGCGTGCAGAAAGAATTAATTCTACAGTGTTTTCCAAGTTACTCTGGGAGATGAGCTGAGGCATTTGATTTGAGTTTGCAGTGTTGGATTTAATCAGTGAAAAAAGGGACATGTGGACGTTTGTTGTTTAGCTGTGCAATGCTTTGATTATTAGGAATGCCAGTTGTTTATTGATTATTTATTTGTTCTAAATTAGAATAGTTGGGATAAATTCCAGTTATTATAATTTAAGAAAGATGAATAATTAAATAAATAATTGAAGAAGAATTAAAAGAAATATCAACAAAAAGACTTTTATTCATTTTTAATTATTTGTACAATTGTTATTTAAATACAGTAATTATTTACAAGTATTTATAATAATAATGGTTACAATGATTAAAATTGAAATAAATTTGAATCCTAAGTTTTTTCTAAATCTTCATCCTCCAGTTGTTGCTCCCCATTGCTCAATTGATTTTCATCTGCAAAACAAAGAAAAAGAAGAAAAGTCAAAAGCAGATGAAATGAAATTAAAGAGCAGACAGATAAAAATTGAATTCATCATTAAAAGCAACTGGCCGAAATCAGTTTGCCCTCTCTGCAAATCACAAGATTTCTCTTGGTTCACAAAGAGGGATGAAATGCTTGCAATGAAACATGAAATGCACAAAATTACAATATTGCACAAATTCAAAGTTTGTCAAAAGCTGCATAATTCCAAAAGTTTCCAACAGCATGTACAACTATGAAGTCCAAACTGAATTGCCTAACCAAACCAAAAAGGCAAACTGAAATTCACAAGTTCAAACTATCCAAGATGTCAAAAGCTGTCCAAAAGGATATGGAAAGATATCAAACACCAAAAAGATGTCAAAGAGATATGCAGATATCAAGAAGTACAAAGTATGCAGAGGAAAACTAGTGTGCAAGCAAGGTTCAAATCATCACTTTCCAGCCAAGTTGCTTTTTCAGAATAGTACATCATAAGCAATAAAAAATGCTTAAAACTGTAGAGAGAGAAGAGAAAAAGGAAAAGAGGCTTACAGGCTTTAGGCTTGAGGAATATAAAAACAAAACTGTAATAGAACAGTAGGGAGGGCAGATTACATAACAAGAAAATAACACAAACTGAAAAAAAGCATCCAAGGCTGCCTCTCAACCTGTGCTCCCAAAAGAAATCAGAAACACAAGCTCTCAAAGCATACCAAACCTCTAAGCCTGCAAACATTCAAAACATCAAACCTGCCTGAACTGTCAAGCCTAAGCTCCAAACCTCACAAAAGCCTTAACCAAGCTCATTGCAAACTGAAGCCTGCATCAAAAGCCTTAAAGCAAGACCCTGTAACAAAAAGCCTAACCTGTAATCTCAACCAAAACCCCATAGCCTAAAGCCTGCTGAAACCAGAAGCACATCCAGCATACCACAGCCTAAACCAGAAAAAAAAGCCCAACCTGCATAATCAGTCTGAAGCCTAAAAGCCTCAAACATGAAGCCAACCTTATTTCAAACTCACAACCTGCCAAGCCTCTAAACAGCAAGCCTTTCGAGACAAGCCTTGAAACCTTTCACAACCAAAGCAAAAATAACCAAACATTCAAACTAATAGGCCACCCTCAGAACTGTGTTCATCATTGGGGAAAGCATACAAGCAACAAGAAACTAAGAAATCTCAGGGCCCAACATCAGAACAAAAATTCCAACATCAACATCATCATTAAGCAAGGGTTTCATACAAGTATACAAGCATACTGAAGCAAACACCCAAACGAAATTCTCAGAACCAAAAGGGTTCATCAGTGAAAACATATCAAGCAACGTATATAGGCAAAGAAACAGAAGAGGAAAAGAAGATCATCCAAGGGTTTTCAGCATGCATCATTAAACCACAAAAGGCAAAGGTACAGATACCCGTATTTCCAAGCTAGCTCAGCATCGCGCATCATCTCTCCTCGTCTCCGGCCACCCTAGGCGCCTCCAAGCCTCCGTCCTCCTCCGTCTCTAAAGGCCAAAGGTAGTATCTCTTTCTTTCTCTTTTCACGCGCCTCAAACAAACAACAACACATCAAAATCAGAACACGAAAGTAACGCATGCGAAGCTTAAAACCCTAAAATTAAAAGAACGAAATCATTACCTTAGTACAACCTCACTGAGTGATCCATGGAGGGAAGAGGAAGTAGCGATGGCGCTGGTTGGCCTCAGGCGAAGAGGAGGTGTTCAGAAAGCTGCTTGAGAAGACGAAGAGGATGAAAGTGATGAACGGCGCCGTGCCTCTGTAACCCTAAGCCTTGGTTCTGAAGCAAAACTCAAGTAACCCTAAACAAAAACTTGTGTCAAACACAACGGGCCTTGCCCGTTCCAGAAGCCTAAAGCCCATTGCAAACTAGGCGCGCACCCCCCTTTCTCCTTATTTGTTCTTTTTTTTTTGTTTTATTTTGTTTGGGCCAGCATGAACACCCTACAGGCCCATTTGCTCTTTAATTCATTTTTTTTCTATTCATTTTTCTATTTTATTCAAACTAAATATTTCTGTTTATTTTCTTTTTATATAACACTATTTATTTTGTAAATAAAATGATATGTTAAACTCTTTTATATAAATTCTTCTTAAAATACTTTTTATTAGTATAATTAAAAATACATAGTAATATTTTATTTTAAGTTAAGTAAAACCCTTTGTACATAAAAACAATAAAACATATAAAAATATAATTAAACTTTTACTTTCTTTTAATTAAAACTTTGTACATAAAAATAATAAACATCAATACATCAAAAAATAGAAAACTTAAAACATTTCCTTTTCTATTCTTAAAACTTCTGTTTGTACATACTTAACAAAAATACAAAAAAATACAAAAAGATAATAATACTTAATACTTACTTAATTTTTCATTAAGTTAAGATTTCACTTGTAAATAAATCACACACTTACACAAATACATTGATACATTTACATTGCTTTATTCTTATACATTGCTATACATTGATACATATTACGTTTGAGATCGCAATTCGATTTGGTTGTAAATTATTTAGACACTACTCTCCAATAAGTCTCATCCCCATTTGTAAATACTTGTACCCCCACTCCCGGATACTTATTTGTAATAGCGTAGACTTTAAATTTCCGCAATTTATCGCTTTCAAATATACCATGGTTAGACCTAGGGTTTGTATGTACATAAAATCAAACGCTAGATAACCTAATACAAAGACAAATACATGAAATCAATACACAATTCACACTTGCACCCCTAGGGTAATCCCGCTTGTTGCCTCCCAAAATGGGCCATGCTTGCACGTTGAGTTTCTTTGGCAAAACAAAATGAATCAAATGATCATAGTCCCTCGATGACGCTTTCGAAAGTTGCCTAAACGAAATGATCATAGTCCCTTCAAGCAAATTGCCAAAGACACTTGGCACCATTGCATTCATGGTCCATACGATGACCCGCGCCTGTCCCGTTAATATCCTAACGCAAGATTGCCCACCAAATACAATGGTGGAACAAAATTGTTAAAAGGGTTAAAACATGAGAAAAACCTTTGAGTAAATTTAGGTGTAGACAACTCTTAGTTACTTGACAAACTTGCAAAACACACTTGCCTATTTTTCAAAATCCACACTCCACAAACACTTTCAAAACAAACTTCCAAAAACATTTGAAACATCTTTTCGAAAAGATACACACCTTTGTATATACTCAAACACGAGTCATTACAACGGTTGCCTAGACAAGGCGTCTTCTTCAAAAACATTTTCAAAACACACACACACACACCACAATTTCAAGCAATTGAAAACACAAGGCAAGTGATCTAAGCAAGTAACTAAGAGCCCATGGATAACCATGGATGGAAAGGGTGTTAATACCTTCCCTTTTCATAATCTACCCCCCGAACCCACGAAACATCTCAAAAGGTTTTTCCTGTGCTTTTTAACCTTTCCTTAGGATAAAATAAAAAGTCGGTGGCGACTCTTGCTAAACCGAACAAGTGCGAATATAAAACGCAAAACCTCAAGTCAGTTCTCCCACCGTATCACAATGAGTAATTTGAAGGAAAAGTTATCTAGTTGGAAGGCTAGATTGTTCTCTACAGGGGGAAGAGTAACCCTTCTTAACTCGATGTTGTCTAGCATCCTCATCTTTATAATATCGTTTTTTAGAGCTCCGACCAAGATCACTAAAGAAATTATTTGCATATAGAGTCAGTTTCTATGGTGTGGGAATAAAGAAAAAGGAGGCATAAGTTATGTGAGTGGGTTCAACACCTGTAAACCCAAAACTAAAGGTGGTCTGGGTGTAAAACACATCTTACTTTAATAAAACGCTTTTGTGTAAATGGAAGTGGAGGATTTTGTCTGAAGAAAATTCTTTGTGGAGACAAATTATGGAATCTAGATATGGTGATTTAAATCAAGCCGTGGTTATGGGTTCAGAGTACAATTCAAAAAAGAAAGAGTTTGTGTGGTGGAAGGATATGTGTGCGGCCTAACCCATCAATAGAAATAGCAAGGAGAAAGTCATGAGCATGTGCGGTTTGCAAACAACCAAAAATTACCTTCTGCCTTGTGGTCATGTCAAACTTCACATCCATGTCCTTAACAATTTTAATAAAAAGGACACTCGCCAAAATATGTTGTGCTTTAGGAGGAACGATGTCCTTACTAGTAAAATTTCTAAGGTAAAAATTTGGAATTGCAACACTAAGACCATCCAAAGCTCTGCCGAAATCTGAGTCCATACCATACGCCCCACTGTGTCTCAATATATGATCCTACAACACCCAAGATTGGACCCTAGAAGCTAGAAAGGCATACGAGGAAGCCTCTACAGTCTAGTACTAACCAAACCCCAACTCTAATAGGTAATAAAGCCACTCTTCATTGAAGGTGCCCGAAGAAAGGGCCTCCACCAACCACGATGTCTTCAACCGCCTTCCGCAACTCTTTATCAAACCAAACAGCTACTTCCTCCATATGAGTAGGTTGACACGTTCTTAGGCAAAAAAAATAATTTGGAAATACCCATGCAGGATTAAAGTAGAAGAAGTTCACTTTGAGGATCCCGTAGTTGTGGTAGAAGGTGCATTAAATCAATAGCCTTAGAAGCTCTCTTCTTGGACAATCCCTTAATGGAACTGTCATCCCGACTAACAACCCTCCAAGAAACTAAATTCTTAACATCAACCTCCCAATTTATGACAGGAACAAATCCTCACGAAGTTTACTACCATCACATGAAGGCCAAAAGATCCCAGTCTTACGAATGTTCAATTCAAGACATAATCCTGGACCTGTCTCCTGAATAATACCAAAGGCCTTAGCCACCTCCTTTGAATCCCCTATAATAGTCCCATCATTAAGATACCAGACATGAAGAAGAAGCTTACAATTGTCTCTAACCTGACGTATGAGTGGGCGTAACACAAGAGCAAAAAGGAGTGGCCCTAACGGGTCACCTTGTTGCACTCTGGTGGCTGACATAATATGTCCATCCCCAAGGCACAACCTTGCTGCTTGTCCATAAAGAAACTCAACCCACAAAGAAATAGATGGACATCTTACCCTCATCTTGCACAATAAGTCTGATCGATCTACCATGTTGAAAGCATTCGAGAAATCTATAATGAGCATATCCAATGAATCATCTCCAAATCGTTTGCTTAACACCCTGTTGACACTATGTAAAATGGCTTCAGCACCATCCGATATCCCAACCCCAAACTGAAAGTCATTGAGCTATCGCACCATATCTTTACCGACCCCTTTCATAGCAACTTTGGATACCAACCACCTCCAAATAGAATCCACGATAATTGGTCGTATCCCACCATCAGACTTTAATAACGGTGTCAATAGTGTAGAGGCAACAAACTCCGCCAAACTCACGGGACATATTCCTCCTAGCCATAAGTTAACAACTAGAGTGGTTGTGTATAAAAGATATTTTGCCAAAATAGAACCTCCTCCACAAAGTGCATCTAAAATATGTTGAGCACGCAAACCATCTCTACTACATGATGTGCCATTGGGAAAAGATTTAATACACTTGAAAATAGTACCTGAATCAGTCATTAGGGGAGATTTTGAGAATAAGGTGGTTGGCATAGAGGGAGGTGGTCTGTACAGGTGCTTAGCCTCCAAAGCCTTCATTGTATGTTCATTATAAGGGGACACACTGGATGACCCTAACACTTTTACATCCGTTGTGAAATGTCTATCTACAACCTTGCGAAGGCATTGCTTGGCATTAGAGCTCTTCTTCTTATCTTCCTTCGGAGTATTTGTGAAGAAAGAGACGCCTGTGAATTTTTTTACTGGTCCACTTGAGAGAATATCGACACCTAGGCCAACAAATGTTTTGGTGCACGGGTGGGTAGTAGGGAAACATGCTTGTATGGACTTGACATGAGTTTATTCACTGGTGGATTTAAGGGATGGTGGTTTTACTGTGGAACATGCAACTCTCAAAGCTGCTTCCAGTAAAGTGGTCAAACATGAGAAAACCTGTTCTAAAAATCCACATATTTTTATACCATTTGCCTTTGACACTTTAGATTTCCTAGCACCTGAAACAATTGATCTTTTACAGAGAGTTCAAAGACTTATGAATATCAATGTTGTATCTCCTATGTCTATGGATGTAGTTTTTAAGATGATTGATTTTGCGATCCAAAAAGAAATAAAGCATAATTTTAGAAAAATATATATTAATGGGATTGATTCAATTTTTAACAAATAAATCATTAAAAATAATAAACCAAAAGGAATATTTTGACAAGTTTGTCATTTTTCAAAATATTAGACTCCTTACTATTTTAAAAACTACTATTAATAATAATATTACTATAATTATTTTAAGTTTTTTTTTTTAATATTTCATTAAATATCTACTACAAATATAATATCTAATTGCATTAAAGACTCTAATCTATCATAATTTTTATTACGATTTTAAAAATATTTTTTCCTTTATTGTTAAAACTATATTAGGTTATTAAGTTAACTGTATTATTACTTTCACTAATGAGCCGTATTTTTTAATTTTTTTGTTTTAATATTAATAAGCGGGAATCAAAATTGTCAATTACAAAAATGAAAACATCTTTCATCATGATAAAAAATTTTGATACACATTCCTTGAATCATAGTATTTTTTTTCTCTTTCTTATACAATATCAACTCAGAAACCTTACAAATTCTTCATATCTTTTTCTCTTTCTGCATATTCACTGTAATAAACTACTTTATACTATAAACCCATCTATTTTAATCTTGCAAGCTTTACTAAGTTGTGTGTATCCCTAACGTGTTATACCAACATTGTAATTTAAGAGTATAGTTTCTTTACATCATGGTAATTGATTTTCAGGTTGTAAAACAAACTTGATAAAAAGCTCAGTGTAATGAAGATTGTTAAGTTAATTCTTGTGTAAAAACTCAAGATGTTTTAATGAAAATTTCAAAAAAAAAATTGTTAGAAATGAAGTAAGCCACATATTTTAAGACTAGACTATTGTAGTGAAGCTATTTCACCATTGAAGAAGGAAATATTTCAGCATTGAAGAAGAAAACAACAAGAAATGAAAAAGGAGAGGGAAGAAGATAACGAGAAAAAGAATGATAGTTTGTTGTATTACACGTGTGATAGCCTTATCCATATATAGTGTGTTGCTATCACTTAACAACCAATCAGAAAATTCTAACTAACTAACTAAAAATAGCAATATTAGTAAAGCTCTTTTTATCCACAGAATTACAGTAAAACTATCCCATTTTTCTATAGTCTTAACAGTCCCTCTCAAAATAAGCATGGTGGATGTTGATCATGCCAAGCTTGGAAATGAACTTGTTGAAAGTTGAAGTGGATAAAGCTTTGGTTAGGAAATCAGCTAGTTGCTCATGAGTTGAAATTGGTAGAAGCCGAAGTAAGCCTTGCTGCAGTTTTTCACGGACTAAATGACAGTCAATCTCAAGGTGCTTGGTTCGTTCGTGAAATACCGGATTGAGCGCAATATGCATTGCACTTTGGCTGTCACAGTACAGGACAGGGAGCTTGGTATATGTGATGTTGTTTACAGTGATTTCTGGTAAACAACCGCTAGTCCTCCAAACTATCAAATAATCTTAATGACTGTTATTTAATCTCTCTGGTAACTTGCAGGATCGACTAGATTGATCCTATGGTGTATTGATCGTTTGGATAATTCTCATTATAGAACTGATATTCATGGTTGGTATTTAGAATGTTGTGTAGGCGTTCAACTTACTTCGATTACCATATTAAAGAGATCTAATGACATGATCAAGTAAAGACGTGCGAAACTAAATTGCATGAATAAAGATTCGATTGTAAAGAAATGTAAAACTGCAAGAAACAAGTAAATAACTTTGAAGTATAAAAGTTTCTGAAAGGTAAAGGATTCGAAATAAAAAGAAAGCGTTTAAATGCAAGAAATCAGTAAATGACTTTGAATGGAAAGATATTCGAATGAGGAAAGCATGAAGATAAAAGCGTGAAATGTAAAAGAGTTTCTGTAATGTAAAGTACTCGAAATAGAAGGAAAGACTTTCAAATGCAAGAAATCAGTAAATGACTTTGAATGAAAAGATTTTAATGTAAAGACTTTTGAATGATATTGACATGAAGATAGAAGATAAACTGGAAATGATAAAGAGTTTTACTGAATCATAAATATTTGGTGTTATCATACGTACATTGTTCGAGCATTCGTTTCCCTAGCCATGTGGTATTTTGAATGTTTACTGAATTTTGTACAATAGATATGACACACGAAATCCTAACGCTAAGACTTCTATTTATACTACTTCGACCATAACGGTCTTGCCTATAAGATTCTGCCACGTTCAAAACATGCAGAGCACTGCCCCTCTCTAGCTTCCACGCGTCTTCGAATTCTCCAGCGTATATATTTTAAATTTCGAACATCCCACTTGCGTTTGAATTTCAAATGTTTTGGCACTCTTCGCTTTGAACTCCTCTCTTAAACACAGTCTCATTACCACTTCGAGGCTTCTTTTAACTATATCTTCACAACTGTCACTCGAAGCTCCGAGCTTTGACATGTTCATTCGAAGAACTGCTTATACCATTCCGAACCATGACATCTTGCTTTATTCCAACGAAACATCCAGCTTGCTTCATTTCGAACTGTATCATCAAAATCTTCAGCCAACAAAATGCCCCTTTAAAATATGTATTTCGATCCTTTGAGAAACACTTATTTTAAATATATATGCAAGATTTTGATGTGACCTTTGAGTAATCGTAACATTTATTGTGTATGACTCCAGTCACGTCAATCACGACGCCTTTTAGATTCCTTAACCGTCTTGAATCAGTATTTCACAGCATGGTGCAGTTATAAAACAATGATTATTATTAATCACGCCTATTACCAATATCAACTTTTACGCCACCTCCTTCTCAATCCAACCCACGGCTCCCACGTATCCTAGTCTTACTTAGTGGATGTTTAAACTTCCACACTATAAAAACCAATCAACGTAGTCTTTTATTCTCTTCCACTTTCTGAAAATTTTTCTTCCTTTCTTCTCACCGAAACCCTAAAACTTCCAACAATCTCCAACAATGTCTTCTACAACATCATCCCAACTGAAGAAAACTTCCAAAAAGAAAGGAAAGAACACAGGAACAATAATGGAAAGCAAGGTTGGTACTTATCAAGGTCAATCTGTTCTTATCCCCCAAATGATCTCCAAAGAGAAGGAAATGCTCTACGCATCTCAGGTACTAATTCCAACTAATGCTGCTGGAAAGAGGTTTGCTCTAATGGGTCCTCTTACAGTCTTTGAAATCTTAAAAGATACTAGAAAAATCTTCCCCGTTTGTTATAACTTTAAGCCTTTGTTTAATAAAATGGATATCCCTAAGACATGCGAGTCTTCTGATTCGACAATTGTGGAAACTCCAATCGTTCCCCCAAAAGACCCCTTTGTGCTAGACTATGTGAAGAGCAACTTTAAACCGTTCCGATCCTGCCCTACCTCTGACACAACTTACCAAAACTGGTTTACCAAAGTAGAAGCCAAGAAATCCCAGCAGTGGGAGAAATTAGGAATTTACAATTTGATTAAGTTATCGAAACCAGGCTTCACCTATAGTCATCCATTATTATTTGCGTCCTTATATTTCTGGGACAGCACCTACAACACCTTTCATCTTCCTAGGGGAATGATTACACCCACATTTTTCGATATAGCAGCCATTACTGGTTTGTCACCAGTAGGAGAAACCTACATTCCTGACAATGAAGAGAACTCCAGTATTATTGACTTCGAAGTCAAATTAGCCAGCTTTTCAAAGTTCATTAGCCACTACCACACTGAAGGAGATAGTGTGTCAGATGTGGAACACATTGCTTTCCTCACCTTATGGTTATCAAGGTATGTATTCTGCAGCAGGTCCTTACAGGTAGCCAGCAGGTTCATCCCTCTAGCTAGAGACTTACATGAGAATAGGAGGGTGTGTTTAAGCGAACTGTTACTTGTTGATCTTTACGAAAGCTTAAGATCAGCCGTTTCGAGTTTGAAATCCCACACTCCCAAAAACATCCTTCTAGTTGGCCCCTTCTGGTTACTCCAGTTATGGCTTAATGCCATGTTTGAACCCTCACTATCAACTGCTAACACTATTGTTGAACAAGATCCGGAGATAGCGGATAGAATCATTGAAGGTACGAGGCTGCGAAAACTTACCCCAAACGATGATAAAGATGACTTCAAAGTTCTCTTCTCAAACTATATCATGATTTTCTCCAAGAGACACAAATTTGAAGAGACCATGGCGCCCTTTGCTTCAAGGACTCATGGACCATCATGGTTCACCATGGCTCTCTCAGAAGCAGTTAAAAGCAAAGAAATTCAAGATATTTGGAAAGCCTTTTTGCTTCCCAGATTAATCTCCTCGCGAATCACTCCTTCCAAGAATCAAATCTTCCTTTTTGCCTATCAACCCAACTTCGTTTCTAGACAATTTGGCATGTGCCAACTAATCCCTGAACCTCTGTTCCAAACAGAAAGTGCCATCACTTCTGGTCGAACCTTCAAAGCAAGAGAAGCCAAACTACAACAAGAATAATATCAAGGCTTCGCCCACTTTGAACTAATACCTTTTAAACCCACACACTTCACAGTAAAGGGTTTTCTGGAATGGTGGACAAAGTTCTACCAATCTTATATGTTCGATACCCTCTCCATTCAACAGAAACTAACTGATGCGTTCGATGTGCAGGTACACTCCAAGAAAGGTATGTTCACTCACGCCAAAGAGATTAGGGCTTTTCAAAATTATTTCGAAACCACTTATGATCCCACACACTTGGAATCCACTGTGCATCAAGCGGCTGAGACTTTGAAGGAAAAATTTAAAGAAAAAATTTCTAAGCTCAAACTTCCTTCAGGGTTGTCACCTGAGGATAGGTATAGGTTGGCACTCGAAATGCATCCACCTAAATTCCCTAGATTGCCTACCTCAGAACTGGCTCTGGATTGGTTTCCTCCATACCCTTGGTGGTTCACTTGCAAAGAAATGTTCAAATATCTTCAAAAGAAACCAAAGCCATCTGAGACTGTGACATGGGCTCATCATTGGCTCCACGATTTCCCAGGACATCTTCGCTATGACCTTTCTGCCATGTCGATTAAATCTGATCAAGGCGCAGGTGCGAATGCTTGGGAAAATCCCAAATGTTTCTCACTTTCTACATTTTTAACTTTTGCCTTAATTGTTTCGATTTTCAGCCATCAGGATAAAGACCGCTGCTTCGAAGTCTAAAGAGGGAAGTGCTTCCCAAAAATCTGTCGAAACCACTGATGATGTGACTCTATCCAAACCAACAACAACTACTGCAACAACAACAACACCAATAATAACAACTGTTCCAACTCCATAGGTAATCAATCAACCCTGATGTTTCAAATAAGTTGAATTTCATGATTTGGATCTAACTCATGTTTAAATCTTTTCAGACTAACAAACTCCCACCAACCACTCCAAAGAAAAGAAAAACAAACACTACTGGGAAGACTCCCAATGCTGGAGGGAATTCACCGACCGCTTCGAAGAAGAAGCAGAAGAGAGAAACTTCCAAAGGTGCTCACCAACTGGCATTTCTGGACTCGATTCCAGAGATGCTGCTCCCTCAACTAAATCCAAAAATCCACCTTTGACCTCCAACGTAATGTTGGAACATATAGATAGCAACCTCTCTTCTGAGAATCCACAGGTAAGTTGAACTCTAATTTTTAACAAAATAATTATTCATTACCTTGGTGCGTGCTCTTAATATTCTTTGCCTATGTAGGACCTTTTGAACCCAACTCTTACCACTTCGACTTCTCCATCAAAGACTGCTGCTCCCATCAACTCTTCTCCTCATGGGGACTCCAGTAACCTGGTGCAAAACAAAGGATCCTCCAACATGGCGGTTCTGACTAGGGCTTCAGAGCAGCAAGATAACCAGAGTACTTCTCCTCCTTTGAAAGAAATGAATGAAGCAACGCTTCATGAATCTGCAGAGACTCTACAAAAAACTTCTCTTCAAAAGTCCACTCTTGAAACCCTACAAGAGAATCCAAAGGACATTCATGCTGAAGAAGATAAGGCTGATTCTGATCAAGGAAACGAAGAATCTGCAGAGGAAGGATCCGAGGAAGAAGATGCCCACAATGGTTCAACTGCTGGAACAGAGTCAGATGCCAATAGCAGCGAGAACGACGATATCGAAGTGGTGGATCTGGTTGATAATGAAGAAGGCAATGAGCAGGAAACGAGTGAAGGTGACGGTGACGAGACCAATAAGCCTATGGAAGTCGAAATGGATGTGACTCCCTTGCGCATGGAACTTCCCCAATCGTCTCAATCTCAAATGACCGAAGAGGAGTTATCTCTCCTAAGACGAAATGACCCAATTGGGTACATGAAGGCGAAACTAGCTCAAAGGGATATTCCCCTTGCTAGGGCTGGTACTAGTTCGACTAGCAATCTGTTTCCCTCAGATGATAGGGTTGTACTCCTTAATAGAATTAGGAGAACAATCCTTGATGTGGACTTGTTCGAAGTTCTCAAACAAGATAGTACAGCTTGCTATACCATGAAGGAGCTACTTACGCAAGTTAACCTCGCCACCTGCTCTTTTCCAGTTAGCACCATCTTATTCGATCTTCAATCTCTGTTAGACAACGTGACTGGGTGTCTTCTCCAAGACGAATTTGCTACCAGAAAGGTCCAAGAGAAACGAACTGACATGGACGCTGCTTATGAGCATGCTTCGAAGCTCTCTAAAGAAGCTGAAGATCAAGCCATGCACGTAAAGCAAGCAAAAACTGACTATGAAGCTCGAGCTGAGTCTATTCTTCTCTGGGAAAGGCAAATTCACGAACTTCAACAAAAGGTTAAGGAGGCTCAACAACAACAATTGGTCTACGAAACCAATACTGCTGGTGATCAGTTTGAAGAGCTCCTCAACAAAGGACTTGCAGAAATGGAGGCAGCAGAGCAACTTAAAGGAGAAGTAGCTACCCTAGAAGGAGCAAGGCGTTTCACTCAACAAAGGCTTGAGTCCTTTCGGAGTACCTTTAATAGATTGAGGAATAATGCCTATTTTTAAATCTCAGTTTTAATTAGTTTTGAAATTTGGTTTTGGTCTGTAATATTCGAACAACGCCATTTTGGCAATCCCATATTACCATTTTGGCATTCCTTTATGATGTTTTGATTACGTTGTTATTATTCGAATCTCCTGCAGGTGTGGCTTATATTTCCTTAAATATTTCCCATTAACCTTTAGGATTCGCTTATCATCAACCAACTCTTCGATTTCATATGCATTGTTTGAAAATATCTTTATTATTCGAAAAGGTCCTTCCCAATGAGGTGACCATTTACCTAATGTTTTATTTTTCTTGTCCATGGGCAATATGACTTTCCAGACTAAGTCATTAATAGTGAATGATTTTCCTTTCACCCTTTTGTTATATGCCCTGGCTACCCTTTCCTTTTGTCTCATCAGGATTTCCAATGCATGCAATCTAACTTCATCTAACTCAACTAACTCATTCATCATCATCTTCCAATATAATGCAGATGGGATTTTGTTTTGTCTTTGAATTCGAACTGATTGTAGATGAATTTCTACTGGCAGAACTGCATCATGACCAAATGTTAGTTAGAAAGGCGTGGTGTTAGTAGCTTCTTTAGGAGATGTTCTACAAGCCCATAGTATTTGGTCCAAAGTTTTGTGCCAGTTCCTTGGCTTTTTACCAATATGTTTCTTGATTAACCCTATTATCACTTTATTAGCTACTTCGACCTGACCATTTGCTTGAGCATAATATGGTGTTGATGTCAGTAATCTAAACCCCATCTCTTGAGCAAACTCTTGCATCTTCCTACCAGTAAACACAGAACCTTGGTCTATGGTTATGCTCTCTGGCAATCCGAACCTATAGATAATTTGTTTCTGTATGAACTCAATAATAGCCTCTTGATCAGCAACTACTAATGGTATTGCTTCTATCCACTTGGTGAAATAATCTATTCCTACCAAGATATATTTCTGTCCTTTAGACGAAGCAGGATTTATTTCTCCTATTAAATCCAATGCCCATCCTCTGAAGGGCCATGGTTTAATGATTGAATGCAACTCATTTGCAGGGGCATGTTGAATCCCTGCATGTTTCTGGCATTCTTCACACCCTTTAGCAAAGTCTATACAATCTTTGAGCATGCTGGGCCAATACATGCCATATCGAAATAACAACCATTTCATTTTATGACCTGCTTGATGTGCCCCACATGCCCCATTGTGGACTTCTGACAATGCTAAGTATGCCTCACTTTCTCCTAGGCATTTCAGTAATACGCCTTCTTGGGTCTTTTTGAACAATTCATTTCCCATGAGGACATATGATAGTGCTCTATATTTTATCTTCCTATCAACATTCAATGTTGGATTTGTTAAATAACTCACAAGTGGACTTCGCCAATCTGCATCTGATAAGGTGTCTATGGCTAGTACTTCGAATCCCTGTTTCTCAGCATACCCTAATTTTATACTCTCTAGATCTGATGGTATGAATCTAATAGCCATAACTCTACCTCTTAATTCGACCAAATCCTCAAAGTTTTTGGCAGAAACTTTATAACCTGAAGCCAACTGTGCTAAGTCATTTGCTTCTTGGTTTTCTATTCTTGGTATATGTTGAATATCCATGTATTCGAATTTTCTAAGTAGCCCGTTAACTATGACGAAGTATATCATCAGATTTTCCTTTATGCATTTGTACTCCTTTGTTATTTGCTTGACCACTAACTCTGAGTCTCCTTTAATTTCGACTCTAGTTGCCCCCAATTCCAACAAAGCTTCAAGTCTAACAATAAGCGCTTCGTACTCAGCTTCGTTGTTCGAGCAACGAGGACCATCTAATTTATACTTGAATTTTGTTGGAATTCCTTCAGGAGAAATTATAAGAACTCCAACACCACTACCATTCCTGTGGGTCGAACCATCAAAGTATAATTTCCAAGGTTGCATTTCAACGTAACTCATGAAAGTCTTTTCAACCAGTGAATGGTCCACAATGAAATCAGAAATCACTTGGCCTTTCACAGCTTTTAAAGGCATGAAAGTCAAAGAATATTCTGTTAAGGCTAAAGCCCATTTACCAACTCTACTATGCATTATTGGTTTCGAAAGCATGTGTTTAATAACATCGAAATGAGATGAAACATAAACATCAACAGGCTTTATATAATACTTAAGTTTCATACAAGAAAAGTACAAACAGAGACATAGCTTTTCTATATTGCTATATCTAGTCTCTGCATCATTCAATACCCTACTTAAATAGTATATGGCTCTTTCGGTGCCATTGCTATCTTTTTGTGCTAACATACTACCTATACTAACTTCAGAGGCAAATATGTACAATCTCATGGGCTTTCCCCATGAAGGTGGAGACAAGATGGGAGGCTGAGAGAGATATCGTTTTATCTTGTCGAATGCCTCCTGATGGGATTCGTTCCACTCGAAGACTTGGCCTTGCTTCAAACGGAGCAACAGAGAGAAAGCTTGGGTCCTTCCACTTAGATTCGAAATGAACCTTCTGAGAAAGTTAATCTTCCCTAGCAAAGATTGCAGCTCCCTTTTCGACGTAGGTGCTTTCGTCTCCATTATGGCTTTGGTTTTATTTTGGTTGATCTCGATTCCTTTTTTATGAACCACAAAGCCAAGGAAATCTCCAGCCTGCACAAAAAATGCACATTTAAGGGGTTCATCTTCAAGCCATGTTTTCTCATTCGTTCGAATGATTGGCTCAAATGATGCAAATGGGTTTCTGCAGATATAGATTTGATGACTATATCATCAATATACACCTGCATAAAGGTTTCAATGAAATCATGGAAAATCGAATTCATTGCCCTTTGATAAGTTGCCCCAGCATTTTTCAAACCAAAAGGCATCACTACCCATTCGTAGGTGCCTAAGGCTCCAGGGCAACGAAATGCTGTCTTGGCAACATCTTCTTCAGCAATAAAAATCTGATTGTACCCAGAGTATCCATCTAACATACTTAAATATTCGAACCCTGCAGCAGAGTCTACTAACATTTCTGCCACAGGCATGGAGTACTCATCTTTAGGGGTTGCAGTATTTAAATCCCTAAAATCTATGCAAATTCTCAGAGAGCCATTTTTCTTAATAACAGGCACTATATTTTCTAACCATTCGACATACCTTGTGGTTCTGATGAATCTGCAGCGCAGCAACCTTTCGATCTCAGCTTTGATCTTTGTAAGGACCGCTAGTGCGAATCTTCTAGGAGTTTGCTTGATGGGCTTCTTGCCATCCTTAATTAGAAGTCTATGCTCCACTAACTCCCTCTTCAAACTAGGCATTTCATCATAGTCCCACGCGAAGCAATCTTTGTTTCTCTTGAGGACTTCGATCACTTCCTGTTTGAGGCCTGGATTAAGTTTTGCGCTTACGTAGGTTATTCTTTTCGTGTTCTCATCCCCCAGATTCACTTCTTCGAGTGGATCCTGCGCCAACATTTTGGCACCTGAGTCTATGGGGTCCCTCTCGAAGCCTAAGGGTTCTTTATCATAGATGGCGTCCAGCCTTTGATCTATTTCGTGTTCTTCAAAGGGTGAGCCTTTCGAGCCATCCCCATTCATTTCGTTCACTTTTACAACTAGCTTATTTATTTCAGCCTCTAAGGCCGCTTTCGATTCGTTCTCATCCATATAGGCCGAAATCCTTTCGAAGAAGGAGGACTCAATCATGAGCAAGGTTGTCGAATTCCCAGCCTGCTGGCCGTCTTTGCATAGTACCTTCGACTCCTTCATCTTTGCTGACTATTCTTCTATCCCAATATATGCCATCATGGCGGAGGGTCATATAATAGTGTGAGTTCCTGGTTTCGTTGATTTCATTATTAGGGACGCAAGGAGCAATCTTGGCCAAATGTTAGTCATAATTCCTCTTGTCAACTAATTTGACTGCTGTCATGAAGTAACTCTGGTCCTCTTCAATGTTCTCCACGATCCCATCTTCTCTCCATAAAACCAACCTCTGGTGCATTGACGAAGGAACTGCTCCTACGCCATGGATCCACTCTCTTCCCAACAACAAGTTGTAGTTGGCCTTGGCTTAGATCACCATGAACATGGTGGGCCTACAACTTGATCCTATCGTCAAGTACAGTTGAATTACTCCCAATGTTTGGCCTACTTTCCCTTCATAATTGGATAGAACCATGTTGTGTGGTTTGATGTCACCTTCGCGTATTTCTAATTTTTTCAGCATAAAATGGGGTATTAAGTTAACTGTAGCGCCCTCATCCACTAAAACCTTGTTTACGCCATGGGCACCAACCTTTGCCCGAATGAATAATGGCTTCAGATGATTTTTCATAGCTGGCTCTGGGCGTTCGAAGAAAGCATTCTGCTCCTCGACAACTCCATTATCCATCACGTAGTAACACACAGGCCTATGCTTCATCAGATCTATTGTATCATCCTCCTCATACTCTTCGATTTCAGTTTCCTGTCCAAACTCACAAGGTAGTACATATACCACGTTGCAATTGATATTGAGCGAAGACTCCCCCTCTGATTCGAAGTTGTCCGTTAGCATATCTTCGTCTTCTTCTGGACCTGGAGTGTATTCCTTCGATTCATTTGGTTGTGCTTCAGAGAAGAGTCTCCTACTAACTGGGGGTTTGTCCTCAGTTTGATTATTTGGTGTGGGTTTGTTGGTGCTTGATTCCCCTTGGTTTTTTATCGAAGTTGCTCCTTTATTTGCCGTAGCTTCCCTTTCAGCCTTTCGAATTCTCTATTGCCTTCGCCATTGAGATCTTGACATGGGGTTTCTTCCTTTGTAGTTTTCTAACCTCACTTCTTCCCTCTTCGCCATGTTGAACTGCCTCCTGTATGTCATAGCGTGGCGTGCGTTTCGTTCATTGTTTCTCCATTTGTGTTTGCCCTTGTCAGTTCTGACTTGCAGCCATTTGTCTGTTGGTATTTCAGCAGGAATTTTGAACGTCACTCTTCGAGCGCCTTTGGGATGAGGACTATCAGGCATTCGTTGATTGTATTTGCTATCGAAACGTTGGCCCATATGACCAGTCTCTTGGTGGTTCCAGCATAGGGTGAAAGGGATTGTTTCGAAGGCTCTGGCCATACTTTGATCGTACACGGCAGAACACCTTGGGCATACCAAGCATTTGGTTGCCCCTTTGTAACAGCGAACCAAAAACTCCAACAAACTTTCTCCAGCTTTAGGGTAACACCTGAATAACTGGTTATCCTGGCGCCAGTTGATGCCAGTTCGTGCCCTTTGTACCCTCTCGAAATTTGCAGCAATTCTCTGGTTGCAGATGATGCTGCACCTAGGGCATAGTATCATTTCCGCATCTCCTTTATGGCACAACATGAGGTAATCTTTAAGACTGGCGTCCCCAGCATAATTATCCTCCATTTTATATTTTTCTTTTTTTAAGTATCTCTCCACCTCCTCCATTTCAGAACGAGGTCTCTCCATATTCACCATGTTTACATCTACATCCTCCCCCTTTATGTCATCATCTCCCCATCCTGTAGGTTTTATATCTTCAATTTGGATTTCTGAACTTTCTGGGGTAGAATACTTTACCAAGTAGTCAAACTTTCCACTGGGATCTCCTAAAGTATCCCATATTTCTTTCTGAGGGGAGGGTGGTTTTGTGATCTGGACTTTCTCCAATTTTAGCCTCAGGCCTTCAGTAACCTGTGTCAACTCTTACTTTTGGTTTTCCTGGCCTTCAGTAGCCTGGATTTCTTTTGCAGCAGCTAAAGGTGCTGCTTCGATCGAAGCCTCTGGTTGCTTGTGGACGTCCTCAGTGACCCCCTTGTTGACTTCGATTAACACCCAGTTTCCATTCTCAGTGCCTTTCTCTCCTAATGGAGTGTCATCTTGATCTGCTTCCACCATATTGATTTCTCCAATGCATACAGGCTCGGAGTAATTGGTGTGTGCGACATCCAAAGGATCTTCATCTACTTTCATTTTTGGTTTGTCAGCGAATTTCAATCTGCCATCCTTAATTGCATTTTGAATTAGATCCCTGAAAAGAAAACACTGTGAGGTTTTGTGGCCTAGGAAACTATGATACTTACAAAATCCTCTTTTCTTCCTTTGATCTAAAGGAGGTATTTTGACATTTGATGGCACAATGAGTTGGCCATCTTTGACAAGTAAATCAAAAATCTCGTCACACTTAGTTACATCGAAGGTATAAACCTTCTTTGGGAATTTGTCACTTTTCTCATTTTCAACAATTTCTTTCCCTTTTGTGGGAACTAATAATTTGCAAGAGTAAGGTGGGGCCTGTTTTAATTCAGCGAGATCAATTTCGACCTCTTCGAATTCAGGGTAATCTTCTGCTTCCTCAGCTCCAACATAAGAGACCCTTTCTTTCTTATTATTTTTAAAAACTCTGGCCTTTTCAGCCTTTAGCCTTTCGACTTGTCGAACCCTATCGGCTAATTGAGCCATATCCCTCAAGTATTGTGTATCTAATTTCTTTCGAATAGAGTAATCCAGGCCACCAGCAGCCATTTCGACTAACTCATGTTCAGGAACTACTGTAAAGCATCTAGATTTCAAGAGCCTGAATCTATTCAGATAATCATCTATGGGTTCAGTAAACTTCCTCTTGACACTGGCTAGTTCCTTCAGACTTATTTTAGATTGTCCCATATAGAACTGTTCATGGAATAATCTCTCCAACAGAGCCCAAGTATCTATGGACCCAGGAGGTAAAGTGGTGAACCATGTGAAAGCGTTCTTAGTTAGGGAACTTGGGAAATATTTGATCCTAAGGTCTTCATTATTTTCTATATCTCCTGCTTCGGTTAGATACCTGGCTATGTGTTCGACTGTTGATTCATTGGTATCTCCAGCGAACTTTGTAAACTTAGGGACTTTATATCCCTTTGGTAAATCGGTGTGCATTATGTAATCTAATATAGGAGAGGCGTAATTTGGCCTTCTAATTCCTGTGTTGAGGCCATTATGGGCCATGATTCTCTCTATCATGGTGGTTAAATTATTTTCTGCCAAGATGTTATCGTTTCGAATTCTGTGATCGACTGCATCAACATCTTGATTTCGACCCACCATGACAACTCCTCTAGGTTGTTCTTCTCGAAACTCTGGGACTTCTAACCTTTCGATCCTTGCCCCTGGTTCCATAATTTCCCTTTGTGGGCCTTGAATAATTGGGGCTTCTAACCTTTGTGCCCTTGCCCCCAAATTAACCCCCTCTCTGGCTGGTCTATAGGGTGGGTCATCAGCAACTTGTTCTATGATAGGTATGTTTGCTCGAACTCCCGCCTGATTCTGCCTACGCCTTTCTGGGGGAGCAAAAAAATCTGCTATTCGACTCATGTTATCCGCGTTTTCTCTGTTTGTCACAGTTACATTTTGTACTATTGGGGCAAAGATCTCCTGCATAGTTTGTGCTAATACTCCTATCATATTATGGTTACTGTCATCCATTAATTGCCTAAAGGCCAACTGATTTTTTGTGGTTAAGATAGGCATTGCACTATAACCCACTGACCCCTAGTTATTTGTCATAAATTGATTTGCCCCAGACCCAGACCCCAATTGTGGTGATGTATTCGATGTCGAAGTGTGCAGACCCGCCATAAAAGATGTTGGCATCCCATAAGAGGAATTTCTGTGTCTGTTAGCATCGAACCCGGGTGGTCTAGTTAGTGGGGTGGCGAAATGGGTTTGTGTCCCTGATGGTGGGACGAATCCCCCAGGATAACCAATGGTTCCTGTATTTCCTAGGATCGAACTGTTAGTCGACATGTTGCTTGTCCCATTCGTGGCTATACTACTGGTAGAAGATGCAACAGATTGTGCGTTCGAAGGGATCATATTAGATGTTCCTGTCGAAGCGGACATATTAGTGCCTGTTGCATGTGGGATATTTTGTTCCCCCTGTTGATTGTCTGGATTAGACATCTTGTTTAAACGTTTTCTTCTGGGTAAGGGTTGGTTGCTATTGGTTATTCTACCACTTCTAAGGTTCATAAAACTACGAACTTATCACTCAGAAAGTACTTTTACAATGGTTATGTCTCAACAATCTTTACTTTGTTCTAAATTTCGTGATGACCAATGACGGTCCCACCAGGTGTGCCAATTTGTTTACAGTGATTTTTGGTAAACAACCGCTAGTCCTCCAAACTATCAAATAATCTTAATGACTGTTATTTAATCTCTCTGGTAACTTGCAGGATCGACTAGATTAATCCTATGGTGTATTGGTCGTTTGGATAATTCTCATTATAGAACTGATATTCATGGTTGGTATTTAGAATGTTGTGTAGGCGTTCAACTTACTTCGATTACCATATTAAAGAGATCTAATGACATGATCAAGTAAAGACGTGTGAAACTAAATTGCATGAATAAAGATTCGATTGTAAAGAAATGTAAAACTGCAAGAAACAAGTAAATAACTTTGAAGTATAAAAGTTTCTGAAAGGTAAAGGATTCGAAATAAAAATAAAGCGTTTAAATGCAAGAAATCAGTAAATGACTTTGAATGGAAAGATATTCGAATGAGGAAAGCATGAAGATAAAAGCGTGAAATGTAAAAGAGTTTCTGTAATGTAAAGTACTCGAAATAGAAGGAAAGACTTTCAAATGCAAGAAATCAGTAAATGACTTTGAATGAAAAGATTTTAATGTAAAGACTTTTGAATGATATTGACATGAAGATAGAAGATAAACTGGAAATGATAAAGAGTTTTACTGAATCATAAATATTTGGTGTTATCATACGTACATTGTTCGAGCATTCGTTTCCCTAGCCATGTGGTATTTTGAATGTTTACTGAATTTTGTACAATAGATATGACACACGAAATCCTAACGCTAAGACTTCTATTTATATTACTTCGACCATAACGGTCTTGCCTATAAGATTCTGCCACGTTCAGAACATGCATAGCACTGCCCCTCTCTAGCTTCCACGCGTCTTCGAATGCTCCAGCGTATATATTTTAAATTTCGAACATCCCGCTTGCGTTTGAATTTCAAATGTTTTGGCACTCTTTGCTTCGAACTCCTCTCTTAAACACAGTCTCATTACCACTTCGAGGCTTCTTTTAACTATATCTTCACAACTGTCACTCGAAGCTCCGAGCTTTGACATGTTCATTCGAATAACTACTTCTACCATTCCGAACCATGACATCTTTCTTTATTCCAACGAAACATCCAGCTTGCTTCGTTTCGAACTGTATCATCAAAATCTTCAGCCAACAGATGTGCAATTCCTTCATGAGAGCTATCAACCAAAGCAGTTCACATGTAGCAAAAGATAGTGCCCGATACTTTGCCTCTGAAGATAATCTGGAAACAGTATCTTGCTTCTTCGCACGCCATGATATAAGAGAAGTTCCAAGGAAAAAGCAATAGCCCGAAATAGAATTTCTTGAATCAATACACCCTGCCTAATCTGAATCTAAAAAACCAAGAAGTTGCAATTCAGCTTTCCTACGAAACAGAATTCCTCTACCATGGATATTCTTCAAGTAGCGTATGACTCTGCAAGCAGCATGGTAGTATGCCATTGTTGGATTATGAAGAAACTGATGGGTTGTTGGGCGGCATATGTAATGTTTGGACGTGTTGTGATAAGATACAACAAGCAACCTATTAAATGCCTATAAGCTCCAATGTCTTCAAAGGCTTTGCCACTATCAGCATGTAGCTTGACAGATAGATCAAGAGGTGTGGGAGCTGGTTTAGATCCAAGCATACCAGATTCCTGTAAGAGATCAAGACAGTATTTTCGTTGTGATAAAGAAATGACTGCCTTTGAGTGAGCAACCTCGAGGCCAAGAAAATACCTCAATAGTCCCAGGTCTTTGATACTAAACGTTTCATCTAGAATGAGCTTGATACGATCAAATTCAGACATAGAAGTTCCAGCTAAGATTATGTCATCAACATATACTAAAATTGCTGTGAAATGTGCATCAGTTTTCAAAGTAAAAAGGGAGTAATCAGAAGTAGATTGAGTGTACCCTTGGTGCAATAAAAGAGCAGTTAACTTTTCATACCATTTGCGACTTGCTTGCTTCAAACCATATAAACTCTTCTGAAGTTTACATACCTGATTAGGTTTGTGACATGGAACCCCTTCAGGTATGGTCATGTACACATCTTCTTTCAATTCCCCATGTAAAAAAGCATTGTTAACGTCAAGTTGGTGTAAAAACCAATTGTTGATAGCTGCAGTCGCAAGGAGGGTTCTGACAGTTGTAAGCTTTGCTAATGGTGAAAATGTGTTAAAAAAAATCAAGTCCTTCGATTTGATTGTAGCCTTTGGGCACAAGTCGTGCTTTATACCTCTCTATCATGCCATCTGCTCTATGCTTCACTTTGTACACCCATCTGTTACCAATTGGTTTGACATGTGGTGGCAAATCAACTATATTCCAAGTTCTATTCTTGTCTAATGCATCTAATTCAGTCTTCATGGCTTTGGTCCAATGTTCAGATAGACATGCTTCTTTGTAAGTCTTTGGCTCATGAATGAGAGTGATATTAGATGCAAAAGCATGATGAGATGCAGACAGAAAATGTAATGAATCATAATTTGAAATTGGATAAATAACTTTGGATGTACCTGATAATGACTTGACTGCTGATACATCAGATGTATTGCACACATAATCTGAGAGATAATGGGGTTTTTGTTTGGTTCTAACAGGTCTAGACTGAGTTTTTCAATTTTCAGTATCAGGCATATGTTGGAGGTCATGGTTCTCATCAGTGTTTTCTACAGTTTCAGGGTCAGTGTTAGAGTGATATAATGTGTCATTGTCTATGGTATTGTGATGATCATGTTCTTCAATAATAGGTTCAATATTCTGTGATGAAACATGTTGAGGTGAGTCAATGGATTCTTTGTGAAGATGATAGTCCCAGTTAATAGAATTGGTATTTGAATAGGGAAATATGTGTTCATGGTGTATGACATTTCTAGAGACAAGAGTGGTATGATTATTAATATCATAGAGTACCACACCCTTCATTCCATTCTTGTATCCTAAGAAAACACATTTGCGAGCTCTTGAATCAAGTTTTGATCTATGCATATTTAAGGAGGATGCAAAAGCTAAAGATCCAAACACTTTGAGACTATGCATATCTGGATGCTCATTATGTAGTATTAAATAAGGAGAAAGGTTATTTAAAGTTTGGGTAGGGAGTTTATTTATAATGAAGGTGGCATGCAAAATAGCATATGACCAAAATTTCTTGGGAAGCTTGGACTGAAAGAGAAGGGCTCGTCCAACATTTAATAAATGTTGATGTTTCCTCTCCACTCTACCATTTTGTTATGGAGATTCAACATAACTGGTCTGATGAATGATTCCCTTAGAAGCATAAAATTCAGGAATATGAAATTCAGCACCATTATCAGTTCTGATAATTTTGACAGAAAACTGATGTTGATTTTCTATGAGACTGACAAAAATTTTGACATGCTGTCTAGCTTCAGACTTAGCTTTCATTAAGGTTATCCATGTGAATCTGCTACAATCATCAACAGCAGTTAAAAAATATGAATGACCATGCAAGGATTGGACAACAAGAGGTCCCCAAATATCAAAATGAATCAATTCATAAGGATGAGCAGCTCTATTATTGCTAATAGTATAGGAAAATTTTCTTTGTCTAGCATAACTACATACATCACAAACATCTTTATGGTTAACTGTGATGATGGGAAATTGGGAATGTAGGTACAAAAGTCTGTTATTGGATAAGTGTCCTAATCTAAAATTCCATAAGGCTTTTTCAGGTAAGGTGACTGTGGCTGCTATAGTAGGTGAAGCATTATCTCTTAGTGTTAAGTAGTACAGTCCATCCCTTTGCTCAGCAGAACCAGTCATCCTCAGGGTGACTTTGTCCT
Source organism: Vicia faba (assembly GCA_948472305.1). Taxonomy (NCBI): domain Eukaryota; kingdom Viridiplantae; phylum Streptophyta; class Magnoliopsida; order Fabales; family Fabaceae; genus Vicia; species Vicia faba. The sequence continues at coordinate 1,272,506,083 of OX451739.1, forward strand.
GTATAAAACATTGTGAGTTGAGAAAACTGACATTGCAATTAGAAGATTCACAAAGTTTGGAAACAGATAAAAGATTTAAAGAAAACTCAGGAAGCAAAAGGACATTGTGCACAATGAAATCAGGGGAAAATGAATTGTACCAGAATAGCTAGCAACAAGACATTGTCCATTTGGCAATCTAACACTGATTGGAACAATTTGCTTATATGAGTGAAACCATCTGATAGAACTACATATATGATCAGAAGCTCCTGAATCAATGATCCAAGAACTATTACTACTACTATGCATGCAATGAGAGGTGTTACCTGTTGATAGATGACCAACAACAACTTGATTAGAAGAAGCACATCCTGAAGATTGGCCAATGCTGGATTTATGAATTAGCTCCATTAGAGTATTGAATTGACCTTGAGTCATAGGTGAATTATCACTTTTGATGTCAGCACCATTAGAAGAAGATCCATCATCATTTCCATCTGATGCAACATTGTTAGCTGAATTCTGAAACTGCTTCTGCATATGTGGTGGAACACCATGTTTCTTGAAGCAATTTTCAACAGTGTGATTATTCTTGCCACAGAAAGTGCAGACACGATCTCCATGCCTGAATGTATTGTTTCTTGCACCATATTTCTTGGAATCAGCAGCATTAATCAAAGTTTGAGACTCATCATTGGAAATAGGAAGCCGAAGTTGTCTCTCATGTTGAATAACCATGGAAAATATCTTATTCATATTTGGCAAAGGATCCATTAACAAAATTTGGGACTTAACAACAACAAATTGATCATTCAAACCAGTCAAAAATTTGATAACTTGCATTAGTTGATGGTTGGATCTTGCACTGCCCATAGCTTCACAAGAGCATTTAATGCGGCATGTGCAAGTTGGTAAAGGCAAATACAAATCTAATTCTTCCCAAAGAATTTTAAGTTCAGAAAAGAAATCAGTTACTGATTTGGTTTCTTGTTTGAGGTTGTATATTTCCTGTTGTAGCTCAGAAATACGGATGAGATCGCCCTGAGAGAACCGTTCTTTCAAGTCATTCCATACATCAAGCGCATTCTCCAAGAAGACGATGGACTGTGAAATGGAATCTGAAACTAAATTCATGATCCAAGAATGAACTAACATGTTGCAGCGATTCCAAGCACGCAAGGATGGATCGAAAGAATCAACGAGAGCAGGAAGAGATTCGTCAATGAACTCAATCTTCATTTTTCCACCGAGCGCCCTCTTCATGCTTCGAGCCCATGAGTAATAGTTAGAGCCAGTAAGCTTAGGAAGAACTGTAACCGAACCGAGGCCATTACTAGGATGAAAGAAGAATGGTGAAGTTTGATCCAAAGCTGGATCAATAGGTGAAGCTCGAGGAGGAGCCATGGATGCAGAGGGAAGGACACACGGAATAAAGCTTCAATTGAAAAACAGCGGAATAAGGATCGAATTGGCGAATGATACCATATTGTGGTGAAGCTATTTCACCATTGAAGAAGGAAATATTCCAGCATTGAAGAAGAAAACAGTAAGAAATGAAAAAGAAGAGGGAAGAAGATAATGAGCAAAAGAATGATAGTTTGTTGTATTACACGTGTGATAGCCTTATCCATATATAGTGTGTTGCTATCACTTAACAACCAATCAAAAAGTTGTAACTAACTAACTAAAAATAGCAATATTAGTAAAGCTCTTTTTATCCACAGAATTACAGTAAAACTATCCCATTTTTCTATAGTCTTAACATAAACCAATATAAATTCATGATGTGATCTCTCTATATCTTTTACTTTTCACTTGTTTTTGAAGTTATTTAGTCAACAATATCTCGAGTTATTCTAATTTAAATTTTTTTTTTATATGTTATCTTCTCTTTTTTTTTTATTTAAACAATTTTTATTTCATTAGTTTTTATTATTTTTGTACAAAGATATCCACCGCTTTTTTGTTGTTGTTAAATATATCACCTCCTCTAAAGATCATTTAAATTTATTTTTAAAAAAAAAACTGTGATAGAAATTGCATGTATTTTTCAATAAAAAATAAATAGTAATGAAGATACTCCTTTTAATTTTTCTTTCAAAAAATCACATTGAATTTAATTCAAATCAAAGTTTGAATAAATTAAATTTGATTTAATGGCAATTTATTGGGTCTATGTTCATAAGTCAATAAAAGTTTTGTTTCGATTATTTAATTTAAAACTTTTACAAAAGCATAACAGATAAAAATTGTTTAAATTTTAAACCTGGTGAATAATTTTGTGAATAAATTAGAATAGAAGATTAATTAAGTCTAATAAACAACTCTATTTTAGTAATAAACAACTCTATTTTAGTTTACAAACAAGTGTCATCATATATACACACACACGCACATTGCCATTTGCTTTTAAATTTCAAATAAAGTCTAATATTTAAATCATTTCTGTCTAATCACTTTTTAAAAATAACACAAATTAAATATAACTAATCATAATTTAAAGCTAGTTATAACAATTGTAAATTAAATTAAGTTAAAATTTGTTAACGTGACAAAAATATGCATAGCCGTCTTAGCTCAGCTGGTAGAGCGCGTGGCTTTTAACCACGTGGTCGTGGGTTCGATTCCCACAGACGGCGAGATTGCTTTTTTATTAAAAACCATTCATTTTGTTGTTTTGAACGGACTCCGTTCTCTCTAAATTTCGTTGTATACACTGTTTTGTTACTTAAACATTACTATTTATTTTTGAATAGTTGTATAACCCTGCAATGTACCGAAATCTAAATAATAAATATATAATTACAATATCATATATACTAGTTTTATCTTTAGATAACGTGACATTGAAATAAATGGAGTATTACTCTTAAATTTATTTATGGTGTGTGACAACTTAGAAAATCTTTACCTTTATCATTTTAGTATTTTATTTTTACACACTGAAAATAAAATAATTACTCACTCAATATTTGTGTTTATTTCAAAGACAACAATTTTAAGTGAGAGAAGGTCTGACTTCTCTCTAATCTAAAAATACGATTCTTCGAATCCTAATCACAACTTGGACTATAATCACCATGATTCAAGAGAGGTCAAAATATGGAGATACAAAATAGACTGAAGTAACGAGGAGGAAAAAACACCAGGTAGACAGAAAGACGACTTGGGACACGACCAAAGGGAAAAACAAAGGCAAAGCTGAAACAATGGCTACCACAACTTTCTTCTTCACAGAGATCCCAGAAGAGTTTGGTGGGTAAGGGGTGGATTTTAACTCAACCATACAAGGAATCGAAAGGCTGGGTAGAAACACTTATAACAGGAGTACTAAAACAAATGAGTTCAATGAATTTATCGACCCATTGGACTTTGGTGGACGTTCCATCGATTGAGATCAGATTCACTTGGTCCAATAAGGAGGAAAGTGCTAAAAGTAGATTGGACATATTTTTATTATCGTAAGGGTTGATTGATAGTTGGAAGATTATGGGGCAGAAAGTGGGGGATATGGACATCTCCGATCATTCCCCCATATGGATGAAAGCAAACGATAACGACTGAGGTTCCAAACCTTTTAGAGTCAACAATTGTTGGTTTGAGAATAAAGAGTTTAAGAGCTTTGTGGAGGAATCCTGGAGCAATATATTAGTGGATGGTAATAAAGCCCATGTGGTAAAGGAAAAGCTTAAACTCCTCAGGATCAAATTGAGAAATCGGAACAAAGAGAAATTCAGGTGAATTGATCTTAAGATCTAAGAGGCTATGAAGAAGATCAATAGGAGTGTGAATCTTGCTATATATGAGGTTCAAAGTGATAGTAATTGGAGGGGGGTGTTGGAGAAGAGGGAGGCGTCGTAGGATTTATGGAAACACCTGCGTCTTAAAGAAAGCTTGTTGAGACAAAAATCTAGGCAAACAAGGCTTAAGGAAAGAGAACAAAACACAAAGTACTTTCGCCATGTCGTCAAAGAAAGGAGGAGAAGGAACAATATTGTTGTTGTCAAGACAGTGGAAGGGATATTGGTGGAGGATGTGAGTGGAATTTATAATGAGGACTTGAAGGTCTTCAAAGGCAGGTTCAAGGAACGGTTAAATGATAGACCTTCCTTGGGTGATTTAGGTTTTAATCGGTTATCAGAAGTGGATATAGTATATCTGGACTAAGAATTTTCTAAAGAGGAAATCAGACAAGCGGTGTGGGATTATGACGGGGAGAAATGTCCGGGGCCCAACACTTCTAACATCAAGTTTATCCAAGAATGTTGGAGCTCTTTACAGGAGGATATTGTCAATTTCATCGTGGAGTTTCATGAGTCAGCTTCTTTCCCCAAGGCAATAACAACCTCTTTCATTGCTTTAATCCCTATAAATCTTAATCCACTTGGCTTGAATGAGTACCATCCTATATGCTTGGTGGGTCGCTTATACAAAATCGTGTCCAAACTGCTGGCCAATAGAATCAAGAAGATTCTTAGGAGTTTAATTTCTCTTTCTCAATCGACTTTTTTGCCTGAAAGGCAAATTCTTGATGAGGTATTGACTTTAAATGAAATCATTGATCATGCGAGAAAGGAAAAGAAGGAATGTTTTATATTTAAAGTGGATTTTCGAAAAGATTACGATTATGTAAATTGGTAATTCTTGAGAAGTATGTTTCGGAAATTAGGCTTTAGTGTCAATTGGTGTAAGTGGATAGAAGTGTGTATTTACAATAGCTCTTTATCAATTATTGTCAATGGTTGCTCGACGAAAGAGTTTTGGGTTCAGAGGGGCCTGAGACAAGGCGACCCACTGTCCCCGTTTCTCTTTACCCTGATAGTTGAAGGCTTGGCAGGTTTGGTAAGAAAGGCGGCTGAATCAGGGAATTTTAAGGGTTATAAGTTGAGTAGTGATTTGGAAGTGAGGATCCTCCAATTTTTAGATGATACAATGATTGTGGGAAGTGGTTGTTAGGAAAATCTTTGGAGTATTAAAGCTATGTTCAGGGGGTTTGAATTAATTTATGGGCTGAAGGTTAACTTTTTCAAGAGTAAGATTTACAGAGTAAATCTCGAGGAGAACTTCACGGAGAGTACGCCTCAATTTATTTGTTGTTGTCGAGACGCGCTTCCCTTAAAATTCTTGGGTACTCAATTTGGTTCTAACCCAAGAAGATGTAATTCTTGGAATTTTGTGGTGAGTAATTTGAAGGAAAAGTTATCTAGTTGGAAGTCTAGATTGTTGTCCACAGGGGAAGAGTAACCCTTCTTAACTCGATGTTGTCTAGCATCCCCATCTTCACAATGCCATTTTTTAAAGCTCCGATCATGATCATTAAAGAAATCATTTGCATATAGAGTCGTTTTCTATGGTGCATGAATGAAGAAAAAGGATGCATAAGTTAGGTGAGTTGGTTCAACGTCTGTAAACCCCAAACTGAAGGTGGTCTGGGTGTAAAACACATCTTACTTTAATAAAACACTTTTGTGTAAATGGAAATGGAGGATTTTTTCTGAAGGAAATTCTTTATGGAGACAAATTCTGGAATCTAGATATGGTGATTTAAATCAAGTTGTGGTTATAGGTTCGGAGTACAATTCCAAAAAGAAAGAGTTTGTATGGTGGAAGGATATGTGTGTGGCCAGTTCACTCAAAACTAACGCGTTTGATTATTTTGCAGGTAATATTAGTTTTGGTTTAGGGAAGAGAAACCAAATATCATTCGGGTATGGCCGGTGGCTGGGGGTTTCTTCTTTGAAATCCCTGCCTATTTTCTACCTTGTTCAGTTTGCCTTGTCGGCCTATGGGCAAGGTGATTGTTATGGGGCATTGACGGGAAGATACTTGGCAGTGGGATTTTAGCGTACCATGTGATCTTTTGCTCAGTAATCCAAAAACAACGATGGAAGCATTCAATCTTGTGGAACTTTTAGCAAATGTTAATCCAACATTGGAGGTTAAAGACTCTATCAAATCGTGGCCTAATGCTGATGGCGTATTTTCAATCAAAACCTGTTATTCATTCCTTCATGGTAGGAAACTGGAAAATGTGGTGGATTCGAATGGTTTAGCTGCTCTTAACAGGTTTTGGAGGTCATATGTCCCTTCAAAACTTAAGGTGTTTTCTTGGAGGGTGGTACTAAATAAACTACCTACTAAATATTAATTGGCAAAGAGGGGTATTATTCATAATGACCAAGATAAATTGTGTGTTTTTTGCTTTGAAGAAATGGAAGACTCAGATCATATGTTCTTCAAGTGTACATTTTCCAAACAAGTTTGGAGCAACATATATGTCTGGTTGGATTTACAGGTTGAGGAGGAATTGGTTGGTACTTACCACTTGGACCAATTTGTGAAAGCTCTTGAGGGGAATATTAAAAAGAAGAGAATTTTCCTAGTGTGGTTGGCAACGATTTGGTCAGTTTTGAACACGAGAAACAAATTTCTTTTCAATGAAGAGCCTTGTGTCCTTAATGATGTCGTGTCAAGCATTAAATTTGTGTCGTGGATCTGGCAAGCGATAGGCACGGGAGGTAGAATATGTTCATCTTTCTACAATTGGTTACAAGCCCCATTAGATTTCATTAATATGGTGTAACTTTCTGTTTGCATTTTGTTTGCTTTTTGTGGTGTAATGGGTTTGATTACCGCTCGTACTCATTATTAATATCAATTAACATTGCCTATAAAAAAAATTTCACTTAAAAAATTATACTATTTCTACGTTAACAAATATTATTGGGATTCAGATAAATTTAAAATAAAGTTTATTAAAAATTAACAGCAATAAAATATGAGATATTTTTAGGTTTAATTGATTTTAAAATATTAAATGTCTTTTTCTTCACTGATACTTTGACATGTCATAATATATTAAATAATACATCCCTAACAAATTCATGTCGGTATTTGAAGCCTGGAAGTTCCCTACAATGAATTGTGTGTTCCCCAAATGTATCCAAATATGTCTTATAAAAAATAGAACAAACCTCATCAATAGGAAATAAAGGAATCATAAGGAGATATCTTAGGATAGTACGATACTCCACGGATGACATATGTTGGCATAACCCATCAATAGGAATAGCAAGGAGAAAGTCATGAGCATGTGCGATTTACAAACAACCAAAAATCACCTTCTGCCTTGTGGTCATGTCAAACTTCACATCCATGTCCTTAACAATTTTACGAAAAAGGGAACTTGCCAAAATATGTTGTGCTTTAGGAGGAACGATTTCCTTACTAGTAAAATTGCTAAGGTCAAAATTTGGAATCGCAACACTAAGACCATCCAATGCTCTGCCGAAATATGAGTCCATACCATACACCCCACTATATCTCAATATATGATCCTATAACACCCAAGATTGGGCCCTAGAAGTCAGAAAGGCGTATGAGGAAGCCTCTACAGTCTAGTACTAACCCAAACCCTAACTCTAATAGGTAATAAAGCCACCCTCCATTGAAGGTGCCCAAAGAAAGGACCTCCACCAACCACGATGTCTTCAACCGCTTTCTGCAACTCTTTATCAAACCAAACACATGCTTCCTCCATATGAGTAGGTTGACACGTTCTTAGGCAAAAAAATAATTTGGAAATACCCATTCAGGATTGAAGTAGAAGAAGTTCACTTTGAGGATCCCGTAGTTGTGGTAGAAGGTGCATTAAATCAATAGCCTTAGAAGCTCTCTTCTTGGACAACCCCTTAATGAAACTGTCATCCCGACTAACAACCCTCCAAGCAACTACATCCCTAACATCGACCTCCCTATTTATGACAGGAACAGATCCTCACGAAGTGTACTACCATCACATAAAGGCCAAAAGATCTCAGTCTTACGAATGTTCAATTCAAGACCTAATCTTGAACCTGTCTCCTGAATGATGTCAAGGGCCTAAGCCACCTCCTTTGAATCCCCTATAATAGTCCCATCATCAAGACACCAGACATTAATAAAAAACTTTCAATTGTCCCTAACCTGACGTAAGAGTGGGCGTAACACAAGAGAAAAAATGAGTGGCCCTAACGGGTCACCTTGTTGCACTCCGGTGGCTGACATAATATGTCAATCCCCAAGGCACAAGCTTACTGCTTGTCCATAAAGAAACTCAACCCACAAAGAAATAGATGGACATCTCACCCTCACCCCGCGCAATAAGTCTGATCGACCTACCATGTTGAAAGCATTCGAGAAATCTACAATGAGCATATCTAATGAACCATCTCCAAATCGTTTGCTTAACACCCTGTTGGCATTATGCAAAATGGCCTCAACACCACCCGATACCCCAACCCCAAACTGAAAGTCATTGAGCTATCACACCATATCTTTACCGACCCCTTTCATGTCAACCTTGGATACCAACCACCTCCAAATAGAATCCACGACACTTGGTCTTATCTCACCATTAAGCTTTAATAACGGTGTCAATGGTGCAGAGGTAACAAACCGCGCCAAACTCATGAGACATATTCCTCCTAGCCATAAGTTAACAACTAGAGTGATTGTGTATAAAAGATATTTTGCCACAGTAGAACCTCCTCCACAAAGTGCATCTAAAATATGTTGAGCACGCAATCCATCTCTACTACATGATGTCCCCTTGTGAAAGGATTTAATACACTTGAAGATAATATATGCATCAGTCATTAGGGGAAATTTTGAGAATAAGGTGGTTGGCATGGAGGGAGGTGGTTTGTACGGGTGCTTAGCCTCCAAAGCCTTCATTGTATATTCATTATAAGGGGCCAAAGCGGATGACCCTAACACTTTTACATATGTTGTGAAATGTCCATCTACAACCTTGTTAAGGCATTGCTTGGCATCAGAGTTATTCTTCTTACCTTCCTCTGGAGTATCTGTAAAGAAAGAGGCGCTTGTGAATTTTTTGACTGACCCACTTGAGGGAAGATCGACACCTATGCCAACATATGTTTTGGTGTACGGGTGGATAGGAGGGAAACATGCTTGTATGGACTTGACATGAGTTTATTCACTGGTGGGTTTGAGAGATGGTAGTTTTACTATAGAACAGACAACTCTCAAAGTTGCTTCCAGTAAAGTGGTCAAACATGAGAAAACCTGTTCCGAAAATCGACATGTTTTTATACTATTTGCCTTTGACACTTTAGATTTCCTAGCACCAGAAACGGTTGATCTTTTACAGAGAGTTCAATGACTTATGAATAGCAACGTTGTATCTCCTAAGTCTATGGATATAGTTTTTAAGAGGATTTATTTTGCGATCCAAAAAAGAATAGCGGCGCAACTTATTATCCGATTACCTTTTATATATATATATATATATATATATATATATATATATATATATATATATATATATATATATATATATATATATATATATATATATATATATATATATATATATATATATATATATATATATATATATATATATATATATATATATATATATATATATATATATATATATATAATGAGCCGTATTTTTTAATTTTTTTTGTTTTAGAATTAATAAGCGGGAATCAAAATTGTCAATTACAAAAATGGAAACATCTTTCATCATGATGAACATTTTTGATACACATTCCTTGAATCATAGTATTTTTTTTCTTCTCTTTCTTTCACTTGATTCAATAATCAATGAAGAGTTAGGTGAATGATGCTGTTAATTGCATTCTCGAGGCTTCAGATGAAGTGAAACATGATGCAGCTAAGAATTTGGAGACAAAGCTGAAAAAGTTTGTGGAGGTATATGTAGTCCAAACAACGTCTAAAGGTGTTTTTGATTTTTGAACACAAGTGATAATCATTTAGGGGCCCATTGTTACTAACTAAAAAAAATGATTTTGGAATTCACATATTTGTAATAGGCATTATTAGAAGTCTTATGAGTGTTCCTACAATATTTCATAAGTTGTTTACCTATAATTAGTAAATGTACTGATTAATTTTAAAAAAAAAAATCATTGTTGACATCTAAAAATAATTATATCAAATTAAGCAAGAAATTGGAATGAACGCTTTTACTTTATTATTTTTTTCAATATATATATATATATATATATATATATATATATATATATATATATATATATATATATATATATATATATATATATATATATATATATATATATATATATATATATATATATATATATATATATATATATATATATATATATATATATATATATATATATATATATATATATATATATATATATATATAATAATATATATATATATATATATATATATATATATATATATATATAATATATATATATATATATATATATATATATATATATATTATATATATATATATATATATATATATATATATATATATATATATATATATATATATATATATATATATATATATATATATATATATATATATATATATATATATATATATATTTGACAAATATATTCTTTTACTTAGATATTTAAAATAAAGTCTTAAAATTATACGAGTGCTAATATGATATGCGTATATGATATTGATATTAAACTATTAATTTAAATATTAAATATTAATTATAATAAATTTATTATTAATTTAAATATTTAATAAATAATTTCAAAACAAAAATATTTATATAAGTAAAATAATTATACTGTTAATTCAAATATTTTTATATACGAAAGAAATTATAGAAACAAATTTATTATCTCTTAAAATTATAAACTATTTTGGTTAGGAATAATTAATAAATTATTAGATTTTTCTTTATTTCATCACAATAAACATACTACAACAATACTCGTGCAAACACACGGATACTGATATGATACACGCAAAATATATTATTTTTTAATTATTTATGTTACTAATATTTTTATTTTGAAATTATTTTTAATTTAATATACAACATTTTTTAAAGAAAATATATAGAAAATCTAAATATATA